>CM017321.1:25258017-25369744 GCA_006937295.1 Carpinus fangiana
TTTTTTTTTTTCAAAAGTGCGTTTTAGGTTTTTTTTAGACCAAAAAGTCAAAGAAATACTTTTTGAGTTTTTTCTTTTACCAAATGAATCAATTTTTTGTTTGACACAACTTTTTACAGGGACGGATCCAGAAGACTACATGGGGGACCAGCCTTTGTTCTTTTTTTATGGGGGGACCAATATAATATATATTTCAAAATTGGGGAGGGAGGGGGGACCAGGGCTCCCCTCGGTGCCCCCCTTTGTCCGTCTCTGACTTTTTATATACTAAAAATGTTTTTTTAAATTACTCAACGCAATTCCATACAAACTCTAAGAATCATTATTGCGGCTGGCCAACAAGCCACACTATACCTTGTGAGTTTTGCTTTGACATATGGTGTCGTAACTTATCCCATTGATTTGGAAAATGGATCATAGGCAAAAACGTGTAAAATTTGAGATAAAATTATTGCAATCTTTAAAATTAGGACAATTTCTATCCCACTTTTTTGCCTATCCGACTCCTTTCCATTCATTTGAAATGGACAGATCCGTTTTCCCTCGTTTTGTACCTAAAAATGTGGTGGTGGGAAACTTTAAAATCTAATTCTAGTTATCTAAACAGATTTTATACAGCTTAGAAAAAAAAAAAAACAGATTTTATAACCAAAAATATTTTAGATGATCGTTCCAAAAAAAAAAAAAAAAAAAAGAAGATGAAAAAAGATCACACATCTCTTATATAAATAAACACAACCGAAACAATTGAATGCAAGTTACACGACAAGAAACTTTATTATATTCTATAACAAAAGAAAAACAAAAAATTTGTAAGAGAAAAGCAAAGTAAAGGCTCCATTTTTTTAGTTAGAATATGCATGAGGGAGCAAGATTTGGGTGAAGAAGAACTCCTTTTACTGGTAAACTTTGCACTTGTTTTCCTCCAATGGAAGAGCACCCATCAACCCAAAACCATTTCCAAACACCATTTTCTACAACCTCCCTCCAAACCACCATTCCCGACCCAAGCTCTCTGTACAAGTAAATCGCCCCATCACTTCCCACACACTTTGTACTTCCCCAACAACCCTTTCCACCGAAAAGTCTCCTCTCAAATTCACCCGGCATCTTCTCCACCAGCCGCCACTTATCCCCATCGCCAAGTTCCCATATACAAGCATTAATCTCGCCGGACGCGCCACCAACAAGCGTCAGCGCTCCATTCCGCCGCACCAGCGTCGCGAATTCAAGCCGGTCTGCCATCGGAACATTCAGTTCCCTCCAGGTGTTTGTGCAAATGTCATAGCCCATTACAGTAAAAGCCCGAGCGGAGGTTATCCAATATAGGACCCCCTTGGAGAACACGCTCTCACTGGGTGTCCAGACAGTTAACCTCACGGCAAATTCCACCGGCATGGGCCCCACAATTCGCCACCTGTCAATTCGCGAGTCGTATATTTCTAACGTGGGTTCGTATGTAGCGCCGCCGCCGCGTGGCGCTTCGGACATCCCACCTGCGACGTAGACAATAAAGAAAGGAAACCGAACAAGAACGCCGACGGCAGGGTTAGTTCTTGTGATGTTTAGCAGAGGGAGTTGCCTGAATTGCCTTGAAAACGGATTACAAATCGCCAATTGGAGGAATGTAAAATTTGTGGGTCTTACAAGAATCAGGCTGCTTCCGATGGGACTAACAAGACGAACTGGGTGTGGAAGAAAGTCGAGAGAGAGAGCATGCCAGTTGTCGAGAATTGGGTTGTGAGCATAACAACACAGTCGTCCTCGTCCATGGCTCCGAGTGGGCATGGCGACAAACCATGGTGGGCCGTGCCGGGAAACCACCAAAGAGGTTGTGCTGAAGAGGAAAGCCTTGGCAGATTTGTGCCAACGCCGGCATGCCGACCTGGCGCAAGCCAAGGAGTCTGGGGAGAGGTTGGAGAAGACGGTGGCGAGGAGATCAAAAGGAAGGTCGCTCCACATAGTATCGGAGCTGGAGAAAATGCCTGCACTGCGGCCTGCGGGTGGGGATATATACGACGTAACGACACAGTTGGTGGTCCCTTTGAGAGTGCAATTATTGGTGGTGAATTATTGAGGTTGAGGGAGTAGCTTTATTTATTTGCATTGAAATGTGTGACCCCACGTGAACCGAGATTTATTCATCTCACCCGCATGTGACTTGTGAGTCTGTCCTTTTGTATTTATTTATTTTCTTTCCTTTTATCATTTGCTTTACGAAATCATAATGAATAAAGGATGATGGTTCATGTTCATGGAGGAGCCCAAAGGTGTAAGTCAAATAAATGATGCAAGTGGACAAAACATTTTTTGACCTTTTATATATATATATATATATATATATTTGAGTAGGTAATTGGAATTTTATATGAGACGAAACAAATAGTTGGACAGTCTAAAATAAATTTGAACGGCTTAATTTAAGCAAGTAATTGTTGTAGAATTCAATATGCTATAAGGTACCTTGACAATTACGTAAAAAGAAAGAAGATTAGTGATTGTAAAGTGTGGAGTTATCTTAAGATTTCTTTAAATTGGATTAAAGAAAATTCTTCAAATTCAATCTATAGAGTTGTCATGTCTTTATTAAGTATATGATAAATACATGTTTTTTTAGTAGTTTTATTAACAAACTATGTGCTTTTCTTCTCACTTGTTAATTAAAAAATTATGCTATTCTCACGTATTAAGAAACATATGGCAAATTTATACATAAACTGAGTTTGATGAATTTTCTCCAACACAATTTGAAAGAAATTTCAGTCCAAATAAAAAGTGACATAAAAATACTTTTTTTAAAAAATAAAATAATTCTCGTATTGAAAAACAGTAATCAATACATGGCATTAAACTCGTATTGATTTCTTTACCAACTTGAGCCCTTGGAAAAAGTAGGAATCGAAATGTTCAAAGTAGCACATTACAATTGATTTTTATATATAGATTGAAAAATAATATTATTTTTCAATCTATATATATAAATCGAATTAAGATGTCAAAGTAATTATTTTTCAATCTATATATATAAATCGAATTAAGATGTCATTGTAACGTGCTACTTTGAACATTTATGATGTTGAGATCATCATCAACTTACATGAGCAGATAGGTGTTCGTTGCCCAATCATATTCTTTAACCCATTTTTTGTAAACACCTTCCCGGCCTATGTTATGAGACCACTGAGAGATACACTTTATGGCATGGTCAAGGGATTTGAGCAAAGAGACGTCATTGATTAAACTCAGACATTTAGTCGTGTGATATACCAACAATAGTTAGATTACTTCTAGCACTTGATATGTATTCCAATGCTTTCTTACTTGGCCATCTTACTGAAGAAGTCGTCACCGAGTCGAATGGATTTGTGCGGAAATGAAACATCTGGGCTTTGTTTGTAAGCTTCACAAGAAACTTTATGGTCTTAAGCAGGCTCCTTGGCACAACACCTCACAACTTTTGATGGAGAACTCTTGCCATATCCCTCTCTATACAGGCACATTGTTGGGACACTTGCACCCATCAGACCAGACATCTCCTACTCAATAAATCAACTCTTTGTTTATAAAAAAAAAATAAATCAACTCTTTCAATTTTTTCATTGTCCCACAACAGTTCACTTTACTGTTACTAAGAGAGTGGTAATTGTGCTATTTAAAGGGTACTGCTGATCATGGATTGGAATTGGACCACTTCATTTGCAAGTTTACTGCCACTCGATTGGGCAGGACAGCCAGCTGATTGCAGGTCTAGCAGCACTGGTGGGTATGGTGTGTTTTTGGGCAATTGTTTAATCTCTTGGCAATCGAAGAAGTAAACTATTGTTTCCAAATCAAGTATTGAAGCTAGGTATCGTTTAGGAGTGACAATTTGTGTTTGTATGCCGGATTTGGATTGTGTTGAGGCATATGTAAGATTATATATATCAATCATAACTCGACATATTTAATTAAATTGGTTAAATTACTCGACCACAACCTTCTAATTTTGTATTTGGTTTATATATATTAGGTTTATGGGTTATGTCAAAAATTGCCCGTCGTGTCGCGTGTCGAGTCATGAATATAAGATTATATATATCAGTCAGAATTCGATTCATTTAATTAAAAGAGCCAAACTTTTTAACTCTAACCCTTTAATTTCATGTTGAGTTCGTGTCAAGTTCGTGGGTCATGTAAAAATTATCAACCCTAATATCATTCCATGGTTATTGCTACAGCTGAGTTGTACTAGTTATGAATGCTCTTCATGGAATTACACTTTCCTCTCTCTGCTCCTCCCCAACTATGGTGTGATAACTTAGGGTGCCATTGTCTTAGCTTCTAATCCCATTTTTCATGTTAGAACAAAACATATTGAAATTTCTTAGAATAGTTTTTGGTATGGCTTGAGCTACACACTCTTCGAGGTGTGATAGATTTGGAATATGCTTGTGATGCTTTCAGATGGCTACAAAATAATAAGAGCGTCAAAGATCCGCCGGCGTCTATGTCAGGAAAACTCCGGTGCCTAAGTCAGTTTATTGGAGAAGAGCAATTTTTCCAGTAATAAAATGTGGGTGTGGTCCATATCAAATATTGGAGATTTGGAAAAAAAAGGAAGCAGTAAAAGGTGCCTCATTTTTTTATGAGACATGCTATTCTTTCATCTCTCATCCATATGTTTTTCAAATTCACCATTGAATATGTAAATCCTATAAATCTAATGAACCAAAATGGATGGGAGATAGAAGAGATGAATAAGAGAAATAATAGAGCATCTACTCGTCTTTTCCCTATATACTTAAAAATAATAATAAAAAAATAAAAAATCAACCATTAGATTTGTAAGATCTATCTAAGTAAATATTAATCCAATGGTTAATTTTTTTTTTTTTTTAAAAAAAAGGAATATGGAGAAGGATGAAAGAAGGACCAGAGAATAGAGTAGATGATTTGTACGGCATTGATTGTAGTAACTATTTAAGGCAGTCTAATTTAAGGGAATCTCGTCCCGTATCTTTTGGTATGAGAAACTATAAATTTCAGGTAATGCAGGATCATTGTAATTCCTAAATATGAAAACCTCAATAAGAAGTTGGCTTTTTTCTTTGATAAGATTGGCTGAAAATGGAATACAAGAAACTAAAACAGGAAAAAGGAAAAAGAGAAAGAGAAATGCTAAAAATGGAAACAATAGGAGCAGACTTATTCAAAATGTGTGACAATTATGATGAGAAAATCAAGGGGACTGCATTTTATCAAGGAAAATCTAATCCACCTTCTCTCCCCTTGTGGTGCTGCTCCTGCAATGGCTTCTTCAAGGAAATGGGCATGTTTCATATCCTCCGTTGCTTCTTCCATATATTTCCTTGTCATTTTCTTTCAAATTCCACTTTTCAGGTAAACTGCACTACTTTCCATTTAAATGAAAACAAATTAAACCATCAAAGGTTTAAGGATTTCTCTTTTCCTTCAAAAAAGTACATGTTTTGCCTAACAAAGTTGTCTTTTATCTCTGTTTTCCTTTCATCCTAGATTGTTTCTCAGTGTAATCACTCACAGCAAGGAAAAATTAGAAAACTTTTTTTTTTTTTTTTGTATATGTGAAAATGAATCTACTAAATACCCATTTTTTCTTTTTTCTTTAAACAAAGACCATGGCTCATATATTTACTTGCTTCACTCAAGAGGGTGCGAAATTTTCAAATTAATAATGTATTTTTCTTTTACTTATGATACCTAAAGATATTGTTTGAAGAGGTTTTCAACACGTGCACTTGGAAGGAAGAAAAGCGCAGCAGCGAGTGATGCTAAAAATCATACTTTTGTTTCACCACTATCCTACTATATTGACTTGGCGGTGCCAACTAGCCGTTCGATTGTTTTTAACAAGGCTAATTAACTTTATTAGGTCAGCACGGTGGTCTCTAGCGTTACTCGACTGATAAATTCGACTCGCATTCCATATTCTTCATATTGCTGTTTGCTTTACAGGGTCCCATGTACAAGTGGTTTATGCAGAACACCTATGCAGGTGACATGCTCACAATTGATTGCAAGTGAGCTGTTTCCTACAGTTGTAGTGAAGGCTCTGCTGTATCCAGGGGCCATTGCAAATGCCTTGTTTAAGAATTCAACCATCCCAAACTACAACAACTTGCTCAACTTATATCACTTCACCAATCTCACCACAGTTCCTGCAACATCTGATCTTCAGCGCATAGAGGTTAGTATATATATTCAAACTACTCCTTCACAACAATTTCACGATGATTGTTGCCTTTATTGGTTGGGGCTCCTCATTGAGTCCTTTTGCCGTTTGTTACCGCCTTGTGCGGATCTTGAAAATGCTCAACTCATTTATGGTTCTTTTAGAATCATGAATGAAACCATTGCGTATTGTTTATTTATTTATTTGTTTGTACTATCTTTATCGTTTGGGCTGTATTGTTGGGGTACCCACTCCTTTATTGCTGTTCAATCCCCTGTAACCCGATTTCCCATATTTTAATCGAAAAAAAAAGGTACTCCTTCACAACTACATGATCTTGAGGAGCCACAATTGATATATTTTGAATATATATTTTCTATATTAAGTTGATATTAGAATATTCACCGATTATGGTTGATTGTAATCAAATTTTTGAGATTTTTACCATACCATACTTATATTCCTTCACCCACCACAAGTTTTTTGTAAGAAAAATGCTATACACACACTCTCATTTTCACACTGTTAAGTGCACCATTATATTTTGGATGAATCACTATTGGATTTTAAATCTAATGGGAGTTTTCACTGCCACGTCAAAGAGTGTGCATTAGAGAGTATCGAAGTGGGAATGCGTATAGCATTTGAGAGCACAATGTAACCCTTAGGGCAACTCACCGTGATGGATATAGACGTCTAACACCAAACCACCCCAAAATTCCTCATGTTTGCCCTTGGTTTATGCGGATCAGGTGCCCCGCTAACATGTGAAACACTCCGCCTGGGGAGTACGGTCGCAAGTTAATAGTAATCCATCCAAAATCTAATGGTGACTTTTATTGCCACATTAGAGAATGTGCACTTAAGAGAAGAAATGAGACTGTGTGTAACATTTGTCTTATTATAAATTGGGACCTTCGTATTGTAAATACAATCAAATTAATGAGAACACGGTGTAGCCTTTAGGATAATTCACAGTAGTGGACTTAGGTGTCTAACACCGCACCGCCCTAAAATTCGCTGTCTTTTTTCTCTCTTTTGCATCCGCCTTTTCTCTCTATATTTTATATTTTCCAGCTCACTTTTGGGTTGCACCAGGTTCTTGCGGGGAGTTACTTATCAATTGCTGGAGCAATTTTGGGTGTGATAAAAACAAGCAGAATGGGCCTCATTTCAACACTTTTTATCCTATGGGGCCTTGTGAGGGAAGCCACCACAACAAAATCTAGTGACACAAATCCAATGAAACCAATTGATATTTACCCAACAATGTCAATAGCTCTGCTTTCTGCCTTCTTCTCCATAAGAAGGGATGTTAGAAGGATGGTTCGAATCTACAAAGGTAACAGAAATGCAAAACATTCATGGACTCTTTTGAAACCAAAACACTTGTGAGTCATTTTGTCAAACAATTTTCGGAATTTTTTCAACCCATTTTCACTTCTTTTCTAATCTCCCATTGTAAAAAAAAAAAAAAAAAATCTATTAGGTGGAGATTCCTATCATATATGCAGTTGTTCTCAAGGGCATTTCTCTTAGATATTAATCAACACTACCTACCTACTGTATTATAGATTACGATTTGGTTTAAAATCGTACTTTTTGCTTATAGAATGCAATCTCAAAAGTACCCTTATAGTCAAATGGTTGGATAATCTGGTAGAACGGGAGCAATGTTGCTTACCACACAAACATTTCATAAATATCTTATAATGACTACCACTAAATATTGCCATATTAGCTTAATTTATAGAATATTTATGAAATGTTTATGTGGTACATAACATTTCTCATCCGCCGGTCTACAATTAAGCATATATAAATTTTTTTATATACGCTTGAAATTATAATTATATATATATATATTACATTTTTCTCGTCTTACATCACTTTTTCTGAATAAATTTCAGAAAAAGTGATCTGGAATGGCAAAAAGATAATTTTGCATTTAACATTTGCTTCTTTATGTTACCTTTTTGTTGTCTTAACATCACTTTTTCCTAACGAATTCTAGAAATAGTGATGCTCTCAAGCATTACTCTTAATAAAAATAGTCTGTTTGACAAAATTTTTGAAAAATATTTTGGAATTTGAGTTTTGTAAAGATGGAAATTGAGAAGAATTTTTGTGAGGGCTATGATAGAATTTAGAATGCGGAAATATAAAGCAGAAAGCGGAATAATAAACAAAAGAAGATAAAGAGACACAAAATTAAGGTGGTTCAGCAATATGTTTACATCCACAAACTAAAGTCTTATATGCTACATCTTGCTTTTGTTGAGTGATTTGATAGTACCTAGGAGGCTTCAATATATAGAAACTAAAGGGATAGAGACTCTCATACATGAGCAATGTGGGACAAGCCCACATATTCTCTAACACTTTTATGAAAATGTGAAAATTGAAAATTATTAGGTCCACAAAAAATGATTTGAAAAGTTAAAAACTGAAAAGTGTTTCCAAAGCATTATATATATATATATATATATAAAACATAAGCTCGCATTCACATATAGCAGCCACTACCCATTTGCTAGAAGATGATCATGGAGGGGGTGTCACCTGACAGAAATTTGCTATATTTATACAAATCCATCTAATAAAGTGAGATGTATCTCTTAATATGTGAGAGTTACATATTTTTTTATAACATATTTTTTAATAGTTATGGGACACATGTCACTTTATTAGTAGAAAAGTTTGTATAAATTAGTTACAACCTAGTTTGTAGCAAATTTTTGTTCAGTGTCTTTTACCCTTCCTTGATCAATGAAATTTTAAAAAGATGCGGATCAAGATACTCCTATCCGCCTCCTCGAGGGGCAAGGAGAGAGGGGGTCTCCTACCCCTCCCCCTCCCCCTTTGTAGGTGGACGACTCACCTCTTCTTGTAACACCTCCGCTCTATACAACATGTGACATGTCACATCAATGATAAAAGGACCCGATTGAAAAGGAATTAAAATTCAAGACCGTTATTGACAAAATTAAAAATTGAAGGACTTTTTTGAAAACAGAAAAAAAAAAAGAAAAAAAGAAAAAGAAAAAGAAAAAAAGACAGGTATATGACATGTACTTTAGGAGAATAACTCCAATGTACACAAAACACAAAACAGCATAACACATAATAAGAAAATAAATACAATTACACCAGATTATTAAGATAAAATCTAAAACAATTAATTAATGAGAAAACCGGTTGGCTGAGTAGCGGGTCAAGCCAGACCCACGGGTCTGATCATTTCTCCGTCGTCGGAGCTCCTTTTTAAGCCTTTAAGTGATAAAATCCTTAAAGGGTTCAATTTCCACATCTAGGTTTTAGTTTTGAATCAAAAAATGAATTTTGAGGCATTAGAATCCGATTTTGAGGCATTAGAACCTGGTTTTGAGGCATTAGAATTCGATTATGAGGTAGGTCACGAAGGTTTCAGGCGGGTTTTGAGGTGGGGGATGGCAAAACCCACGACCGGGGTGGGCCGCGCAGCCACCCCGTGGCCTAGGGGTGGCCGTGCACCACCCCAGAAGACCGTCAAATCTCTCTCCTTCTCTCTCTCGGCCAGATCTCTCTCCCTCGCTCTCTCTCTCTCTCAGCTAGATCTCTCTCCCTCTCTCTCTCTCTGCCAGATCTCTCTCCGCCGGGGTGGCCGGTGCCACCCCACGTGGTCGATGGAGGAGGTCTAAGGTGGCGGCTGGTGGAGGCAAGTGGTGGTTCAAATGGCTGTGAGAGAAATAATCCAGTGTTTTGCTCACATATATTTTTCTTGCGATTTTCTTTCAATGATGATGTGTCAAACTCTGAGTGGATTGCACAAAACCCTTGTTTTGTGCAATGACCACATAGAAGACGCCCTCGTATATAAAATATATAAATAATCTAACCATTTAAAGTTGCAATGGCTATTTTACAGTATATATATATACCTTGGTTACAGAATGGTGCAATATAGGACTTAATCAAAGAGTTCAAGGAGAATATAAGATTTAGAAAAGGTGCATGATGTCATTGAAACTTAATGTAATAGCTAAGTTTCTTAATCTGTTGTGATTGATCCTGATGCCTGTTGGAGAGCACTAAGAGTGAACTTTAATTGTGGGAAACCATGCATAAATAGACCCAGTCCAGTTAGAGTTCAACTTACAAGAGGAACCACAGAAAGACGACTGAGAAACCTGGACCATAAGACATTGAAACTTAGCTCCTCAATCAAAACAACTGAATAATGAATAAAGATAATCCTCTTTTCTAGTAGCCTACCTCGCAAAGATTTGCCAAACACCAAAAAACCCAATAACCATTTGGAGGAGAGATGATAGAATGAGTGCTCCTTGCATGGCTCTCATGGTTTCTTTAAAACTCTAAAAGCACTCGCAAACACATCAAAAATACAGTAAGCATGCAAAATTCATATCTGATGCAGATTGCGTAGCCGTCAATTTGTTTTATTTTCTAAACCGACTTTATATTGTTATTTTATTAGGGTTAGGGTTTTGGGAGTCTTTATTTCGTTATTTTATTAGGTTTAGGGTTATGGGGGTATTTACGTCATATTTTATTATGTTTAGGTTTTGAGCTATAAATATATGCTTATAGCCTCCAGAGAAAGACAGTTGTTGTTTATTATTAATTTTGTTGAATAAGAATTACTCATAGGTAAGTTTTCTTTATATTTTTCCTTGAAATCATAGATAGACTCTATGTTTTAAGAAGAATTCTTAAATCATTGATAGACTCATGATCTAGAATTAGTTATCTGCTACTTTATTGTTGTTCTTCGCTGCAGCCCACTAAGTCACTTTGCATCAGTTGGTATCAGAGCTCAGTTACTTTCCATGAATGGGGAGGAGCAATCGCTTTGCAGACATGAACGAGGTGTATGTGCACACGGAAACAACACGTAAGATGCAACCGGCAACTTGTTTGCGGCACATGAGTGGTGGGCCGAACAGTTGTCGTTGCCAACCAAGACCGCAATTTGCGGAAGCGGAAGACAAATTTATCGCTAAACGTTGGCAATACAAGGAGGATCAATTTCGGGCTATGAGGGATCAAATTGAAGATCTCACTACCCAATTATCCAACTTGTGTCTTCATAATGAGGATGGATCTAGAAACCTGTTTACGGAGCGCTGAACACAGGGATGTCAGCACCTTGCACAAACTCATTCCAATAAGTGGGTGGGTAGATTCGAACTCAAGATTTCAAAATTCCGAGGGGATCCACAACCCGAAGAATTTTTGGATTGGGTGTTGGCTGTTGAAGAGGTTTTTGAGTTCAACGGGGTGCCTAATGAACGACAAGTCTCTTTGGTGGTACATAATTTCCGGGGAAGAGTTGCTGCGTGGTGGCAACAACTAAAACAAAGTAGAGTGCGACAAGGCAAATTGAAGATCAATAGTTGGGAGAAACTATTGAAAAAGATGTGAATCGCTTTCTTGCCCCATAAATATACCATGGGCCGACAATCACAAAATTGGAGACAATGGTCTATGGCGATGACAAAGAAAATTGAAAAATCGTACAAAAAAAAAGGCATTTAGGGAAACATGGATTGAGGCGGAGAGTCCACGACGGGCCAATTTGACGTTTACTCGCCAACCTTAATTCCATCTACCCAATCTATATGTGGAGGAACAAGGTGAACCTGTTGATGAGAAGTTCCAAGAATCTGAGATCCTTAATGAAGAATTCGAGCATGAAGATGTTAAAGACCCTTCACAAGGGTTTGTGTAGTAACCCAAATATTTAACTAAGCATAAGAAGCTTAGTTAAAGGGTTAATTTGGACTTTGGGTCACTAGGATCTGCCAGAAAGGCATTTTGGGGAATTGAACTTTTGGACCGGACGTAAGCTAGGGTTGGCGGACGTACGCTTCTGTCTTTTAGTGCAGATGTACGTTGAAATGTCAGACGTACGCTTGTCTGTAGTACGGACGTACGACGGTCCCCCACTGAACGTACGCTATGCAAATAGTACAACCGTACTATGTGAATAGTACAACACGCGTACGCCAAAAGTACCGGACGTACGCTACTTTTTGGAATATCATCAAAGTAATACCTAGACGTACGAGACAGCCTTTGGACCGCTGTGGAATAGTACCAGATGTATGCCACTTTGGCCAGACGTCCGCTGCTTTCTGGCCCTATAAATACCCCCTCAACCCCCCTCTTCGCCCCTAGGCTGCCAGTATGTCGTTTTGTGAGTGTTTGTGAGGTTTCGTGAGTGTTTTGGTGCTGTCGGAGAAGGAACTCTCGAGATTTCACTTCAAGGAGGTAATGCTCGGTTACCTATCTCTTTAGTTACGTCGTTATGCTGCTCGATTGTTGTTTTGTATAGCTAGTTGTAGTTGTTAGCTTAGTTATGCTTTAATCTTGCTTAGCCTAGCGTTTTGTTAAGCTTAGCGTTGTTGTCTTTGCATGGAGGTTTCGATCTGTGTTAGGAGGCCCTAGGAAGCCTTTGTTGGCCTTAGGAGTCGGAGAATAGGCGGACAGTGGAGAGAAAATGAGGATCTCCCTAAAAGACGTCGGAGCGGACGTATGGCCCTTTATGTCACAGTGGACGTAAGCCCCTGATTCCGGACGTACGGTCAGTGTGTGACAGGGAAGCCCTATTTTCACCAGCCGTCCTATAGCTCCTATTTCCTTGTTGTAGAGTTGTTTTCGTAGAATAGAACTGATAATAGGTCTTTTCTCAGTATTCGAAGTTATGCAGTCTCAAGGGAATTACATGAAAGAGCTTTACGGCTCGTGTGAGTACAAACTCACATGGATGCTTTGTTGTTACTTTTCCTACATTGCACGTATTTTATATAGATGTCAAACATGCATATTTTGCAACTCTCATGAAATACATTTTGGAACTACGGGTAACTCTCTTTTGTGAAAACGTGTCTGTTAACAAAATAATAATGAGACTTGTAAAACTATGCATGTAAAAGACTGATAAGACTAATTGCATCGTATGACATGGTACACCGGTATGTGCGGTATAATGGCCATAGGCTTACTATACGGGTTAGCTTTATGGTCAATGTGTGTGTGTGTGGGGGCTTTGGATCCAATGACTCTTGACCAATGATGCAGCCATTCCCAATGGATGGTCACTATAGGACGGACGTCATTAGCGGTGTGGGCCACCCGAGGTTGAACTCGGTCGTATTGCTAGTGTTACGTACGGTATGTTTTATGCAATAGCTGGGGTATCGGCATTGTACTACAAGTCCCTCGGGACAGCGTCAACCCTGCTAAGAATGGGTAATATCTCGGGTAGACCATATTGTTGAACTATTACTGTTACTCATTATTATAAGCATATATTATATTATATATATCACATGCATGATAACTGTCATCTCATAATGTTGCATGTGTTTTATAAATAAAAGAATCCACAAACTAATAACGGGTACGTCATGTGGATTTCTACTCACTAAGTCATCAAACTTACCCTTGTATTATTTCCCTTTTTTCTCCATATGTACGATTCTGCTATTCTAGATACTGGATACTATGAAGCATCCGGTTTTTGTGGAGAATTCGATCCAGGAGATGCTTGAGGACTTATTATAAGCTTAAGCGGGTACTCATGGTAACTAGTACTTTTGAGTTATGTTGTAGACATTAGGGCTTGATGCATGCTTGCATATTAAGGATTAGCATGGATCCTTTGTAATGATGTTATTTTATAGTATGATTTCCGCTGTTTTGATTATCTTTAGTTAGACGCTCTGGTTATAATGATTAATGTTTATAGTACTTTATTACTTCTGCTGCTTAGTATCCTCTGTTTTTTAGGAATAAAGGTCCCGGAGGTCTTGTTCGGAGTGGAACAAGGCTGGGATACGAATTGTTGAATTGATTACCAGTTAATTAATTCTCGGAGCGTTATAGTTTGTGGATTGGGATTCCCCACCAACTTATGATGACGATGTCAATGACGAAGATCCAATTGAAAAACCTTTGGCAACCGACCTAGAGGAAGAGTACGAAAAATATGGGTTACATCCCATATTTGGCAGCCTCTATCCCAAAAAAGATGACCAATTGGAAGATGAAGAGCCCACAGATGACATCACTGATTATGAAGAGAATGACATTGCCGATTATGAAGAGGGCAATGAAGAATTTTCAAGTGAAGTGCCTAATTTTAATGGTGAAGAGGGTGATTATGTTGATTTCCTTGGTGTTGAAGATATTTAAAATTCTCCTAACGAAGACTATGGTGAGTTTTATGTGGATGAGAAGAATTATATGTTTACAAGGGAAACAATAGCTCACCTATTCTTGAGTATTTTTATGGCATGTGAAAGGGAAAAGGAACGAGAAAAGTATGGCAAAGTCAAATATTTGCCAAGTGATGTGCGGGGCTTTAACTACAAACATCATGGTATGCCAATGACGAAGAGCATCGCATTTATTGTGGTGTGTTCCTTTGTCTTGATCTTAAGGAACGACGAGTGGAATGAGTTGATTGGGCATTCGAAGGATCGTGGAAAGAACTAGCCGAATTCTAGGACGAATTCTCTCCAACAAGGGGAGAATGATGCAGATTGCATAGCTGTCAATTTGTTTTATTTTCTAAACCTACTTTATGTTGTTATTTTATTAGGGTTTGGGTTTAGGGAGTCTTTATTTCGTTATTTTATTAGTTTTAGGTTTATGGGAGTATTTACATCATATTATATTAGGTTTAGGTTTTGGGCTATAAATATTTGCTTATAGCCTCTAAAGAAAGACAGTTGTTGTTTATTATTAATTTTGTTGAATAAGAATTACTCATAGGTAAGTTTTTGTTTTTTTTTTTTTAATTTAATTTTATTATTATTATTATTTTTATATATTTTTCCTTGAAATCATAGATAGACTCTATATTTTAAGAAGAATTTTTAGATTATTGATAGACTCAAGTTTATGGTGTGTTGCTCTGATACCAACTGATGCAGCGTGACTTAGTGGGCTGCAGCAAAGAACAATAAAGTAGCGGATAACTAATTCTGAATCTTGAGTCTATCAATGATCTAAGAATTCTTCTTAAAATATAGAATCTATTTATGATTTCAAGGAAAAATATAAAGAAAACTTACATATGAGTAATTCTTATTCAACAAAATTAATAATAAACAACAACTGTTTTTATCTGGAGGCTATAAACATATATTTATAGCCCAAAACCTAAACCTAATAAAATATGACGAAAATTGCCCCATAACCCTAAACCTAATAAAATAACGAAATAAATATTCCTAATACCCTAACCCTAATAAAATAACAACATAAAGTCGGTTTAGAAAATAAAACAAATTGATGGCTATGCAATCTACATCAATATCCCAAAAAAATTATATGAACTATTTTCTTCTCTCATCCTTCCAAAGAAACAAAGCATTTCCGAGTATTATCTTTTAGTATATATCCACTTAGTTTGTCCTAGAACGACAGAGAAATCTGAGAAGCCCCCATCACCACTGGAAGACGAGTCTCGAACCAAGACTGCATACCAACAACAAAGAGGAAAGTGTCTATCACCTCAGCCTTCTCCATCTATAGCAATAATAGAATGTGTTATTGGATCTGTAGAATAGATAGGGAAAATGAATGAGAAATAGGTGTGTGGGAAATTCGAGGGCAATTCTTGCATTGCCACCATCCATTAAAGGGACAATAATGGTTGAGATGATAACAACTATTCCAATCATCACCAAGTAGTGTTGGAATCCCAGAAGTATGGCTTTAGCTAGATACAACGAATCCGATTATGGCAATTGTTTTGCATATAAAGCTCAATAAAAATCAGAGTATACATTATGCTAATGTCATTTGTCATGACCTATGGAAGCGCTAGCCATATTGCGCTATACTCAGAAATCCTTGATGTCCTGGCCTACATTATGCTAATGTCATTTGTCATGACCTATAGAAGCGCTAGCCACATTGCGCTATACTTTAAAAGGATTAGTTAAAGTTATTACTTGAGTTCCCTAAAGTCACTTAAAAGAGTTGGGTTTCACTCATAAGGAGTCATTAAGGATCTCCCCAAGAAAGAATCACAAAGCCCCACATGTAATCCACCTTCCTTGTTTCATCACTACCCACATTCCTTTCAATGCCTTGCCTTCTCTCCCTAATCCCCAAAAACACTTTTCTTTTCCATGTTATCCTTTAACCTCCCCTCCCTCTCTTTATACCAACAAGCTTTGGAGCCCATCCTTCTTGTCCCTCCCAAGCCTTGTGCTTTCTAGGGCCCAATCTATCTTTCTCTCCCATATAACCCAAATATAAGATCTAATGGAACCCTCCCAACCCACCCTTGGTCCCTTCGTCTGTACAAGCTCAACACCTTTCCAAATAGTCCAACTCTGCATTAGCCAACACGTTGTCCTCTCCATCTGAGGGTTCCTCAACATACACTTTTACAAACTATTTTGCCATCATAAATTGGTCATAACTTCTACTACGAGTGTTGGAATTGTGCATATGACCCCAATCAAAAAGCTCTTTTTGGCATGCATGCCACGGTCACCAAGCTAAGTTATGAGATAACATCTTTTAGCTCAAAATCTATCGTTTTCACCCTCAAAACACAAATTTTCTCCTATAACCTATCTCATTTCATCCTTTGTGGGTATTTTATACATTTAGTACCCTTAATAAATAAAATAAACATTTATTTTTCTGGGGCATTACAATACTCACCCACCCAGCTCACACTAGTAAAGTGTGAGGCGTTACTCACACATTATTACTACATAGCTTTTACTAGCTCACAAGAAAATAGCTTGATATAGTGTGTAGAAATGAGGCTAATTTCGTGCGTCAACGAGCAAAAGAAGAGTGGCTGAAATCCGGGGATCGTAATACCAAATTTTTTCATGCTTGTGCAAGTGCTAGATGGCGATGGAATTATGTGGGCTGTATTAAAGATGAAAATGGGCTGACTTGGGACACTCCGGGGGAGGTGGGCGAGGCGTTTGTAAGGTATTTTTCATACCTATTCACAAAGGGACCGGATGGTGACATAGAATTGTGCATTCAGCCCATTGCTAGCCGTGTGAATGATGAAATGAACTTGGCACTTGAGAAAGATGTAACTGGAGAGGAGATCGATGTGGCCTTATTCCAAATGGCGCCCCTCAAAGCACCAGGACCGGATGGGTTAAACGCTTGTTTTTTCCAAAACAATTGGCCCACCATGAGGGAGGAGGTATGTGATGTAATTCGTGATATTTTTAATTCAAGAGTGGTGCCTCAAGAATTAAATATGACCCATGTTGCACTTATACCCAAGTTGAAACAGCCCACTAGTGTCACGGAATTCAGACCTATAAGCTTATGTAACGTAATTTACAAGCTTATCTCAAAGGTCCTAGCAAACAATCTAAAAACCATTTTACCCCACATTATTGCCCCAATGTAGAGTGCTTTTATTCCGGGCCGTCTCATCTCGGATAATGTATTTGCGGCATACGAAACCCTCCATACTATGCATACATGGATGCATGGAAAAAAGGGTTTTATGGCGGTGAAGCTCGACATGAGCAAAGCCTATGATAGGGTGGAATGGGGCTTCTTAGAAGCGGTGATGAAATGTATGGGCTTTGGTGAACGGTGGATTGGGCTAATTATGATGTGCGTTAAAATAGTGAGGTATTCTGTCATTGTGAATGGGAACCCTTGTGGGCTTATTACTCCATTAAGGGGTATCCGACAAGGGGACCCTATATCACCTTACCATTTTCTTATTTGCGCAGAAGCTCTAAGTGCCTTGATTACGAGAGCAATTGGGGAGGGAAAGTTGACAGGGGTCCCTACTTCAAGAAGAGGACCAGTGATTAGTCACCTGTTTTTCGCCGATGATAGCCTGTTATTTTGTCAGGCTATTCTCGTCCAATGGAATCACTTGTCTTCCATTCTGCAAGGGTATGAAGAGGCGTCAGGGCAAAAAATGAATGCAAATAAAACTTTTATTTTCTTTAGCAAAAATACCTCAGTGATTGACAAAGATCAAATTCAAGAGGTAGCTGGGGTCCCTACAAATCAGAGATACAACACTTATTTGGGGCTGCCCGCCCTTGTGGGGAGGTCAAGAACGAAGGTGTTCAAAGGTATCACAGAGAAGGTATGGAAGCGACTTCAGGATTGGAAGATCAAATTTCTATCCCAAGCCGGCAAAGAGATCCTCCTAAAAGCGGTTGTACAAGCTATCCTTACATATTGTATGGGTGTTTTTATGCTCCCAAAGGTATTGTGCGCGGAAATTAATTCGATGATGGGGCAAAATTTTTCTGGGGTCATAAGGACAAGGACAAACGTATCCATTAGATGAGTTGGAGTAATTTGAGCTTTTCCAAAGCTCAAGGAGGTATGGGATTTCGTGACTTGTCTTGTTTTAATAAAGCTTTGTTAGCTAAGCACTTATGGTGCCTCTGGAAAACACCAAAGAGTTTAATAGCAAGGATTATGAAGGCCAAATACTTTTTGGATTGTTCGGTCCTTGAAGCTCCTCTTGGGAAGAAACCATCATTCACTTGGAGGAGTATCCATAGCTCAATGGATCTACTTCGAGAGGGCTTGGTATGGAGAGTAGGTAATGGGAAAACAATTCGAATATGGAATGATAGATGGTTAAATACCCTGACCACTTACCGAGTGCAATCACCTCCAAAAATTCTTGCCGACAACGCAACGGTAAGCCATTTTATTGACGCCGACACGAAATGGTGGAATTTGCCATTATTGGAATGAATTTTTTCAAAGGAAGAAAGGGTGGCTATTCAATCTCTTCCAAATAGTGCAACGGATCAAGCGGATTTGCAAGGACAAACGTATCCATTAGATGAGTTGGAGTAATTTGAGCTTTTCCAAAGCTCAAGGAGGTATGGGATTTCGTGACTTGTCTTGTTTTAATAAAGCTTTGTTAGCTAAGCACTTATGGTGCCTCTGGAAAACACCAGAGAGTTTAATAGCAAGGATTATGAAGGCCAAATACTTTTTGGATTGTTCGGTCCTTGAAGCTCCTCTTGGGAAGAAACCATCATTCACTTGGAGGAGTATCCATAGCTCAATGGATCTACTTCGAGAGGGCTTGGTATGGAGAGTAGGTAATGGGAAAACAATTCGAATATGGAAGGATAGATGGTTAAATACCCTGACCACTTACCGAGTGCAATCACCTCCAAAAATTCTTGCCGACAACGCAACGGTAAGCCATTTTATTGACGCCAACACGAAATGGTGGAATTTGCCATTATTGGAATGGATTTTTTCAAAGGAAGAAAGGGTGGCTATTCAATCTCTTCCAAATAGTGCAACGGATCAAGCGGATTTGCAAATTTGGCGGGGGACAAAAAACGGAGTTTTTTTCGATATGGAGCGCTTATCATATCCTAAAAGAGAGTGAACTGAAGCAAAGAGCAGGGGGATCATCTTGTAGTACCAAGAGTTCAATCTGGAAAAGCATGTGGCAGCTCCAAATACCAAATGCGGAGAAGCATTTCCTTTGGCGGGCTTGTTGCGAAATCCTTCCCACGAGAGACAATCTTTGCAAGCGGAGGGTTCTCTCAAATCCCAGCTGCCCAATATGTGAAAGGGAGCCCAAAACCACTTTTCATGCATTGTGGCAATGCCCCTCAGTGAGAGATGTTTGGAGTGCAGGGGGGGAAATTGTTCCAAAAGAGCTGGTTTGCTGGACCCGATTTTATGCAGGTGGTGGACAGCATGCTTCGCAGAGGTGATCGTGATGAAGTTGCCCAGTTTGTGAGTATCACTAGGCGCATTTGGCTAAGGCGTAATGGCGTTGTACATGAGGGCTCCTTCCTTCACCCAAATCGACTTGTCCAACAGGAGGTCCAAGCGGTGGAATAGTTCTAAACGATTATGGCCGAGAGAAAAGCAACTCTGCTCTCAAATGGCGAACTGCAACCATCTCACTAGATGGCGCCACCCCCTAGATGTCTTAAGGCAAACTGGGATGCGGGGTTTGCCAAACAGAATGGTCGGTTGGGGATGGGAGTAATCATACGGGACCAGCATGGGAAAATGTGGGCCTCAAAATGTCGGACGAAGGAAGGAGTGCTGGGTGCTATCACTGGAGAGGCATTGGCTGCTCTTATGGCTGCTGAGCTGTGCATGGAGATGGGGATCAGTAGAGTTCAGCTGGAGGGGGATGCAAAGAACGTCGTTACAACGGTGCTCTCAACAGTACCTGATGATAGCAGCAAAGGACAAGTCACAACAGATATTCGAACAACCCTACGAGCGATGCCTTGGTGGGAGATGAAACATACACGGAGAGATGCCAATCACGTAGCCCATGCGCTTGCTGAACTAGCGGTGAAACAGAGTGTTAACAGGGTGTGGTTTTCCAACCCACCGGATTGTATTCGTGAAAGTTTGAGAGCAAATATTTCTGCTATGTCCATTTCGTTATAAGTTGCAATAAAATGCACTTTTTCTCAAAATAATAATAATAATAATGAGGTTAATTTTCTTTAGGTTGTGTGTGACATTAGTGAAAAAGGCAAAAAAAATATGATCTCTTTCTCACCCAATTTTCTGAGGATGTGAGTATCAATGCTCCACCGCTGAGTGGGAAAGAAAATGCTCAAAATTCAAAAGCTAAACATGTGGAACAACTCCAACTAGATCCTATTTTGGTGTAAAAGATGTATCAAATATTTTATTATGTTTCTAACACTTTTTATTATTATTATTATTATATGTCCACACAAGAAAAGGGGAGGAAAAATTCGAACTACCTCCGCTTCATGAGACGTAGTCCCTAACAGATTAAGATATCCTTTCAGGACTTCTAACACTATTGTTGTATCTTAAGAAAGGCATCACATGTACCACACAAGTCCAAAATAAAATTATAATTTATTGGAGTAACTAATAGAGCAAAGATCTCATCTAGTAGACAAATACATAACCAATGTGAAACTTGACTAATGCATGCCTCTATAACATTCAATGAACACAATTGAGTTCATAAAAATAAAACAATAGCACAGATGTTCCCCAGGCATGATAAAAACGAAAAATGAATCAAATTTTACATTATAAAACAATATTTGTAGAAATTACAATGAAGAAACATCTTGACCACAAAAAAAAAAAACAAAAAAACAAATTCACATTCTCAGTGTTCTCTATGCCTCTTTTTCAGCAGACTGCGCCCACTTAATAGTTGACCTGGCCAATGAGTCCATTGGATCAATACATTTTTTAAGAAGAGGATCATCCCGAGGCAAAAGATCCAGCATATCATCAGAGGCAAGGATTACAGAGTTCACTGCCCTTACTATAAGAACCTGGAGAGCAATCCTCAACAGGTTGCGAGCTCCTTCCATGTCCTTTCTGTTTAAAGCTTCAATTGCAGGAATTACTGTATGTTCCATAGTTGCTTTATCTGGCAGCACCACCTCAAATCCCTACATATTACATATAGAGAAACAAATAATGAACGATAATTACTGTATGTTCCATAGTTGCTTTGAAATCGATTTCTTATTGCACAGAAAATTGATGAGCCTGCTCTACCTCTGTTCCAAACATCTTTTAGAATAGCTGCAAGAACTTCATATGGAATTTTTACCAGGAGACCCATAAAAGGAAGAACAATAATGAAATTGTAATGATGAAGTTAAGTTCTAAGAAAAAAAAAAAAAGGAAAACGTTATTTTGCAGACATGTAAAATAAAGGTTAAAGCATGTTCTTAAGCAGGCCAGGATAAAAATAGAAATAGCAGGAAACAGGATAAAGGTTAAAGCATGTTCTTAAAGGTTATATACAATTCCATGTTCACAAAACAGATACTGGCCATCATCTAAACACCGTGTTATCCAAATATTTGATAAGTGATGCATGAATTAATGAACACAGTATCTGTGGGGTGAAATTTGAAATGAGAATTGGAGAATCATTATGGTATTGTATGTTTGGAGAAGGAAACTTTTTTTATACGCGTTTAATTCCAATTATTACCTGATTTGATTATACCTAATTTCATTCCTATTATTGTAATATGCAATAAGTGTATTTCCATAATAAGTTGTAGAATTTTTTCAATTTAAACTTGTATAAGTGTATGAAGCAACTTTAGACTGGAATAAGACAATAATCCCCTTCTTCTTTCTCCAAATCCCCCGTCTTTCTTTGTCGACTATTTTTTTGTCTTTCCAACTTGGTATCATAGCCAAGTTGTGGTTGGTTGTGGTTTCTTGTGGTTGTTTGTTGGTTTTGTGGCTGTGTTGGCAGACTCATGATCAGTTTGCTCTGGTGGCAATAGAAGACCTACCTTCTAGATCATTCAGGAGATTACCTGAAGGAGTAGGATGCAAATGGGTGTTTATAGTGAAACATAAAGCTGATAGTTCAGTTGAAAGATACAATGCAAGGTTAGTTGCAACAGGCTTCACACAGACTTATGGGATAGACTATGAGGGGGCATTTGCTCCAATGGTGATAATGCACTCTATCAGGGTCTTACTTTCGTTGGCAGAAAACTTAGATTGGCCACTTCAAAAGTTTGATGTAAAAAACACATTTCATCATGGAGATGTAAAGTAAGAAGTATACATGGAGATTCCTCCTGGACTTCAAGACTCTCTGGTCAATGACAAAGTGTGCAAACTGAAAAAAGGTATTATACAGGTTAAAACAATCTCCTAGGTCGTGGTTTGAAAGATTTGCTTGGGCTATGCAAAGTCGAACTACAAGCAGAGCCAAGTTGATCACACATTGTTCATCAAACGTCTTTACAAGGGAAGGTAATTGCTTTAATTATTTATGCGGATGACATAATACTGACCAAGAATGACGATGAAGAAATACAAAAGGTAAGTAATTATCTTGCCCATGAGTTTGAAATCAAATAATTGGGAAGTCTGAAGTATTTCCTTCCCATCAAGGTAGCTAGATTGAGACATGAGATATTCATCTCTCTACGAAAATATGTCCTTGATCTACTCAAGGAAACAGGGATGCTTGGATGCAAGGCAATTGACAATCCAGTAGAGCAAAACCAGGAGTTAGGGAAGAGTGATGAAAGTTCTCTGGTGTATAAAGGCAAGTATCAACGATTAGTTGGGAGATTAATATTTGTTGCACACTCATCTAGATAATACCTATGCAAACAATGTGGTGAGCCAATTTATGCACTCACCTCGAGAATCTCATATGGAAGTAGTTTACCGAATACTTCGATATTTGAAATCTTTACCAAGTAAAGGGTAGTTGTTTGCCAAATATGATCACCTGAAAAATAGAAGGTTATACAGATGTTGATTGGGCGGGGTTAGTTACAGCTTGAAGATCTACTTTGGGATATTGCATTTTTGTGGGAGGAAATCTAGTTACCTGGCATAATCAGAAACAATCAGTAGTTGCTAGATCTAGTGCAGAAGCTAATTTCGAGACATGCACAGCCAATGGGATATGTGAATTATTATGATTAAAGATTCTACTGAAATAACCCAGATATGATTATAAGGATTCAATGAGATTATATTGCGACAATAAGGCTGCCATTAACATTGCTCATAATCCTATTCAACATGATTGAACTAAACACATTGAATTTGATAGACATTTTTTTGAGGAAAAAATGCGGGCAGTATGGATTTGTAATCTTTATGTGAAGACGGTGAACAACTTGTGGATATTTTGACAAAGGAAGTGACCAATAGCAATCTTCATTCAGTATTGTGCAAGTTAGGTGCGCAAGACATCTTTGCATCAGCTTGAGGAGTGTTGAAGAAGGAAACTTTTGGTACACATTTGTTTCCTATTATTACCTAATTTAATTACATATGAATTCATTCCTATTATTGTAAGATGCAATAAATGTATTTCCATAATAGGTTGTAGATTTCTCTATTTAAACTTGTGTAAGTGTACACGCAACTCAGATTGGATTGACACAATATTTCCCTCCTTTCCAGATCCTGTCTTTCTACTTTGGGTGATGGCACTGTTTTTTTAACCATTGTCAGAATATTAGTTAAATAATTAAATTCATCATTCCCATCAACGTAAGCTTTTGAAATAGTTGGCGATTTTAACACTATCATATTAGAAGTCCTAAGTTCAAACCTCGTTTCCATAGTTTGCCTCCCATTTCAATTAAATATTTCACATATTAGACTCTCACTTATTGAAGAAGAATTCGAGCCCACACGTGAGGAATAGGGTTAGAATATTAATTAAAGGGGAAACTTCACTTACCCCCCCTGAACTTTAGCCACTTTTGTAGATACCCCCCCAATGTTCAAAACCTCTCATTTAGGTGTATCAAAGTTTGATTTTCTCTCACTTTGCCCATTCCGTACAGAAAATCCTAATAGAATGTCAATTTTACCCCAAAACTACGCGTCGTTTTGGAAACGGTGTAGTTATGAAGTCAAAGGTAAAATTGGAATTGCGAAGAATTTTCTGTACGAAAGGGGCAAAGTGAGAGAAAACCAAAGTTTGATACACCTAAGTGAGAGCTTTTGAACATTGGGGGGGTATCTGCAAAAACCACGAAAGTTCAGAGGGGAAAAATGAAGTTTCCCCTTAATTAAATGATGAAATTTACCATTTTCAATTAGCTTAAGCTTTTGGGATAACTAATTATTTAAACACCACAAATGTAAAAAATTGTGTCTTTTCCTTCCATGGAGTCTCTAAAGACTGCTAACTTAAAAAAGAAGTTTCACCCCTTTGTTTTAAATTCTATCACCACTTTCATGTTCCAAGCAACAGAACAATCTTACATTCCACTAATCTGAGTTTAGACAGCAAACATGGGCACACTGCTATGGAAATTGAATCATCTCAGGGAACTCATTCTGTTATTCACCTCATTAAAAGGAAAGAAAAAATAAAATCAGCCATCTCCAATGGGGACAAAAAGAAAAAAGTACTCATTACCAGCAATCAGGTAAAATATCGGGACAAACAGTACTAGTGAAAAGTTAATTAGGGCAGTGAGATCAGTTTTCAGATCCTCTGATGCATTGCACCACAAAAGACTGCTTGGATCCACAAAATTTCCCAAGGGGATATTGTGGGTCGACAGAGTTGATAATATATATAAAGAACTAGGAGAATGATACATAAAACTTTTTCAATAGTAAAATAATAGTAATAATAATTAGGAAAGGGCACCGCCAGGCATGCAAGAAATTAACAATAGCTAAAGGGCTAAAACTGAGAAAAATAACTAAATTAAATTAAACTAAATTTAAAAAATAAAAAAAAAAAAAAGAGAGAGGAGAGATTCTTAAATAAGAAATTCATATTTTGAACGCAGTGAGGTTCTTAAGGACTTGAACTTGATAAAATTTCAGTTCCTCCATTAACCAAACAAATTGTTCAAATGAACCAAAATCATCAAAGTTATCAGCAAATTTAATAGGTCATGTCAAAATCCTAATAAACCATACTTTCAACAAGTTTCACGAAAAGAAAAAAGAAAAAAGAAAAAAGTTCAGCCCAATTCAGCTATGAGACATATAATGAGCTTATCTCAATTGAAAATGTAAAGTCCAATGCCCTCAATCCAAATTCTACTCACCTCTGTTCTTCAATTGAATTTATTTATTTATTTATTTTCTCTGTCTAATAAGTCCACAAACCAAATTCTGTTTATGATCCTGATATTCTCTTCAGCAATTAAAGTTCACTATTATTGCTCTCCAACAGGTATCAGGATCAATCACAACAGATTAAAAATACTTAGCTATTACATTAAGTTTCAATGACATCATGCACCTTTTCTATATCTTATATTCTCCCTGAACTCTTTGATTGAGTCCTATATTGCACCATTTTATAACCAAGGATAACAAGAAAGTGAAGTAGATTTTTTTTTTTTTTACTGTAAAACAGCCATTGCAACTTTAAATGGTCAGATTATTATATATTTTATAGCAGTACATTCTATGGAGTTTCAAGCTCCATCTAGTAAAAGTCAACTTTTTATATCTGCCACTCAACAGAACCTGTCAATAGATTCCTAGTTCACATTTCCTATTTTATGTATCAGCAATCAAATGGACCCCTACACAACTAGGAGAGATAGAATTCAACCATCATTGTATTGTTGAAGGCAAAAGCACATAACAATACATATCACTCCTAAAGGGGTTAAGCTTAAGCCTTTGAATTTTTATCTTTTACATATATAGAGAAGCAACAAGAAATACTTTGTTTTACCTTCTAGCCGTCATAAAATGTAACAGGTAAAACATTAAATACATTCGTTTACCTTCTAGGAATCATAAAATGTAAGGTAACTTTTACAACATGATGTTTAATTATACTAGTATGCAATAAAACATGCACTCACAAAATACAGCAGAGCAAGAAAAACAAAAGTAGACATGAGCCACAAAATGAATTTACCTCGTTCTGTAGTTTCTCCTGATAAAATCCTGCTGTTAAGGTTGCATTAGTAGCAAGTACTCCAATCCGCAAATGACTCCCAGCTTCAAGTGGCTTCAACTTTGCTTCCTTGAGCTCCCTGGCAACAGACTCACCCATATGGAGGAAAGGAACAGAACATCCTTTAGAAACCTCATCATGCCATGAATGCGAAATATTACAAGGCATTACTATGCAACGAGCTCCTGAATTCTCAAGGAAAGCCCTTTTACTCCGCAAGTTCTCCACAATTGTGGTAGGGTCTGAATGAGTACATTCCCTTTTACTCCTGAGGGAAGAAAAAGAACCCTCATGTGATAAAAGCTCCTTATATAACACAGAATCAGAGTGAAGTATAAAAGGAAGGGGACTTTCTCCATCTTTTGAACTCCATCTCACTAGTTTTCTCAAAAAATTCAGTGTAGAAACCACGGACACCCCTCCAATAATACCTACTGTATTCGCTTGACTCGGTAAAGAAACAGTAGAGTCACTGCTTCTTGAAGGTGCATTTGAACCAGGACCCCTCTTAGATTCAGCAGATTTACCACTTTCATCAGCGCACAAGAGAATTGATGATGGAGGTACAGCTAGAGCCGGACTCAACCTTGTCTTATACAGGTTTCTGTTCATATCCGTATAACCCATGACATGGGATGCATAATTCATAGTATGGAACGACATTGTGCCAAAATCAATAACAGAAGACCAATATATCTGTTTGATTTTCTGAATTTTACTGCCAATGTACCACAACCTACAGAAAAACTTGCATTTCAGCTCATCACAATTAAAACCCGCTTCTGAAAAGTAATCACCTATCTCAATTTCCACCTTCCACAACTAAAAAAATCCCAACTTTCATCCTGGTTTTCAAAACAATAAACCCAAGAAAAAAAAAAAAAACCCACAACAAGAATATACCCCCAAAGACACAACCTGATCGAGCAAAACAAATCCAACCACAAAACCCAATAGTCTCTAGTTCCCTATAATTCAAGAAACGAAAAGAAGAGGAGAACCGAAGTTAAAGATCAAAATCTAGAACGTACAAGGTAGATGGACAAAAGGGAAGCGAAGCGAGTACAGTACGCAAATACAACCTCCAGGGTTCGAGGATTTTCACGAGCAATCAATCATTCAGAAGATGGGCCGGCATTCAGGGCAAGTGAGAGGAATTATGATGTGTTTCGTATGGTATCTCCTATCACTATCTGCTATCACATTTCAAATTGTGTCAAAAAAAGAAAAAGAAAAAAAAAAGGAGGCTATTTACTAGTAGTAATCGGCGCTTTACTTAATAGTTCATAAATTCAACTTCAACTCACAAAATAAAATTTGACTTCTTAACTCCAAAATTTTAGAAATTTTCATTTCACTCCCATTTAAAATCGTCTAAAAATACTAACCTTTTTTTTTTTTTTTTTTTTATATGTCCACACAAGAGGGGGAGGGGAATTCGAACTAGTGACCACCGCTTAACATTATCTCATGTTTATTAAAAGAGTTAAAATATGAACAATAAAAATAAAAGCTGGGTAATTTCACTCAACTCCGTAAAATTTCGCGTATTTTACAAATACTCTTCCAAAATTCAAAATGTCACACTTTGGTGTATTCAACTTTGATTTGCTTCCACTTTTCTCAATCTGTTAGAATTTTATGTGAAATCCTAATAAACTCCTCAGCACATGACACACATTTGGAAATTTTTTTAAAAAAAATCTCATTTTACCCCTGAACTCATTCTAAAAAATCCCATGTGAGAAAGAGAGGAGAGAATCTCCTCCTTGTCGTCTTTGGTGTTTCTAATATATTCTTACAAAGCCATTTTTTATTTATTTATTTGATTTGCTTCCACTTGCATATTTCAGATGTTTATTAGAAACACCTCATTTACACATGAATTGGAGCTCCATTTTTTCCTGGTCAGAGATCATCAAAGAAAGACAATCAGGGTAGTATAGCTTATACATAATATTGTCATTCGTGTGAACATCATAGCTAATATAGAAAGAATAAGCAAACTAAGCCAACCGCCATCCCCCAAGATGAACCCATTAAAGATGGTAAATGGGTGTTAAACAGACCCATAATAACGGAGAAGCTGGACAGTCATTATAACTTTCTAGTTTTATTATTATTACTATTTCTTTTAGGTTAACTATTTCACAGTGTACCTCAAAAGTCAAAGCTTTAGTACAATATTATAACAATGGTTTAGGGTTTAGCAATTAATCATATTAAATTATAAATTACAAGAATGTTCCGACCAAGTCTCGGAGGTGTCCTACCCAAGTCCTCACGGGACCCAACCGGGACCCGTTGGGACCTGACCATAACCTATAGGGAACCCACCAATCGGGTCCAGGCGGGGTCCTGGTTAGGTCATTGGCAGGTCTTGAGCAGGTCACATATGGGTCCCGGGCAGGTCTCGACGATGTCCTACCTAAGTTTGTCAATTTGAGAATGAGATGTTCAAATTCAAAAAATGGTTTACGGTTTTCAAAAATAGAAACTATTTTTCGAAAATTAAATAAGAACTTTTTGTAAAACGAAAAATATTTTTTATTGACTATTATTTTACGTCTCACCTAACACCAAAAAATATAAAAATCATTTTATGCCAAAACAAATGGTTTTCTTACATAGACGTGAAGCAATGACACTATTCTATTGAGCATTTTTTAATTCACCCTCAGTTTAAGCAAAAATAATAATAATAATTGGCCACATTAGAAGTATAAGGGGGTAGAGTGAGGAACATAAAGAGAGAGAACAAGTATTCATCTAATCATGATGACCATCCACAAATATTAAGACATACAAGAAACTTCTGGTGGAAATATTTAACTCCATTAATTTAGGGGTGGCAATTCGGGTTACCGTGTTGGGTTCGGGTCCGACCCGATTATGACCCGACACGATTAATTAAACGTGTCAACTCTCCCGACCCGAACACGACATGATTAATAAACAGGTAACACGACACGAACCCGTTTATATAAACGTGTCGTGTCAAGACACGTGAACACGGCCTGACACTACCCGTTTACGACCCGAATGTTTTTTTTGTTTTGTTTAGTTTAGTTTAGTTTTTTTTTTTTTTTTTTAACTTTTTAATAGCAAAATTTTAGCAACCAAAGCAACAAAATGACAAATACAATGTTCTTTTCTCTAATAACACATTCTAATAGATGAAAGCAGTTATAAATATAATTCAAAGAATATAAAAGATCTTGATCCATTTATTTGCTACCCACATGTACCATTTGTGATATTTTTAAAAACCAAAGTGGCTATTTGATTTTGGCTAAAAGCACAAGTACTAGAAAGGGATTTAACCCTTTTTGTAAATACCCAACACCCGAAAGCACAAATAATTTCCACATAATGTTTTCTTCAAAAAGCAAAAAAACACCCTTCAAAAGGCATACATGATTCATGTCATTATGAATCCATAAATATAATATTTTATGCACAAATGTACTAAACATTTTCATGATTTAAATACAAGCAAAAATTTGTCCTTTATTACGTAAATGGTGGTCATAAAAGGGCTCCCAAAGCGAAAGTCACTAGATCGAATCCCCTCTCCGGCTCTCCCCCATCCCTTGTGTGGACATATCAAAAAAAAAAAAAAAAAAGGGCTCCCAAAAAAAAATGTGAGCAAAAGAGTGTTAGTGCCTCAAAATTCATACTTTCTATATATTAAAAGCACTTTAATTTTAAGCTCATTAATGTAATATTAAATAAGCTTTAAACATTTCTTCAAAAAAAAAAAACAAAAAAAACACTCTTTTGCTATAAACTAAAAAAAAGTTGATTTTAAGTGGGTAAAATAGCTATCAAATTGTTGGAGATGCTCTAATATGATCATCTCAATTTTAAGTGAAATAAACTAGATTCATTTTATAATCAAAATTTTGTTTTTGTTACATATAATTGTGTATATAGTATCTTAAAAACCGTAACACCACATTCACCATGTTGCAACATGCAACTATTTAATTTGTAAAATTTAATATAAATCATAAAATGAATTATCTTTATTTTACTTGAAATTGAGAATCCTAATCTACGCAAAGCTTGACAAACCCATATCTATTTTTAGTTTATTATTATTATTATTATTATTATTTATAAAAATAAAAAAAATAAAAATAAAAACCAGCCCAGAATATGGGATAGTATACTATCTTTTTTTATTAAAAAAAAAAAAAAAAGAAAAGAAGAAGAAGAAGAAAGAAAGAAAGAAAGAAAGAAAGAAGAAGAAGAAGAAGAAGAAGAAGGAGAAGGAGGAAGAATTGCAGCCATTCAATATTCAAATTGTATGCAAGGTATTATCAATTTTAGGATTGAAAAAATAAAATTAAAAAAAAATAAAAAAATAAACGTGTCAACCCGCGACCCGGCGGGTTTACCCGACACGAATATAAACGTGTCAACACGCGACCCGGCGGGTTGACCCGACACGACCCAAATATAAACGTGTCATAAACGGGTCGACCCATTTATGACCCGAACCCGATTATGCCCAACCCTAACCCGGATTTCTCGTGTCATGTTCGTATCGGGTTTGCGTGTCACGGGTTAAATTGCCAACCCTATCCATTATACTTGAAAATCAAGCAACAAATATTTGTAGCAAACGAATACCTAACATTTCCCTTTGAAATTTTAGGGGGGTTTTTTTTTTTTTTTTTTCTTTTCTTTTCTTAAATGATGACACAATTTTGAAAAAAAAAAATATCGGTTTTCTTTTTAAAAATAAAAAATAAAAATGGCCGATGTGCCACATCAGTGGTGTGATTTCTGTAGACTCACACGAGTCTGTCTGGTTGCATTAGGGTTTTGTTTAGGACAGAGCAATTTCACTTCTCCTAAAACTTCTCTCTCTCTAAGGCGTTGGTTTTCTAAGGTATTTTCTCTGCTCTTCTCCCTCGATTTTCTTTTATCTTATGGTGCCATTGAGACAGCTATTTTATAAATAAAAAGTGTAATTTTAATAAATTAAATGGCAGAAAATGAAAAATTTGAGATTGAACTTTTAAAAAATTGTGATTTGAAAACACATGAGGATGTGTATTTTTAAAACGCATAATTTTAAAGTTAAATTTCAATTTTAAAGGTGAAACGGTGATTTTGCCAAATTCTTAACTGCATTTTCAAATGCTGATCATGAGATTGAAGATAATGAGGTCACTGCATTGGTAAAACTCCAAGAACTACAATATTTGTCCATGACTTGCTTTGATAGTGATGGTAGCAACCTCATTACCCAAGTTGACAAACTATTTCCTCCACAGCAACTCCAAGAGCTGTGTCTCCAATTTTATCCAGGAAATATCAGTCCAATGTGGCTCAACCCCATATTACTTCCTGAATTAAGGTTTCTTTCAATTTCATCTTGTAATATTGCAGAATTCCATCAAATTTTTTTTTTGGGGGGGGGGGACAGTATTGTCTGGAAGATTGTGGCCTTGATGTTGGAATCTTTGTCGAATTTGGGAGTGGAGTGGTCAAAGATGCAACAAGTTATGCAATCATTAAGAATTGCGTATGTGAGTTGGAGTCCAGAGTTGGAGTATTGCTAAGTTGACGATTTTGGGGATAGAGGTGGTGTCTGGAGGAAAGGAGGAGAGAATAGAAGCTAAAGCTACGTACAACAAATGCAAGCTGGGCAATGGATTTGATGCCACCGAAATTTTTCTGTTTCTTATATAGTAATCGTTGTACTTGTAAGAAATTGGTTTCCCTTTCTCTTCTGTTACAGACAAATCATGTGTTAGATGTTAAAGGTTTGCTTCCAATTCACTCACTTTCCTTCCAAGTAAAGCATTTACTTTAATCTTATTCTCCTCTGTTCAAGCAGACACTCAGGTGCACACACTTGAGGAGTAATGCTAGGCTTCACACTGCAGAGATTTTACTCAAAAAAAAAAAAAAAAATTAAAGCTATAATCACTTCTTAATTGAGGACTAAAATGCTTCAACTTATTTGGTACGAGTTTTATTTTTTTGACATGAAGTGGATATCTTATATATCTTCAATGTTTTGCAAACCGCTTTATATATGTTCTTGGTTGATTTATAATAGTAATAATATTTTTTCAAAAAATTAATAATAGTAATAATAATAATAATAATAATAATAAATGTTTGATATTTTTGTCTATGTATTTGATTGGCTAAATTCAAGAACTGGGGCGTGTTTTTTTTTTTTTCTAAGCAAATAAGGAAAGGGCTATAGGGGAGGATCTTTACAACTTCTGATCCAAAAGGAAGAAGAAGTGGGAGATCCTAACAATGAAAAAGGAGTGGGCTCCCCAACAACAAACTTAAAACAAACTAAAACAGTGCAACAATGATTATAAAGGATAGGAAATTGGTCAAACAAGTGATCCGGTCTTCTCAAAGGGCCGCACATGGCAGTAACAGAAGTGAAAGGGGCACAGACAAAATCTGAACCCCCAAAATGAACCAGCAACGACCACCGGATGGTGATAAAACAGGAAGTGGCGTTGTTGTAGTCCGTTGAAGGGACTGAAGCACAGAAAGTAACCAACACAAATTCGAAAACAAACACAGAAAACATAAGCAGATAAAAATACAAGCCCAACAAAGCCACAGAAGGTTGAACATAAAATTAAAAAGTAGGAACATAACACCAAACCCAAAAAACACAAGCATCGGCGAAGTTGTCGGAGAAGCCACACTGGCGCGAGGCTGCTCGGGGGAGCGGAAGGTGACGACGAGGAGCCAATGATGACGAGGAGCCGGCAGATCTGGCGTTGGAAGACAAATCTAGCACCAAAAGAGCTAAACCCAAAAACTACAACGGATCCGGACGGAGATGGCAATTTGATGTTGTAGAGGAGGCGGCTCGGTGGCAATGGAGGAGTAGATGCTGTGATCTTGGGAGGATCGTCGAGGATAAATCGCACAAAGCGATGGATAAGTCCTCAAGAGAGGCAGATGGGGTTTGAGTAAACTCAAAACCAAGAAAACCCTAAGGTAAAAGCTTCATGAGGAGAGAAAGAGTAGGAGGAGTAAAGGAGAAGGGGGGAAACAGGGAGAGAAGAAAACCCTCCTCCCATATCAGGCAGCGGCTAGGGTTAGGTTTCTAAGGAGAGAGGGCTAAGCGAAATAAGGAGAGAGATAAGTGATTTTCAGAACTAGGGCGTGTTAATGGTGCTAAAATGTGTCTGAAATATGTCCGGACGCGATGCTTCAAGAAGCCTCCATGTGAGCCTCGTTTGCAGTTGCGTCCGAAATACGACAAGCATAATGCTACTAAAAGACTTGCAAGGAGACTTGTATGAAAGGTGTCCCGACGAGATGCTTCAAGCCTCCATGTGGTAGTTGCGTCAAAAATCCGGCCAGACGAGAACTTCAAGAATACTCATAGTGAGCCTCGTCTGCAGTTGTGTCTAAATTCCGTCCAAACAAAACGCTTTAAGAAGAATCACAGTGAGCCTCGTCTGAAATCGCGTCGAAAAGACATCCGAATGGGAACTTCAAGAAGACTCACAATGAGCCTCATCTGTAGTTGCGTCTGAAATAGGTCCGTAGGAGATGCTTCTAGAAGAATGGCAGCGATTAAGGTTTTAATATTTTTGGGGAAACTTCACTTGCCCCTTGAACTACTCGCATTTTGCAAATACCTCTCCCAAAGTTTGGAATTTCTCACTTTGGTATACCAAACTTTCGTTTCGTTCCAAATGCCCCTACCATTAGATATTGGAATTAAATCAAACGGTAAAATGAGTAAAATACCTTTATACCCCTAAAATTTGGCTCTCAAAGAAAAACCATTAGAATGACCAGAAATCTCTCACTCTCGAAGAAAAACAGTCTCAACAACACAAGTGAACTCGCCCGGTTGCTCTTGGAAAATCTGTGGAGGTTGAGAAAAAGGAAAATTCCACTGAATATGAATCCAGAATTGAAGAATGGATTAGCAAAATACAACAAACAAGTTGTGGAGAGATCAGTAAGTAAAACTAATTCCCCTTCGTCTACTACGCCTATGCTTGTAAATTAATTGGTTGCTTGTAAATTAATTGGTTGTTGTTGTTTTAGGGTTTTGATGTTGAATCTATACCTGGTGGTTCCGAGCTTTTATCTATAATTGTACCATTAAATCTAGAGAGGGAGATTCGATATGACAAGTGCAAAGAATATTGCCTGCGCGCAATTGATGCATACCACGATCACATTCGTGGGAAGAATGAGGTATCGGATTGTTAGCTGAAATAGTTAGTTATTGTTTCTTTTTTTGTAACGATAATTATTTTTATTCATGATGAATTTTGTGTGTGTAGCCATAATTTGGGAAACAAATTATAGTACTTATTGAAACTTGAAACCGCTGTCCTTGGTCTATTAGGCACTGTCTTTTGAATTAAAATTAAAATCAATAACTCAATACTATCAAATTGCAGTTACTTGCTCTCACTTTTCATGGGATGGTTTATTTCTGGGGTAGACCCCAAAATGCTCCAACTTTACTTTGTGCACAATGATATGATGCTTTGGAGACTCCAATGTCGATGGCAAAGAAAACTTCATTCAAAAAAGGGACATATATCTTTGACAATAAAATTCATCCCTTCAACAAACTTTTTCTCAGCAATAGTACATCAAGTTTCGCAAAGTCACTACTAATCTAGAAATACTGCACAATAGACTCTTAACATCAATCATTTATATATACATCATTCGAGCATTCTAATTAACATGTTCTGGGCATATACAATTTGTGCCAAGTAGAAAGGATCATTAACGTTGCACCTGCTTTTATAGCAAATGCCACCAGATCAAAAAGTGTTAAAAAAAAAATAAAAATGCTTTCTCTATCAATTATTTTTTGGCAGAAAAATCACTGTAGATCCGAAGCAAACTGATAAATGCAGCAACTTCTCAAATTTAGCTCTGTTTGGTTGCTCGGAAACTGCAAGAGAATATTTTTCATTTTAAGACTCGAGGAAGAAACTGAGATTGGAAAAAAATACGGTTTGGTTCAAATGGATTCTCTATTTTCAGGAATAAAAAAATACGGGGAAAAAAAATAATATGTAGGATTCGACGTGGGAAGTAGCGACCAAGCATTTTAGAAACCAAACTTTCAGAATTCTCTTACCAATCTCAGCACCCATTTTTTCACTAATACTTTTTCCCCTTTCCAACTCCTTTATTTTCGTTCCCATCAGTTTTCTCGGGAACCATACAGGACAGATACCAGGAAAGAAAAAGGCGCGCGAAAAGCCATGAGCGGTGAAACGGAGAGTGAGAGAACGATAATAGGTCGTAGAAAAAAAGAAGAATAATAGGACAACAGAGTGGCCAAGAGAGAAGTTGACAAAAGCAAACAAAAAACAGAGCATGGAAGAAATGCAAAAACAGAGAAAGAGAAAGAGAGAGAATTACACCAAGCAGAAGAGCTTGAGACAGAGAAATCGACCCCCGGAAGCTGTTCCTTCACTGGGTGTGGCTTAAACTCATTACCTCCTCCTACTGCTACAGCCATCTCTATCTCTCTCTCTCTCTCTGTGTCCTGAGACTCTGTTTTGCGACCCATTATACATGATGACACTCTTTGACTCTATGCGAAAATGACACCCTCCTCTCAATCTCTCTTCCTGCATTGGTTTTATTGTTGGGCGTCAAATATTTGGAGACCAGACATGGAATCCGCGTAGCTTCGATTTCTTTTTTTCTTTTTTCTTTTTCCCGAGTTTTTTACAAACTTGTCTGTTTAATCTAAAGCTGGTAAAAGTTTTCAATGGAAATGGAATGATGTAAAAGGGGCTTCAAAACTCATGGTTTTTTTGGTTTTCTTTTTTCTTTTTTAATTAACACCTGAAATATATATATATATATATATATAAATTGGTTAGTTACACGTTAATGAGCTTTAATTCTTTTTTTTAATTTAATTTAATTTATTTTTTGAATTTGGCATCCATTGTTCCCTTCAATTGTTTCACATTATAAACAATAGAGACTACGTCTTATGAAGCAGACTTTTTTTTCTTTTCTTTTCTTTTATTTTATAGGCAAGTACAAGGTAAGCAAAAGAAAGAGGAGTGGAATTCAACAAATTAAGGAAATATATATATATATATATATATATGGGTGGGCAGGGCAACCAACAAATACCTCATTAACCTCAATACAATCAATTAGTGTAATAGAAACCTAAAATTTATTGTGAACGAGCTCAAATAATGACATGGTGTATTGAATTTTTGGATCACCGCTATCACTGGCCAAAAGAGGAACGGCTAGAAATTGCAATTTATAAGGGCAATTTAGAGACAGATTTTCATCAAATAACACATGCTGCAACAACAAACAAACTTGAAAATCACAATAGGAAAATGGAAAATGAGTAACTGGACCAAAGCCGTTGAAGCCGAGCACTACTACAATGTTCTGCGAATGACGGTAAAGGCATAGCCGGCACCGTATTTTTAAATATGCAACTGGATGTGAATGCCTCCATAAACAAAATATGGGAATCAACTACAAGAGGGAGCAAGAAAGCTAGAGAAAAGCCATGGAAGCCAAGAGAGTCTAAAGGTGATTAATAATTATTGCTGAGCCATTTACCATACTTTTTGACTACATAATAATGTTAGTTTCCATTCCATATGCCCTTTTTTTTTTCCTAAGCATATAACAGAAAAATGGACGATTACAAGGAAACAAAACACCCCACAATAAACCCAAATATAATCAAATTGCACTTATTAAACCTATGTATGCTAATGTGCCTGTTACCCCTTTAAAAAATTATTTAAAAAAAAAAAATACATTTTTTTATCCCTTAATAAGGTTTAGGTCCTACTTTAATTTACCCTTCAAATTAAATAATAATAATCACTTCATCTGCTTGTTGATATATTTTGAGAGGTAATTTTTTTTTTTTTTTAAATGAAAAGTGTTCTAACCTAAAGTGAAAACTGCTTTTTATGTTTCTATGAGTGTTTCGAGAAAATAAAACAAAAATTTCAACAAACCCTACTTATTAATCAATTCAAAATACTATTTTTCATTTTCATTAAGAATGTTTGATATCAATTTGCCAAAGGGATAACTAATAATTTCCATAAAAAAATAATAACTTTATATTCATTTCTTATAAAAATGCAATGCGGTCTTTTGCTTGAATCATGCTCGTTGTTGTGCTCACCGCCAAGCTTCGTCCCATTCTTGCAGTGCTTGCCGCCAAGCTTGTCGTTCGCCACCTTACACGACACCGCCAAGCTTGTTGGTCGTGACAACTAGAGGGAGAGAATTTTTTAGTATAAAAAAATTGATGCATAAATTTTGGTAATAAGATGATAAAAAAAAAAAAAAAATGCATAGTTGGATTTGATTGCTTTTTAAAAAAGTTATGCATAATAGGGTGTGTGGTCGTTTTGGGAGGCTATATCTAAATTTTAGATAAGATGGAAGGATAGTTGACAATAATAACATAATGTTCCTATTTATTCTTCTAAATTTTCAGTTGGGTTTGTCTAATAAAATTACATAAGGCTATGCATCTGAACACCCTCCTACTATATATATATATATATATATATATATATATATATATATCTTACCTAGTGAATAAAACTAATATATTATAATTCTAAAACAAAAAAAAACAAAAAAGTAAGCGGAGGAGATCAATTATAGCTCATAGAAGGGGCCTAGACGGTGGAACTACAGGCGCTCCCTTAAGTTTGATTGAGTCATAGACTGAACCAATCAGCTTCTAATTGGTGGCACAAAAGTAACCACTTAGAAGATTCTGTCTTAATCCCAACGGATCCGGCTTCTATGCGGTAGTGAAAACTACCGCATAGATGCTGTCAGGGCCAGCCCAATGGCTAGGCCACTTAGGCCATCGCTTAGGGCCCCCAATAAATAAGGCCCAAAATGTTTTATAATAAGGCCCCCAAAAAAATTTAATAAGGCCTATTTTTTTAACTTAAGGCCCAAAAAGTTTTCCCATAAAACTTAAGGCCTCTAAAATAAGGCTCCAAAAAAAATTGAATAAGGCTTAATTTTTTTTAAAAAAATAAGGCCCAAAATTTTTTCCCATAAAAACTTAAGGCTTCTAAAATAGGGCCCCAATATAATAAACTCATTATAAAATAAGACCAATTAACCCAAAAAAAAAAAAAAACAAATATACCACATCATTTTTTTTTTTTTTTGTCTTTTTAATCCCCCTCTCTCTCTCTCCTCTGTCAGCAAAGAAGAGAGAACACAATTCATTTTTCTCAGAAAATGAGGAATACTAGCATCTCACCTCTGTCACCCTTTGTTCTCTCTCTCTCTCTCTCTCCCCTTCCCCTTCCTTCCTCTTCTTCCTTTTCTTCTCTTCTTTTCTTCCTCTCCTCCTCCGTGATGCATCCCATCAATTTTCAAACAGGTTTTATTGTTCTATTTTTGTAATTTATTTTATTATAATCCATATATATATATATTAAATCATATATATTTTTTTATTTGTTAATATTTTTAATCAAACATGTATACTAGAAAATATTTATTTAAATATGAAGCACTTAAAAAAAATAAAAGAAAAGAGAAAAATAAAAAAACTAATTGAATATCAAATAGGGTTTTAAATAAATTTGTTATTAGCAATAAACAAAATTTTGAGAATAATTTAGTTGAAAAACTCATAAATGAATAATAAATTCATCAAAAAGAATTATTTTATTACAAGATAATTAAAATATTATTAATGCTTCTAACTCTATTATTACAAATATTTATGACCCTAATAGAATGCAACTAGGTAATGAAGAAACTTAAAAGTCATGAAACAACAATGAACATATTAATAATTTGAATAAAAATAAAAATAATATTATAATAATATTATTTAATTAATATTTAAATATTAAAAAAAATGAGGCCCAACTCCAAAATTTCGCCTAAGGCCCCCAAATACATTGGGCCGGCCCTGGATGCTGTAGCCCAAACGGTATCGTTTTGGGTTTGGTAAAAGTAGGTCTCTATGCTAAACGTTACACTTTTAATAAAAAAACATAACTCTTGCCCTATAGGACTCACGTCGTTACACAGTCACGGGAAGATCAAAAAGCTGGTTGAGTTGCAAGTTGAAGGAGAAATCTCTGAGCAAAAGAGAAGAAAATAAAATGACAATTTGCGGATTGAAGAGCTTATTATTTGATGGCAGTGAGCCTTGTTGCAGGTTGTAATTATTCATCTATGGCGGGCGAGCAAGCCAGAGAGAGAGGGGGGGGGGGAAGATGTCANGGGGGGGGGAGAGAGAGAGAGAGAAAGGATGTTGTTTCTTGTTTCTTCTCCAATGAAGTAACGTTTATCTTTTTAATAGAGAGGAGCTCAGGCCAAACAATTGATTTGGGTTTCCCATTCTCCCTCTCCCTCTCACGCTCACTCTCACTCTCACTCTCTCTCCCTCTGTTTAAGCCGGATCTGATTTTATTATTATTATTATTATTATTTTGATATTTTGGTGGAGGGGTTTTGTTGATTTGGGTTTTTTTTGGAGATTTTAGAAAAGCGTATACAGATTTTCCCCCATGATCTTTTCTCTCTCCCTCCTTGGTTACTCTCTCCCTCTCTGCTAATTCTTTTTGCTGGGGCTTATGATTTTTTTGGGGTTCCTTTGGTTCTAGGTTGCTTCTCTCCCTCTCTGGTTACTATCTTTCTCTCTGCTAATTCTTTTTGCTGGAGCTTTCAATTTTTTTTGAGTTCCTTTGATTCTAGGTTGGAGTTGATGTTCTTCCGGAGTGGTTGTTTAAATATAATGACATTTTATTTTTTTAAGAATCCTCATATGTGTGCAAAAAATGGGATTTGGCTTACAGAGAGAGAGAGGGGGGAAGAAAGTGTCAATGGTACGCAGTCCGGCTAGGCATCTTGCAATTGTTTGGCCTAAGAATCTCCTTTTCCTTCTTGTGTGGGCTATTAAATTAATTAATTTAGTTTGTTAAACACAGTTTTCCGTTTGGTGTAACGGCGTCAAGTCTTATAAGGCAAGAATTATATTTTTATTAAAACTGTACCGTTTTGCAAAGAAACTTTTACTTTTACTAAATCCAAAACGGTGTAGTTTGGATAACCCCATCTATGCGGTAGTTTTCCAACCCTACAGCATCTTCTTCCTTTTTTTCTTTTCAGCCGCCATAGCCACAACCTTAGGTTTACGTTAAGAATCCTTTTATATACAGCATCTTCTTCCTTTCTCCTTTCCTTACTAGGTTAGGATTTCTTCTCCTACCAGGATTTGGGTTATTAATCCTATTCATATTAAGATTAGGTTTATTTTCTATTCTATAAAATACAATGTAAGTGCCTTCAGGCAATCATTCAATAACAATTTCTTTGATTTTTCTCTGCTTTTAGTTGATAAGAACTACGGTTCTTACCATTTGGTATCAGAGCTGCGCTTTCTTAGGCGATTTTATTGTGCCGTGTGGGTGCTGATCGTGCGGCAGTGGGCTGTTGCTCAATCGTATTGAACGTGTGTAGATCGCCGTCAACGTGGGTGGTAGACGCTCATTGCTGTTCCGGTGGTACGCTGGTTGTTGATTCCTGGGTGTTCCGGTGAGTGGTTGTGGGAGTAGCAAAATTTTCTGCAACTTTTGTTCTGAAATTTTGCTTTGTACGTGTTTAATTGGGGGAGAAAGGGATGTTTGGTTGCAGCAATTGGTGGAAAGAGTTTGGAGAGAGATCATTTTTTTTTTTTTTTAACCGAGGAACAACAAACAAAAAATAGCGACTTACAAAAGGCAGAAAGGTAAAAGATCCTCTCCACTAGCAGGAGAAGAAAAAAGAGAGGGGATAGAAGAGTAGGGAATGCTGCCATAGTGGAATCTGGCTGCGGCCCAGCGTGCTATAGAATGAGCACAGAAGTTGAAACTTCTTTTGATCTTCTTAGCTTCCCAAACGAAAGCATCAGGAATAGAATCTAAACAGTCTAAAATAACAGAAGAGATCCTCCAATCTCTAACTGAATTTGGATTATTGAGAGCATGAATCACCACCTCAGAATCTCCTTCGAGAATAAAATGAGTATAGGAAAGCGATGCAGCTATAGAACAAGCCAATTGAGCTGCTCGAGCTTCGCCAACATTCGGAGAACAAGATGGGCTAATTTGTGAGGACATGTGGAGAACTTGACCCTGAGAATCACATCAGATCACGGCCTGAGCTGAGAATGAATCCCGTATTGCAGTGTCAAAATTAATCTTGACCCAGTTTGGTGGAGGATAAAGAATGTCAAGCTTGAAAATGCTCAATTGCGATTTTATTGATGTGAATCGACGTAGATCTTGCATCAAAAGTGAGATTCTCGTGAAAAGCTTTGTTCCTATAGAACCAAAGGATGTCACAAGCAACAGATGCAAAAATCTGGAATTTATGCTGATCCCGTAGCGGGATACCAAGAGAACGCTCTGAAGAGATAATAGTAGCAATCCAGGCCTCCATGGAAGAGAAGTGGAAGGCAGTTGAATCCAGAGGCCAAAATGATAGACGCCAGACAACTCGCGCATAAAAACAGTCAAAGAACATATGAGTTAGGAAGTCATCTGCTACTTGACAAAGTGGACAGTGGGTATCAGAAATGGGAAACAATTGTCCAAGACGCTCCTTGGTCGGTAGAATATTCCAAGCAATCTTCCACAAAAATAATCTAAGCCGATCATTCAGATTCAATTTCCGAATGGACTTCCAGAAAGTGGAGGAAACAGAACTGGAAGTGGTTCTGGAGGCGGAAATAAGACTGTAAACCGAAGAGGTGGAGAAACGACTTGAAGTAGAAGTAGTCCAAATATACTGGGTACTAGGATCTGTAGAAATATGGAGCTTGAGAATTTCATTCGCCGAATTAGAGTCAAATAAAGCATGAATTGATGAAGCCTTCCAGCTGAGACTGTCAGTATTAATAAGATCCATAATCTGAAGAGAGGGAAAATTCCTGTTGAGCGGAAATTTGGGTTTAGGCTTGAAGGATGGAATAGTGGGAACCCAATTTGAGGTCCAAATGGGAGAAGACGAAAGCCGAGAAACCCTTAGACATGCTCCCGCTGAGATAATAGGCTTTATTTTTTGAATCCCTTTCCATAGCCAAGAGGTAGTAGTTGGGGCAGGAGCAGAGAGGAAGTCTCTGTATTTTATAAACTTTCTTTAAAGATGTTTCACCCATAGACAGTCAATGTTAGAGAGCAACTTCCAGCATAGTTTGGCAATAAGAGCTAAATTGAAATCATGCATCTTTTTGAGTACGAGGCCTCCCTCATCTTTTGGGGTACAGATGGAACTCCAAGATTTCAAGGAAAGATTCCGTGATTTATTGACCGGAAAACCCCACCAGAAATTCTTAAAAGTTCTGTCTAATGAAGTGGAGATAGACCTTGGAAGAAGAAAAGAGCTCATAGCATAGGAGGGAATAGTAGAAGCTACTTATTTGATCAGCATAGTACGCCCTGCTTGAGACAAATTTTTAGCTCTCCAACCCTCAATTTTCCCAAAAACTTTATCCAAAAGATCTTTGAAGGCAGTCGATTTAGACTTACCAAAAAAGAGAGGTAATCCAAGATATTTTAAGGAAGTTAGAGTCCTTTTAAAGGGGAAGATGCCACAAATACTATGAATGACCGAAGAGGCCGTATTTTTGCTGAAATGGACAGAAGATTTAGAGGCATTTATAGCTTGGCCGGACCAAGCGCAGTATTGATCTAGAACGGATTTGAGGGAATTGACCTCAGCTGACGTGACCTTAGCGGAAAGAATGAGGTCATCTACAAAGAGGAGATGAGATATAGGAGAACAGTTCTTTGCAATTTTTACGCCACACAGAAGTCCCTGAGATTCTTGTCTGAGTAAAAGCCGAGATAATACCTCAGTTCCCAAAATAAATAGGAAAGGAGACAACGGATCCCCCTGTCTCAGTCCTCTCTCTGGATTGAAGTTACCATAGGGGCTACCATTGAGCAGGATAGAGAAAGATGGAGAAGTAATGCATATCCTTATCCAGTTAATCCAAGTTGAATGAAAACCCAGTTTGGATAGGATAGCTAGGATAAAGGTCTATTCCATTCTGTCGAAGGCTTTCTCCATATCAATCTTGATGGCCATAAGCCCACCTCTACCTCTTTTTGAATTCACTGTTTGAAAAAGCTCATGCGCCATAATAGTGTTATCCTGAATAGACCTGGAGGGAACAAAAGCCGATTGATGGGGAGAAATAAAGCAATGTAGAAGACCTTTGAACCTGTTTGCCAAGATTTTGGAAATAATTTTGTAAATGATGTTGCATAGGCTAATAGGGCGGAATTGATGCACAGAAGAAGCCCCTAGCTGTTTAGGAATAAGGACAATGAATGTATGATTATGCTGTTGTTGAAGTTGATTGTTTCCAAAAAAATCCCAGATAGAAGAAAGAACCACATCTTTGACAGTACTCCAATATTTTTTGTAAAATAAGGTTGTAAACCCATCTGGACCTGGAGCTTTAGAGGATCCCATATCAGAGAGAGTAGAAAAACTTCTTGTTCCGAAGGAATAGAGCATAAGGAAATATTTTCCTCCGTAGTGATGCAACTATCAAAAAGAGATAGAAGGTCTTCATCTGAAGTGGGACCAGAGGAGGTGAAGACATTCCTGAAATGAAAAGTAAAGCAGTTGCCAATTTCTTGCCTCTCAGAAGTCCAAGAGCCGGATGGGAGCTTTAAGAAGTCAATAGCATTGCACCTTCTTTTAATAATCGTAGAAGTATGGAAAAATCTAGTATTTAAATCTTTGCAAGTAAGCCAAGTTTCCCTTGATTTGTTTTTCCAAAGAGATTCTTCTTGAAGAAGTAGATTGTCCAGAGAATGTTGGAGTGAGACTTCCAGATCAAACGGGAGAGGAGAATGGGGGGCTTGTTGAACTAAATCAAGCTGGCAATTTTTGTCTGAATATTTCCGAAATGAGTCTTGTTCCAATATCTCAACGCCCTTGTTGTGGAATTGAGATTATTGGATAAATTGCATTGAGGAGAGCCAAAGAGGTTAGTGTTCCAAGCATTAGAGATAATTGAACCACATGTTGAATCAAAAGTCCAAAACTCTTCAAAACGAAAAGGACGAGGGAGAGATAAGTCAGAAGGAGCCGTATCCAGTAGTATAGGGTTATGGTTAAAAGATTGAGCAGGGAGATGACGAACAGAGAAATGGGGAAATAAATGTACCCATTTGGGGTTTGCTATTCCTCTATCTAGACGTTCCTTGATTAATTGATCATCTCGGCGTTTATTGGACCAAGTAAAAAGGTTACCAAAGAAACCCAAGTCAATCATACCCAAACTATTCATGAAGCAATGAAAAGCATCATTTGAAGAGCAAACATAGGCCCGACCTCCAAATTTGTCAGTTTGTGACAGAATCATGTTAAAATCCCCTAAACACATCCAATGCCCATTATAACCCAAACCCTCATTCAATAGAGAATCCTAAAACACATATTTATATTGTTTCTCAGGTGGACCATATATACAAGAAAGTAACCATGGAGAATTTGGAGGATCAGAGTAGCACCAAGCATTTATTCTATTAACAGAGATCGAAAAGCATTCAATGTCCACACCATGACACCATGCTAACAAAAGACCACCTCTAGAACCAGAGGGGGAAGCATGCCCCATATTAAAGTAGCCAAGACCATTCAATATTACAGCAGCAGTTGAAGGAAGCATTTTAGTTTCAGACAAAAAAAGAACATCAGGAGAATGTTTTCGGATCTTACCCCTTAAGCTACGAATTGCAGAGGCACGGGATAACCCTCTGCAATTCCAAGCAGGGAACCTTATGCATGGGGAGGAGGCCTTTGAAGGCACTCCTCCTGAGTTTCTGGATTCAGCTGAGAGAGAGAAGCTAAATGAGAGACCACTGTAGCAGTAGAGGCTCGGCGACGCCCTCTAGAAGACCGTGAGAGCCGTCTAGGATTGCTAGAATAAACGGCCACAGAAGCCAGAGATGAGGGCATGATTTCAATAGAAACAGTGGATAGAGGTTCAACATGAGCATTACCAGCTGCAGCTTCAGGTGCAAATATCATAGGTTGAGGGAAGAGTCCTGGGAGCCGGCCCTGGAACTGCTGAAGAGGTTGCGCCATAAAATCCTGAACTGGACCATTGGAAGGGGCAACATTTTGTAATTGAGTGAGAGAATAAGCTGCAATTTCCAATGGAGAGAGAGAGTCACTAAAAACGGATTCCTCATATCTGGATTTCTTCAGCTTAGCCAGAGGAATGTCATCATCATCATCTTCAACCCATTTCATCTTTCCCTTCCCCTTGGAGTGAGAGACTAGACTTGGAGTAGGATCCACAGAAACATTTCTAGGATAAGTAAATGGAGGTTTTTCAGGTTGAGATGGGATAGAGTGGGGCGATTTTGGTGAGATGGTGAGTGAGGGGGAGGTGCTGGCCAGGTTATGTGGTAGTGACGTGTTCGTTGATATGGGCTAGGAGTGGGCTAAAGCAGGAGATAGTGGTGGAGTTTTTTTTATGGGGGTGTTGTGTGTAGGTTACGGTCAAGAGAGTAAGGCATAAAACGTGATGGTCTGTGAGTGTGGAAAGTGGTTCTGCGTGATGAGGGACTCTGTGAACCATATGGGTTATCAAGAGCACTAGAGGTGGGCTGGGGTTTATGTGTTTGATTGGGTTGCAGTAGTGATGTGTGATCTGGAGTGGGGAAAGAGTTAATATGAAATGGTGGTGGAGGCCCAAATAAGTTTGGGTTAGGATTATTATGGGCCATGAAGAGAGAAATTTGTTGAAAAAACCCAAGGTGTTCCGATTTGTCTTGAGTGGGGTTATAAAAGTGTTAGTTGCATCCTGACTAGAAAAGTCAAACTGAGGAGTGTTATTTCGTTGGATATAGGATGATAACAGTGGGTAGTACATGGGATCATTTAAAGAGGAGTATGGGGGAGAAGAATCACTAGATTTTGCGAAAATTCGGGGTACTTGATTTTTGTCTTGTAGCTGGCAAATGGCTTGGGCATGTGAGGATTTTTTCCACCGAGGGTGAGACGTGGCAGCTTGGGGGCTTAGTATGGAGGCTTGAACAGTCCTTCGGTGAACTGGAGCCGAGGGGAAATCAGAGAATTCTATAACCATATCTGATGAGTCCACGTGTTGAATGGCCAGCTCTTGAGAAAATTTCGTCTGTGCGGTAGTTCGGGTGAGCTTGTCTTGTCCATGAGGAACCAGTTTGTCTTGGACATGAGGAACTAGCTGAGATGATGTCTTGCTTGAAGAGGAGGAAGCATGAGATGGACCAATGCTACACAGAGAGTTGCCTACCGATGTCGCAGAAGACAGACCAGAATCAGAATCCTCAGAATGAACCTTAGCAACTAATCTTGGACCATTTGAAGTGCTTGGTTTAAGAAAAATATATTATTTCTCCGGTGGAACCAAAATCTGTGGAGCAGGACATGAACCCTTCTTATGCCCGATTAGCCCACAAGCAACACAATAATCATCCAACCTCTCATATTTAAAAGCTATCCAATGGTGAGCCATACCTGGACGAGTGATGTAGAAACCCGAAACAAGAGGATTCGAGGTGTTGACATCAATTTTAAAACGAATAAATTGACGACAAATTAAATCCCCCGAAAAAGTATTGTCAAGTTCCAGAAATTCCCCTATACCTTTGCCAATCTTAATAGCATTTTTAACAGTCATGTATTGATGGGGGAGATTATAAACTTGAACCCAGAAAGAACAGTAGTGTAGCTGCACCTTATCGATAGCAAGAGCCGGAGGCCACGGTTGCAGGAGTAACAAAGAGTTTTTAATATTCCAAGGGCCTAGAGCCATGATTCGGTTGAATATAGCCTTATTTGGAACCGTAAATAAAATTTTTTGTGAGGATAAGACCTCAATAGTGAATGGTGCAGCAAAACTCCAAACATGGGTGAGTGTTTGTCTAACTTGGTGGGTATTCGGAGGTTTGAGAGTAATAAGCTTATCGATAAAAGCAAAGCCCTTACGTGAAGCCGTGTTATCCTCATGCAGTTCCAGCTGAACTGGGCTATCCCACCCCAGGGCTTCGGTCTCCTCTATGAGAGCCTAAAAATCTTCACTGGACGACATAATAGAGACGTGAGGCTATTTCGGTGGAAAGGGTTTGGAAAAGGAAACGATAAAAGGGGAAAATAGGGATGGAAAGGTCGAAGAACTAAGAAAGGGCGATAAACTCCCTCGAAAAGACGATGGGAACTAGTAAAAGAGAGAGATAATCAGAGAAGATCGGGGAGAGGAGAGATGGGAAGCTAAGTCCTAGAGAAATTCCATGGGGAAATGGGGGGAGCTCGAGAGAGCTTGGAAAGAGAGGTTGTTTCTCTCTTTGTTAAGAATGGCGACAGCGACGTTAAATTTTGACGAAGTAGTTTATTTTGTTAATGACTTTCTTATCCACGACGATGACGAGGAGGAGATTTATGAAGAATCAAGTCCCAATGGTTGCCTCTGTTACTTCCGAATTAAAAAAGTAAAAAAGAAGTCACTTCTCGAGAATGAAAGCAAGCTACTGGAGAGGCTGGTTGCCACTTGTAATGGTAAGCCTACTATTCCCATCCGTAACTTCTCCGAAAAAGAGCTTAGGCATGCCACTGATAACTATAATCCTCAACTTGTTTTACATAGAGATAGGTCGTATGTATGGTATAGGGGTTCTCTTGATGACGGCCAAGTTTTTACGGTTAGGAAGCATAAGCGCAAACAAGATTCTGATTGGAGCAACGCATATCCATCTACACGTGATATAGCATTTTCTGAGATGAGCACTGATAAGAATAATATTTTTAAGGTCGTGAGGCAGTGTGATGCTCTCAATGAGATAGCATTTTCTGAGATGAGCACTGATAAGAATAATATTTTTAAGGCCGTGAGGCAGTGTGATGCTCTCAATGAGATAGCATTTTCTGCAAAGATGAGAACTCATAAGAATATTCTTAAGGTCGTGGGGTGCTGCCTCGAGACTCCAATTCCTATTGTAGTGTTTGAACCCTGTAAGAAAGGAACTCTTCAGAGTCGAATTTTTGGGTCCGATTCTAACACATTTCCACCACATCAGCAGACCATGGTGTGGCCCAGGAAGTTAAGGGTTGCAACCCAGATTGCTAATGCAATTGCTTATATCCACACTGGCTTCTCCACACCCATCATTCATATGCTTATAGATCCTTCGAATATTTTCTTTGACCATAAAGATGTTCCCAAACTGTCTGGTTTTTCATATTCCGTTTCAATTCCTGAAGGTGAAACTCAGGCCAAAAGTTGTCTATTTGGAAAATTGTTAACGGAGAAACATGATGTCTTTCTCTTTGGTATACTGTTATTAGTGCTTTTAACTGGAAAACGAGCTTGGAACTCATCTCGAGGAGAAGAAGATACGGTCATAATAGATTATGTAAGAAATCGTGCTATAAATGAGATTGTGGATCTTGAGGTTCTGGCCGGGGAAGGAGCAGCTGCAGCTGATTTGAAGCAACAAATGCAAGCTATGCGGGAGCTTGCCTTAGCATGCACAGAAGACAATCTAGAGGATCGCCCCACAATGGTGGATGTTACAAAAGAACTCAGGCGCATTGAGAGCTCTTGTCCCATGATCCATCCAATATCCTAGGAAAACTTCAGCTACCAAATATGTTTGATTTGTATGGTTACCCAAGTTTTGTGCAAGTAATATGTATGATTCTATGTTCCTCTGTAGAAGATGGCAATATAGCCACTACGAACATTATGGACATCGTAGAATCTCTTACAATGGGTAACATAATCTATAATTATATGTAATGCTTTTTTAATTTCTAAGCTAGCTCGTATGTAATGCTTTTGATTCTTAAATATCAACCCTCCATTCGCCACACCCAAGTTTAAACAATAGATTGGTTTGAAGCTTCACATCTCTCTCTCTCTCTCTCTCTCTCAAGCATTTTTAGATCCCTCTGCGAAGCTCTCCGAAGGTAAATCCGAAGCCTCAAATCTTAATCGCTTTTAGTTCCTTGATAATCGTAGAAGCTTGATCATTAAAAGGATATGTATTTCATTTCCTAAATTTTTTAGGCCTTTGGTATGATCTCTAATTTGAGGAATGTGAGTTTTATTTGAATTCCGTGGATTCGTATGAATTTCTACTTTAATTTAGGGGGTTTTGTGATGCATTTTGTTGTTTATGTTTGGAATTTGGTTGAATTAATGAAATACAGTGAACAACATATATACAAGGCCAGGACATCAAGGATTTCTGATTTGAGTGGGTGCCTAGAATTGCTCTAGAATAGCTCTTTATCATTCAGCCACCTGCATAGCCTTTTTGTATTAGTTTCTCAGCATTATGAACACTAAGCACAGCCCACTTTAGCTTGTGCTTCCATATGCAGCTTTGGCTCCTTTCTCTCCCAACTGTAAGGAACTAAGCAAATGCTTTTGACTGATGTATTGAGAATCTGGGAGATCCCAACATAGTTCCCAATTAGGAAAACCAAGTTGGGTTTCTTTGCAAAATTAAAATGTCTAAAACGAAAGGAAATTTGATGTGCTATGATTTTTACAGATCTATTTGAGTTCCATTTATTAACAATGTCCAGAGTTTCTGTGTTTATTGGGATTACTACATATGTATATATCTAGATCCCAGATAATTGCAAGGCCAAAAATAAAGCAAAGCCATATCATCCTTCAACTAAAAACTGGCACTCAAGGCATACAATGCCTGGAAATTGTAGCTGTAGTGTTGTTGCATGGAATGGAAGAAAGAAAATTATACCAAATCATCTACTGAAGCTTCTTTATCCCAGGAAATGATGGAAGGATCGCCATGAGGGCATCATCATATCCAACAGGATCTGTTAAGCAAAGCAGACCAATGAGAACACATAGAAAGTGAAATTCACAAGAAGCCCAACAACGAAAAGGCATCCAAAGATGCCAAACCTACCACCATCCTCTCGTAGTATCTTGATGACCTCCCCAGATACATCAGACTAGAGGGAAAAAACAAACAAATAAGGTTAAAAAAGTATAAACAAATAAATTAGCAAGACTTGCCAGATAAATATTGGACATAAAGCCACAGGGAAGATAAAGAATAGGTGGCTGGGAATGAAAAATTAAAAAAAAAAAAAAAGAACCCTACTCCTCTCATTAAGCACATACAGACACAAATAAGTACTTTCAAGTCAAGACCCAAACCTCAATTGGGACCTCGCCACCGAGCTGTTCAATGCAGCAGAGCACTTGGCCCTCTTTCACCATTTGTTTCTGCGGAGTAAAAATGTGAATGCTTTTAGTAGAGAATGATAAACTCACCATGGCAAAAGTGCATGAAATATTTCTAGTCGCATAAAAGAAATCAACTTGCAAAAGGGGGAAGGGGAAGGGGGGAACCAACTTGTGTTTGGGCTGATTATCAATGGCTATAATAGGATACCTCAAACTATGGGCGGCAATTTGTTTTCACATATTGGGTTCACATCGTGTTGAAGTATATGTATAAGACTGTGTAGGTCAACCCTAACTTGACCCATTTAATTAAATGGATTGGACCTTTCAACCCTAATCTACTAATTTCATGTTCGGTTTGGGGGTCATGTAAAACATTATTAGCCCTAAAATGCTGCATGTTAGGTTCGAGTCATGTTGAGGCATGAATATAAGACTATATAGGTCAACCCTAACCCTAACTCTAACCTAACCCTTTTAATTAAACGGGTCAGACCCTTCAACTCTAACCCCCTAAGTTTGTGTTGGGTTTGTGTTAGGTTTGAGGATCATGTAAAAACTTGTCTGCCCTACATGGAAGCATAACCGAAATCATATTCAAACATGGAAAGATGTGCAACAACCTCAACACGCCAACAAAGAATTTCTGAGCCATGGAGTAAACCCTATAGTATCTCTCTTTTATTAACTTCTTGGGATGTGAGTTATGTTTCACAATGCTTTCTTCCTTCTAAATTTTGGTTAAAGATGAAAAAATTTCAAAGATAACTACAACCACATACACAAACAAAAAGTTAAAAACAAAAGAAACGGAAAGCTTTCATAACCAAAGGAACGCATTCCGGAAAGAAATTTGTTTCATAAGAACTGTATGTTTCAAACATCTCAAGTGTATCTTAGAAATAGTTAAGCACAAAATAAATAAATAAATAAATAAAAAATATAAATAAAAGAGAGAGAGAGAGAGAGAGAGAGAGAGAATTGATTTCAGAATGATATATGTTTTGGCTAATTAATAGTCAAGCCCTAAGCCCATGTATCCCCCCTATGTCCTGTTAAGAGTACCATGACAAGCAAGGTCATTAATGCTTTTATCAATGCTGTTTCAGTCATGGTTTTGGTTTTTATATTAGAAAGTAATGTAACAATCTAGATCATTTAGGTTATACAACTTCCGATTTGACAGCATAAACTAATTTTGGTAAATATATTAAAAGATAATTACAATACCTTTTAACTTTTATACTGAATAAGTATATCTACTTTGTAGGCTATTGCTAGTCCATCCAGTATGAGTTTTGATTATTTATTTCTAGCTCACTGCACGTATTAATATAATTAAAAATAACAAATAAATTGAAGGTTGCAAACTTCAATCGCAAAGACATCCATTCAAGTCACATCCCGCACAAATTCAACATTTTTGTGTTAACTGTGCCTACAAACCTACCAGACAAAATGAGCCAGAACAGCCTCATACCAGCTAAAATGGACGGGTACAATGGCTATAGCCTAGTATCTAGAATAAAGCGAATTAGTGTGGTAAAAAATATAACACGTCACTTTTTTTCTTCTTCTTCTTCGTCAACTTTTTTTTTTAATCTTTGAACCCACAGGAAAAACAAAAAACAAAATAGAAATATCTTTTTCTATTAAAACCCACTAAAATATCTCAATCAATGAAATAAGGTCCGATGCACGCTTTTTATTTATTTATTTTATGAATAATAATTTTGTTGAAAGAAAAGAGCAAAGCCCTCGTACATGAACATTATACAAGAGATAATCACCCTATAAGCTACTACAATCTAAAAATTAACAAAATCTACAAGATTCGACAAGGAGAAGTTAGGAATAGAAACTACAATCCAAGAGAGATATCAAAAAAGAGAATTTTAAAGAAAGTACGTTGGACTTGCAATCCTCAAATAGAGGTCAATTCTTCTATCTAAATGCTCCACAGTAAATTCTCTTTGGGTTCGTTACAAGCTTTTATATGAGCAACAAATCTAATCTTAAGATTACTAGAAGTCTTTAAACAAAAAAGAAATAACCAATCATAGAGTTTCTAAGAAAACTGAAAAAAGTAAGTCCGAAAGTTACTAGAAAAACCAAAAACCAAAAATAAAAAACTAATGTAATAAAAAACCTGAAAACTAAATCAAAGCAAAATAAAAGAAAAGGAAACCTTAACCTCCATTGACATTAAGGTGTAACTTGTCCCATATTAGTATCTGATTTGGAAACCAGCACAACACGTTACAGAAGATTATTGACAATAGTTAAATCTCCTAAAATCTATAAATATGTCTAACAGCACCTGGGAAATACTATTTGTCCCATTGGTCCTATGGTACGCCCACTACAACAAGAGTACAAAGTAACTGAATCCTGTTCTCGAGAGAATCAAAATGCTACATAAGTTATAAAAAAATGTGAGTTAGCCCGTTGTTTAAAATCCCATGGAGTGTGTAAGTCGTACCTATAAAAAATGAAGAGTTGAAGCTGATAACTAAATATTTAAAATCCTAGAACAATACATTATAATCATTATGTTTTTTTTTTTTTGTAAGTAAATTATAAACATTATGTTGAAAGGAAAAGACTAATTCCAAAAGCTATAATTAATCAAAGAATATATTTTTTTTTTTCATTTCCATTCGCTTTCAGTGAGTCTCCATCAATGATTGAATGACTTATTTTCCTTGAAATTAAACACGAATCCTTTTAAACCAGTACCTCTTTACACGAAGGTGGAGCGCGCTTTCCCTTTATGGTTCTGGATCTCCTAAAAAAACCCACCTGCACCACCATTCATGCTTTTAGTACCCAAAATTTACAGAATATAAGCATTACAATTTTTTTATTGTTACCCTTGGAGATTTAAGTATGACCAAGCCTTCATCTGCAGCTTTTTCTAGAAATATCTGAACTCCCCTTGAAGGAGGTACTGGCTTAGAGATAGCTAAAGATAGTGTAGAAACAGATCCATTTGCAGGAGCAGGAGCTTCAGCAGTTGCAATTACACTAAAAGGAGCAGGACTTGGGGGAGGTGCAGGTTTAACTTTCCCTGTCAAGTCCCTCATGACATGCAAGTGAAATTCACCAAGCTAACAATATGAAGAAAATAATAAGAGGAAATATCAGAAAGCTACAGATTTAGAATTAAGAGAAGATCCCTCATTCCTAGAATAAGAAAAATTGAAAATTGAAATAATGCTTGTGTTAAAACAAGGAACCCTTCCAAGGGATGGCTACTTCACGTACCCACCCTTGTTAGATAAACCTTGGATTTGTGCAAAGTGCCCCCTCTACACGGATAGGGTAATACTCCGGCCTCACCGGAAGGCTAACCACAAGGAATTGTTTGCACTCAAGGGAATTTGAAACTTAGACCTGATAGGAATGCCACCAAGACCAAGACCCCTTACCACTTGAGCTAACTCCCTAAGGTTATGAATTTACACTTCAAAATGCTTACCTTTAATTCAAACTCCACGACTGAAGTTGTATCACATAGTGTTGTGAGCAGAGATTCCACCTGAAAAAGAAGATATATGGGACTAAGTTTTTCGAAAGGAGCATATGTGCAAGCATGTATAAAAACATATCTGTGCAACTGGATTTCTGTACTAGCAAAGAAATGTTATGACAAAATTTTCTAATTCTGGTAATGTCAACAAATGTGAGCATGTATAAATTAAAAATGGAAATCATTACTGCTAGCAGAAGGGAATTTATGGATTTCGGAATTACTTGGTGCTTAGAAAATCTCAAATTACAATGGAAAGAGAAATGTTGCTGAAAATCAATAATACGTGGATGACAACAAATTATTAATTTTTTCTAATAAATACTATAATTTCATTAGAAAAGTGCAGAGGAGCTAGTACACAGGAAATATATAAGAAAACCCCGAAAAGAAGAACAACATTTCAAAAAATCAGAAAAACTAAAAAAATAATAATAATAAAAACCAAACCATTATGTGTTGCTATCCATGTGTAAATAGAGTTGAATATATAATCTTTTTGGGCAATTACTTTTTTAGTATCTGTGGTAAGGCTCTTTATCAAATAGACATTTTGATTTCAAAAAGGGGTGTAGATGGTACATGTCTTGACCCTAAATACCAAGATGCCACTTCGTATACCCATCAATGTCGGGTAAACCTCAAACTTGTGCAAAACACCCATTCCACACGGATAAGGTAATACTTAGACTTCGCCGGCGGGCTGGCCCTAAGGAATTATTTGTACCAAAAGGTAAATGCCACTAAGATCAATGCCCTTACCACTTAAGCTAACCCTTGGGTTTTTAAAATTTTTAAATAATATTAATGAGGCATATGGGACACGTGGCAGTTGCAGATTGGTTTGACGTGTCTCTCAGTTAAAATATTGGAAGCAAGATGGATGCAAGTACCATCTTGGTATTTAGAGTTAAGACCATCTAGCCACTTTTGCAAACCAAGGTATCCATTTGATAAAAAGCCTTACTACACATTAGAGAAGCATTTAACCCTAATCTTTTCAGCTTTACTACCGAAATCTCTCTATGTTCGAAGCTTCGTACATTCCACTCTCTCCAAATACACCACATTAAACATAAAAAAGCCAAGCTCCAAACTTCCAAAATGTTATGAAGCCCCTTCAAACCTTCACAACTCACCAACTCTCTCACCCTTCTATGCATAACCCAAACAACACTACACAACTTAAAGAGCGAGCTCCATAAATCTCTTGCAACTTCACAATGAAGAAGAAGGTGATCTGAATTCCCTAATCTTCTTGCACATGCAACACCAATCCACCACAATGTCGGTCCGCTTCCAAAAAACCAGACAAAAGTCTAATATCCAATGTAATAGTCATCATCCTACTCAGCACCTCCATAACAACAATGAATAATGGTGGTGATAAAGGATCTCTTGTCTTAGTCCATGATAACTACTAAAGAATCCAGATGGCCAACCATTAATAAAAATGGAAAATCGCACCATAAAATACAACGTGCTATCCAGTCCCTCAATTTCTCCTCAGATCCACATCTCTTCAACAAATATAAGAAAGACTCCCACTTAACATGATCATACACCTTCTCCAAGTCCAATTTACATAACACTTCAGGTTCTCCAGATCTAATATGACTATCCAACCACAAAACGCTAGGTTTCCATTTTGGTTGTAGGTGTAACCAGCCGCTATTAAAGATATGGCAAAAAATTCATTAGCCACTAGAATTGCATCCAAAATTTGCCTACCTCTAATGAATGCATTTTGGGAATTGTAAATAATCTTTCCCAACCTTGAACATAATTTTATATACACCACCCACTAAGCTAATGGGACGAAAATCCGTAATGTCCATAGCACTGGCCTTTTTTGGGATAAGGGAGACAAAAGTTGCATTACAACTCTTCTCAAACTTCCTTCGACTATGAAGCTATTTAAATATTGCCAAAATTTCCTCTTACATAACCTCCCAACACTTTTGCAAAAGTCATTAGGACCTGGAGCCTTATAACCATTCAAATCCCTTACCACTTCCCATACCTACTTCATCTCAAACTCCAATTCCAACCAATCTCTCTCATTCGCATTTATGGAAAGAAATGAAAGGCCATCCTGTTTTGGTCACAAACTAAATTGTTTAGAATACAACATCTTGTAGAATTGCATTATATGCTCACTTATTTCTGTAGAATCCAAAGATATAGACCCATTGATAACTAAAGAATCCACCGAGTTATTTCTTCAATTATGATTGGCCACCCAATGGAAAATTTTAGTGTTTTTATCCCCCTCTCTTAACCACAGGGTCCTTGACTTTTTCCTCCAACTCACTTCTTCAAAACATATAAATCTCTCTAATTCCTTAGAAATATATTCCTTCCTTAGTTAAAAGTTGTCCCTCTGCAATAAAACCCAGCCCCCGGATACCATGCATAAGATCTTTCTTTTTCTTCCCTACATTACCAAGCACCTCCTCATTCCATTTCTTTAAGTCCAACCTCAAGGCTTTCAACTTACACGACAGTACATAAGTAGAAGATTCTTGAAAACTATTAGACAACCACCTGCTCCACATAGGCCTCTACTTTTAACCACATATTTTCAAATTTAAAATACCTACTCCCGCCAACTGATACACTACAATCCAACATCAACGGAAAATGATCCAACAGAGAAACCTATCAATTCTAGACCATAACTGCAGCTCATGATTATTCGACCAAGTAAAATTCCCACCAACAAGTGGATGTCCATGAGTCCCTGATCAAATATAAATTCCGAAAACTCCAATATGGCTGCTAATTATCTTGACTCACCTAATTTTTCACACAGAAAACAAACATTAAAATTATCTCCAATACACCACAACAACTCCCACCAACTCATCATGCCAACCAATTCATCCTAAAGATACCTCCTTTCAACATAATCATTTGGACAATACACCCTCGCAAACGCCCATTCAACATTATCAATAACACTTCTAAAGGAGCACGCTACTGAGATACTTCCCACACAGTCCTCAATATTCTCCACCACCTGCCTGCCCCACATTGCCAAATGCCCACCTAATGCCCCACTCAACCCCAAGTATATCCTGTCCACATGTTGGCATCCCCATAAACTATGAATCACCTCCCTAGAAATATACTCCAATTTTGTCTCTTGTAAATAAACAATGTCTGCTTTTCCAATATCTGAGAAGATCCCTAATCCTCAACCTTTTCTCCTTCAAATTCCTAGCCCTCTTACATTCCATGACACTATTTTGAGTTTCCTAAAGAACTATTTGAAACCCTCCCATTTCCTTTCTATTAGAGTGTTCTCCCTTTATTTCATAATTATCATAATAGACCAATTACCTGCACCTCCATACAAACCAATTACTTGCACCTCCTTAGAATTCAAACTCTCTAATTGCCCTTCCCCCAATTCGTTTTCCACAATAAACATGGACCCATCCCCATACCCCTCCCCATTACAATTTCCCGACCCATCCTCATATTCAACACCCGATGAAGACCCATGTAAAAAACATCCACTATAGTCAACAGATGCATAAATAACTCACTCACCAATATACACACAGATCTGTTAAAAATTGTAATTGCTGAGTTATATACAACAATTATATCATATTATGTCAAGTTCTATATAATTAAAGACTACATTCTTAACTAGAAGAATTAAAGGAGTATATGGGTTCTGACATACAACATACAAGCACCAAATTTTCTCGCATGCAGTGACAAAGGTATTCCACTTGCTGAATATAAAACCTACAATGTAAGTAGTGGCGAGTTGTAGTAAATCTCCTAGAAATTGTTTTATATATTTTAAAGGGAGACCCAACTCTCCCCTTTGCCCATCCCTACTACAAACATACATATACAACAGAAGATGCTTGTTTCATTGAAAGAATTTGTTTGGAACATAGAAAAGTGAAATGTTCACCAGGCACAATGATGCATTGGCACTTCAAAACCCTTCCTTAAGAATTAAAAGAAAGAAGAAGAAAAAATAAATAAATAAAAAGAACAGAAAGAGAGGTTTTGTTTTGACTTAGTTTAATTGTTTGAAACATAGGAAGATACAGCACCACAAATATATATATTACTTCATAGAGCAGAATTTACGAAAACCTTAGCAATATCTGAAGATTATATATGAATGTATTCATGAATTTGGAAACCCTGTAAGCTACAGAGATCTGGCTCTACCAGCGCTAGCAATATTCTTTTATTTTCTGGATAAATATTGCCAGCAAGACTACGAAGAAATGAAGTATCAATAATCACATACAATAAACTAACAATTAAGACCAAACTACTTACTTCATATGAATTAGGAATGAGCTCGCTTCTCAAACCAGAAAATTTAGCCTCTTCAGAACCATTCTCAACAGTTCCAGCAGCTGTTGCATCAGCAATAAATGATCGTTAACATAAGCTAGACTATGCATACAGTTATGGAAACACATTTTTATTCTTATTTTAATATGCAATATGGAGAAAAACCACAATATGGTATTTATAATGAAATAGAAAGAAAAAGAACTAAAACAAGTTCACAGGCCATTTAATTTAAGTAATTAACAAGAGGGGTTTTAGGAGTGTCACACTATAATCTATGGAGTGACAGAGTGAGAATGTGCACAAAATGAACTTTTTTTTTTTTTTTTCTGGGTTGTGCATTATGAATTTATGAGTAATTAAGTCATAAGAAGTGTGCATGAAACATAATGTAATATCACCACATTAATTCTACAGTAATCCATGGCTATGAACTAGACTTTGAGTTGCCATCTTCCAAAGATTCTTAAATGTCTCATAAAATCAATAATCTTCTTATATATCCCGGAAATGAGCTAAAACACCAGAGTAGCATATTAGCATTTTTGCTGAATTCTTTCTGAAAACAAGATTCGAACTTTTGGAAGAGTAAAAAAAGATTAGATCGGCAATGGTGCAGGAACAGAAACATGTAAAATCAGACCCAGTGTGCTACTACAAACAAGTGGCAAGCTACTGGCAGGATCAAAAGATGCAAGTTCAATGATGACTTACATACCAACATTAAAAAGTTTTGTATATAGGGAACTCTAAGGGTAGCACACTTTACTAGAGAACATGCCTCATGGAACGTAAGTCACCTGTATGACTGTCCTCTTTCTCCTCCCCTTGGGTCCAGTTAAAAAAAATAAATAAATGAGAGAAGGAAAAAAAAGTTTTATCTATCGCAATAAAAATAATGGTTGCAAATTTTAGTTAGCTAGACTTCTCACACAAGTCTAGGTGTAGTTAACTTGTATACAAAACAAGGTGACAAAAAATTAATTGCAGTTACCAAACAGCAGAAATCCTGATGTGGTAATGTATATATATTATATATAGATGGATAGTAGCATTTAATAGCTTGTCTGCTTCTAATTTCTCTGAGATTTTGGAGTCTTGTTCTTTTTTTCTATACATTAGGGGTTTCTTTTACATACTTCGTTTGCGCCCCTTTGCACTTTTAATGAATTTAAAATTACTTATTAAAAAAAATGTATATATATATAGAGTTTGTGCAAAGACATTTATGGATGGGAAATGATCCAAAAGCATTTTATCTGTTATGGACGTCAAAATCTGGATTTTATCAAAAATGTAATGGCTATAGATAAGCATGTCTTTATCTGTGGATATACTTGCATATACAATATGGTGCAAGCTGGAAGATTAACTGAGAAAGACAAGCAAATTAATTAACAAAGAAAACTTACACTTGGTTTCTAAAGATGGACAACCATGAACAGTTTGTGCTTTCTCTGACTGTCGTGAAACTCGTAATGTTAACCCTGCAAATTGTTGTGTTCTCTGTCCTGCCCAAGTTCTTATGCCAAACTGTTTTAGGATACCAATTCTTGCTCTACCAAAGTCCAAGTTTGAAATTCTAATATTAGATGCTCCCAAGCTACCTGAAATAAGAACCACATCACAACTAAATAGAGTACAATATCTAAAAAGAATTTCCTTATTTTTTAAGCATTTTTGGCACGTTTATTCATGCATACTTGAGAATGATATAACTTGCAAGTGATGTACACATTTATCCACATTCTAGCAAGAATAAGTATCATGCGAAAGTTAAAAAACAAAGCCACAAGACATGGCAATGGTCCAGAGGTTTATACGCAAGGACTATAATGATCAATCAATAAATGAAAATGTTTAAGTCAACAAAATGGACATTTAACTAAATAAAACAAAGGTCGTGAGATGGTCCCATGCTCTATAAATTTAATAGATGACTTTATTGTGAAGTTGGACACAAATTCCACCCTACTGCAAATTGGAGGGAAGTTCTTCACTCTATACCACTAAGTTGCAATGGTCATAACTCAAGTGAATACAACAGGATATAGACTAGGCTACTTAGGACTGTTACTGCTACCACTATAGGACAAGTCAAGCTGTCGCTACAAACTAGTGGCAGAAATAAATGGCTGCTAAATTTAGGGCTGAGTCCAAAGCAGAAGAAGTAGCATTTTTGGTCCTGCAGAAAGTGTCTATGGTAGTTTTTGGATTATGTTAGAGTCGATTACTAACAGCACTTATATTCAAAGGAGGGAATGTTCAAGCTACGTAATAAATATTGAGGAAGTAACTTGAATGATTACTACTCACACTACTGTATCAAGTTACAACTAACACTAGTTTTATGCCACTATTCCATTTAAAGTATTTTGATTTGAGGGCTACAATTCATTGTCATTAAGGTTCTATGGTCTGTCATTCTTTTCTCCTCTAAACATTTCCTGGCAATTTTAAATGCTAAAACCATGCTTTGAACAAATCTTATAGAACTCTGGTTCTTTTCCAATAGCCTCCTTTATCAATTCCTTACCCATCCCATAATTCATTAGCATACCATGATTGAAGTTATTCAACATTCTCAACAATAACTCCATTTGAAATCCTGTATTAAAGCTTCTTACTCATCCTTAAAACGATTCACTGCCTATGATAGCACTTCATTTTAGAGTTGAATATATAATAATCCCACATCATATCAAGCTAACAGAGAGAATTAGACATTGTTTTGTATTTTGTATCTGCGTACGTGCAAGACAATCTGCACTTCGAAATGAAGTGATTGATATGGATGATGATCCCATACTGGACAATATGGATGAAGCAAACATTGTTTGCTGGACAATATGGATGAAGCAAACATTGTTTGCTGAAAGGTTGCAGCTATGAAGCAATTGATAAGCATTATATCATAAAGGAAAAGAAGGGTTAGCATTGTAGGATGAGCATATCTGTTGGTGACAGATGTTGGAGTTGTACACTACCAATGTTAGAAGAATGGATCCATAAAATGATCTCAAAAAGCTTTAAGGAAATTGAGATTGAAGGTTAAGCCACACCAGGAACTACACCATACAGCATGCCTCACCAACATGAATTAGCCAACATTGAGTGGACAGACTAGGAAGAAGGAAAAACAAAAACAAAAAGACGTGTGAAATTTAATGTTTCCAAGTTATGCAACATGGAGAATGTGACAATTTTTACTCATCCGTCAATGGCAACAAGAAGTAAACTGATATACCAATGTAGATGCAAAATTTGAAGTTGAAGATAAGTTAATCCTTTATTCATTACACTTCTCAATGTAATGGTATTATTCGGCATGCACCTTTCTCACCAGTTGAGCTTTTCAGTAGAGATGACACTGTTTTTGTATTAGATAAATGAGTTTATTAAGAAGGGAAGAAGAGGAAACATTACGACCCGGTGGGTATATAAGAGAAACACTTATACTATAAAAAGAAAAGCAAAATTAACTCCTAAAGTTAAACAAGTCCAAAAGTTGCAGATTAGAAGAAAAGAGAAACAACTAGATGCCACCAGCCAAGTGGAAAGTGATCATAGGAACTCGAGCTCCAACATAGTCGCAGAAAAGTCAACCTTATCTAAAAGTTCAAGCATTTCTTTCTCTTCAAATGAACCACAGAAGGAATAAGGAAACCACATTCCAAATCACACTACTACAGCATCTTTTGCAACATGCCAGCATCTCCACAAAGATCTTAAGCATAAACCGCAGTCCAAACAATGACAAACAAGGGGTCAAATTCTCTACCTATCGAGCAATGTTAAAATAGATGGTCCCTTGTTTGCCCCATTAACTACACAGAGGTAGCACCAATCTAATATAGTCTTTCCAAATTTTGTAAGATCATCCACGTTTAGGATTTTCACCAAAGCCAGTCACCAATAGAGAAAGGCCACTTTATGTGATACTTTTGCGTGCCAAATGCTTTTGCAAGGGAAGCTAATGCCAAATTCCCCCAACCCAAATACCCCAAATACTTGATAGTAAGCTTTAAACCTCAAACTTCCACCTCTTTAAAATAGATCATACAATCCTATGTAACCAATCACTATAGATTTTCACAGAGTACAATAAGTAAATGAAAGAGACACAATGCTTCTAGTTCCCATTCCTGCACCGCCCTTATAAACCGTAGGAAAGAAAAATTACAAGTGGAGCATTTAATGTAAGTAGTCATAGTAGCATCTCCATCTACACATATACAATGGGATTTAAAGCCAAAACATAGACTGTGAGCCACATACCACATATTTGTTATGATTCAATCATGCACCACAACAATATCAAGCTATTACAAGACAAAGACTTCTGAGCTTTAACTGTGTGTATATATATAGTCATTTAAGGATTGTTAAACTTAAAACAGTGTACATCAGGTTGTTTACAGGCAAATTAACTGTTACACAAGTAATAGATTTGTCTTTTTGATAAGAAATTGAAATATCAAAATTCTATGTGGTTGTTTATTACTTGTCACACAAGTAAAAAATTCTATGTGGTTGAATCTTTTTTGGAATTAGTGAATATTTGATAATTAATATGTCACTTCAACTTCACTCTAAGTATGTGATCATACAGTTCTTTTCTACTGTTCTCCTTCTTTGTTTGTTGTTTGTTTATTTGTTTGTTTTCTCCCCAGTATCTATCTCAATTTCAACAACTAAAGATGACTTGCTAATCCACACACAGATATCAAAGAAACCTATATCAACATTTGTCCTTCATTGTACTGAATTCTATTTATCCCTTGATTACTCTAACCCTATGCCACTCTACCTCTTCAGTATAGTTTCCAAATGTGGAAAAGATTTTACAACAAATTTGGAGCTCAAACCAAGAAAAGAGATTCTGCACTTTACAGGTACACGGAGTAAAATCACATTGGTGTCATTCACCAAATCATTCACCTTCATGCATTCTATTTATGCAAATCGTCCACCCCAACCACAAAAAATAAATAAATTCAATCCCCTCATTCTACATTTCTTAACAAAAACTAGAAGAAAAAGATTAGAAATTTAAGAGGGTGATGACCATAATCAACCAAAGTTAAGGATCAACAATTCAAATCAAAGCACCTAAAATAATTTAATTTAAGAATCTGGGTCCACAGCGACAGTACAACAACATTTGATACACGCTTACTTGTGCATGGCTATCCTACTTTGAGTCCCACTGCCAATAATTTCAATAAATTAACAAAACCCAGAAACCCAACAACCGAATCTTTGAAATATAACAAAAGGTTGGCTTATCAAATACCCACGTTCCCAAATACAAAGATGATGAAATGAATAGTCAGATATACAAAGCGAAACCAATTACACAAGTAAAACTATTGTCATTTGGGATTTGAGAGAGAGAGAGAGAGAGACTCACAGGAAGCCATCGAAATCTTTGAGGCTTTGGAGACTTCGAGAAAAGGGTTCAAAGTGTCGAGAAATTAGAAGCCAACTCGAACTCTCTCAAACGCCATATATAAAGAAAGCTTGGTGAAAATCTGAGCAGAGGGACACCCGGCCGTTAACCCCCAAGCTGCCAATTGAATTTGCCACACAGGAACGGTCCAGCTGGACTTCGATGGTTTGGGCCCAGTAGTGCCCTTATTTCGTTTTTAAAATAAAATAAAATAAATATGACCAAAGTGACCTACTGCCCCTTGCCCCTTCCTTTTTTTTTAATATTTTTTAAAAAATAATAATAATTTTTTAATTAAAGATAAATTTATATTTATAATTTTTACAGGGGTATACAAAACATTTCACGTGTTAGTCATTTGTGTTAACGAAAAATCTTAATGATAAGAGGGATTAAAAGCGGCTAAAACATCTAACACTTACATTGTAACTTTTTGATAATTTTTTTATTTATTTTTATAAGTTTTTGATAAATTATGGGCGACATTGCAAAACTAGTGATAGTTCAAGGAGATAAGCGAAGTTTTTCATTTTTTTATTTGGTAATTCCAATATAAAAAGCTCTTCGTGGCCTTTTTTTTTTTATCGTAAAATAAATTTTATTTAATTCTCTCAAGAAATAAGATTTATTATATCGATAAAAACCAATTTTGGGAAACAAAAAAACAAGTGATATGGAAGAAATTATTTATAAAGTGAAAATATCATTTTTCGGACTTAATTTGCATGACTATATATAATAATTTGAGTAAAGGTATAGGTACTAAATTTTTTACCAAGAAATTAATAGAAAGAGGGAATGAGAAGAAGTGATTCGAACTAGTGACATCTGCTTCATTAAGCGTAATCCATAAACAATTGAGTTACTCCTTGGAGACAGATGATGTAGAGCTTTTTTTTTTTTTTTTTTTTTTNCCCAGGGTTTTTTTTTTTTTTTTGAAAAACTATTTTTAAAAATTTTTTTTAAAAAAAATAAAAAAAATTTAATTACGTAGTCACGTGTCAACTTCTAATTAGTCCACGTGTCAGTCCGTTAAGTCAACTAACGGTCAACTGACGGATAGACTAACTTAATTACTTTTCAAAACCACAAGGACCAATTTGGTCGCTTTCCAAACCCTATGGAGAAAAAAATAAAATTTTCAAACTCTAGGGACTAATTAAGTATTTAACCCTAAAAAAAATTAATAAAAAAAAAAGGCTACGAGTACTAATAAATAAACTTCACATCATTTTGGCACTCATTTTTTGGTAAAAGATTTGATACCCATAACATTTTTTCTAATTATTTATCAATTACCAATGTAAAGTTTAAAGAAATTTATATACCAATTAAACGTGGCATTTCTTTAATCGATGTATCATTTTTGCAAATCAAGCATTGAATTAATCCCACAAATCCACAAATCCACAAAAAAGATAAGACCACCTATGTATAAGAGACTGCATGTAGCAAGTTGATCTCTTCCTACATTTTCTGCACTCAGTGCTTTAAGAACCTCTTTGGTTGTGTAATGAGAAGTTAAAAAATAAGTTTTAATACTTAAAAAGTGTGGTTTGCAACTAATGTACTGAATATAACTTCCAATGTTAATCTAAGCTTAATAAACCTAGAATGTTAAGAAAGGAAATAAACGAGTAATTCTAGAAGGCTTATTTTTGTCCTACTTGTATCCTACTAAGAATGTTGTGGCTATTAAAATCACCATTGGACTTGTGATCGATTATTATTTGAATTTTGATCAAATGGTGATTTTAATAGCTACATCATTTTAGTGGGACACAAATAAGCCTTCTAGAATTACTCAAAATAAACCCTTAAAAAACTAAATCAATCATAATATTAAAAATATTTTAACAATTTGGAATTTATTTGTGAATAGATAGAAATGAAATTGAGAGGATCCATTTAGTATAAAATAAGGGGTAATATTGTAAATTTTTTTCTTTAACTTTATTGTTAAGACAATATTACCCATAATTTTACACTAAATGGAAAGGATCATGTTCTGGATTTTCCCAATGGACTCGGCAAAAGTTATCCTAAATCCATTCTCAAAGTTTTGAGTTGTTTAATGCTATAATTACTCTCACTTCTTTACACAATATTTTCACAGAAAACACACAGGTGGCTTTTAAAACGACAATTGGATATGAGATAAATCTTTATTAGATTTTGATCCAATAATGATTTTAAAAGTGTTGCATTTCTCCATATATATATATATATATGGAATAGGATATCCCGGCATAATTGTATTCTTAAAAAATAATTGATAATATTAATAATTAATAACTTTCTGCAACTGAGGAGGACAAGGAAATTAAAATCTATTTTCTTGGTAGTGTTGAATTGATAATTGGCAGAAAAAAAAAAATAAAACTAAAAATAAATAAAAACTGATTGTTAGAATTCTAGTAGGATTAAAAATTCTAGTTCTTTCTTTGCTAAGACTGTATATTCTCCTGGTATTATGATGTTGTATTTATTTATTTTGGAGGACTAGCAAGCATAGTGATTTTTTGTTTTTGACCCCATAATAGATTAGATCATTTTGTGGACACTTGAAAAAGCTCCAACTCTCATCCTATGGATAAATGGAGTTCCATTTACGGTTGATGTAAACATCAAGTAGAAATAAAAAGTTCATCTTCAAACAATAAAGGTATGTGTTATTTTCTCATACTTGATTTACATGTGAATCTTAATTTATACTGTCACTCTATAGATTAATATGGTGCTGGATCATAAGAGTGAAATATCCATATGGTAGATAATGATGAAGCGTGTTACATTTATATATATGTGTTTGTTAAATATTTTAACTTTAAATCTTGACCATAAAATTAAGGACATAATTTTCCTTCAAACTGGGTTGGAGTAACTTCCTTCAACCCAGTCTATAAAAATGACACGTGTCTATTTTTTTAATAATATGTGAGATACATATGAGTTTTTAATATAATTTAGGGTAAAATCCATATACCCCCTTCAAACTACCACCCAATTGACAATGTTCTCCCAAACTTTCAATTGTGACAATGTCCAATCTAAACTATCAAAATATTGTCAATGTTCCTTCCAAGGCTAGGAAAAAGATAAAAATGCCCTCATAGATTTCTCAATAAGACAAAATGATATAGATCGGAGTGCTTAGGATTACTTGAAGAAGACCTGAGCAGATGTGAGTGTGGAGGTGCCTTAAAGAATCAAGACTAGATCACAAATGCGCAAGGAAGCTGCCTCCCGTCCGAACAGAGGAAGTACCCATCCGGACTCCCGTGATCCAGAGAGCTTCGTTGGAAGCTCGTCTGCCGCAGGTTCAAACGAGGTTCAATTTGAGAGTCTTCATCTGGAGCTGGTATGCAACCTCGTCCAGACGAGGTCCAACTAGGGAGTCCTCGTCCGAGGGTTTGTCTACCACAAGTCTGGAGGCCTATGTTATGTTTTGCAATTTCCTGTTTTTTTCCTTTGCCTGTTCGGATGGCCCTATGTCTTGCTCAGACGGTCAACGTAGCTTTAATAAACAGACTTTATTTATGTTCCCTTCTAGGTTTAAGACTCTTGGGGCTATAAATACATACTTATAACCCTAAGAACGGAGCTTTTGATTATTATATTGTTTTCTTTAATAAGAATACTCAGAATTGAGTTTATTTTGTGTTTTTTCCTTAAACCTTAGATAGCATCTATTATTTTAAGAAGATTTCCTTGATTTGTTGATAGTCTCACAATCATAGGAGTATTTATCCCTTCTACTTTTTTGTTCTTTTTTTAAAGAATTTATCCCTTCTACTTACTGTTATTTCTTGTTCAACACAATCCTACACTGCATCACAAAAATACCCCTATAAATTTGAAAAAATAAAAATAAAAATAGTTTTTAATTTTAAAAAAATGAAAATTTTAATTTAAAAAAAGATTTTTTTAAAAATTTAAATGAAATTTTTTAAATTATAAAACGAATTTTTTTAAAAGGAAAAATTTTATTTAAAAACAATTATAAAACGAAAATTAAAAAAGAAAACCGAAAATTTTCAATTTTTATAAAAAAATAAAAATAAAATTATTTTTTTCTTATAAAATGGATTTTTTTTTTAAAAAAAAAAAAAAATTATTGTTCATCTTTGCACCTCTTGCTTCCTCAGAAATTTGTGGGCTTATCCACTGCTGATGGTGTTATATAGCATGTGGTTCAACGTACACAAATGAGGCATGTATTCATTGCCAGTGTCATACTGGTTTTTTTTATTATTTAATTAAGAAGGGTTTCTTTCTTTTTCTTTTTCTTTTTTTTTTCTTTTTTTTTTCTTCTCTTTAATTGAAGCAGATTAAAAAAAAAAATTCTTCCTGCGTCTATTCAGTTCATCATATCTACATTTTCTTTTCATGAGAGAATGAGCTTCTCTAATTACTTAGGCTTACAATAGATCTCTGCCTATGCCAATTACCTCACACAAGTTTGGCTCCTTTGATCCTCAGAACAAATGCAGATTTCTTTAGCCATTAATATGATTTTTCAGTTAGTAGCTATGGTTCAAACCGAACATTCCACAGTGGATAAGAATCCTGATGGTCACGCTCAAGGGGAAAAATTATACTGGTTGTCCATTTCTGCCCTTTTATTTAAAAAAAAAAAAAAAATCCGGTCAAGGACTAGCTACCACTTAGTAGCAGACTTGTTACTTTGTTCAAGGACAGCTAAGAGGAGTTGCTGACTTTTACAAGAAATTTCTTATTTAGTTCTGTTTAGAAAATTAATGTCTTAGGTAAGAAGCTGCTATTGTAAATTTTCTTGAATTTAATGTATATGAAAAAAGAGATCCTTCTTTGCATTCTCACATCTATCTCGCGTAAATCTCTACTGAGTTAGTATCCTCCATCCACTATTAATTAGAAAGGAAAAAAACAATCAATAATATTGGTAGATGGAACATGCCAACTCAACAGTGATCTATATGAAATGGACGTAAAATGCAACAAAAAAAATTTCATATAAAATTTAGATTAATAAATCTCATAAGATGACCCGATTTCAAATCTTTATTGTATATCGCAAATTTGCAATTGTATAATACTTAAAAGAATGTTTCTTTGAAAGAAGAGAATGTCAAACCGTTTTATTTTTATTTTTTAAGTTCACTTAGTCCCCCAAATTACCATCTAATTGACAATGCCCCCCAGACTTTCAATTGAACCCTCAAAACTGTTAAAATTTGTCAATTCCCCCTAGTGACGAAAATACCCTTATTGAAAAATTAAACTTTTTTTTTTTGAATTTATTGGAGTATTCTTGTCTTACTGAAATATTTATATATATATATATGGTCATTTTTGTCTTTTTATTGGCCTTGGACATTGTCAATTTTTTTTTTTTTTTTTTTTTAGTTTAGTGGAGACATTACCAATTATTTGGATGGTAGTTTGAAGGAGACTTTTCCTTTCTTGTTTTTTTAGTAATTGATTAATTTTGTTTATGGGGCCATTTTCAGGATTCTATAGAGATCTTATATATTCACATCTAGACTTTTGAAATGTTGGGATTTTGAGAAGAGCTTTGTAGTTTGTTTATAACATACGACATCCATCATTGATTATTTTATGTTAATGATCCTTATAATTTTCCAATAAATAATAATCATGTCATTTGTCATATACTGTGGCAAAAAGTGTCTCCTATAAAAGCATAATAAAACTATGCAAATTTTCTAGCTTTCTTATAAGGGTAATGCTTGATATCCTGAGAGTTTTTCCCGAAAACTCTTCCTGAATGATGTGGCAGCCCTCCTTTCCTTAAAAAAATTCGCTCTCAACAGAATCGCTCTTGGTCTCAGAAATAGCTGAAGTGACCTCATCAGTGAAACAAAAACCACAACTCTTCTCTCCCAAAAATCTCCGTAGATCGCCGCACTCTGCCGGAAACCGGAAGCGGCAACTCCCTGCTTCGTTCCCCGGCTAAATGCGACCAAAATGCCACCGTTATTTCCTCCAACCCAACTACAAAAAGGGGCCTTTCAGAATTCGGAATCCCCAAGAAAGACCCCTGCTTTTGCGTTTCTTTTCATCTGGGTCCTCGCAATGGCGGCTACAAACACCATGGCATCAACGCCTGTGAACTCAAGCTCAGCAGCCGGAGAGGCTAGGTCGGTCTCGTGGAAAACGTGACGGCGATGATCGGAAATATCTACAGGGGGTATTTGTAGGGATGAGATGGTCGCCAGAATATTCATTTTCCAGTGAGGATATCGTCGCGGCGAAGGTCAGGGAGAAGACAAGGAAGGGCTTGGAAGGTTCTGGTTTTTGATGGAAACTCATGGATTGGGTATGGCCGGATAAGGAGAGACATGAGAGAGAGAGAATGAAATTTTTTAAAGGAAGGGATGGGTTTTCGGGAAAAACTCTCGGGACACCTAGCAGCCCTCTTCTTATAAATGCAAGCTAACCTCAATAATAGTAACATTGTGGATGCCAGGATGTATCAATTCAAATCTCTTCTAACAATGAAGAAATTGTCTAAAATAGCAATGTTTAGGAATTAAAAGAGAGAAATTATGTCTATTGTAATGTTTTTATTTATTTATTTCGCTTGTTTTAAAATTTTTTGTTTGGGAAAAAAAGACATCATAATTTGATTTATTGATCGGTGTCAAATATTGTTTATTGGAACCCCCTTAACTTATGTTTGTTAGACTCTTAGTTTTGTTAATATCTCTTGTTTTATGTTATTTTAATGTTTTAGTGTGTTGTAGGTCCTTGTTGCAGATTATGGTTCAAGGGGGCTGAATTAAGCAAAGATGGAAGTTTAACCCCTGCCAGTGCGATCGAGCGCACTACACTCGAGCGCAGGAGGCGTGATCAAGCGCATGCCTTGCCAACCCGGTAACCCCGCGTTGCCCTAACCGGCCCTATCGTCCTTCGCTTCAACTTTACACCATGGGAATTCTGGAGCAGTTATCTGCAATCGATCGCAGAATTGTGCGATCGAATGCAATGCCTACATTCGAACACACACGGCACTGTGACGCAGTGCGGTCGAACGCACAGCATTGAGATCGAACGCATGCGGGCATGCGATCGAACGCACCCCTGACCCGGCAACACACTTAATTTTGCTTATAAATAGATCTTGTATATATTTCATTTTTCCTACGCTTGGGAGACAAGTTGAGGCACCTTCAGTGGCCCAAAACCTCTTTGTTTTTCATTGTAAACACTCCTAAATGTCATTTCTTTAATTAATTGTTTTATTTCTTGTTAATTATGTTTCCCTTTAGTATGGGAGGCTAATCTTCAACTAAGGTTGAAGATGAAGCCTCACCATGGATTTATTTAACATGTTTTCATAGTTAGTTTTACGTTAATCCGTTTGTTATTTGCCATGTGTGTTCGTTTCAGTTTAATTTCGTGACAAAGTTGTATCGATTGTGCCGTAGTTATTTAGTCTTTACGTTTAGTCCGATAGATACATTTCATCGTTCGGGTTACATTCATTTATCCATTGTAGTTAGTGTTAAATCACTTTCACTTTGGATCCTTTGGACCTAAACCATTCATGTTTTGTTTTTTGTCAAATGGGTAGATGTTTTGATTATTTCAATAGGCACGATAGGATATGTATAGGACGTAAGGATGCATGAATTAGCGTGACACTAGAACATGCATTGCTTTTAATCAATAGACGGATGTTTAATTAACTGCGTTTTTAATTGTGGTGAGGTGGAATCTAGACCTTAGGATTTTTATCTCTTGGTTTTAAGCATTTTAATTTAATTTATATTTTACGCATGCCACTTGTTTGATTTTTGAAACTAGGTTAAGATAGGATTAGTTTAGGCATAGAATTAATTATCGCAAACACGATTCTCTGTGGGATTCGACATCGCACTTGCACACCCGCTACACTGCATAACGACTCATACAATTAACGAGTACAATTAAATTTGTGCAACATTTATCTTGGTAGAAGAATTTGGATCTTTTCCATTTTTGATTCTTGCCTCATAGCTCTATGTACTGAAGTTTCAGCGTGTATTTGGTGCTTTAATAATCTCTTTATGTCACCATCAAGGGACATGTAATTCAATGGTCCAAGGAAATTTTCGAGTGGTTAAAACATATACTAAGATCTTGGCTCGCTACATGGCAATTTTATAAACTAGGTTAGAGGAAAACTCTCTAGATCATTGCCAGTGGTGATATGCTAATCACCCTCATGATGAATGGAATCCCGTTCATTAATCATCCACCTGCCCTCAACTCATTCATGTAAGAAAAAAGTCATTAAGAGACTCCCAAAAAATAAACCAAGCCTAAAATGGGAGTATTGCCTTCCAAGTTGGAGGCCTCCCTCAAAGGAATGCTCACATCGCCTCCCTCAAAGGAATAATCTCTTTGCAAGCACGGACATTCTCTCCCTCTTTTGCTCTCTCTACATTCAGCCTACTAACTTAAGCATCAATCGGAGGTTTCTTGCTAACTTTCATTGACTGGCATCACCCTAGTAACTCTTTATTTGTTTTGCAGGAGTCCATCGCCAGTCTAGCAGTCCAAAAATCTGCATCAACCGAATGAATCCCTTTGTTTACCATTCCAATTAAGCTTTGGATTTCAACATATGTTTAATTTAAACCAAACAATGAAATAAGTCCTCTCCTAGTTTTGGCAAGTCATGCATACGAAAAATGTCCTTTTAATGGGAAAAAGTGTCTCTCAGATGCCTGTCTTTATGATAATATATTCCTTAATTTCATGCTTTTCATGGGATAATATTCAAAAAAAGAGCTCAATATACCTTACTTTTTGCAACTAGGAGGACATTCTGGGTCCCTTTTGACATGCCATGTAAGTGGTTTACTAGATAGAATGGGACAGAGCTGGAGCAACATTAAGTAACATAAAAAGCATGTCTAAAAGGAAGACAAGAATCTTGCTTAAAGCCATGGCAGGGAGATGGAGTGCTGGAGGAGACAGTTGTGCATATAATGCTTTTGCTAGGTTTAGGTTTACTTTCTAAAGATACACGTGAGAGGTCAATGAAGGGAATCCAAGGTGAAAAATGCATTTTACAAGTGATTTGTAAAAGCATATGATCCTATTTCCTTTTCATTCATGTAATTATTACAAGCCAACTTGCATTGAGATCTAAAACAAATATGAATTAAACATCTTAGAGAACACCATTTTAACTTGATTTACTCAATCTTTAATTACTAATGTGAGAGAAAACATTGCAACAGATGGGGGAAACTGAACCTTTCATGAAAATTATAGGTGAAAATAGTGAAATTAACTGATCATCTCTCTCAAATCTACCATTCTATTTGCAATGTCTCCTTCCATTAGGAATTTTTGATAAGTCAAAAAACAAGCAGATCACTTGACCCCATGTGATATAAAATGTCCATTATGTCCCATGAAATTTATAAAACTACAATTGTACCCTTAATATATATATAAAAAACCAATAAACAAAAAACCAAACTCGCTAGCTAGGAGGTGACCCATTGTTTTCTTTTCCCATTATCTAGGAAAAACTTCACTTATACCAGATGTTTAGGAGCTTTGCAATCATACCTTCAATGTTTAAAAATTTACAGTGTTGGGTTCCCATGTATTAGAATTTTGCAATATTATCTATATGTTAGGATTTTCCATTAAATCTTAATAGAGGATGTCAAAATCCCCAAAGTACTCCCATTAAATTAGATTTACAATGTTGGGTTCCCTTTTTTTTTTTTTTTAATTAATTAAGGGTACTTTTGTATTTTTATTAGTTTTCCAATGATATAAGAAGCATTTCACATGTTTATCATCTGATTTAATCTTAAACCCTAATGGTATGGGTATAATTAAAATGGGCTAAAAACATGGGTTACCAACATAGCCAATTTTTAAACTTTGATGGTATGAATGCGCGCAAAAACGGTACGTGAAGTTTTCGGGTAAGCTAAGTCAAAAGAGACATACTCCTAAAACTCTTTCTTTTTAATTCCTTCTTTAATTACTCAAAACTTAGTAGTAGCAAATAATTCTAATCTACGAAACAGTGGGGGCAAAGATTTTGGTTTGCCACGAGAGAAAAGCAAAAGGGAAAGTTTTCTCCTTTTTCATGGTTTGGGAGTTAGCAAATTTAATGAGAAAGAAAGACGGAAGAAAATAATTCAAATTTTCCCTCTCATGCTCACCAAAATTAGTGTTCTCTCCAAAATATATAGTTTTCTTCTCTTCATTTTCTTTCTATTTTCTCCACATGATATATAGTCAAACAATAGAAAAATAAATTTATAATTTTATCCCTTATTTCCTTTATTTTCTCCACAAAAAATTAAACCAAACGGGGTAAGTAATATAGTTGTAAGAGCAAATTAAAGAAAATTTGCTATGATTAATATCGAGCTGTTCATTGATATAAAATGAAAAACTCAAACATGATACTTTTAAAGTGATGCATTCTGTTTGTAATCAGAATAATTAGTTTTTCTTAATTTCACTTAAGACGAAAAACAAATCCTTGTGATCTAAGTAGCGGTGAATGGTCGGTCAGTGGCAAGTTTCAATTGTTTGGCGGATAAATTTAAATTTGGTTGATGCTCATGAGTGGTTAAATTGCTGTCAAGGCCTTCAATTAAGATGTTAGTTTAAGAGTGGATATGGTGATTTTCAAAGCCATGTCTTTACAAAGTTTAATCCATCACATTATGAGAGCTAGAGAGAGAGAGAGAGAGAGAGAGAGAGAGAGAGAGAGAGAGTCCTTATGAAGTTGTGCATCATTTTTCAATCATGAAATAAAAAGAGATAGAGGTAGAAATAAATTTCCATTATATAAAAGGAGAAAAGAAGAAAAAGAAAAAAAAGAAGTGAACCATTCATTAATAAAGAAACTCAAAAGAACACAAAAGATATGGTAGATAGTTCAAAACGTACACTCCAACTAGATTGTTATATAGTTTCTATAGGAAGAAGCTTAGCAAAATGCTGAGGTATATATGCTCTCTCCAGCTGCATGTGAAGCATATATAAAGAACCCCCTAATATTGAAGGAAAAGTACAGTGATAGTCGTCTATGATCATATGCTGTCTCTTAATTGCTTAATTGCCTGCAAATAATTAAACCCAATGAATATTTTATATTAATTAAGTTGTAATTAATTACCCATTAATTAAATTAATTATTGGATACGGCATACTCACCCAAAATTGGATAAAGACTTGAAATTTAGAAGGAGTCCCTTGGGGCATTGCATTTGAAACACTCCATTCTGCTGGCGAAGTTGTGTTCATTGCATCCCAACCTATTAAATCAAACAAAACAATTCATTCATTTTGGATTAGGATTTCAAGCAATTTGAGCAGCACATTGCCAAAAAGTCATATATATATATGAGATTTACTTGCTTAAATAAATTTGAATGATTTAAAAATTTTGTACATTTAATAACTGTCTACATAATATTTATTTTAAATTTTAACCATAAAATAAATATAATATAAAGAGAATCCTGTTCCATTCCTTTAGAATGTAATTAACTTGTAAAAGCAGTCAAAGATAGAGTAATTGGTCCAAGGCCAAAAGCACAGTTGTACATACAAAGCTAGCCCACCATTGTGGCAAAGGAAATTAAACAAACGTGCTACTTCAGTAGTTGTGGATCATGTTAACAAATTAATTATGCATCAATTAATATTATATCATCACCTGGTGCAAATCCAATCACCAGACTTCCATCCAGGTCGTCCTCCACCGCCGCCTCCACCACCACCACCAACACCGAAACCTCTTGAGCGTGAAATGTCACTGTCGTAGCCCCCGGCGGAGTCATCCTTAAACACGCCGCACTTGAAGCAGCTTGAACGGCTAGCGAAGTTGTGCGCTCCACAGTTTCCGACAGCGCAGTACCAATCACCTGGCCGAACATCCGACCCGGTGAATCCAAAGGTTGACGATCCGCCTCTCCCACCAAAGCCCCCAAAGTCACCCGACTTAGGATCCCCGCAACGTTGGCACGAATCACGCCTTTGGAAGTTGAGGTGTTGGCATGACCTGCAGTTCCAATCCCCGGGCCTGCTCATCTTTCCTGCATCCAATTACCTCTTGGATTAGTGCTTTTCAATAATCTATTCAAGAGTATATATATATATATATATATATGAACATATATTGCCTTTTATAATCTATTAATTCTGCTTTTCATTTAAACTTATAAAGATACAATTATATATGTTAGCCTACACGTAACATTAAAATATAACATTTAACTATGTATTAAGAGAATAGTTATTCTGCATGTGATTCTAATCTACGTATCAAAGGCACTCTTAATCTTCTTGAACAGTACCACACTTTCCAAATTTTGATAAAAACACCACAATTTATATATATAATTGAAAGAAACAATAACATTATATATGGTACTAGAATTGCCGGAGGAGGAGCTGAAAACATTTTTATTTTTTTTAACAAAGGAAATGTTACATAATTAAGAAGAAGCCAATTGAGATTCAGAAGCAAGATTTCTAAAAGCATTAAAGACACGAAAGAACAAACCTGAAGAAAATGTGAGTTGAAATATATAAAAATGAGAAGGTGATGAAGAAGGGGGGATTGGTGAAGGAATGGAAGAATGTGGGGGGTATTTATATAGGGAGATTAGGGAAGAGATCAAGGGAATAAATGGAGGGCCGTGTACGTACTTTTTTGGTGCTCTCAACTGGCAACCTTGATAAATGGGAATCAACAAAATCTAAAGGAGAAAAAAGAGAAAAAGGAAAAATTCCGGCTACGATTCCAAAGGATACTTTGAATTTTGAATAAATGCTTTGGCTACAGACTAACACCACCTTCTTTTAGGGTTTCTAAACTACTGCTGCATGCATGTAGACACTTTCAACTATATAGATGAGTGCTGCTCTTTTTTATTGAGACTAGGATTGCATAGGTGGTTACGGTTAAAAGTTATTGTTTGTAATCGCTAATTGCAGCTCTTTAGGCGGTTAGTAGTTTTGAGTAACCACACCACATGCCCGTCTAGAGGTATAAGGATCCTCTCCATTTGGTTTCAAATGGAGAGGAGCCGGTTGGTTAAAAAGTAAGGGTATTATGGTCATTTACATTTAAATGTAAATGCAAAATGATTATAATGCCCTTGATTTTAAACCAACCAGCTCCTCTTCATTTGAAACCAAATGGAGAGGATCCTTGTCCCGTCTAGAGTGGGTGGTTATCAATCGTTCTCACCGCCGGTTAACGGTTATTTATGCTCAAACCATACCATGGTAATCATTTGTTGGGCATGAGCCTTTCGAGCCTATTTTGATATTTTCAGCCTCCTTTTATATACATATATATAGGGAATAACTGCCTCCACCCACCTTATCACCTTTAATCGCACTGTCTTAGGCAGTTAGTTTGAAAAAGCCAGCTACTCACCCATGTGGTTACACATGCAATTAGTAGTTAATGGCAGTTAATAGTTATTAATCACTAATAACAACTTGTCTCCATAGTCCTAATTGAGACGACCCAAATCAAAATGAAGGTAAAGTTCAATGAACATGATATAAAGATTGCATACATGAGAAATATTCAATGCAATTAGCTAGACCATACGATTATCCTCGTTAATTAAAAGTGTTTTTATAAAATAAAAATAGTTATATATATTATTTTGGTTAAAGTAGATATTTGTACTTTTTTAATAACTATTTTGGCTAACATAGCTTTTTTTTTTTTTTTTTTTCTAAGCAATTTTTTTAATTTATTTTTTGGGTCTAAAGTAAACTTTTGTTACTTCATAAGTAAGCATGCAAGTTTCCAAGAAGTAGTTCAATCGGCTAGGACCACGCCTCATGAAGCGGAGATCATTAGTTCGAATCCTCCCTCCCCCTCTTATGTGGACATGTCAAAAAAAAAAAAAAAAGTAAGCATGCAATTAATGAATTGCACATTTAAATCTGAACTATTAAAAAAACCACAAAATTAAACCAAAGTGAAGGAATATAGCTAGCTAGTACAATTTAAGGAGTTGCTCAATCAGGCTGAAGTAAGTTGAGCTAAGATGAGCACAACCATGGCTAGCTAGCTAGGTGACCCAACATGTACAAGACCCACAAAAAGAACCTTGAACCCTTAAAAGGCAATTTGACCATTGTATTTGGGGATCCTCATCCACTTAGTACATGGCCAAATTAATAGCACTACCCCACAAGAAAAAAAAAATGTAACCCTAATTAATTAAGAGCCACCAAATATATACATTGCCACATGGCTGCAAGTTAATGGACAATGTGGAATCAATCAACAATTTAATTTTTACCATGTCATGAATATTCTAAACATAATAACCCATGAGCAGGAGCTAGGGCCACAGCTTATCCCAATATCACCACGAGGGGTTAAGTGATCGATCTCTTTCAACTCTTCTTTGGGAATCACAAAAATTGCACAGTCAATATGTTGGAAAAAATACTTGTTGCTTTACAATTATGAATATTCCCTTAATATTCCTTTAGAATTAATTAAAGCAAACCCTAATTTTCACAGCTCCCAGAAAAGGTTTGAGTTTTAATCATTAACACCACCATTCATGTTCCTCAATCATACAATTTGTCTATTTAGACGTCAGCAAATTATTGCAATATTGTTTCTCGGTCGGGAATAGGATCCTCTTCACTTCAAATGTTATTTTATAATCAAGATATATATAAAGTGGGCATGGATCTAATTGTGTACACGATTTTACATTATTTAAATTTAAAAAAAAACGTGTCAATATTATAAATTATGACCAATACTAGATATATAAGCAATGATTTCAAATCTAGAGGGTAAAGACAACTTTACATAAGGAAGAATTTGATTTTTAGGGAGTGATAGTACAAAAGTTTACAGATAAGTCATCCTTACTGCCACCCTACAGAACCATACATGAGATGTTCACCTCATACAGCTCCTCGTTCAATTCTTTCAAAGTTGTTGGATCATTTTTCTCGTTCGAGAATTTCCTCTCCTCTTCTACTCTACAACATAGATCAATGCACTAACTTTAAATTCTGGTCATGAAATAGAGATAATCCTTTAATTTTCGGATCTCATGGGAAAATATAGTGATGCAAAAGAATAAATAAATCAAACTCAATCTTGATGTCGACATCCTTGAAACTATGGATTTGATTAGACCAAACTTTCACTATCTCTCAAATTAAAAAACAGACCCAAAATGACTTTTGGCATCGTGGGATATATTAATTAAGCATACAACAATATCAATGTAAGTATAATGTATCAGTATCCAAGGGGTAGTTCAATCGGCTGTGGACCACGCCTAATGAAGCGGAGGTCACAAGTTCGAATTCCCCCTCCCTCATTCCCTTGTGTGGACATGTTAAAAAAAAAAAAAGTATAATGTATCAGGCCAGTCAAAGCAAGATTCTTGGTGTCCCTCTTCTTTTCTTTTTTTTTTGATGAATATTAATCTTGGTGTACCCTTTAATTTGCCAAGACCCCCGAGGATCATTAATTACAACTAATATTCTTTTTCTCCTACTTCTATAAATATATAAGAAGAATATATTTCAAAGCTGAAAAATAAATAAATAAATAAAACAAATAGAAAACAAAAAAGAAAAGGAAAGGGCCAATGGTGACTTTCAATAAAGATAGTTTGATGATTATGATGGAATAGCAAGTCTTCGAGGTTTCATTTTGACCATCTTTTTTCCTTTTTCTTTTCTTTGCCTTCTCCCCACTACTACTGCGGCCGCTGTTCCAATTTCTCTCTCTCTTTATCTCTCTCTCTAGATCTCTGGGGGAAGAAGATCTGGCCTCCATTCTCTTGGAGAAGGGTAAAGGAGGGCAGAGGCAAACTGTAAAGAAGAGTAAAGAGAAGTGGGCTGATCTGATTCGCTTCGGGAATCGTTTCCATGCATGACCACGACCAACTCATTCACCCAAATTTTTCTCACTCTACTTTGTGTGCGTGCATGCGTGTGCATGTGTGCATGTGTTTTGTTTTTTTGAGACAATTAATGATGCTCTATGTTTTTGTTTTAAAAACCCAAAATTATATTTCATTCTCTAAATCATTATATTCATCTTATTTACTCATATTAGAGACTACTAATTATCTTTTATTTTTAGTCTCTTTGCGAGAGCAGGGTCCTTTAGGCAGCTTAATTGGGTGAATGAGAATTCAATGAAGGGGAGGAGCTTTTGGCAAATCAGTATTCCACAGGTACTATGTACATGGAGTTGGCGGAAATTCTTGAAATTAAGAAATTTGGTGATGGTCGAGCCACCCACTTATGGTTAATTTGATTGGTGGCATTCAGATCGAGGGTGTGCTTTATGAAAGATATTGCCATCGTGTGATCTATGATGCACAAAGTAAGCTGGAAGCACAATTATCTACTATACTGTCATTAGGATGGTCAGTGGAGCTGGAAACTAGTAAGGTTTGAGCGGTTAATAAATATTTTAGAGCAGCTTGTGTTTGATTATAATTGGATAGGAAGATAAATATGGACGGAGCCAAAAACTATTACGGCCAGGGGGAAGGACCAAAAATTTTGTTGCTAAGGTTCCCATTAGTAATCACAAAATAGTCTTTTATCTCTTGGCTGGCTATGAAGGATGCTTTGATTACATGGATAAGCTTTTAAAATGGGGCTATAAGAGTGATGTACAATGTGCTTTTTGTAGGAGTGAGATAGAGGCAAGGATCACTTGTTTTTTCTCTTGTCTCTTGTGGTTATAGCCGTAGAGTGGAAGCATACTATGAAAATGTGTAATATTGTAGACCCTCCTACAAAATGGGATGATATTATTTATTTGGGGTTGCAGCAATGGCGGAAGATCTTCACTTTATAACTTTTGGAGAAACATAAACCTTAACATGGAGGAGATCAGATAAAATGAATGTTCAACACGATAAATGAACGTTCAACAAGCAAAAAAAATGACCATTTTTACCCTTATTTTAGACGTTAGTATATTTTCGTCAAGATTTAGGACTAACTTAAGGCCGTTTCTCAAATTTCAAGGTTGTGAAGCCTCACAAGGACTTTGTGTAGGCATTAATATGACCCAATTGAGAAAAACCCACACGGATACTTGCTATCATTTTCTTTCCACATAACATAACTATTTTATGTATCAAACGCGCATGTTTACAATTCATGTGAAATACATTTTAGAATTACTGTAAACTCTATTTTGTGAAATTGAATGATGAATAAACAAGGAAGCAACACATGTTTTATAGGTGGAAAAGATACGGATGTAAGTGCACAACTTAGTGGGTATAAATACATATGATATATAGGTTATCATATGGTGAACTCAAATATTTTAAAATCATCTACAGCAATGAGTCGCAATTCAATAATATGACAACATTATCATGAATGTAAAATAGATATAATATATATTGTAATAAGAGAATCAGGTCATAGTTCAACTTCATATGATCTATTCAAGCCCTTAATCCCATCTTGACAGGGTTGGCATTGTCCCAAGGGATCCGTAATACTATATCAGTGCTCTGGATATTGCCGCATACCATCATATATCAGCAGCTTGACTGAGTCCAATNTTCGAACGCACTGCTGGGGGATTCTTCCTTCATTATGCACATTTTTCACCCCTTTAACCGCATTCTTCTGTCAATAACCTGCAATGCACTTGAGACACCAAAAACTAACAAAAGCATCAGAAAATAATACAGCTAAGAGCCTAACTAATATACGTTAAGGGGTTCAAATATGCACTATTTGACTCTCATCATACAGCAATGAGTCGCAATTCAATAATATGGCAACATTATCATGAATGTAAAATAGATATAATATATACTGTAATAAGAGAATCAGGTCATAGTTCAGCTTCATATGATCTATTCAAGCCCTTAATCCCATCTTGACAGGGTTGGCATTGTCCCAAGGGATCCGTAATACTATATCAGTGCTCTGGATATTGCCGCATACCATCATATATCAGCAGCTTGACTGAGTCCAATAGTTAGCCCATATATGCTACTAGCAAAGCTATACCTACATGGTGCGCTTTTTGTCACAAAATATCCATTAGATCCAAGACCAAACATTAAAATTAAATCTCTTGGATCATAGGGCTAATCCTAATAATAGTAAGCCTATGTTCATTATCTTGTACGTACTGGTATACTATATCATATGATGCAATTCATTATCCACTGTCTTTTATATGCAAGCATCTGCTTTGGTTGATGATTGACCCTAAGAGGTGCCAAGTTCTTTTTAGTTAGGGATATAGTTAGGATTATCTTTGAGAAACGAGATTCTGAATAGCTAAAGAAAATGGGGACGAGGATGGAGACACTCGCCATGAGATTATCGAGCTCGTTTATTTAGCTTACCTTCTTAAGCCTAAGCCTTGAGATTTAATATTTTTATGACTCAGATTTGGTTCTATAATATTTATGTTATACCTTGATGACTAGTCTTTGACCATAATATTTGGAGATTTTATAACATATATTATGATGTTCTAGATCCACTCTGGTTGTTTAAAGAATTATGGGATTAATTTAGTAGCTATCTCTACATAAAAGTAAAAAGTCTTCCATTGTAGGCTCTCTTTGGAGAGTGATATTTCTGAGTCTTATTCCTTGAAAAATAGGACCGGGAAACAAATCATGAAATTAATTAGTGGGGTGTTTTGGTTTAACAATACCAGTTGTTGACTCACAGTTTCCGATTGATGACGTGACACGCTTGTTGAATTCCTGATTCGAATGCTCCCAATGTAAGTTGGCCTGCACAATGAGAGAGACAATAGGACCAAAGAGACCGGGGGTGAGCCGGCGGGGTCCCTTTGATGCTTAAGTCAGTGTTTGTTGTAGAGAGTAATAATAAAGAGCAACCAAAGCATAAGGGTGCCAAAATTGCCTTACCAGAATGTGTGGAAGTGACTTGCATTATATAGGCATGGAGTGGTAGTCCCCTAACCAGTGACTGACTCTTCCCTGATTTTCTGCGAGGCAGCTTATTATCAGGGATTTGAGTAGTTATCCGTATCAAGATTTGATGAGATCAAGATAGGATTTGATTGTTATGGCGTTTTAAATTTTGAATTCTCGCAGATAGTGTATCTGATTCCGTGGTTCCAGGTGCTTGGCATTTGAATTGGATGGGTAAGATCGGGTCTTATGAATTCAAATCCATGANTTCCGATTGATGACGTGGCACGCTTGTTGAATTCCTGATTCGAATGCTCCCAATGTAAGTTGGCCTGCACAATGAGAGAGACAATAGGACCAAAGAGACCGGGGGTGAGCCGGCGGGGTCCCTCCGATGCTTAAGTCAGTGTTTGTTGTAGAGAGTAATAATAAAGAGCAACCAAAGCATAAAGGTGCCAAAATTGCCTTACCAGAATGTGTGGAAGTGACTTGCATTATATAGGCATGGAGTGGTAGTCCCCTAACCAGTGACTGACTCTTCCCTGATTTTCTACGAGGCAGCTTATTATCAGGGATTTGAGTAGTTATCCGTATCAAGATTTGATGAGATCAAGATAGGATTTGATTGTTATGGCGTTTTAAATTTTGAATTCTCGCAGATAATGTATCTGATTCCGTGGTTCCAGGTGCTTGGCATTTGAATTGGATGGGTAAGATCGGGTCTTATGAATTCAAATCCATGATCCCTAAATTCCAGGGCTTCGGAAGCTCTTGAATGCTCGAGGCCTGAGATGCTCTAGGATGCTCGAGCCCTGAGACGCTCTCGGATGCTCGAGGCCTGAGGTGTTCTCGGTTATTCGAGGCTTGAGATGCTCTCGAATCCTCGAGACCTGAGGCACTCTCGGGTTTTGACGCAAGTGGGCTTCCACTTGGCCTGATGAACTGTTGGGCCTGTTCTGTAGAGTTGATCCATGACCCAACAGTTACCCCCTAAATTCCTTGTCTAGAGGACTATGGAAATTCAAGTGTTTCAGAAGAATGGATCAACTCTCGAGGCATACTCTGACTCCGTTATTTTGACGGTTCTCGAGTCATAACAGAATTCAAGGCATAGTCGAGAGAATTAGTCTTGGCTGAGCAGAGGCAAGAAATAGTCGAGTTTCAAAAAGTACCTTGGGTGGGAAAATTTTTGAAATTTCCCGCCAAAATAGCTCGAGAAGCTTGGGTTGCTCCAGGAAGCGCCGAGCATTTAATGCAGCGATTCAGTTTCTCGAGGCTATGCCGCGTGTCGATCTCGGAGTGGTCGCTCAAGCAGCTGTCAGTTGTCAATCATTATAACTGACCAGCCGTCGAGGAATCGAAGCATTTTTTCAGGGATTCGAGGTACGTCTCTTCGTTGCCTTCTTTTAAACTGCGCTGACGCCTCATCTTCTCTGCTTTCCCTATAAATTATTTGCTCTGAATTTTCATTGTTTACTCTCCTTTTCTGCAAGCTCTTACGTTTCTTCTGAGCCCTTTGTCCTTATTTTTCTTGCTTTCTTCTTCCTTTGCGAACACTTCTCAAAAAATGCCAAAAGGTGGTGAGGATTCTGATGGACTGGGTGACTCCCACCCTGTTACATGGGAAGGCAGATTATCAAGGGCCGATGAGCGTCGGATCTGAAGGGAATGCTTCATCCCGTCGTTCATCTCACTACGGTTTGATGATAAGAAGGACGGTGTTGTTGTACGTTCAGACCGCCATGAGGTTTGTGTGTACGAGGCCATGTTTCAAGCAGGCTTTCGTCTTCCCTTCCTTCCAATGGTTCGAGAGTTGCTCAACTATTTGGACTTGGCTCCCCACCAGCTTGCTCCTAACGCGTGGAGGTATCTTTTTAGCTGCATGGTGTTGTGGCCTCTCGCCTTGGGTAAGGAGCGCCAGCTGACTGTAAGGGAGTTTCTATACTTACATCGCGTTCATAAGAACCCAGGGGGCGGAGTCTACAACATTCAAACCTAGAAGGGCAAATTGATAATCCTAGAGACCAAATACTCTAGCAATCGAGGGTGGAAGAGTAAGTACTTTTTCACCTTGGGGCAGTGGGAGTTTGCCCCTACAGAGAAGGCTTCTAAGACCAAGGTTCCCCGGGAAGTGAACGTGCTTTCTGAGAAGGGTTCCCAAGAACCTCGCCTGACGCCAAATGAACTAGCTCGGGTTAACGAGGTCCTCCAATGGACTTGAAAGCATGTGTCCTGCTGAAACTACGCAGTGCTCGGCACGGTCCCTAGGTTTATGGACTTGGTCTACGTGCCCACTGGCCATGTGGTGGTTGCGTTGAGGGATGAGTTCCTCCGAGGTCCTGCCAACCGGAGCCCTCCAGCGGTGAATACCCGGAGCTCCACTCCCCAAAAAGACCCTGTCTAGGATACTGACAAGGGCAAAGGTAAGAGAGTTGACAAGGGCAAGGGCATATTGATCGAGCCCGAGAAGCCCAAGAAGGTCGTCTACCCCATCCAAACTGGTGGGCAGTTCAAGATACGGGAGCCGAGACCTCCTACTCCACCAACCCTCCCAATCACGCCATCGGTCAAGAAGAGCCCATGGCGGAGAGGAAGAAAGCCAGGGACCCTCCCAAGGTGGCCAGGGCTTTGAAACTGGCTGATGAGGAGGATGAGCTAGAGGGAGAGGAGCCTGTCAAAGTCACCCTGGGACCAACCCCTACTGTCGAGGTCCTTGCCGAGGAGTCGAACATTCAAGTGGTCGAGGCCCCTCTTGTCAGAAAGAGGAAGCTGAGAAAGGGGACTGAACCAACTGTCCCAGCGGTTGAGCTTGTCGTACCTGTGGTCGAGACTACCATTCCGACCGTCCAGACGAAGAACGTGGCGGGCTTTCTAGCAGCTCGAAGGAGTCGAGTGCCTCCTCTTTCTGTGCCTCGAGTAGAAGAGGTTGCTACATTTTTGGCCAATGAGCTTGTCCTCGCAGTCCCAGTGAACGTAGTGGGACTGGTTGAAGAGCCCCTAAAAGCGCCGAAGGGGCCGATTCCTTGCGGGCTAAACCACCCCATGGGTTCGAACATCCAGCATATTCTGGAGGACATCAAGGTGGAATCCGATAACTCCGTTGGGATGGTGGATGATAACATGGGGCCTTCTAAGGCGGTTGCTACACAGACCACCCATAAAACCTTTGTCCACAATCCCGAAACAATGGGCTTCTTCTCGAGCTCCGACTCCGAAGAGGCCTCGGTGTCCGAGTCTCGACGAAGCAGAGGAGGCCTCTGCTCTGAAGAGGCCTCGAGCTTCAGTGGCGCACGAGGCTTCTGTGTCATTCGAGAGCACGGCTGAGGTCCAGCCGAAAGGTGCCAGCTGGACGTTCAGAGGGAAGCTGGCCAAGATTGGAGGGGATTTAAAGGGAAATCCCTTCAAGGCCGTGGTAGACATGGTTGACCACGAGAACCTCCAGCTAAAGGGGCGTGACGTCTCGGCCTGAGGCATGGCAGAGGAGATGCTGACCATGCAATTCTTGGTAAGCACTTCATCAAATGGTTTTTTATTTCGTATTGCTTGTTTAGATCTAACTTTGTGTTCATCACTCGTAGGCCTTCCTTAGGTCGACCATCCTATACTGCTACTTCAGGAAGGTCTCAGCCACCGACAACGGAGCAGAGGACCTGAGGAGGAAGCTGGCAGAGGCTGAAGAGGAGAACACCAGGCTTAAAGCGGTGGTTGCCAAGCATGAAGATGATCTTCGAGTTCTCGGGGAGCACTCGAAGATAATGGAGTGCGAGGCTTCTGATGCCTCTATGGCCAAAGATCGGGCCAAGGTTGAGCTCGCCACGATGTCCGAGGAGTTCGAGGGCATGAGGGTCAGGCATTCAACTCTTCAAGAAAGTCACGCTGCCCTGCAGGCCGAGCACGCTGAGCTCCAGAAGGACCATTCTATTCTCAAAGAGGAGTTGGGGCAGCTCGAGGAAAAGCACGCCGAGATTCTCGAACAGCTGAAGGGGAGCCAGGCCTTGGTCGAGAGGGTCTCGAAGGGCAAGCTTGTCACCGAGGAAAGGTACAAGCACTTCTATGGTGAACACAAGAAGCTAAGGCTCGGGCTGAAGAAGGCCCAAGCGAAGGTGGCTGATTATCTGCATCAGTTATCCTTCGCTTCGAGGGTAAGGGACGCTGCTTGGGCCGATGGGATCCATCTTGGATTCAAGACGTTCAGGACTTAGTGGAGGGACCCAGCTCAGAGAGTGGACCTCAACTCGGTAAATATTGAGAATATTCCCTGCACCACCGAGGCCATGCGTCGTCTGATCTCCTTGGGGCGAGAAGAGATGCCCGATGCTGCTGAGATAGCTGAGTTCGACTATCAACTGCCTACCCCCGGGCTCGAGGCCGCTAAGGAAGACGGAGAAGTTAGAGAGGCATCTGAGAATGCCGAGGCTTCTTCTGCTAATCAAGACCCCCATGTCACTCCCCGGGGGGATCAGTAGATAATTGTATATGTAATTTCTTTGTACAGTCCCACAATTGTTTTTCTTGTATAGATATACTCATTAATAAAATAGCGAGCTTCAATGAATGTTTTTCTTTTTGATACTCTGCTATGTTTATTATGATTTTAAATTGTGAGCTGTCTTTTCCTAATACTTAGAAATTTTTCTAAATGCTGCGTCTTGATTTCGAGGGCGCCTCAGACTCCTCGGTCGCAGAGGCCTCGGACACTTAAGATTTCAGAGGTCTCAGACATGAGTCTCGTGCGCCTCGGACATGGGTCTCGGGTGTTCCAAGTTTGTGTCCATGTTTTCCTAATTTTTGTATTGTTTTGAAGTGTTGGTTCTTGGATTTAACCTGTCTGGTGAGGACCAGGTGGAGAGCTAATCCTTCCACTTACTTGATTTGTTAGATCAGTCCACCTAATGAAGATCAGGTGTTGGACCAACCTAACATACATTTAATATGCATATTCCTGATAAATCATTGAGTCCCAAGCCAATCGGCCTGATGAAGATCAGGTCGCGAATTGGCTCGGCTAAGTGTCAAGTCTCGGTGAACCGTGTCGGTGAAGACCAGGCACGGTTCGATTTTCTTAACACTTAGTTCCTGATCTAAGAGTAGGTCTTGGACCAAACGGCCTGGTGAAGACCAAGGTCTCGATTTGGTCCTACCAAACACTTAGTACACATGTATTCCTGCTCAAGTGTTGGGTCTCAGATCGAACCGCCTAATGAAGACCAGGTTGGCTCGGCATCGATCTATCCGAAAACATGAGATGTGTATTCCTAATTAAGTGTTAAGTCTCGGTCTCCGTGCCGATGAAGACCAGGCCTCGGATCGATCCCCTGAAAACTTAATTTCTTGGTCAGGTGTCAGGTCTCAGTCTCCGTGCCGGTAAAAACCAAGCCTCGGATCGATCCCCTGAACCCTTGGTTTCATGGTTAAGTGTCAGGTCTCAGTCTCCGTGCCGGTGAAGACAAGGCCTCAGATCGATCCCCTGAACACTTTTTTTCATGGTTAAGTGTCAGGTCTCAGTCTCCGTGCCGATGAAGACCAGGCCTCGAATTGATCCCCTGAACACTTTGTTTCATGGTTAAGTGTCAGGTCTCAGTCTCCGTGCCGGTGAAGACCAGGCCTCGGATCGATCCCCTGAACACTTAGATTCCTGGTTTAAGAGTAAGTCTCGGACCAATCGGCTTGGTGAAGACCAAGGTCTCAATTTGGTCCGACCAATCTCTTGGTATTTGTTTCTATTGATTTCAAGAGCTTATGAAGATAGACTCCGAGAAGTTCTTTATTGACTTAATTTACACTGAAATGGAAATAATCAAAGCATAAAATGAGGATATGTTACATCATCTTAACAGAAATATCTTTTAAGATGTTGCACATTCCACGGCCTTGGAAGGACCTTCCCCGCAGAGTCTTCCAGATAGTATGCTCTAGACCTCTAGCAGCTAATCACCTTGTAGGGGCCTTCCCAGCTTAGAGCTAGCTTTCCTTCTGTTGAGTCTTTGGTGGCGAGGGTAACCTTGCGCAAGACCAAATCTCCAACCTTGAAGTTCCGAGGCTTCACCTTCCTGTTAAAATATCTTGCCGTCCTTTCCTGGTAAGCCGACATAGTGATCTGAGCGTGATCCCGCTTCTCCTGCAGCAAGTCCAAGTGAAGTTTGAGTCCTTCATCGTTGGTCTCAGCTTTGTATAACTCCACCCTGAGGTTTCCTGACCCCAGCTCTGCTGGAATGATTGCTTCAGTTCCGAATGCCAAAGCATAAGGGGTTTCTTCTATAGGAGTCTTCCTCGTAGTTCGATATGCCCATAGGACTTCCGGGGGGTCGTCTGCCCAATCTCCTTTCCTGTTACCTAACTTTTTTTTCAAAAGTTTGAAAATAGTTTTGTTGGTAGCTTCTACTTGCCCGTTTGCCTAAGGATGCCCAGGAGACGAGAAGTAATTCCTTATTTGAAGTTCGGCACACCACTTCCGGAATGGCTCGCAGTCGAACTGTTTTCCGTTGTCAGTGACAAATGCATGTGGCACACCGTAGCGGCAGACTACATTCTTCCATAGAAATCGCTCGATGCTTTTGGCCGTTATGTTTACTAGGGGCTCGACTTCTGCCCATTTAGTGAAATAGTCCACTGCAACTACCGCAAATCGAACACCCCCTTTCCTCGGGGCAACGGTCCCACTATATCGACCCTCCACTGTGAGAAGGGCCAAGGAGAAGAAATTGAACTCAACTCTTCTGGGGGTTACTTGGTGATGTTAGCAAATCTTTGGCACTTGTCACAATTTCGTACCATTGCCGTTGAGTTTTTGCTCATATTAGGCCAATAGAACCCTGCTTTTACGGCCTTGTATGCTAGTGCTCGTGCTCCTGAGTGGTTTCCGCAGATTCCTTCATGAATTTCTGGGAGGATATAGTTTTCTTCCTCGGAGGAGACACATTTCAGGAGAGGCAATGTGAACCCTCTCTTGTAGAGCGTTCCATTAACCATCGTGAACCTTCTTGCTCTCATCCTCAACTGCATGGCCGACCTCTTCTCAGATGGTAAGTTTCCTTTCTGCAAGTAGTCGATAATTGGCTTCCTCCAATCCGAGACCTCCTCGATTGATGTTACAACCGAGGCCTCGTCGGAGATCAAGGATTGCCTTAGGCTTCTGATGTTTTCCGCGTTTTCCTCGGTCTCAGTGTTCTCTGCGAAGGCCATTCGGGCCAAGCAATCTGCCTTCTCGTTATCTGCGCGGGGGATCTTTTTGATGCTGAACTTCTGAAAAGAAGCTTGCATGCCTTGTACCTTCTCGAGATATTTCTTCATTTTTTCTCCTTTCGCTTCAAATTCTCCTTGGATATAACCTACGATTACTTGAGAGTTGCTCCGAACTTCCACGGATTCAGCTCCAAGTTCGAGGGCCAGCCCGAGGCTTGCTATGACAGCTTCGTACTCGGCTTCATTGTTGGTGGTCTTAAACTCCAGTCTCAAGGAACCATTCAATTCTTCCCCCTCCGGAGTAACGAGCACTATTCCGGCTCCTCCATTCTTCTTTGTTGACGAGCCGTCAACATATACAATCCACTTACATTCCATCTTCGGTTCTTCTACCTCCGGCAGGTTTGTGAATTCTGCCAGAAAATCTGCGAGGGCTTGGCCTTTGATCGCATTTCTGGGGACGAACTCGAGGTCGAATTGTCCCAATTCGATTGCCTAGTTCGCCAACCTTCCTGATAGATCCAGCTTCTGCATCACCTTTCTGAGTGGGTATTCCGTGAGGACTCAGATGGTATGAGCTTGAAAGTATGGTCGGAGTTTTCTCGAGGCCATGATTAGTGCGAATGCCAGCTTTTCGATATGGGGATATCTCTCCTCTGCCCCATGTAGTGCCTTGCTCACGAAGTACACAGGTTTCTGTATCTCTTCATCTTCTCTGATCAGGGCTGCACCGATTGTCGTGGGAGAGACTACCAAATATAGGTATAACACCTCACCTAGGACAGTCCGACTTAGCAGAGGAGAGCTTGTCAGGTATTTTTTCAGCTGAAAAAAGGCTTCCTCGCATTCACTAGACCACGCAAAGGCCTTTCTTAAGATCTTGAAGAAAGGGAGACACTTGTCAGTGGATCGAGAAATGAACCGGTTCAAGGCCGCTAGCCTTCCTGTCAACTATTGGAGTTGTTTCATAGTCTTAGGGGACTGCATTTCTAATATGGCTTGGATCTTCTCGGGATTGGCCTCGATTCCTCTGCTCGAGACCATGTAGCCTAGGAACTTCCCCGAGGATACCCCGAATGCACACTTTACGGGATTCAATTTCATCCCGTACTGCTTTAGTGTCTCGAAAGCCTCGTAGAGGTCGTGGATATGGCTAACAGACTCCATGCTCTTCACCAGCATGTCGTCCACGTATACCTCCATGTTCCTTCCAATTTGAGCTTGGAACATTTTGTTCACAAGTCGCTGGTACTTAGCGCCTGCGTTCTTTAAACCGAAAGGCATGACCTTATAACAATAAAGGCCTCAATCGATGATGAACGCAGTCTTTTCTCGATCTTCTGGATGCATGAGGATTTGATTGTAGTCAGAAAAGGCATCCATAAAACTGAGCAACTCGTATCCAGAGGTAGAGTCAACCAACGCGTCGATGCGCAAGAGAGGGAAACTGTCTTTGGGACAGGCTTTGTTGAGGTCGGTGAAGTCCACACACATCCTCCATTTACCGTTGGATTTCTTCACCAGGACTACATTGGCCAACCAATCAGCGTAATGGACCTCCTGGATGAACTGTGCCTTTAGGAGCTTCTCTACTTCCGCAGCTACGGCCTCAACCCTTTTCGGTGCGAACTTCCTTTTCTTCTGCTTTACCGGCTTCACGTTAGGATCCACATTTAAAACATGGACAATCTCGTCGGGGCTGATTCCCGGCATGTCTTCATGTGACCAAGCGAATACCTCCATATTCCTTTGGAGAAAATTCACGAGACCTTCTCGAACTTCGTTGGCTAGGCACGTCTCTATCTGTAGGACCCTTCCTTCTCCTATTGACACCTCCTCGAGCGGCTCTGCCGGTTCTCCCTTGGCCTCGGACACCGAGGCCACGGTGAGTGTGGTCGGGTCTGAGATCTTCTTCATGGAGATGTTGTAACACTTCCTCGCTGCGAGTTGATCTCCCTGTACTACTCCAACCCCTTCCTCCGTTGGGAACTTCATCATAAGGTGGTAGGTTGAAGTCGCTACTCTCAGCTTGTTCAACGCTGGTCAACCGACGATTGCATTGTAAGCAGAGGGTCGGTCGATCACCAAGAAGTCCACCATCACAGTGGACAGCCTGGGTGTCGTTCCTGCTGTTACTGGTAAGGGGATGATCACTATGGGGTATACTACTTCTCCGCCAAATCCAACTAGCGGAGATCCGAATGGTTTGATCCTGTCGCGATCAATTCCCATTTGTTGGAAAGCTGGCCAATACAGGATATCAACAGAGCTCCCATTATCAACCAGGATTCGATGGATTCCATGGTTCGCTACTGTTAGTGTTACTACTAGTGCATCGTCGTGGGGCATCACAACCCCGCGAGCATCTTCTTCTGAAAAGGACAAAACCACCGACTCTGTCTTTGCTGCCTTTGTCGGCCTGTGTAAAGAATACACCTCTTGTCCCTGCATGCTCCTAGCGTACGCCTTTCTAGCCGAGGTCGATTCCCCACCACCAGCAATTCCACCGGAAATGGTGTGAATCTCCCTAACAACTTCTTGGTTTTGGATGGGTCTCTGCACCTCTCGAGCATTCCTCTACGCATCTTCTCGATCATACAGACCCTCTCTCGGTGCCTGGCCTCGGCGTCTAGGTTCAGCATGTCCGAAACCTTCTCGAGCTCCTTCCAAGCGTCCTTGTTGATTTGCTTCTCGGGCTCTCTCCTACGCAAGGAATCTGATCAACTTCCCATTTTTCACAAGACTCTCGATCTCTCGACGGAGAGATATGCAGTCTTCTGTCAAATGTCCATGGTCGGCGTGGTATTCACAGAACTTATTTCGATCCCGCCTGTACGGGTCCGCCTTCATCTATGGTGGCCACCTGAATTCTGGATCCCCCTTAATGGCCATGAACACCTCGGTATAACTGGCGTTCAAAGGGGTAAATATCTCCTGTTGGAACCTCGGCAACTCCGTCTTTCGAGGCTCACTTTTGAATAGTGGGCCTAACTTCTTTTCCCCCTTTCGGGGGTTCTTCTCCTCGGTCAACTTCATGAATTGAAGAAGAGTGATTTTTTGAACGTTCTTCCTGCCTATTGGCCATCAGGGGCCCTTCTGCCCTGACGCCCGCCATCAATGCGTTAAGTAATGTCTTCTCGTCTGGGCTATCCACTTCGAGCTTCTCCTTGTTAAAGCGAAGCATGAAGTTTTTAAGGGATTCCTCCCGCCCCTGGCGCAGAGTCAACAGGCAGGTGATGCTCTTCTTTCTCTTTCGTGTTGCAAGGAACTGTGTTAGGAACAAACGTCCTAGTTCCTTGAAAGTGCCTACTGACTTTGAGGGAAGTTCAGTGAACCAGTCCTTCGCCACTCCTGTCAGAGTCATGGGGAAGGCTCTGCATGCGATCTTGTCCGGAGTGCCATGCAGAATGAGATGTTCTTGGAAAGCTTCTAAATGAGCTTGCGGATCTCCGCTTCCATCATACTTCTCTATCCGAGGCATTTTGAACTTGTCAGGCATATGATATGCTTTGACTCGCTCAGTAAACGGGAGGCTCTCATCTTCCAGCATGTCCCATGCCGTGAGGTGTGGATCTTCCCCATCAATTCGGCAGAGAAGCCGAGCATATTTGTCCTCCAGATCCTTCATCTTCGTCTCGTGGAGGCTGTGCCGAGTCTCGTCATGGTGAGATTTGTCTTGGTGTCGCCTCGATCGATGAGACTTCTTGCCTTTGTGCCTTTCCCCTTGGGACCTTTCATGTTGAGATTTTTCGCGTCGAGACCTCTCTCCTTCGCGTCCATCTCGACAGGATCCTTCATGGTGAGATTTCTCACGTCGAGACCTCTCCGGGCGTGACCCATCATTCTCTGTTTCCACACGGCGAGACTTGTCGCGGTGTTCCTCGTGATGGATCGTTCGGTGATCCCCTTGGACCGTGCTCTCGTTATCTTCTTGGTGAGGATTAACAGGCCGCTTCTCCCTGCGAACTCTGTCATGCCTTTCCTTCTTGCGGCGTTCCTCACGTTCCCTTTCCTTCTGACTGCTGCAAGCTTCGACCAAGGTGAGCCGAGTGTTGAGCTCCTCATTTTGCTTCCTGAGGACTTCCATTGATTCTGCCATATTTCTCAAAAAATCTGCCAATTCTGGGCTATTGGACGTCCCAGGGGCGCTAGGGGGAGGTTGCAACGGACGAGGCTGCAGAGGGTGTGAAGAGTGTGTATTCACCATGTCGGACTTATTATAAACGAGAAGTGATTGAAAAATCAACGTTCCCACAGACGGCGCCAAACTGTTGACTCACAGTTTCCGATTGATGACGTGGCACGCTTGTTGAATTCCTGATTCGAATGCTCCCAATGTAAGTTGGCCTGCACAATGAGAGAGACAATAGGACCAAAGAGACCGGGGGTGAGCCGACAGGGTCCCTCCGATGCTTAAGTCAGTGTTTGTTGTAGAGAGTAATAATAGAGAGCAACCAAAGCATAAGGGTGCCAAAATTGCCTTACCAGAATGTGTGGAAGTGACTTGCATTATATAGGCATGGAGTGGTAGTCCCCTAACCAGTGACCGACTCTTCCCTGATTTTCTGCAAGGCAGCTTGTTATCAGGGATTTGAGTAGTTATCCGTATCAAGATCTGATGAGATCAAGATAGGATTTGGTTGTTATGGCGTTTTAAATTTCGAATTCTCGCAGATAGTGTATCTGATTCCGTGGTTCCAGGTGCTTGGCATTTGAATTGGATGGGTAAGATCGGGTCTTATGAATTCAAATCCCTAATCCCTAAATTCCAGGGCTTCGGAAGCTCTCAGATGCTCAAGGCCTGAGACGCTCTCGGATGCTCGAGCCCTGAGACGCTCTCGGATGCTCGAGGCCTAAGGTGTTCTCGGTTATTCGAGGCTTGAGACGCTCTCGAATCCTCGAGGCCTGAGGCGCTCTCGGGTTCTGACGCAAGTGGGCTTCCACTTGGACCGGTGAACTGTTGGGCCTGTTCTGTAGAGTTGATCCATGACCCAACACCAGTCAACCTATTTAGCGACAATATTGAGGTAAGTGAAATCCCTTACGTACCCCTTCTCAATGAATTTCATGTCATGATTTTAATGTAAATGCCCTTTATTACTTTATGCAGAATGCTTACATGAAATGTTTTTCATGAGAAAATTTTAAACTCGAAAATTAATTTATTGTCACTCGATTTCTTGAGTACAATGTTCTACTTTTAGTAATTGTTTCTAAACGAATGATATTCCATTTAAAGAAATTCTCTATTTTTGGAAAGTTCCTAAATTGAGAATGTAAAATTTAAGGAAAGGTTTTTCATTTTTAGAAATTTCTAAATATGAAAAGTAAAGAGATGTAAAACTCTCATACATGTTGCTCTAAGATGTTTTAAGAGAAGTAAAAGGAATAAGAAAAAGTTTTATAAGATCAGGTAAGGAGATAATTTTGGCCCCAAAATAATTCAAAGAAGGCAAAGCACGGTACTGACATTGGAATGGAAGCACAATCACTTGAACGTTTTGTGAAGGTGGGGTATTCATCACTATGTTTGCCACGCTGAGTGCACCTGGCCGGGACGTTTGCAGTCATAGGTGCGCTTCTATGGTCACACTCACAAGGACTGCGCAAATAATCTACATGGGCCCTATTAGGAGAATGATTACTATAAGTGGTATCTAAGTGCTGTAATGAAAAGAAAGTATTAACTTCAATTACGGTTTTATTAAAGAAAAAAACAAATAGTTTTAAAAAAGATGAATTTAACTTCACTAATTTACGATTGAGGAATTTCTTACAGAGCATTTTTCGCTCACCATTTTCAAGTTCTGTTTTTAGGTTATGAGCAGCATGGATTAGGAGGCCGGGATGGGGGGGCTTAGGAGAGCATTAGGGTTCATCTCGTGGAACTTATGTTTATTTTAAATTAATGCACTGATTAATACAGAACTTACTTTTTATGAACCATCTTTAGTGACTAGTTTTTCGATGTTATTTAGACCAAACATTTCTGCATATACGAAAGTTATATATATATATATATACACACACAAGAATAGTTGCTGGATATCACAACCATGATGCTGAGGGCAATTTCTGTTCAACTTTTTCAACATTATATTTGCATATAACACAATACAATACAGATGCAATTTGCATTCTACTTTTCTTCTTTTTGTACACAGCTTGCATCCTACTACTTTCCAAATGCCATTTTTTCTTTTTTCACTCCAGAATGCCAAACTGAAAAAAACAAATGAAAATTTCTGGAGCGACATCAGATGCCACATTCCATACACAAATCATTTTAGCAAAAAACTAAATCTCGTACATCTGCATCGAAGTGAATTTGAACACTACATTATAACATGGGAAGAGGCTCTCTATTGTTATTTCACTGAGACCCTTTTCTGCTCCGGCTTCCAGAACCAGCAACACCCCTCGTGCTAATGGGTTCGGCTGAACTATACGGATCCCTGTGACCAAAGGAAGCGTTTCCTCGAACACCATGCAACGGAACTTGACGAGGAGATCCTGAACTTGATTCACCCCCTTTTGGAGCCTCGGCCTCTAAAGCCTTGGCTTCATTGGTCAGTGTTGCTAACTGCTTAAGCAAAAACAGGTCAGCTCGCACATACTTCAAGTAGGAAAAATATTGATACTAATGTAATAAGCAAATTGAAGAATGATCTATCAGCATGATTCTTCATGGCCTGGGGCACAAAAGGAATCAAGATGTCTAGCAACATTGACAAAATTCTATACCAACAAAGCTTCCTTCCTGTCTACAAAATGCATATATTTTTAGTTTTGTTATATACCCGAATTTCATTTTCTTTTAAGCGGTCCTGGAGTGCATTTATGGCAGGACTTAAACTGCAATAGATTCCAAAGAGTGAGTACAAACCAAAAGACAAGCACAAACAATTGAAAAGGAGGGATGTATTTGATTCTAACCAATATTCCATTAATTTGCACATGGAAGCCTGATAAGTTGAGGTGTGATGTATGAAAGTAAGAGGATGTACTTTCTCATCCCTGTATTAGAATGAATAGCTAATGATTAGCAAGACCACTATAAAAACATGAAGAAAGTAGAGGTCATAATAACTGGTTGCAGCATATGATTTGGCCACCTCAAATTTTGAAATATGGCTTGGTTATAAGCGGCCCGCTCCTCCTCATATATCACACGCTGCAAGTCCGCAAATGACATTAAAGGTGAATCAAGCTTAATAAGGGACGACGTTGTCAAAACATGAAGAGGAATTTCTTTCCTGATATACTCTGCACCACTGCCAGAAAACAAAACCGATCCAACATTTAAGGTGCTTTTAACAACCCCAGATAGAACAAGACCTTAATTAACAAAAAGCAAGTGAAAATTAAAGAAAACACACTTTTTCTTAGAAGAGTTTCAAAAATAAAATAGAAAAACTCTGAGAACAAAAGTAGCTTACAAGAGAATCCAAAAGGGTTACAGTGTAAAACAAAACCTGGAAGAGAACCGGACCACACCAATCGACAACACCCCCACCCCCCACCCCAAAAAAAAACAAAATAAATAAATAAAGAGAGAGTGACAGAAGAAATAAAATTATAAATACAAAAGATCATAATGATGCCCGCTTACATGAAATACCATTGTGCTTCATCAAAGCAGAAAGTGTATTTTTTTTTTTAAAAAAAAAAAAAAGAAGAAGAAGGAAATGACAACAAAAACTTCTAAGCCCTAAAAATGATCCAAGTTCAACTTGCCATCACAACTGCCCCTCAATGCATGATACGCATTAAAATCTTGCTAGTTAGTAGGAAATTAGGAATAATCCATGAAAACAAGAAGAGAGGCATTTGTTTTGCAAGTAGATGACAGGCAAAACTATTAATCAAGCAATAGCAACAAATAAAGATCAACACCAAGGGTAACTGTAATAGAAATTGTGAAGAGCATCATCAACATATTAGTTAAGTACGTTGAAATCTAGGGTGTTTCAGCCATTTCATTTTAGTGAAACTTTTAGGGGCATTGTCAGTATTCTCATAACTCCTACGAGTAATGTAGTAATGCAATAAAGTTTAATCACCAGTATTATTAATATTATTCAATGCTTTATAATTAATACGGTCAGCTAGTCTCTTTTAACTTCTGACTGCAGCAAACAGGATGAGTAATTAAATTGTCTATAGAATGTGATCACATCCAACGGAGCTGATCCGTAATCTCTAATATTCAAACTTCTAAACAAAGAGACTTATTTGCACTGTTTTTACACCAAAAGTTCTTATGTCATTTTCAATTGCAGCTGTTGGCTACATCAGCTAGTTTATGTCCCGACATTTCTTTTAAATTTTTCAAAAAAAAAAAAAAATTATGAGGGAATGGATCAGCAGAAACCAGGAGTTCATCTATAGGCTAAATCAAAGGATAATGCACCAGGATGCCTGATTCCCACCATCTACACACTTGATCCATTACGAGGGAATGGATCAGCAGAAACCAAGAGTTCATCTATAGGGTAAACCAAAGGATAATGCAACAGGATGCCTGATTCCCACCATCTACACTTGATTTTCATAGAAGGAAATTCAGAGCCTGAAACAGCTAAAATATAGGACCTCAATGATTCAGTGTAATTGTGAGGCTAAAACAGGTCTAAAAATTCTAAGTCCACAGGTACCATGAGGAGAAATAGCACAATATAATGATGATTGGAAAAAATATACTTCTCATCTGACATGGTTGAATGTCCAAAGTCACATGGATGGATATTGTAATAGACCAAAAAAAAAAAAAAAAACAATTTTCTGCAAATTTAAAGGAAAATTCTGCCGGAATTAAATGGCACCATTATCTTGCTTGTGATGATAGCAGATTACACCAGTAATTGAAGAAAAGTGTAAAGGATACCAAGTGATCAAGTACATATTCATGCATACCTCATGTCCAAATTTGAACGGTGCATTGCTTCTTGCATACTTTCTGACATATCCATGGGGTCTATATCCACAATGATGTTGTCTGAGCTATCAGTGTGGTGACTGCCTCCAATCCTTTCCCTCCCTATATAGCTGGCATCGGCATTAGCAAAGAAAACGCCCAAGTCTGAGGATCTTCCACCACCCTAGTCAATCATCCATAATCACATGTTGTATTTAGTGACAATTATAAAAACTATAAGGCACAGATACCGTGCAGGATGGGGGGGGGGTTGTGGGAGGGGATTGAGCTTTTCATACCAAGACCACCCATCTGGCTGGTCCGACAGTAAATGAAATCAGTCTAGTCAAAAAACTATTTTCCAGTATATTTCAGTTAGTTTCTTCCACGGCGTACAATCATTTTGAGCTAAAAGTACTCAAATTAGATAGTCCAATTAAAACAACCACATTCTTACAATGGACAATACCAAGTGGGACACATAATAGGTTGTGAGGCTTCTTTTACATCGGAATTGAGAAACTGGATTAGGTGACAATGATAAAGAAAGGAGCCAAAAACTTCACCATTTCCAGATATATCTCATATGCTCGCACTTAAAAATGTAAACTTCTCAAATATGAACTTGTATTATTTTTTGTCCTAGACAACAAGCACATAAGTGGAACATAGTTTGGATAAAAAAGCAAGCTCTAGTAGGAGGAAAAAAAAAAGAAAATTAGAATCATTAATGCTATGATTTTATTTACAGGTGATAGGGAGGAAGGTGAATAGAGATAGTCACTCTCATTCAAATCAGGTCCAATTGACCAAAAAGAGGAACATTAACTTTCAGGCTAGATGCACTTTTCTTCCCTGCATAATTTAAGCAAAATAGGTGACTGAGTACACAGATATGGTAGATTAAGAAATGGGACACCAAAAGAATTGACTGTTGAGCCATCGTCCGGCCTCCCAGCCCACTCTGAAGAATTAATGGGCCGGCAGGTGGGTGAGACAGAATGGATGGGCACTACTAACCAAGCCAAGCCTAGTTCTAGCCAATAAGAGCTGATAGCTTGCTTCCAAACCTTGTCTTCCATAATAGTTGTAGCCATGGCCCGAAGAAGCCTTCAAGCACTTGTACAATGCTCATGTCAAGGCTCCATCCTAGTCATTGCCCAGAGCCTTGACTTTCTATTATATTGGTAAAGCATGCCATATATCTTAAGGGAAGAGAAAGGGGGTCTTTTTCCTCACCCAATGGTAGAGGTTGATCCCCTGATACCTTCAGTTATGACCTTCGGTACCTCCTTTTTAGCTTTTCCTCAGCCTTTAGAGATAGTTGATAGGCCACTTTCCACATATGATACATCAAGATTTCATCTTCAATTTGTAACCTCAAGCCTTATCAAGCAAGGGATTCTTCGTCGAATTCATTCTAGCCATTGTGAATAAACAACTGGTAGTTTGATTGCGCAAGATTGATCGGAATGGCTTTGCTTCGCAACAAGAATGGAGCGGCAGCCGAACAATTCTTTAAGCCAGTCCCTCTTGCGGGTTGGTCTGCCCCCCACGTGACTGAGCCTTAGAAGTAAATACTCTGGAAGAGTAGAGACTCTTGGTTTAGTAAAAGAGTGTTATTTAGTTAGTAGTCAAACCTTCACAGTTGGACTCAAAAACTTGCAATGAGAAATAGAAATCTCTGGACTTTTTATCAATTTGAGGTGATCATAGCACAGTATATAAGACTCGTGATTCAGGCAATCAAATTCGTATCAAAGCAAACTCTCCAAAGAATATCTCTCAATTTTATTTGAGGTGGTTGCCTCATCCCCTCAATTGCTTCATTAGCGGGTGATCGATCTGTCGAATCCAACTCAATTTCCCCAACTTGTTGTTGGACTATTCATTGGATTGGTCTACCCAGCACCCTCTAGGGATGGTGGAAGGATCAACCGTCTCGGGCAAGGGGGATGAACTGATAAAAAGGATGGTGCGTACTACTACTATCACATAGCTTTTTGTCTCATGACCCGATGGGTTCACGTCGGAGATCAACCAGAAATGATGACTTTACCTTTCATTCTTTTTATTCAATCCCAATCACTGTGTCGTACCCAGCCTTAATGGACCCTTTGGACCTCCAATCAATGAGGTGATGATGCATGCGCGCACATGAACTTCTAAAATGTGGGTTCCAAACCTAGTTGGCACTATGTAACTCAAGCCATTATAGGGCTATTGGCAACTCTGAGATATAGTAGACTTTAAGGAGATTTTTTTTGAGATAAGTAGTTGCAAAAGTGGTCAGTTGCAGAAGATGACCTCCGCTGTTAGTACTAATGGAGATGTGGACCACTCTACCCAAGGGTAAATGTATTGATTCTGGGAGAATCAGCTATCGATGGAGGTTAGGGTCCCCCAGGGATGGAATCACTCAACTGATAAGGCTATCACATATCCTATTGGGGTAGGGAGGGGGCAAGACCTTTATGGTGTCAATCCTCGGGCAACGTGGAGAATTTCAGACAAATGGCCACGATCTACTGAAGGTGCTATCAGCTGAAGAATAGCATGAAGAAGCCCCTTCCACACTTTGCTCATTTTTCCCTTGCTGCATTAGTTAGACAAAAAGCATTCACTCTGGCCCATAAGAAGAGGACAATGGCCTACAGGGAGAAGGTTTCGAGACATTAAAAAGCATATATTTAGGAACTTAGACTGAGATTGAGATTGAGCTTGAGCTTGAAGCTGAACAGATTACCAACAGTTCTTTGTTCCAGTTTATGGTCGCCTCTATATGGTACCAAAAACCACATGAAGAAATTGTAACTTGATATCCAAATATTACCCATGTGAACATGCGCATGTCTGCCTTTTTAGAAACACATTCTTTATCTTTGTATGCAAGAAGTACCCCAGCTCTCTTGTCCATCAGGTAACCTTATAAATTGACCTACTCAAAACTAAAAATTGCCACTAAACACCAGTTTTGGATAACTGAAGACATGAGATATAGCATTAGGAATTACTGGATACATAGGGTAATAGGGTTTCTGTGCAATGGCATAAAACCCAGTTTAAAACTTAAAATTAATAGAATTAAACCTAATAAGAGATTCAGGAAACCACAACTTATCTATACAATAGACAACTGAAAAATAGTCGCACAAAAAGAATAAACTATAACCAATAACCCCCTTTTTCTCCAAAATTCTCATCCAATGCAGCACAATGTAAGCATGAAGCAAATCTAAAAATCCTCCATCATCTTAAATATCTCTTGTTTACCCAAACTTTCTGTCATACTTAGAGATTCACCAGCCAGATAAATAAATATTTCAAATTTCAAGTTTGATTAAAAGATATTTATACCTTATTAGCTCCAGCAATTTTTGAATCTCCACTGTCTTGTTCTGGGCTCTCCACCCTTGCAGAGCCAGATCTTACTGACGCATTTTCTGAGGAACTTAAAGATGATTCAACATCTATAATAGAACTTCTATTTGCAGGGGACAGAGATATAGGTCTTGACAAGTGACTCTGCTTCCCATCTGAGGACTGGAAAGCAATGACTTGGATTCTCCCAACCTACAATTACCCCAAGAATGAAAAATGAGCAAATTTACAAGGCTACCTCCTGAATACGATGCATTCAACATGTACCTTGTTTACATCTTCACTAAAACAGGAAAATATTAACCCAATAAACCCAGAATCTAGAAGTTGATACATTGCCTGAGTCCGCACATCTGCAAAAATTAGGAAGCAGAACTTGTAATAAATTTCCAGTGACAACCCTAACAATAGCATGCCTAACGAAAAGAAATTCTACATCTAACCGATAGACACTGGAATAAATGAAAAAGTCGGAAAAAGCGTTTTAATATATTCATAATTCAAGTTATCATTAATCCTAGTTCATCATAATTGTAGGCAAGGTGTGTTCGAGCCATAGATATTAGAGACAAATGGTGCCACTCCTCCTTATATGATGGGTGAGTGCAATCTTGTTGGGTTAGTATGTATCAAGTGTCAACAAATAGTGAAGCAGGAAGATGGTTATTTGAAGAGTTGCAGATGAAGGTGGTCTTCATTAAGAAAATTTGGGAGGCTAATGCTGCAAAGGAAAGAACAATTAGAGCACCTGCTCTCCACTAATAAAAGCATATTGGATATCAGGTGCCTTGTCTTTCAGCTTATTCTTTATGTCATCATTATTTATAGCTGTTTCCTGTTGACTTATACAACCAACTAATGCTGGAACACCAAGTTTCTAGAATGATATTGTGCCAATACCTCTCTTAAACCACATTCTAGGGTGAGGCTTACATTAGTATTTGTCTTAATATATATAATAGCCTTTTGTTCTTTTAATTAGGTGGTTCTCTTGCATACATTCTGTGTACCTGAGTTGTGCCTTTGCGCTTTTTCATAATACTTACGATTACTTATAAAAAAAATAAAAAATAAAAAATTGTCTTAATATGTCTTTTCACTTTTCTATCACAGTGCATATGCTTCATGCCAGGGCTTTGCATTCTTTGTAATATTCTAGTATATTCTAATTCTTAAGTCATTTACTATTCTAAAAGTGCAGTACTTCAATACTCCTCCTTAATGCACTTTTTTGTTATATAACTATTCATTAGTAAAGATTGTTAAAATAATGTCATACATTTCACTAGAAATAGTAAATAACATGAAGAAATCTAAATTATACTAGAATACTGGGGTAAAGACATGAAAAAGTGATAGCCAGAACAAAGTAAAAAAATTCCATTATTATGTGACACCCCTCCTCTAGCCTGGTAGTTAAATATATGCAGAGGTATCAAGAGCATGCTAGATTCTAGGTTCTATCCTAGGCGGTGGTTCAACATGCCTACAATAGGCATAAGTACTCATCTAAGACAAAACCTAAGGTAATGCAAAAGCCAACCGGTGATCCATGTTCCATATTTACACTTCTTAAATTTTTAAACCCTGTGTCTCTTTTCTTTTTGATAAGTAAAAAGCGAAAGGTAGTCCTAAGTACACAGAAATTATACAAGAGAAGCCACCTAACTACAAAAAGAACAAGAAAATTATGATAACTAATCACAAAAGGAGAAACAAAAACAGTTGTTCAAAGATATAATGTGTTGAAAAATAAGGACTTAATCTCCTCTAAAGTCCTCTCATGATCCTCAAAACTTTATCATTCATTTCCCTCCAAAGACATCACAAAAGGCACGAAGGCACCGTCTTCTACACAGCAGCACTTCGAGTGCGGCCACCAGCCCACCAACAAGCATACAAATCAACTACTCATTTAGGCATAACCCAAGACAATCTAAATCAACTGAAGAAAAAAAAAATCCAAATGGCCCAAGCAACCTCACAATGAAGCAAAAGATGGACCACCAACTCCCCATTTTTTTTACACATACAACACCAATCAACCAAAATGATGCCCCGCTTTCGAAGATTGTACATAGTAAGGATCTTTCCTAGGGCCGCTGACCAACGAAAAAAGGTCACCCTCAACGGAACCTTAGTTCGCCAAATAGTCTTCTAAGGGAAATAGAAACTATCATGACAACATATGATACTATAAAAGGATTTAACACCAAACAACCCTCTTTGGCCGGGACCCGCCACAACTTGTCCTCCCCTTGCCGTCTCATTCTCGCTAAATAGAACACCCTGAAGAAAGAGGCAAAGGCTTCCATCTCCATAAAAATTCATGTGAGTCACAACACTACCAAATAAGATGGGAAAGGCTTCCTTAAGGGTCATATCTCTACACCAAAGATCATGTCAGATTCTACTACTAAAGGAAATAAACTAGAAACCAAGGCAACTACCACCTATGGTTGGAAAGCTTTTTTTGCCCTATGGTTGGGAGCCATGTAAATAGCTTTCAGACATGATAAACACCTTATGCACATTTTTATTCATTTTACTGTCATTCAAATATAACTTTTGGGAACCCACAAAAGCTAAAAAAACTACTTCACATAAGCTTCAAATTGACACTTTTATGGAACACAGTTATTCATCTCATGGAGAATATCATTTCCCATACCTTATACTTATTCCCAATGAGCCTGTATAAATAAAACACTAAATGCCCATATCTTCTTCTATCTCTACCAAAGCACCCAAAGAAGCAACCACATAGACATTGCTTATCCACCATTTTCCACAATTGATCGAGCTATCCTGCAACATTGGCAGCAATCTTGTCCATGTGAGTGCCTCTCCAACCACCATAATCTTTTAAAATCTAAAAGGTTGAACCTTTGCTTGTCAAACATAGAGTTCCTAAGCATATGTTCCATTCTCTGATCTAAGTTTGTCTTTGTGTCATTTGCATTGGTGGACTCTGATATATATTTTTTTTTTAGTGTTAGTTTTTTGTTGGTGCTTCTGTTGCCTCTTTTGATATTTTTGTTACCGTGTTATATATGCTTTTTGGGACTGAGTTCTCTAAAATCTAAACTTCTGTTTTTCATCTGAGTTTGAGTTTGTTTTTATTGGTTTTTATGCTATACTTTCTCTAAAAAAACAACTTTGGACTCCTGCCCATGGAATAAATGTTTTTGTTCCTAGAGCATAATACAACAGATAGCTAAAGTTATGGCGACGAAAACACTTCATCAAGCATAAATACATTGGACCTCTTCAGAATTTTTGGATTAGTTATCCTGACAATTAGCTTCTTTATTGTATATCAGATCCAGTCTGAGGTAATGTGATGCCGAAGAACTACGATTGTCCTGATAGTGTAACAGTAGCAGCCTAAATCTTGTCATTCTTGTGTTAATCTTCTTTGTCAAGAGATTCCAATGTCATTAATTTTTTTTTTTTTTGATAAGTCAGTAAATTCCAATGCCATTAATTAAGTACCTAAGTATCTAACAAATCAGCTGCTGATTCTTTTGCATCATAACGTCTTCCCAAAAAAAAACCCCACCCCCTTCCCCACTTTTCCCTTCCTTTTGATAAAACATTCTCATTGAGTCTAGAGACAATAAGTATGTATTACCTAGCATTCAGTTATGAGTCCATATCTCTATATCGCAGTTGCTTTAGCCAAACATGTGTTTAAGATGCACCCAAGCAAATGGCTCTCAGATTTATTAATAGGTGAATGAGTTTCTTTGCCTCTTCTTTTAGGGTCAATAGTAGGTTTGATAATGGGACAGTAGAATGCTTCTATTTTTTCCTTAGTTACTTGCACTCAATTTCATTGCTAGGCTCATTTGCTTCTATGTTTCTTTTTAGGTTCATTGATGGTTGTGTTAGCACCAACGTACAAACATATGGATTTGTTCACTGATAGGTTTCTTGATGGCTGTTTGGGCATTTGACTAGTCATAACTTGATTTTTTTTTTTTTTTTCATTCAATAACTTATTTGTTTTACCATTTAGCAGTCAAAGGACTAGGAGGAGAGGATTACTAACAACCTAGTGAAAAAGCACTCCTAGTTAGTTCATTGCTAGGCCCATTTGCTTCTATGTTTCTTTTTAGGTTCATTGATGGTTGTGTCAGCACCAACGTACAAACATATGGATTTGTTCACTGATAGGTTTCTTGATGGCTGTTTGGGCATTTGACTAGTCATAACTTGATTTTTTTTTTTCATTCAATAACTTATTTGTTTTACCATTTATGTTTTATTGTTTTTTAGCAGTCAAAGGACTAGGAGGAGAGGATTACTAACAACCTTGTGAAAAAGCACTCTAGTTAATTAGCCATGCACATCTACCTTTGATTGGGAAAACAACTGACAAAGAGATCATTGAGGAATCAATAATCTCAATGCAAGGGCGAGCATTTTAGAGGACCTCAGAAGTCCAACTATATAGTGTTGTTTTAATTATTTCTGTACAAAAATAGATATACATCAATTTTCATTTTTTGTATATCTGAAAACTTCAGTGTTATATAGCCACTCACCAAGTAGGTTTTGTCAATATCCAATGTGGCCATATGACAAATGTTAATCAATTTTTACAGATATTTCAATATTAATAATAGAAATAATTGCTCGTAAGTATCTTTGGCATATAAATAATAGGAAAATAATTGCTCACAAATATCTCTGGCATATTTCATCGTTTTACAATTAAAAGGAAAATGAATGAACAAAAATAGGATGGAACAAAAGAAAACATAGGAAAAAAGAAGGCTATCATGTTAATGTAAGAAATTATGAGGTCAAGAATAATAATGGGAAAAATATGGAAAGGACATGTTAGAATAAAGCAATGAAAGAATGAAATAAAAAATAATAATAAAATTAAAATTAAAAAGGACATGCAAGAATAAAGCAGTAAAAGAAATTATCTTTTATCAATTGGTAAAACAAATTTCAAACATCAAAAAAATATTCCTATCAGATGCAGCCATATTGAAACATCTAAAAGAAAATGAACACCAAGGGGTTGGCCCAAGTGGTGAAGGCATTGGTCTTAAGGTTTGTTCCCTTTAAGGTCCAAGGTTCAACACCTCATGGGTGCAAAGAATCTCTTGGAGCCACACAGATTCGAAGGGCCCTGCCTTGGAGAGGTTCCCCGACATAAAAAAAAATAAAAAACTAAAGAAAACAATAGTAGATAATCAACACTTACCAACATGAGAAGGCAGAACTGTAATATGAGGATGTGAATGATACCACCCAATTACTCTTGTTGTTCTTCCAGTCAATGTGGTCATTCTGTGTTCTAAAGTTAATTGCTCAACATCATGAGAAATATGAAGGACACTTCCTTAGCATACATTGAACCCATCTTCTAAAAAAGCTCTACATTCTTTAGCGAAGCACATTTGTTTGATTGACCATGAAATTTTGATTTGCTAAAGAAAAAATAACTAAAGAACAGAAGCTAAGCTGAGTTGGTGAAATACAATGCCATTTTCCTTTTAAAGGAGACATTTCTGAAAATTATATATCATTAATTTAATGTCATAATACCATTATCATATTCTTGATAAATAATAATTTATTGAAGAAAAAAAAAATTGCACAACCCTCGTACATGAAATGCATACAAGAGAGACCAACCACACTAAAGTTGTCTAAAATATCATTATCATGCCAAAAGCAACAGTGGTTTCATTGATCAAGATCGATTTTCAAAACTGCTATGAGTAAATATGTCATGGATAAGAAATAAATAATTCCATGTGGATAGATTAAGCACATGAAGAAGAACAAAGGATATCTCAGCCTGAGCTGATGCAGCAGCCAATTGTTCAGGATTAGTCTCCACACGGTCCTTTCGCCGATCTGATCGAGTTTGAGGTGATGCTCCCCAAATTAGTGCAGTTACACTCCCATTCTTTGAGTACTGAAATTCCAAGCATCAGAATTAACACTATCATAAACATAAAAACACAAAATGAAGCTTGATAAAGAAACAAAAGGAATAAAAGCAAAACACAACTTAACAAAACCATTTTACAAGAAGTAAATCTCTAACTTACAAGAGTCTCACTTCCTGCCAAATAAAAAATTTCAAAGAACCAGATCCATCAACCAAGTGTCATACATTCTTCAATGGAAAAAAGTCTCATATTTTAACACAGACACTGTATCTGACACAAAATATAAGAGTAACTCTTGGTTGATTGAATTGCAGCGGGAAACTTGTGTCTGGCATATTTCAAGACCAAAAATCAAATAGTTGGGGATCCCTCCAAGTTATCAGGCCCAAGCACTGGGGAAGGTCCACTAATGATTTTCTCCAAACTTGGGGCATACCATGCAACAACAAATCTAACAGGTGAGGCATGTAATCACTAGAGGCTGATATCTAGAATCTTGAGATCCAACTGACGGTGCAAGCCTAAGTCTGGCAAGACAAGATGTCACTACAGGATACCCCACAATGGAATGGATTGCACAGTGTACACAAAACCTAGGATCCCACCCCACTGGTCTGAAAGATATGTAAGTCCCAAAACATGCTCATAATCAATGAGCTATAGGAATTTGGAATCTACATATAGAATTGGAATTGAAAATACATTGGATCTCTTATTTGACTAACCTGAAGACAAATAAGTATTCTAGTTTATTCTCAATCACAGGTCCCAAGTGCTTCAAAAGTCAAGAAAGCACATTATGCATATAGCATAAGTATAGAAATGTAAGCCAATACATCGATTGGTTAGCAAAGATTTAGCAGGAAGCTGCATTCACCTTCCTTTATATATAATGTTTGTCCTCCTGCTATGGAGAAAGATCTATATAGAGATTTTAGAAATGATCCCCATTTCGTTAAAGGCTTCAGATAACATTTTTTTTTAATCCAAAAAGCAATAGAAAATAACCAACCGAAAACCTGATTTAAAAAAAAAAAATAAAAAAATAAAAAATTCATTCACATAGCAGGTCAAGCAGTCTAATTTAAACAGACTATTAAAACCAACTCTACGCCAGTCCCAAAATTTAAAATTTTGGATCTGCACATAATTTCTACTTACAGCCTGAGTTCCAAAACCACAATTTTCAAGTCCAGATTCATAAAAGCAGCATGTAGTAAGAATAAACAAGAAAAGAAGAAAAGTATGTATGTATCTGGGGGGTGGGGGTGGAAGGAATTGGCAAAATTTTGGGCCAGAGTTTGGAGAACCGAATGATCCAAATTTCTTTCCTCTCCATTTACAGTAATGTGCAAAAATGTTCTGTTTTTTGTTCTAGATGAAAAGGAATTGCTGTTTTTCCGACTTAATAATAACAAACCCACATTTCTCACCTAAATTCAGAAAACACCCATCTGCAAGAAGTTCAAGAAAAACCATACAAATATTAAAGAACCCGACTCATTATTTTTACAGAAGAGCAAATTCCCAACAGTCCAATTCAACACTAATCTGCTGAGAAAAGAACACGAATACAATTTCATAAAACCCATTTCAGAAGACAACCCAAATCCCACAAATACCCAACTATTTCAGCTCCACTCCCGGTACAAACCCCAAACCCACAAAGCAATATTAACTCTCAACAAAATAAAATAAAATAAAATAAACATTACAAATTGGAAATGGGCATTAAAGAACATTACAAATTGGAAATGGGCAACAAAGAGTGAACCTCAATATCACCGAGAAGAAGCCCCATGATCTCTTCAGTCTCTGTGGACAATGCATGCGTCAGACATGTTAACCACACATCTTCCGACATTTTCACACACGTTAGAGACATCCTCTCTCTCTCTCTCAAATGTTCTCTCTTTCTCTTCCACTCTCCCAATTTTCTCGGTCTAGAAAAATTTGGACGAAGGTGGAGATGGGAGGGATTTCATAAAAGCTTCGAGGTTTGAAGCACGCCTGCGTGGAGCTTTGGGGACAATGGATCGCTAGGCCAGGAAGTTCTAATACGCTGCGGATGGTTGTAACTTGCCTCAGTCTAGTCGGTCAATTTCTCTGCAGAAGGTACTTCGAGTAATGTATGTTTGAGAGATTACGTGGGGAAGTAGATTTTTAAAGTAAAAATGAGCTTTTTAGAAAATGTTTAAATTTTAAGCCTTTTATATTTTGGTTATTCTTAAAGTAAAAATAAGTCAAAAACCACAATTTTTTAAGAATTAAAACTACTTTTCAATGTTTTCATCATCTCTAATGCAATCACAAACAAGTTCTTAGTAGGATCGCCAATATTTACTGTTGTGACCAAATTACCATGAACCGTAATACTCTCATTTTTTTATATTTATAAGTGACTTTTTTTTTTTTCTTTTGATGAAGAATTTTAAGAATATTAGGTAAAAGTACACATACTCTTTTAAATTATCACTTAATTGTCAATATTTTCTAAACTATCAATTGTGTCAATGTCCTCCTAAGCTACCAACCAAATGTAAATGTCCCCTAAGAACAAAAATGCCCTTCATTTTTTTTTACATAAAAAAAAAAACTCTACAAATTACACTTTTTTAAAAAAATAAATAAATACTAAAAAAACTATTTATAAGAATATGTTTTAAAAAATTATTTTTTAATTTTAAAAAAATATATATTAAAAAAAACGAAGAAAAGAATACCCAATTTAGAAGGAATTTTTTTAAATATATATTATTTTATAATTAAAAATTATAAAACAATAAAGAAAAAAATTTTTAAAAAAATATATATATAAATTTATAAGGATAGTTTTAACTTTTTTTTTTACTTTTTTTCTAATTTATAATGATATTTTGTCTTATTAAAAGAATTTTAATGTCATTTTTATCTTTTTATTGGCCTTAGGGGACATTGACACAATTGGTAATTTGAGAGAAATATTAACAATTGGGTTGTAGTTTGAGAGGTATACTTGTATCAAATCATTATTAGATTTGAAATTAATTTTTATTGAATTTTAATCAAATGTTGATTTTAAAAGTCATATATAAATATTAAAAAGTAAGAGTGTGTGTTGTATTACTCATACAGTAATATAATTGTCCTTTCTAAAGTAATATACCATGTACATGTGCTTACACGTTAATACAAAATCAATAGGCCCTTGCGTTAGCAATC
>CM017321.1:25372828-25525437 GCA_006937295.1 Carpinus fangiana
CGAATAAAAAAGAAAGAAAGAAAAAAAAAAAAAAAAAGTAAAATATAAATTGCATGTATATTTCACTTTCCTTTTTCCACCAATAAATTATAAAACAATAATAAATCTAATTCAGTACAATTTACGTCCATATTAATTAATATAGCCAGTTAAAAATGTTGTAAAAACTTGCCATACATATAATTGGCGGCCCAAGCCATCCTAGAAATATTGGCATCATCAAGGCCCATGACCTAAGGGAGGTAGCACAGTCAAGAACCTGCACGGCCCCGAGAACATGTCTCTCGGGTATAAATATAATAGGATATTTCTGACTATATGGAAAGAAAGCTTGGGATAAACAACAACAGGGCATATCGAAATCGAGTGCAGGCATTCTAAAGAAAAAGACACGTGTAAGCTAGACACGTAACCTACAACAGCAGAGGCACGAGGTGGCGATATTCTATAGGCTGAGTCCTTATAAAAGCTGCAGCAAAACTAACATCCTTAACCTCATCACGACACGTGCCACACACGTGTCAAAACGCAAGGCACGTGTTTGTCACTCAGGGCACATGAACATACTACAAATATCCACTCATCAAAGACACCCTTTATATCATATATATCCTCGCAAGCAAAGAATTTCTGATACTACTCTTCCAAGTTTTCTCAGATTTTACAAAGCAATATCTCAAACTTAGCAATCACTTTCAGAAAAAGAAAATGGCATCCCATGATCAGAGCTACAGAGTCGCTGAAACCAAGGGCCGAGCTGAGGTATAATTTTTTTGTTTTTTTTTTTAATTAATTTTCATCATCAATAGTATTATTATGATAGTCGTATAGTGTACTAAATAATTTTCACGTCTTTTGTTGTTTGCTTGCTTATTACTCAGGAGAAAACCGAGCAGACAATGGGAACCATGAGGGAGAAGGCCGAAGCGGCAAAGGACAAGACCTCAGAGAGATCCCAACAAGCAAAGGACAAAGCCTCAGAGACAACCCAAGGTGCCAAAGAGAAGACCTCAAGCACAGCTCAATCGGCAAAGGAAAAGGCGGCGGAAGCGGCGCAAGCGGCCCGTGAGAAGGCCCAGGCCGGCAAGGAGAAGACCGGCGGGGTGCTGCAGAAGACTGGAGAGCAGGTGAAGCAGATGGCCCAAGGTGCAGCTGATGCGGTGAAGCATACATTGGGGATGGGCAAAGATAATAATAATGAACATGTTGAGGATGATAAGCAGCAGCAGCAGCAGCAGGAGGGGTACAATAAGGACTAGTTTGGAAGTCGATCTTTTGTACGTGTTTTTGTTGTGTTATCTCAATTGTTTATTTGGTTGTTGGGCACGTTTTTATAATCAAAAGTCCTTTACTACTCCCATTTAGTGAAAAGGGAGTGCTGTATTTGGTCCTTTGTTTTTTTTTTTTAATGTGATTTCTGCTTTAAATTAAAGAAATGCAATGGGGGCATATTTGTCTCAATTGGGATTAGATTCGTGCTCTCAGATTTTATTTAATTTTTATTTTTAATTTAAGTATTTTGTGATGATTTGTTAGTTTGGGAGTGCGTGCACTTTTAAACCAAATTACAATTTTGGGACTATGTTCTATAAGCCGAAGCAATTTAGGGCAATATTTACATATTTATCCATTATAAACGTCTTTGCAATGCAATTTTTAAAAATAATGTAATTTTTACTAATGCATTTTTCATCAGTGTATCATTTTGTGCATTACTAAGCGTTTCCAATATCTATCTCTCTTTTATAAAATAACGATTTCAAAAATGCGGTTTTCAAAACCAAAAAATAATACTAATAGTAGTTGTAAAAGACACAAGTCAGTCATCAGTGTATCATTTTGTATTTGAGCAGAGTTCATGATCTACACTGTGGGTGGGTTCTGCAATTAGGGTTTATAAAAACATAAGGTTTTTATTCTTTCCGTACTTTTTTGCCTTTAAAATTGTTTTATGCAGTCCCTTTGAGAGGACTAGAGTAATTATTTGGCCAATTTCTTACTTTATTACTGTTATTTGCGTTGATAATTTTTGTGTTTGAGTCTATTATAAGAGAGTCTACCTATTTTCGGTATTTTCATCCCTCGTAACATTTTCCTATTTTTATTTTTATTTTTTTTTAAAAAAAAAAGTGGGTGAGCCAGTTGCTTGAGATCTATCTGTTATATACGCATCTACCTCTAAAAAGTTAAAAACATCTAGACAAGATCCACCTTTAAAAACGTGTCACTTTGTTAGAANTCCCTTTGAGAGGACTAGAGTAATTATTTGGCCAATTTCTTACTTTATTACTGTTGATAATTTTTGTGTTTGAGTCTATTATAAGAGAGTCTACCTATTTTCGGTATTTTCATCCCTCGTAACATTTTCCTATTTTTATTTTTTATTTTTTTTTTCAAAAAAAGTGGGTGAGCCAGTTGCTTGAGATCTATCTGTTATATACGCATCTACCTCTAAAAAGTTAAAAACATCTAGACAAGATCCACCTTTAAAAACGTGTCACTTTGTTAGAAGTTTATGCTCAAACTCACTTATATTTAGTTAGTTTGTAAAAAATTTATGTCGGACTCTTGTGTTTACTATCCTACCATAATTGCTAATAATTCTTTTATATTTAGTATTTAAATTGCTAATAATACAACGAATACCTTGAAATTTGAGTTTGCTTTTTCTTTTCTTTTCTTTTTTTTTTTTTTTTAAGATACCGCAAGAACCTAATATTAATTGGATAGAATTTTTCTCCGAACTGAGTTTCAAATGACATGTGAAGCACAAATTTCTTCCAACTCTGCAATTAAAAAAAAGTACAATTTGTTAATTGGCATCACATGCGGTATTTGTTAGATGGGATTTAGATGGTGAAGATGATAAATAGCCTTTCATTTTGGTAAACAGAAAAAGGGAAACTCATACATAATCACTTTCCCATAAACTGACACCTTTCTTCTGTTCTAGAGATAGAAGCTCTCCTTGCTAGCAACCTCCAACGTAGGAGAAGCTCTTTCCTCCTACCTTGGCTCCCACCTTATCCCCCCACTTTCTCCACCAACTCTCGAGCCCCAAAATCGTGTGCCTCTACCATCTCTTTACAGTTCGAGCTAAGAACCCATTTACCGCCTATTCCTAGATTGAGGTCCCTACAATTTCAATGATTTAGATCATTAATTCAAAATGAACAATTTAGATCATCTTTTCACCTTCAAAGGGGTGGCCGACTACCTAAAGATGTGCTTGTGATAGATTTATCATTTATGGGAGTGTCTAACCACCCTCGCAACTTTTTAAGTGATGATTGACCACTCCAATTGTGTTATTGGGGGAGGGTCAACCACTCCTAAAAGAGTAGCCAACCATCTCCTCACCCAGTAATGGTGATGGTTAGTCATTCCATGAGTGTGGTGTAATTACCTCCTGATGGTTCTAGAGGGAGAGGAGAGCATGATCACCCTTGAGGATTTGAGAGATGGTTCTAGAGGGAAAGGAGAGCGCGATCACCCTTGAGGATTTGAAAGGTGATGCGACCACTCTTGATAATTATTTTATTTTATTTTGGGGAGGAAGAGAATAGTGTGCTCAACTCCTAAAAGCTCGGTGGCTTGGGGGTTATGTAATCAATCCCGGTGATTCAAGAGGAGAGGTGGTCGGCTACTCTCATGAGACAGGTTGGGGTGGTCCGTTAACTCTATCAGAGGGTGAAAGGATAGCTCCCAAGAGGTAGCTCAATCGGTTGTGAACCACACCTTATGAAGCGGAGGTCACAAGTTCGAATCCTCCTTCCTCTTACCCTTGCGTGAACATGTCAAAAAAAAAAAAAAAAAAAAATCTCATCTCTTTCTTCTTATGAGGGGGGAGAACAAAACTAAACCTTCTTATGAGGGGGGAGAACAAAACTAAACAAACTCTTTTTAAGGGGAGTAAAAAACTGTTTTAAAGGGATATTATAAAAACTGAAAAAATTAAGACAAATTTAAAAATTTGGAGAGCTCCCCTGTTTTTTTTTTTTGGTCGACGGAGATGGTAGGCTTGAGGCCCTTAGATGGTCATACGTTCTTCACCTGTTGACTACAATTACTTCAAATAATATAAACCAAAGAGTGAAGGAAAATGATCATGTATGAACAGTTATAAATCAATTGAAAGGCTATAAGAAACTCAAAAGAGAAGTGCACGCAATAAGAACCTTTTGATTCCATCAAATCTCCTGTTGAGCATTACAACAAAACTACAATATTGATAGCTCTAATGCTACTATACCGTATTGCAATGCATATCTTAACAGGCTAATGTTTCTAATGGCAAAATTGATATAAACAATCAGAAACAGCATGAATTGATGCCATAAATACTTCTGTAATGAGCAGCAGAATTTGATGCATAGAAGATTTTGTGACGAACACACCGGACCACTCGTGGAAGGACCACTCATGGAAGGCCTGCGTAATGGGTATTCTCTGGCTTCTCGAGGGCCGCAGGATGGATTCCATGCATAGTAGGAAGGTTTCTGCTGAAGAGAGTTAAAACTGGTCCGCCTTGCAGAACAACAACCAGATGTGGATAATGTTTCAAAAAAATCTTGCCCAAGCGCCTACAAGTTATACTACACCCATTCATTTTGTGGCGCTGGTGGAGCATAAATACTGAAGCTTATATTCATTAGAAGAACATGTATCTGCCAAATCCAGATGTCTTCTGACAATTGCTTGCTCCAAGGATTTTAAGGCAGGAAGCAGTTTTTTCGAATTCTGTTTAATAGAGTTGCCTTGGGCCTTGCAGAGTTCCTGCCATACAGACCAAATCACAATTCATGAGTTAGATCTAGAAAGCAGCACAGTGCAGAGGTTATCTGCATCTAATATGAACAGAATTAGTTGGAAAAGTTGAAGTTGCGAGGAAAATACACCTGACTCCATCGAAGTATGAACTCCAAGTGCGGGCAGCTTTCTAGAAGATTCGCAAATGCTTGTATTAACCTCTGCAAATATTTGTAAGGGATTGATGAGGCAACAGCCGGTATATCCATTGGAGTGACAGCAAAAATGCATTTTTTAATTAGAGCATCCTCATTCAAACGAAGGCTAAGAATTAAAGCTTTGTTTGGTTGATCTTCACTTAGTGCTGCATCAACTGCCTGTATAACAGCATAACCAGAAAAATAGAAAAAATAAAAAAGAAATAACAAATCAGCAAAAGGAAAAATACTGCTACTTCACAGAAATGAAAAAATAGTGCAGTCGAACAGAAAAGGAAACCTGCTACTAAAAAGAAAAGGGAATGCTGCTATCCAAATAATATATTTTTGGAGAAATTCACTTAACCCCTGGAACTTTCATCGCCGTTGCAGTTACCCTCCTAAAGTTTAAAAACTCTCAATTTAGTGTATCAAATCTTAAAAAGTTTGTAATGTCACTCCTCCCATTAGGATTTCAGGTTAAATTAGATGAAAATGGGTAAAATGACCTTTATCTCCCTGTAAAATTTATAAAATTCCAAATTAAATAATTTTTTTAAACCAAATATGGGTATTTTGAGATTTTCCTAGGCGTCTGTAAGATTTAACAAAAAATCTTAACAAATGGGTGACATTGCAATCTTTTTAAAGATTGATACAATAAATTAAGATTTTTTGAACTTTAGAAAGTGATAACAAAAATGATAAAAGTTCAGAGAATTAAGTGGAGTTTTCCTTATATTTTTTATAAGTAAATGAATTTCATAAAAAGCACGAAGACGCAACCCAAATAATATAGTGCATGTCAATTGGTCGACTACCTTAATGTGATTCAAATTCTGTTCCAAACTACATTTGAAAAACAGAAAAATATGAAATGAAGAATTTGATTTTCTCATGATCTTCATTTCCTTATTAGTTTTTTTTTTTTTTTTAATAAGTAAAAAGAAGTTTTATCAAAGAGAGAAAAAAGCGTGTGGCGCCCCTAATTACACATGGAGTATATAAAGGGGAGCCAAAGCTAACCCATAGAAAAAACCCCAGCAAATCCACCCAAACACCCTCAAAACAACCCCCAAAGAAATCAAAGCTAACCCCAGAAAAACCCAAAAAACCACCCAAAAACCCTCAAACAAACACACCAACGCGATGCCAGCTAACCAAACACCCTCACCCCTACACAAATTTTAAAATGGAAATACCTCTGGTGTAACTTCCACGTCAAGGTCTGAGGGATCAAAGATAATGGATTCGTCAATTGAATAAACTAACACCCCCTCTGTTGTTGCAGCTGTAAAGCTCCGCCCAGTGGGTGCAATTCTCAGACATTTTGTACGAATAGAAGGCCTTCCGGCGTTACCTATGGATCCTGGTAAACCAGAACCTAAGTTTGCTCGGGTTTGTTTGTCAACACCTTCTTCTGTGTCACTGTTGTCGTCATCAATTAGATCCAGAGGGCCATCTCTTGTCATATTCTTTGAGTTTAAGATGTCAAGAACTCCATCTAGAGAGAGATTATGGGTTACTTGAAATCGACGCAGCAATACCTGTGCAGCGTAGATGCAAATATGTACACATTCAATTCCATATACCACAACTAACAAAACTCACACAGTGCTTTCAAAGTCAGATACGCCTTAAGCTATAAGCCATTATAGGTTCCTACAAAAATAAAAAATAAAAATTCATGCAACCTATAGTGATCCATTATAATCATAGATTAGACCTTTATAGATTTCTGATAAAACATTGAATGTTAATCTTTACTGTCTTCTTGACAAAAGAATTGTTTCACCAACCACCAATTCAATATGAAAATGTAAAGATAAAAGAAGATTTTTATTGAAATGTAGAATTAGCATAAACATATTACTGTGCTAATCTTGTTGACATTTCAGGTGACTGTGAGGTCCACTTTAACCAAAAAGTCTAGGAACTCGACAAAGTACAAAATACTCAGAAATTGGGTTATAAATGTTATTTATCAAAACAATTAGGTTATACAACATTGAGAGTTTGACAAATTACTTTAAATCAATTCTATGATATAAGTAATGTGCCAGAACATGTACGTCATCTTACATATATTGCATAAATTAAAATTTTCAGAACAAAGTCCATGATTTCATTGTCTTCAGAAGCTTCTGAAAGGGGCAAAAGGGATACATGTACAAAATAAGTTAATGTTTTGAACAATTGAATTTAGCACATAATTGTATCATTTCTTCCACACCCATTTTTTATGTTTTTAAAGAAAAAAGAAAAAAAGAAAATTCTTCCACATGGCTCTGTCTAGTTTTAAAAGTGAATTTCTAGTTTTCACAATTGCCCACCCAAACTTTTTAAGTAATTGAGATATCATTAAAAGCGTGTAAGACGCTCCCAAATACACAAAAAATATACAAGAGAAAACATCTATCTAGAAGAACAATTACCCACCCAAACAAATGATTATAGGTTGTGGGAGCTCTTTTTTCATATGCAAAACAAGGGAATCATATGCAGAACAAAGGCAATCTTCAGATGAAAAAAAGGCACTGGAATCATGAAATCGGTCCGGAAATGATGACCAGACAAAATGCATTGAAAACTTGAAGAAGAAAAAAAGCAGAGTTTTACCACAAAGATGATAAGTTATCTGTATACAAATAAACGTGTGCAAACTAACCTGATCTGCAACATCATACATACAGATGAATTTGCTATTCCCTGCAGCTAATATGTAACTGCCATCAGCAGAATAGCACAAGGTTGTGAAGAACTTCCCTGAAGTTGAGTTGGCGGCAGATCTACGATCAGTCATGAGACGACCACTAGCAATATCCCTACGGCCCTCAATGGTGTACATTAACAAGCCATCAATTGGGTCCCAGAAATGAATCTGCCCATCTAATGTGCTGCAAGCCAATTGCCTTCCATCTGGACGATAAACTAATGTAAGAACGTCATGTGTGTGAGGAAATGTCTCGACAGCACCTTTACCCTCAAAAACATCCCACAATCGAACAGTTCTGTCCCATGATGAAGAAGCTAAGATTGCCTACGTGTGAAAACAGGAAACCTCATAAAGCGCCCTATTGAGTTAAGGGGAAAACTAAAATGCTGTGAATAAAGACCTCAAATATTTCTAATACACTGTGGTTAGATACATTCTCCAAGACAAACATAAGGCACACATCATCAGCGCAGAAAAATGGACAAAAGAGAGGTTAACTCACGTTTGTGGGAGAAAACATTAGCCCGTGAACAGGTCCTTCATGACCACTAAGAACATCCAACAAACGGCCCGTTTTCATTGACCAAACAAATATCTAAGCATGACATTGAAAAGAAAATGTCAGGGAAAATGAGGGGAGTGTTGATTGTTAACAGCCATAAAAATTTGACACAAAAATACCTCAAAGGAATCTAGAGTTCCAGCACAAATCACTTCACCACTTTGATCAGCTGCCAAGGAAGCAAATTGCTTAGATGAAGGGCTTGTAAATGTCCTAAAATTTCGATAACGGACCAAATCCCACGCACGAACAGTCCCATCCAGAGATGCGCTTAAGAGACACTGGTTAGTAGCCATAAAATGGAGAGCAGTGACTGCATTAGTGTGCTCTGAGAATGTTACAAAGCAAAAGCCTGATGAAACAGTCCACACCTGTATGAAGCAAACACTAAAAGTTTCACACGAGTTCAAGTGCAAATTCATAGGATAAAAGGAGACAAAGGCCGAACATAACCATACCAAAACAATTAGAAAAATAACCTAGGAAATTAGTTTTTGTAAAAGAAAAAATAAATGAGTTTGATTAAATGACTACCTAACAATTGCCAATGACCCAATCACTGCTAAGAGCAAAACATACATGACAAGAATAAGCTGATTCCTAATGGAGATGAACCCTCAAATGGAAAAGAGAAAATTGATTCAGAGGTAAAGCAATGCTTGTTACCCACTACCCACAATAGATTAAGCATAATTGCAATAGCAAGAGAATGCAAACTTGCATACTTTGCAAAAGGAACATGAATTTTGGTTCTAAATTGTTCACAGTGCGGAAGCAGAAACAAGACTATGATTGAGGTTATGCAAAGACTAGGATTCAGGTAATGGAGATTCAAAGGGTGACATATGAGGACTTCTTTCAACTGTCGAACACAAAAGCGCTTCAAGAAAAATCTTTGAGTAGGTTACTAACTGGTAAATTTAAATCTGGCACATCACTTCAGTGTACCAATAAAATCAAATGGCTCAAACTTCAAGCAAAAACTTGCTCTGCAACATGGACACACAGATGCACAACATCAATTATCTTGTAATTAGTTTTACATGTATTATAAATTTTCTTCCGAATTTTTACAGACGAACTGCCAAAGCATAGACTACTAATTGCTATTATTTTGATCATAAAACATATGGGTCATGCATTTGAGCTAGACTTTGATATCAACAACATAACCAATTGCTAGGAAAAATGACAAAACCAATGTTCACACATTAAATTTACCTTAACTTTGTTATCATCTGCTCCAGTAGCCAAGAACTGTGAATCCGCTGAATAAGCCACACAATTCGCATCAAAGAAATGCCCCTGCTGCTTGAATACATAAGTGCTAGAGCGCCACTCCCACACCAGCAACTGCCCGAGCTTCGCACACCCTAACGTCAGCCAATTCCCCGCCTCATTAAACAACGCCGTGGTGATCTTCTGCCTCGATATCGACATGACTTGAATACAAATAAAATCCGGTAACTGGTACAGCCTGAAAACCCCATTCGAGAACCCCACCACCAGCATATCGAGCCCCCCGTGATAGTCACACGCCGTCAGCTTCGCCGGGGCCTGGCCAAAACCATCCTTCCTCAACAACCTCCATTTCCCTCCGTTCTCCTCCAAATTTCCATCCAAACCCTTCCTCTTCTTATTCTTCACACTCACTCCATTCCCACTCTCGGTCTCGACTTCCCTCTCCGGCGTCCCTGGGGAGTCCGGCTCCGAATTCTCCCCTCCCATTTCATCGAATTTACCGTCACCGCCACTCAACTCCCAGCTAAACATATAGCAATCCCGCGTGACCGTATAAGCCCTACAAACTGTATTCGTCATCTTGTCCACTCCCAGAAACACACCCACTACTGTATCCCTATGGCCCAGAAATAAAAAAGGCTTCGTTTTGACAACGCCGGTTTTGTTCACGGAAAACAGCCTCGCCGTCAGGTCCTTCGACCCAGCGAGTATGTACTTTGAGTCGGGGCTCCACTTGAGCGCCGTGACCTTGTCGTCGAAGTCGGCGAACGTCCGGATGAGCTCGAAGGGGAAGAACTCCTTCTTGAAGCCCGGCGCGCGCCATATCTGGAGGAGCTTGCCGGCGGCGACGGCGATGCGGGACCCGCAGGGACTGAAGGCCACGGCTTTCACGGCGTTCTTGAAGGAGATCCGGTGGAGGACCACCTGCCGGTGGAGATTCACGAGGAGGCACCGTCTGTTTCCATCGACGATCAGGAGGAACACGCCGTCCGGGGAGGCCGCCAGGCGGCAGATGTCAGAGGAGGACTGCACCGGGAGGGTTAGTGTTTGGAACTTGACAAGGTCGGTAATGCTCACGCGGTTACCCACCGGTGAGATTAGCAGGTTGTTTTTAGTGATCACCACGTTGCCTCCTCGGTAGGGGGCTCCCAGCAGGTTTTGAAACCGGTAGTTCATCGCCTGAATCAAAGGGTTACAGTTTGGCCGTCGAGAAAATGAAGGAATCAAAGGTAAAGCTGTTTTAAATTGTACAATAAACTTTCAATTTTCTCAATCAACCAAACAGATGATTAGAAATTTAGAATGAACCTTGAAGCTCTCTAGCTTGTTCTTGAAACTTGAAAGTTAGGGTTTATGATTATCTAGGGTTTTTCCGGTGGGGCTGGTCATGGACCAGGTGATCCATCCGAAAAAAAACCCGAACTGGTTCCATATATGGGCCAGGCCTAAACCTCGGCTGTTGTCCAGCCCATTTAAAAGTTATTGTTCCCGCTTAATTAAGGTTCGAATAAAAAATAAATAAAAAAAACCAAAAGAGTTTCAAACCTATGTAATCACGTCACTTTTACGAGAAAACTTGGAATTCGATTCAAAGAGACGTATAGAGTAGAGACTTTCGTTACATGGATTCTCCTCCTCCTCCTCCTAAGCGCACTGGGGTTGCCGCCGTGTTTTCATCTCCGACTCCATCGAAGTCTCCGGAAATGCAGGTAAGTGTTTCAATTTTCTAGTAGTGCTGTGCTTCGTTGTGTTCACAGACTGTTTGTTTTGTGAGAAAATCGTGAAAAAAGAAAAAGAAATAGGGTTTATTTCTCTATTTTCATTTTTTTTATGGGTTGGCACTGTAGGGGAATTTGATGGTCGCTTGTCTCTCTTTAGTGGAAGGGTTTGTTTATGGATATCAATGATGATACGTTAATTTTTATTTATTTTTTAATAATTCATTCCTTCAACATTTTCTAAGCAATCAAAGAAATCTTTTTTTTTTGGGAATTTGATTATGGTAATTAGGTTTCAATCATTTTAGCAATACAACTTGTCTTTAATTTAGTAATCAATTAATTATTTATTTTGTTTTTCTATACTAGTTTAGTTTATGCATTTGGCTTGACTAAATTAAGCCAGAAATTGAGGTTTTGTAGTTATTGAGGAAATCTCGTTAAGTAAAAGATTATTGTCTTTTATGTTTCATCATTTGGGACTTTATTTAATGCATTTGTTTGGCTTCGTCAACTTTAGTACTTCCTTTTTCTTTCTTTCTTTCTTTCTTTCTCTTTTTTTTTTTTTTTTTTTTAATTTTTTTTAATTTTTTAATTTTTTTCAGATTCAAATCAAATGTTAGAGTAATGTATTAGGGGTGACTGACTCACCAACCGATAACTCATTGTAACCGTAAACCGATAATCGATAACTAATTTGGTAGTCAGTTATTAAAAAATACTAACCGACTAAAGTGGTTACAATTAAGGTTTTAAGGGTAGGGAAATGCCGCCTTTATTTATATATAATAATATAAATATATATTAAATATTTCTATTAATAAAATATTAAATAAAGCATCATAATCGATGCATTTTGATGTTAAATATATAGATTTGGGCTATGTTTATTTAGCCATGTTTTTGGGCTAAAATTTATTTAGCCATATTTTTTTTATCTTTTTTGGAACATTTTAGCCTTAAACCCTTAAAATAAGACCAAAAAAATAGCAAATTAAAGGCCCAAAACACTTAAAAAGTCTAAGAGTACTAACATCAGCTTTTCAACAATTTTTCCTAAATGTAGGGAATAAAACTACTTTTTGATTCCCTATAAAAAAAAACTTCACAATAATTTCCCTTATTTTTCCCTATATGAATTAAATATTATTTCTTTTTATCATTGCAACCAATGAGAAAGGAGAGAATTGTTGGGACATATGAATGAGAGAGAAGAGAGGAGAAATAATGAAATGTTTTATAATTTAATAATGCATAGGGAGTCTACAGTGTTTCCCTATGCATTAGGAAACATTGTAGATGCCCTTTGATGTTGGTTAAATTTGGGGTTTCTGATATGGGTGATTTCCCCTCCCCCCCCCTAAATATAGGGAATGGAATGGGCTATAGAGAGTTTGCTGCTTGTGCTCTCAAAGACTATTTAAAAAAAAAACGATTATAACCGCGCGGTTATTGGATTGAATAACCGCTAACCGTCGGTTATAAAATAACCGATATCTGCTTAGGTGGTTGTAGTTGTGGTTATTAAAAATCAATAACCGCTCAAGTCGGTTCGGTTAGGGTTATAGCCAATAACTGACGATTATAACCGTTTGAACACTCGTATAATGTATCTTATTCCTAACAAGTATGTTTTGGGATTGATTTTGGAGCTTTCAACTGTANAGGAGAGATAATGAAATGTTTTATAATTTAATAATGCATAGGGAGTCTACAGTGTTTCCCTATGCATTAGGAAACATTGTAGATGCCATTTGATGTTGGTTAAATTTGGGGTTTCTGATATGGGTGATTTCCCCCCCCCCCCTAAATATAGGGAATGGAATGGGCTATAGAGAGTCTGCTGCTTGTGCTCTCAAAGACTATTTAAAAAAAAAACGATTATAACCGCGCGGTTATTGGATTGAATAACCGCTAACCGTCGGTTATAAAATAACCGATATCTGCTTAGGTGGTTGTAGTTGTGGTTATTAAAAATCAATAACCGCTCAAGTCGGTTCGGTTACGGTTATAGCCAATAACTGACGATTATAACCGTTTGAATACTCGTATAATGTATCTTATTCCTAACAAGTATGTTTTGGGATTGATTTTGGAGCTTTCAACTGTACCTGTGAAATCTCTTGTTTCATAGACTTCTGCTATATTGCATTGTGTTTTCACTTGTTCATATTTGCTTATTCAACTGTAGGAGTCGCCTTTCTCCCATTTCATTAGCAATCTATCTCCTATAAGTTTACTCAAGTCTGTGCAAATTTCTTGCCCTGAGAAGGAAGTCCAGTCCTTTCATTCTTCAGGGTGTGCTGGTGAATCTCTGGCAAATCCTGTGGAGGTGGACGGCATAAATTCAGCTGATCCACGGTTGCAATCGACTAAGGAAGTGTGTCAGCTGTTACCGAGTGGTTATACTGGCTCCAAAGACACCATCAAAAAAGTTGATAATGCTGTTGATAGCACAAGAGAGGCTGGAGGTCTTACATCATTGTATCAAGCTGAAAACAATCTGCCTTTTTTAAGTTCACATAAAATGGTTGAAACTGCATTCAATCTGAGCAATGGTGAAATGTTTGATGAGTTCTCAACCTCTGAAAATAACAATGACTTTGCTATTTCTGATATGAATCTAGACCCTGTTTCAGGAGTGCAATATTGTGGAGGATATGTAGCTCAGGTATGTTTTCAAACAGTTTCTGTAATCTCAAAAAATTGGAAGCAAGTATGACTGATATTTGATGAGAAAATTTACAGTTTAAATATTCTTTCTTTTGTATGTACTTTCTTTTTTTTTTAAATGTTAAAAGTTGCAGAATGTAGGTGCACAACTTGATTACAGAAATGGTATTTGCCAGTCATTTCCTGAACCTTTGCAGATTGATGAGGCATTTAAAAATTCTGATGAGATTTTAAAATTATCAAAAGAATATTATAAGGTACAAACTAACTCTGCTTTTGCCATTGTTTTTCTTCATTGTTTAGGAGTCAAGACTCTTTACATACATGTTATTGTATAGTTATCAATCATATCCAATTATTATTTCTTTTAATTTTAATTCAAAGCCAACAATACAAATGAAAAGTGCACAAAATATGTGTTATTGACATTATTTGTTTGTATAGTGCATTAGTTTAATGTGCTCACTGACTCACGCTAATGATTGAAAGCCTAAACAAAACGGTGCATTTTATTTTTCTTAAACTAGAATTGGCATTTTGTCAATCAGAAAAAAAAAGAAAAAAAAACAAAACAAAACAAAACAAAAACGTGCAACTCACACCTCACGAGTTTAAAATCAGGACAGGCTGGACAGCTGCTCAAGCTCTCAAGTATCAAGGTCAGCATTTTAATCAAAGTAAATCAACTCAAGCTTTATAATTGAAACAGAGCGTTTTTACTAAAGGCTAAAGTGTAAGACTAACCCTAATTTCTAACAATCTTTGAAACAGTAAAAGTCTGAAACTGAAAGTCTTGAGATTATTAAACATTGTTTGCCGCTTGCCCCGCCTGTAATGTTGATGCTCCCTCCCAATGAGTGACCGAGGGTGGGCAACCAAGGTATCCTAAAAAATTCTACCGGAGGTAAGGAAAATTTTTGAGGGTCGACTAATCCGTTTTTTAAATTTGCCGTTTATATTTATTTATGACAAGTTTATCCATAATGAAGCTTTTGTGGTAGAGATGTTATCTATTTTTAATATGTCACAAACTTCTAAAATCCAGTAAGTTAGAAAATCCTGAACTGTAAAAGTATGCTTGGCAGGATGTTTTCCTTTGACAGAATATGTTGTAAATAAATGTTTTGCTTTAACATCTGTGTACTGATAATTGTTTGCACAATTAAAGTTATATTTGTTGGAATTTAGTACAAAATTGTTGTCTTCTTTTGGCCCCGGTCACTATATATGTATATCCTTTTATTTGGAGAGCATGACTTAAAATCTCAGTGATCATTGTATGGAAGAGAGTCGGAACCCTACATTGAGAAGAAACTTGTGTGTGCTACATAGTACTCTTAGTTGTACTAAGTTATATCTAGTATGTCTAAAGTTCACCATATGGAATGACAGAAATTACTTTTGGAGAATGTTTTAGAACACAATTTGCATCATCTTTATGTTTAATTTTTATCTCTTTTGGGGTGATCATCCTTAGCAACCATGAAATTGGAAGAATGTGACTGAATTGCCTGATAAGGATCTTTCATATGTATCATGAGAGAAGGTAATCTATCCTTGTCATTTCTTTAAAGATTTCGTGCAGTAGAGTAATTTGAGTATTAAAATGTAGGTGCCCAATTATCTCCAACACGGTTCACGTAGACATCTTCATTTCGAACCTGATATAGCCTACAAGAGTGTAGCTACTGGAAATACGGCCAATTCATGGGATAGCCTAATAAACTCGAAGAATGTGGTTGTGCCTCATGGCGAGAGAAGAACAATCTCCAACAGTTGGGAATCAGGCAGCTATGCTCAATCCATAACTTCCCAGTCCTCTTTCTGCCCTTTTGAAGTGGTTAGATCCACTCAAACTAGTGGAAATTCTGCAATATTGGGTCCCCTTACTTCTGGTATTGGTTTGCATGAAAATAGCATCGGCAGATCTGTGGTCTTGGACTCGGATATGTTTGCAAGTAAGAACTCAACTGGGTACCTGAGTTCACAAGATAAGCTAGTGCCTGAGGGCCCAAATAGTATCTCAATTTCAGCTGTAGCTATGACAATGTTTTCTCATGCAGATGTAGATCAGCAGGAAAGTCAAGCTGGTGTTGGTTTGCATGTAAATAGCATCGGCAGATCTGTGGTCTTGGATTTGGATATGTTTGCAAGTAAGAACTCAACTGGGTACTTGAGTTCACAAGATAAGCTGGTGCCTGAGGGCCAAACTAGTATCTCAATTTCAGCTGTAGCTATGACAATGTTTTCTCATGCAGATGTAGATCAGCAGGAAAGTCGAGCTGGTGTGGTAGCCACTTCTGCCGTTAATAGTCTGAATCACCCATGTGATTCTTTTTCTTTGACACAAATTGAGCAGCAGGTGGCTTCCGGTGAGGGGAGAATGTCCACTTCACAAAATGCTGACAGTGTTGAGGAGTTGAACCAAGTATGCCCCGCAAGGAAAAGGCAAGTACGCTTTTATTGTCTTACACGTGCTTCATTTAGTTTTTTACAGTAAGCCAACTTGAGTTTTGGGGATGCATCCAGGAAAAGGGCAGCAAACAAACGTGAAACTGATGGCTGCAAACAATGTAATTGTAAGAGGTCCAAATGCTTGAAACTGTAAGTGCACAGGAGGCGTGTGTTGAGCACATTTTAAAACTTGTATCTTCTTACGCGGGTTTTTGGCAGAATGTTGAAATATATTTAGTGAAAATGTAATATCTAAAAAGCTTCAGCTTGTTGAACCTTTATTTTTACTTTTTAATGTAAGGAATTTTGTGAATGAAATTATATGAGCTTATAAACGAAGACAGATTTTCTGACCGTATCGTTTTTCTAAAACATTCAACATTTAAGCCCAAAGAGTTGCAGTTTGATTCAGTTGTATTATTTGTCATTGGCAGTTATTGCGAGTGCTTCACAGCTGGAGTTTATTGCGTGGATTCTTGTGCGTGTGAAAACTGTTTTAACAAACCTGAATATGATGACTTGGTTCTTGATACACGGCAGCAAATTGAATCTCGTAATCCTCTTGCATTTACTTCAAAGATCATTACGCATGCTACTGACTCTTCTGAAAATGTTATGGTAATCACTTATCAGAGTATCTATCTTGTTCTTATATTATGATTGAATTAAATGTATAAGCAAAAGAACTCTGCAGGAAGAAGGGGCTTGGAAGACTCCATCTTCATCCAGGCACAAAAGAGGATGCAATTGCAAGAAGTCAAAGTGTCATCAAAGATATTGTGAATGTTATCAGGTTCATTATACAGCGATGACTTGAAGTTTGTTTTTGAAAATAATATCAGGAAATGTTGTTCTTTCCAACTGCATTATTCTGAATCTCCTTCCTAATAAATGTGGTATGACATTCCCAAAATTCATGTCATACTGATTGTCACTGCTTTTTTGTTTGAAATGAGATTTAAAAACATCAAGTTCAAACAAGATAAGGATGTTGGGATAGGAAGTATGTATGCATTTTCACTCTTTGACTAATTCTAATTAGATACAGCTTTTGCTCTATTTAAGGCTAAAGTCGGATGCTCCGATGCATGTCGATGCGAGGGTTGCCAAAATTCTTTCGGGAAGAAGACAGGTCAGATTTTTTTAAAATTTTTTTAAATTTTTTTTATTATTATTATTTTTGTTTTTTGTATCTCTTGTCTGTAGTTTATTTTGGTAAAATTTAGCATGTTTTACCATCATAAATGCAGTCTTATTGAACTCGTAGCAGTCATACGTTTTCGCGCGCCATAGGATATGATTTACATTAATTTCAAACTGTAGGATTGGACAAAAGGATGGATACTTTTGTGCTGACAATAAGGGTGATTGGTGATACTTTTAACAAATGGAATAAATTTATTATTATTATTATTATTATTTTAAATTAAGCTTTGACAAAAGGAACAAATGTATTTGAGCATTCTTGGTCTAAATGATGCTAGCTAGTTGCCAATAATCTCTTGATATCAGTGAGCAGCTAATAAGTTGGTTGACATAGTTTACAATCTGACATCCGATATATACACTCTTTTGTGATGAGTGCTGATCTTACGCTCAGAATTTTCTTACAGTTCATATTGGGGAAGAGTGATCATTAATTGTTTGAGTTTAATCTTTAAATGTTATGTTGGAGAATGCATTTTCATTGACAAGCAAATCGGAAGACTGTACATTTGGCGGTCTTCACATTAGCAAGCACTAAATGCAGATAGTTTGCATCAAAATGGATATTCTTTTCTCTGGTTACTTACAACTAACTATCCATAACCCTGGAATTATGAAAACAGCATACAGGAGAGCTGAAAGATGTGATAAACCCTCTTATGAGAAGCTGGATGATGCACAGGGTGGAAAGGATTGGAGTATGGACCAATACTCACCAACATGGGAAGGACTTGCTAAGCTCAACAGTCTCAGCAACAGTTCATTCCATGATAGAATGGAGGTGGATGCTATACCTGCCATACTCAAGGACACCACTTATAGCACTCCCATGGCACTGAAAGCTAGGTCCCCAAATCAGAAACAGGTGTTTCCGCCACGATTACGATCAGAGAGACAAAGATCAAGCTCTCCACCGGGCATGAGCTGTGGCAGAAAACTCAGTTTGCAGGCTGTGTCTTCTTCCCCTTCTCTTACACCATACGGTAATTCTGAAGAGGGTGACGGTCCTTTTAGAAATGATCAAACAGACAGTACTGGCAATCATTGATTTGGGTAAAAATCTGTCCAATAATTTGTTGAATTGGTAATGCAAATGATTACAAAATATGGGTAGTAAAAACACATTCTAATACGTTTTTTGCAGGTATTAACTAGTAGACTGCTTCCAAGTTCAAACTCTACGACGGCAGCTCAAGACAGCCTTTACATTTGCTAAGAATTCTAGCAAGACCAGTTGCTAATGGCGGTGCTGATTCTTGGCCTTTATGCTACTATTTTCTTAGGCCTTATGCTGTAAGAAGGCAGGAGTAAATAATTACCATGTGTAAAGAGATTGGACAAAGTTTTGTTCCAAACTGTGTCAGAGGAATTTTCTTCAACCTAATCTATAAAAGTGACATGTGTCCCTTAAGATGTGAGATACACATGAGTTTTTAATAAAATTTATTCAAACTTTGTTCCGACTATTAAAAAAACGTGTGCATTTCACATGTTAAGGGACATATGTCACTTTTATATATTAGGTTAAAAGAAATTCTTTCAACCCAATTTAGAGAAAAACTTTGTCCAAAGAGATTTAAGCCTTTTTAAATTTTTTTAAAAATTAATTAATTATTATCATCATCATTATTATTATTATTATTTTGGCATTGCTGTAAATAGAAGAGGTTTTGTCTTCTATTAATTAATGGCAGTAGCCATAACAATGTTTGACTATAACTTGCTTGCGGTAATAAATAAGGTTTTTTTATTTTTATTTTTTTAAAAAAAACCAATTAGACTCATGAATAACTGGTGTTATATATATATATTGGCATGTTCACACAAGGAAAGGAGGATAGGGATTCCAACTAGTGACCTCCACTTTATGAGGCGTGATTCATAACTGATTGAGTTATCCCTTGAAGATAATAACTGGTAATATTTGACTTGTGCCACTATTGTGAATTCAACTATGACATTAATCTAAAAGAGATGGAAAGTGCTTGATATATATGGGTTTGGCAAACCCTTTCCTTTCCTTTCTTTTCCCTCCCTTTATTCACTTCTAAAAATAAAATAAAAAATAAAAAATTAACATCTTTTCAAAACATTTTTTTAAAAAAACTATTTTCTCATAAAAGTTATTATCTTATATCACTTTTATATTACATCAATCACTCTTCATTGCTATTCAAACAAACAAAAAGCTACTCACGACTTATTTCACTTTTATGCTATGTAGATAGTTCATGCTTTTCAAATTGATGACCAACTGTGGCAAAGGTATTGTAATTTGAATGAAGATGCAAAGCTTGTTTTGCATAGTCTCCAAACTTGGAAGGTGGTGCACACACAAGAAGAGAAGCAAATATGGCGGCACACGCTTTGGCAAAGGTGGCGCTCCAAACATCAGATGAGAAATTTTGAATGGAGGAATATTTTGAATTTTTGCATGATAGTTTGTAATCTCTGCTTCTTATATGTGCTGCAAGAATTCTCATGTGGTAATGCTTACATTTATCGCATTTAGACTGTTACGGATAAGGTTAGAAGTTGTTTTAAAATTTAAAATAGGATTTTATTTAATAAGAATTAGTAGGTATTTTTATCAATTGAAATTCAAATTAGTTTTATTATTAGTTGAGTATTATCTACCTTATCTGTTTGCAAATTCTGTTAAATCCTAAATTTTACAAATTTTTATTTTATTTTTTATAATAAAAAATATAGGTATTTTGGAAATTTTAATAAGATTTAACGGAAAATCCTAAAAGAAGAGGATATTGCAAAAAATTGAATCAACACCTTAAATTGAGATTTTTTTAAAACTTTGAGAAGATAATTTCAAAAGGCGTGGAAGTTTAGGAAATTAAGTGAATTTTCTGCTAGTAAAAATCATTCCGAAAATTTGAATTCAAACCTAGGTTTGAAAGAGCCAAACAGTGAAAGAAGGCTAAGTTTTCTTTAAAAACCGAAAACCTAATTTATCTAGTTACGCACTTGATATTTATGTTCATATCGGATTGAAAGTAATACAAGAATACACTCAAAATAAGCACAAAGACAAGGAGAGAAGAAGATGAAAAAAAAAAAAAAAAATCCAATATGTAACTAATTTATTGATGAAGTTAACAACTTGCAGAAAATTGGACTAGCTACTTTGGCTAAGAAATTGGCTAACTGCTAAAGTGCTAAGCAAATTTGCTAAGCATGGTATATCAACAATTCATAAAAAAAAAAACAATTAATCTGATTCTCTTTTTTTGGGGGGGAATAATAAAAATAGATAAAAAAAAAGAGAGAATATTTCAAGTCAAATATTGAAAGTATATAACTAAAATGCTGATGCGAATGTAGATGCTTTTAAAAAGTGAGTATATAAAAGTAACTTTTTTTAAAATATATATATATATTCTTTAGTTAAATTTTATATTAACATTTGCTAGCCGTTACTCCACCAAGGCACCAACATGGAATTTAAAAAGAAAAAAAATATTATTGCCTTATTGGAAAGTTGCACCAATCAAAATTAATGAGAATAATAGTCCTTTTTTTTTTCTGCCACTAAATTGGGATATTACTTTGTCATCTTGTTCCCCAAGGCATGAAAGATTCAATTTATCTTCCTTTTTGCCTTTTGCATTAGAACAAAAAACAAAAAAACAAAAACAAAAACGAAACAAAGATGAAATATATATATATATAGATCTATTGAAATCCCTCCGTCGGTTGGCTTGGTTTAGAGCTACCTCAACTTGATTTGCTTAGAATAATGCTACATACTATACCCACATCCAACTCTCATTCTACTAAGTTGATTTGATAGTGTTCATCAGTCTTTGATGACATGGCACATTAGTCGAATAGAATATAGTGAAATAGGAGTGTAGTATATAGCATTACCCATTTGCTTAACACGGATACACAAAGTAAAGTTGCTTGATATGGAAAGAACAAGAAAGTTGAACACAAAGACAAGTATGTGTAAAGTCTTTTATTTAGGACAGAAGAAGACATAAGGAATCAGGAAGGTTATTATAGGTAATATACCATATACCCCATGCTCCATTCTATATACTACCTACTTACACATATGCATTCAAAACATGCTCTCCTCTCAAAATTATTAGTGTGAATAGCTCCTCCTACTCACTACCTCCAACTACATACTTATTATGATCGAGATCCCTCAAGCCCTAGTTTTGGGGCCAGCCAATGGCAGATTTCGTCCATCTCTGCAGGTACTGTGTAGTGAGCAATCCTGCAAAGAGTCAAACCAAACACAAAGAGCTTTTTCGTTTCAGTTTCCATCAAGTAATCCTGAGTTATTTCTAGCTAATGCACAGAAAAGAAGAAAGAAAAAAAGAAAGAAAGAAAAGTATAGTTACCCTTCATAGGATTTGAATGTAACATAGCGAAATCCTGCTGAAGTTAAGGAGTGGGCTGATTTTTCGCCATATTTATAGAGGACAACGTCATCGCCTACAACACGATAGACAATCGGATATCATCAAGTTATGTAGCAGTTGTATAATAGTTTACTAAATATGAGTAAACTAAATATGATTACTCATTTTTGTGTGTAGAACATATATATCAAATTGGCACGAGAAGTGTGACCACAAAGGGCAACCTAACAATGGAATGACAGCCCCAACAAATAGAATTTATAGCAGTGATCTCTGGAAATGCCATCCAAAGCTTATTTGATAGTATATAAAAATACAGATACTTACAAATTCCATGACAAAGTAAAAAGGGTAAGGAAGCAGCACGCCTTCCAGCATCGTGTGCGCTTTGTATTTTGCTTCTTAAGCTCCTGCAGAGTAAAACACCATTTAACTATCAAAACTGGGAATATTTTGAATAAAAAAAATTAGGATCATTAGATGAGATCCATTAAGCATGTAATTCAGGTAGAAATCGAATAGAAACTACTGGAACGGCCTGAATATCATACGCTTTCGGATCATTATAATTTCTCACATAGAACAATCCCCAAATTTGGAACATGTTTTATTAGTACACAGGTTTAGTGCTTGCCATTCCCAACATAAACAAGAGAGGGTGCATATGTGGGTTTGTTTGCAAAGGAATATGCTCTAAATGATGTCGTAGGTACCTTGCCCCTGGAAGCCATCCACTTAGTCCAATAATTGCTTTTAGGTTGACAGGGTATGGGTTACCATTTCCATATCTTCCTAGAGCATAACAAGTTGCAGAGTAAAGCGCCATTGCAGCACCCATACTGAAGCCTCCAATACCAACTTTTACTGTCAAAAAAAATAGTATGATAATGAAACTTCCAACAAGTGAATTTGCATGACAGCAATTTGTACAGACAATATATTCTTTCAAAATAAGTATGCTAGATATAACTTGGAAAGTTAAAACATGTAAGATGGCACAGGCATAGCCTAGCAAGACAATAAATTTGATCAGTTATTACTTTTGACATCAGGTTAAACTACAGGGTTTTGAACTTCAATTCTGAGCAGGAAAATTGGTCTTCTTGATAGTTGAATATTCTCATAGAGAGTATGGTTTATAACCATGATAATAAAGAAATCGGTTATTATGGGGAGTTAGTTATTTTGCAAATATTTAGCCTTCAAAGTACCATCAGCTGGTTCTGTTGACAACAAGTTTGCAATATGTGCTGCTGAAGCATCTAAAGCCTCCCAATCATTTGAACCATCTTCTGAAAGCTCTCCCACATCAAACCCTGATATGAAACGCGAAACCATTGAGATAATGAAAGCATGAAAAGATAAATAGTACTATTTACACCTGAGATGGGTGATATTATACATATGATACTAATTTTATCATTTGAGAAGAGAGACCAAAAGGAGATCGATCCTTACATGCAGTGCAAGGAAAACCACCAAGTAATGTAACTGGGCGTGTTGGTGCAGTTGGGCAGATCCATTTAATCTGCACCACAGAATTTTAGCAGAAACCTAAGATACTTGTGGAGAAGAATAATTAAAATTAGGATAAAGGAGGCAGTAGTATGTGCACAGAAAATAGCATGTACAAGCTGATTATATTCATAAATAATGAAAGACATATATCCTTACATTTGGAAGAGGAAGGGATTCCAAGAGCTGGGAAGAGCTGCAACCAAATAGAGCGTGGAATCAGAAACCATATCATTCTTCAACTTTTAATTATTTGTTTTTCAATAAAAATATATGTATATAATACACACACTAAGTAGCTATGTATGTATATTGTCCAGAAAGTACTCAAAATTGGAAGAGTTTTACATTGAATTTTTTGGATTTTCCCTTGATCACACCACCCTTTTGAATTTACCAAGTTCCGTAGAAGAATCTCAATTACTGTATTTCTTTGCATACATATGAATATCCTTTGTAAAAGGTCCTCTCTAGTTGTTTAGGGTGAGCTACTGGACCCATTCATGAATTTGGCATATATTCTTTTCCAAATTGAGGCTTCTCAAGTTAAGTTTACATCAAATCAAATACGAGATGAAAAGGACAAATAAACTAATTATACTCATTCACGGTGCTTGTGCTCTCTCCCATCAAATTTATTCATGAGAATCTCCCCCACAACATCAAATAATTTGACATTATAGACCATGTCAGGATGTTGACATCCTTGAACAACTCTTATTTTTTGGCACCTTTTGGAACCAAAAAGTCCTTCTTTCCAATACCGGCTACGTACTTAAATACAAAAGGAAAGAATAGCATCAACCCTTGATGGAAAAGACAGGCACTAAAAAAAAAAAAAGAAAAAAAAAGGACCACTACATTTTTTGAGTTTAATCTAAATGTCTCACAGTATTAACTAAAGAAGTCAATGGAAACAATGATCCAAAGCTAGGTTTTTATCATTGATGTGCAAGCTTAAATACTTAAAATTCCATGTTGAACATGCCGTTAAAGCTATATTTACCAACATCTCAATATTAACCTCCCTCTCCCCCACAATTATCAAGCTCTCATCATATAGAAAACATAAAACTATTTGCTTCCATACTTGAAGAGTTTTAAAATCTGTGATAATGGTTCTGAGAGACAAACACAAGAATGTATAAAGCAAGAACATTGAGGTAAGCAAGGAAGCATCACCATGGGCCATTATCACCGAGTCCATGAAGCCAAACTATAGTGGCCTGATGTTTTCCTTTAGGCCTCACTACATGTGTCCGTCCAAACTCGAGTGTTCTAGCAGTTCGACTACCTGAATTCATGTCATCAAAATGTCACCACTCGAAAAGCCATACAAGTTCAAATCAAATAAAGATGAAACAATATATATTCACTTCAGCATTCATTTATAAGAGTACCATGCATCAAACCAAAGAAAACCGAAACGAATATATAGAAAGAAATTTTCCAGGTAATAGAAGTCTACACTACATGATATTTGAGATGAAAAAGGCAATGGAAGGTGGAAAAGATACAAACCAGAACCCATATAGCTCATCTTCACTCACAGTTGTGTGATCTGCACTAAACAGACAACCTATTGCAAAGACTAAAGAGTAGGTACTGCTATGGAAAAAACACAGAATGCTAATGTGTATTTATACCCATATGGATGGAATAAAACGTGCACGTATGCATCACTGTTTATGTGTCTTGTGTACACCAGCTGCACCTTGCACCTAAAACCGCCTAGAAACTCGAGGCATCCATGAAAAGGAAAGGTAAAAAGGCAAGGACAAAAGCAGCAAATCTTTTGTGAACAGAGAGAATCCAAGCAGAGGCAGAGCACATTCATCCATTCCTAAGCCACCCAGCTAGGAGAGAGGGCTCTGGTTTTGCAACATAGAGAGAATCTATGCGTGTGGGCAGTGGCCAGAAAATAAAGCAAATCCCAACAACAACTGAAAGAATATTACTGAAAACAAGAGAGAGAATAATCCAGGTTTGTAAAAGAAAATATCTCTTTACAATCATTTGTTTATACATTTTTTATGATTGATGGATACCCATTAAGCTGAAAGCAAAGTTTCCAGTGTCCTATTTATCTATGAGACATGATCCCTCAAAAAAAAAAAAAATCTGAAAAATGGAAATAGTCAATAATTCAAGGAGAAAATGAAAATTGGGGTTTGGGTATATTTCCATTTTTCTGTATTTAATTTTTCATCTAATGTAAATAGTTATTTATATTATCAATTAAGGACACCAACCTGGATTTCTTGTGGAAGAGACAGAAGAAAAAGATTGTGAACTTTTCCTCTCCTTCCCTCTTTCTTTCTTCTATAGTTGCATTCCTGCTTTTCTTGGTTGCCACTATTTTACTTTGGTTGTTCGAATAGTCAATCAAGCCCCACAATAAAAGTTTTTATTTTTTTTACTAATGGGGACACCACAAGCACATAGGAAGTCCAGAACAGGAGATTTTCTTGAATGATACTGGTGCCACCAAAATCTGCTTATAAAATTGTGTGTTCTTAACACAGTTATCTGTGGTTCTTCAAACCAATTGTGGAATCACAGAAATCCCCAGCAGAGAAATCTTGAAGAAGCATTTTTTCAAAGTAATTGTTGATGAAAGTCGATTTCTTTACTATGCCACACAATTTATTTTCGAAATCTCTTGCTACAAGGAGTTCTCTGTATTCTGTAACTCAAAAGTAAAGCAGAATGTTTTAAATTTGTATTGTATCCCTTAATTAGACTAATATGATGATGATATCCAAATTAATATGTCAACTTTCAAAGCGATAGATTTAAGACTTCATTTAGTCGTCCCAAATGGTAGTTTAATCGACTGAGACCACACTTAATTAAGCGAAAGTCACTAGTTTGAATCTATTTTCCCATCTTTTGTGGACAGAGCATAACCACATATAATCTTTCTAAGAAATTTCACTAAATCTTTTTGCACGACCCAACCATGGTTAAGTTGTGTTTCACGACCATTGTCATGGTTGGGTTGGGTCACTCAAGCAACCCCTTTTTTGTTCTTTGAAAATAAAAAATAAAAAATAAAAAATTGAGGAGGAAGAATTGTACTTTTACATTTATATTTCACAAAAATGTTGACAGCAAGTGTCAAATTTAGAATAGATATAAACTCTAGCCTTAAATCTATCACATTGAAAACTAAAGTCTTAAAGTTAAAATGGCAAAAAGCATAGAAGGTTTCCATTTTCTTCCACAGCCAAATTATGGAATTATTTAAACGTTCCAGTGGAACATAATATCAACTAATTGCCTATGGCTTGTAGCCTTGTCTGCCTTTCAAATTGAGATACTCTGATCACTAAACATTTAAATTAGCTAAAAGTGCCATTGGCATATATACTGTCTTCAACATGATAAATTTTGAGATGCATTTCCAAGACTAAGAGCTCTCATGCACTAGCCATTTCTAGTCTCCGTTTGGTTTCGCTATTAAAATCGTGCGTTCATAAAAACACACCCAACATTTAACGAAAATTTTGATTTTTTTTTTTCACGTTTTCAAACCTTTAAACATGCTATCCTTCCTCATCACTAAATTCCTAAAATCCCAACTACTTTTTAAAAAAAAAAAAAAATTAATTAGTTAAGATCTTATCACATTAGTATTTATTACTTTAAACTTTGTTACTTACTAATATATTTTAGGTTTTATACGCAAATCAGACAATGTCAATGCAGCAAAAGCAAAAACTGCAGCTATATTTAAGTGGTTGACTAAAAGACTCGAAAAAATTCTACTTACATGGCATGTCAGGATTGGTTTGGGCAATAAATGGCGGCATCAGATTTCTTTCCTAGGTCAATATTATGGCACTTCCCTCTTTAGAGAAGAGATTGGAGGGGTAGCTTTTTGTTTGTCAACTCCTTCCTTACCCCACACCCTACTAAAGAAAGAATCAATGAGGATTAGAAAAAAAGGGTTTGATACTAATTTGTGGGTTTGTATAAAGAGGACAACATATGCTGTTGGCACTACTGTCTTAATAGGGGGATTAAAATACTTCAATGCTGGACTTAACTAGAAAATTTTGAGTACACAAAACAAAGAATTTGGAACTTTTTTTAAAACTAGTGCAATGCAGCTTGATCCTCGAGGATGATTTTTGTTTATTTGTTTCTTTCTTTTTTTAGGACGGAAATTTTCTTCCTACAAAGCTGGCGAGCAAAGCAAACCTATTTTAGTGGTTGAAAGGGATCTTTGGCAACCCCAAAATTTATAAAAATCTTGGCCCGACTTTTTCACGTCTTAGATGGCTAGATGCTTTAACTTCCTACTCTTTATTACTTATTGTATTTATGTACTTATTTAGGTTTAGATCCTTCACGCAAAGAAAATCCTGATTCCTCCCAAGCTGGCGAGCACACAATCGAAAAGAGTTACCATCTTGCATAGACGGCAAAACTTTCTAACTTACAAGATTATGCATAAAGTGCAAGCATAATATCCCCAAGCAAGAGGGTGGTGCTCGTTTATGGAATAAACATTAGAGAAGCATGCCAAGAAAACTAGGTATCTCTTTATGCCTTTCACTTAAAGCTCATTATCTAATCCAATTAAATTATTCAGAATTTACATGTAACAAGCAACAAGTCTTGTCACACAAGTAAGAATGAATTATAAGCTAGGATTCACTATATATGCATTAAAAAAAAAAAAAAAAAAAATCAACCTCATGACCTGCATGCTGTGCAGCACAAGAGAGAAAGCAAAGCTAGTGAAAAGACATAATACATAAGAAAGCAAAACAAGGTGCATAGCTAAAGCTATCCCCCAACCCTAAGTCCCTAACATAAAAAAATTCCTATTCTCTAAGCTATTTGGAAAGCCATTACAGCTTTTCTCTTCTTCTTCTTTTTTATTTTTATGAGTACCCATTACATTTACAGCTGTTCATTGCTTATAAATTACTACTTCCTATAGAATTAGCTTAAGAGCATCTCCAGCAGTAATAATTATTATATCTAGTCAAAAAGTATAATTATTTATTTTAGTTATCCATTTTTTAATGTCAACTTCAACAGATTCTTTATTCTATTAGCTATTTGCTTTAAAATATTATTTCTCATTTTTTTTATTATATTATTGCCAATACTTGATTAAAGGAAAAAAGTAATATTATATTATATTAAAATTCAATCTAATACCCTAAAAAAAAAAAAAAAAAAAAAAATCAATCTAGTGTGCTACAGTGAATAGCTATTTGTAGCCATTCACTGTAGCAGTTAAGGTATAATAGCTAATCCTAAACTATTCTGTTGGAGCAAAAAAAATGGTCAAAATAGCTAAATATATCTATTTTTCTCATTTTAGCTACACTGCTAGAGATGCTCTAAGGAGAGAGGGCAGATCTTTATAAATAATCACCCCTCATATTCTTTTCCTTTTAGATGATTTGACCCATGAATGAATATTACACATTGAGAGGTATGGTTGGATTGCTGTAAAGATTGTGTTTGATATATGTTCCAGCGTTTAATTAATTATTGTCTTTTCCGCCTTTGAGAATCTCTTATAGAGCTATAGGTAGATCACTATCAAGATTAAATTTTGTTTTCGGTCTTTATATTATGGATTATGTAATTTTTTGTTTTTGTAACTGTGCTAATTCTTTATACTTTTTCTTACTCATTTATATTTAAGGTATATATAAGCAAGGATTTATTAGTCAGTTTACCCAATCTCGTAAATAACAGCAATATAAGTTATATTATTTCTATAAAAAAAAGCTTTAAATTTCTGAAAAGGCAGATTCAGCTTAGAATTGCAAGGAATGTTCTTGAGTTAAAACCCATTTTCATTTAGGAATGTAGTTAAAAAAATAAAAAAAAAATAAAAACATAATTAGCAGCCCTGATTGTTAAACTCTTCGTTTTATGTTCTCGAAATAAAAGCATTAATAAATAACCATATCAATTAGTTTTTAGTATGTGTAATAAATTTTAGACCTACAAAATATATAGCTTTTACCATATGTAGTAATTCCTTAAGATTTAATTATTATTGGGGAAAGTCCACATACCACTCTCAAACTATCACCCAATTGACAATGTCCCCCTAAACTTTAATTGCGACAATTTTCCCTCAAACTACAAAAAAATTATCAATGTTCCCCTTAAAGTTCTAATAAATAGTCAAAGTTATGAGATTATAACGTCATAAAGACAAACATAAAAATCTTATAATCAAGTTCTATCTATAACTTCAACATCCGCTAACTAATGTACAAACTTTAATTATAAGATTTTTTAAAATTGGACAATAATGGACAAGTTTGAAAAACTGTTGAACTTATATATATATATATATATATATATATAAACCATATGAAAAAGACCCCCCGGGGCAGTAAATTTCAGAGACTTCCTGGTAAATTTGATGATATTCTCAAACTTAAAGGTGCTTTACGTTTGCATCATATAAAAAGGTCCCCCACTTTCATGAAAGTAAAAGAGAAGTCGCTCTGGTTTTAATTTCTTTTTGACATTTCGACTGATTTTTGTCCCATTGTTGCATCAATTGATTCCAATGGAATCAATCTCAATATTTCTCTCTCAACAATGATAGGTGTTTTGGATTGAACCCCTAGAAGCTTCTTTTTAATTAAGGGATTGAAAAGACAAATAAAAAATAAAAAATTCAGTCACTCGTACTGTGATAATACTCCCGACACCTATTATTACACTCATTTTATACTAGTTGGTGTCCGAAAGGATCTTCTCCATTTCAAAGGAAATGGAGAGAAACCTATTAGGCAAAAGTAAAATGGCAAAATAGTCTTTTCAATTGAAAATACCATTTTGTCCTCCTAAATTGGACTAATTGGATTCAAAGGAAATGGTAAAATAATTGTGATTAAAAAAAAAAAAATGTGAAAAGTAAACAAAAATTAGTTAAAAAAAGAAAGAAAGAAAAAGAAAAAGAAAAAAGATTGAAACAAAAAGGGTGATTCATGTGGAAGGAAATAAAGAAAATTCCTGGATGAAGATGTCCCTTTCCTCATAATTCTGAAGAAATATGAATGGAATAGAAGCATGACGTCATAGGCTTCTCATGATTGGGTAAGATTTTTGGATGGCAGCCTTGGAATCGATTCTCCTTTGATTCCCATGGGGACATTGACGTAAATTGACTTCGATCATTTTGCTTGCTGCTTCATTTACAAGTTAAAACCTTTTTGGGGGCAAAGAAAAAGAAAAAGAAAATACTAGAATGGCATTTCAGATATGCCTTACTAATAATAGACAATGCATGGAACAATGGTCATGTCTCATTTTCCAGCTTTAATATATATATATATGTTAGGGGTCTAATAATAGAGGTATTTTAGGATTAAAGTACCTTAGTATAATATGTTATCTTTATAGATAACATTAGATTAGGGATTCGAATTTAAATATTAGAGATAAGTACTATCATTATAGTAATTTTATTTTACTTAGTCTTTTATTTTCACTATGCATTGCAATTGTCTATTTAAAGACATCAAAGCTCATTAATAAAAAATCATAAAATTAATTCCAAACTTTAAGTTTGGAAAAGAATTTTTAGGTTTCCTCAAAATCTAAAAGGTTTAAGTTCATTCAAAACCTAAAATATATCCCATTACTTATTCACGTAATAATATATATATATGATCAAAAAAATTATATATATATAAAATTATATTTAATTTATATTTTTCTTTATTCAAATAAGTGGTTTTACAAAAAAACAAAAAGGAACATATATAGATGACAAGAATCTACAACAATTAGATACCCCAATCGCTAGTAATTTGAGATTAATATGAGAGAGCTCATATAAAATTCATGAGTCCAACATAGGCCGAAGAGTAAGAACATTTGAGAGATAAGCAGTTATGGAGTTTTTACCAAGAATACATTAATATAAATAGTTTGAACACAACCTTTTCAAAAAAAAAAAAAATAGTTGAACACAACTCTATTTTAAAAGCCTAAGCTAATGGGCTAAGGTCCACTTAAGTATATTAAGTATTATTTTCTTTTATATTTTCTTAATGTGAGACATAACACTCACAACAATCTCAAATCAATTTATCTCTCTCTCTATGACGGTCGTTTCATCCCCTACTAAAATCTCCTTTTTTTTTAAAGACTCATATATAAAGCAGAAAAAAAAAAAGAAGATTTTCTCTCAATCTCTTCCTTCTAATTGATCCACTACGAAGTGGGTTTGAGTATTTGGATTTTTTTTTTTTTTTGATTTTATATATTTTTGGATGTGAAAGTATACGAAGAGGCATAAAGGAAAAATTAGAAAGAAAAAAAATATTGCAAAACGTACACTTGTGTATTTTATTTTATTACCTTTAATTGTGTAAAGGGTTATTGTCTGTTTTTGCAAATTTGATTATTTGGATTGAACAACGTACGTAGACATGTGGATTGAATTACGTTGGTGTAAAAGAAGAGTCCAAATACTCTAGTGCAAGCAGCCAATGAATTTGTGCCTTTCTGGGCATATGATACTAATTGTTTTAATACCTGCTCAATCAACTGCTTGAAGAAAGATGGTTCAAAAAGGATTCAAAATATTTGTATCTTGGGATGTATCCTACAATGCCTTGTAGAAGAGGGACCTCATAACTAAAAAGGACCCAATCACTCAAATATTTTTCAAACTCTCTCTCTCTCTACATGTACACAATAATTATTACTGTTTTACTTAATATATAGCAGTAGGTTTAAGTTTTGTAATAATCTATGTTATGAAATAGGTTTGAGTTTGCAAGTTATTTCCCCACCACGAGTATTTTAGAAAGTAGTAGCGTCACATGAAAAATTCGTATATTTTATACTTGCGGTTTGTGTTTTAAACCCATGGTGTTAATTACATCTCGACCTCCTACCTCGGTCGTGTTAGTTCTAAGCGTAACATTCCCAACCAATTAAAAACAATTGGTTTAAAATTCTTGTAAGCTAACTAATTAAGTTAGCATCTTAGATAGCATATGACAATAGAACATAATTCTTTCTTGATGAACTTATTTTTTCTTAATCTTTCTTAATAAAACATAAGTTCTATAATTATGTTCATCAATCTTAATAACATAATTGTGTTTCGTATGCATGGGGCTGTGGGATTCAACCCATGAGGATGAGGATCTGGCAACACTCATGGCCGCAGATAGATATATACGCCTTAATTAGCTAGCTAGCTTATTAAGTTTTAGGTACATTCCGCATGACAAGCTTAGTCATGGTCATACCTTCATGTAAACGTATCCTAACTTCAGTGTGGTGTACTCCATCCTAATTAACCGATACCTTGCCTTTTTAAATCTTAGGCCAAATGTCTTAAAACTTTTCTTAAAATATTATTCCACCTCATCCATTCTTTACTTCCTTAAAGTTTCAATAATCATATAACTTACCATGTGTATGTGAATAGGAGTACCCTGTCCTTACATAAGACTTTCCTTTTAAAACAAACTTTTCCAAAAATATATACATTTACATAGAAGCTTTTTTTTAAATAGAAACTTTCTTTGTTTGGAAATTCTCTTTCATTTTTTTTTTTTAACATGTTCATACAAGGGAAAGGAAAGGGGGAATTCGAACTAGTGACCTCCGTTTCATGAGACGTGGTCCACAATCAATTGAGTTACCCCTTAAAGACATAAATTCTCTTTCATACTTAGCATACATATCCATTTGTGAGTGGGAGAAATGCTACACTTTAGAAATTTTTTTTTTTTTTAATTTTTTGTCCAAAAGTCGGTTATCAAATTATGTGTCACCATCTCATGAATTGGTGACACATTTCTCAAAATAATAAATCTCATACAACGATAACACATTATTTGTGAACTAGCTTTTGAAAAAAAAAAAAAAAAAAAAAACTTGGGAAGTGTCATAATAATATCACAGATACATTCGGGAGTTTCTCCGGGCAAACAAAGCAAGTGAATGGGCGGCCATATTACCAGTTCTAGTTACAAAAACACATTGCCAGCCTTTTAGAGCCTTCAGTGCCCCGCACCCGACGTGTGTCGTCCACTATATGACCAAAACGGGTTCCATTGGCCATTGCTTCATCACTACTATTAAAGCATCCCCTCCGATATTAGGAGCTGAATTCTTACTTCTTGACAATAACTTGCAGGAAAGAACGCTCCCACGGCTTCTCTGCGGATGTAGAATCTGGATGACCCGGTCTCTTCGTGCTTCTTGCTGCCGCAATTACAGCTCTCGTTGTGCTTCTTTGTAAAACATTTTGATATTTAAAACAATTTATAAAAGCATGTCAGTATAAATATTTAGAATAAACAGCACTTCAAAGAGGTAGGGATTGTTCATGGTTGACATTTGAAGTATTTATTCATAATTGCATAATCAGAAAGCGGTAGTGGCTTTCTCCGAGTCATTTGAACGAAAAAATATCCTATTAGTTATATGTTAATGATATTTTTGTCTTTTTCATTTTTTGAGAAAACAAAAATACCTCTAAATTATAGTTAACTGGATATTTTCTAGTTCATTTAAAGCATGTTTGGGATTATGTTTGAGAAATACAGTTTTTTTAAAGTCAAAAAACATTTTTTTAACATAAGTATCATTTTTAAGCTTTTGTCAAAAATATATTTTAACCATTTTTAGGCTTTTTGGACTCAGGCTTTCAATTTTAAGCCCTCCAAACAGGTCCTTAAACTGGAGAGGACCCTTCAAATGAATTAGGGTAACGTTATGCACTTTCCACGTAATTTTATTCCCATAGAAATCGTTTGGCAACGAAATTTTAAGTTAAAAAATGAAATAAATTTCTACTCATATATATCAAGCTTTTCTTATCTAGATATTATAAATCTGAGATTCCACTTTCCACACCGTTATTATAATGATTATGCTTTAAACGCGTTTGCTAGCATAATCAGCAAAAGCAATAACACAATTCAGACTCCATTTACAGCCCAAACTGTTACCTTATAAGAAGACTTGGACTTGTATCAAATGTAAGTACAAGAGTAATACTTTATTACATCAAATGAGTTTAAGAGCATGTTTACATAAAATAAAATTAAAAAGAAGAGAAAAAAGTTACTCTGAAAAATTGGAGTGAAAACAGGCTTACACTAGATTTATTTATTTCTTTTCTTTTCTTTTATTGGATGATGTGCGTCTTCTGTTGACCAGACAAAGGAAAAACAAAAGTTGTACCATTCCACTTCATGGAAAAGAATCAAGCAGTAGCCATCAATTATTTGGCAATTAATGCATACCTAACAGGTTCCGTTGTTCCAACAGATGACCAGACTGTGTCTATATTACCACAGTAAACATTCCATCTCAAACGTTGCAAAAGCAAAAGCCACAAGAGCTAAGGACCAACCAAAACAAACTAAACTCAAAGCTTTTGAATTCTGAAAGCTACGCGTACTGCAAATTGTCTTGCCATCTCCCCCGATTTTTATTCGAGCAGGAAAATTGCAGGCCGCAATTAGTGATGATGATGATCATCATCGCCATGTCCATCTGGAGGTCCTCCAGGTCCCACAACTTCCAACTGTGAACATTAGATGAAGTAATTAGAGATATTCTGCAATGCCAAGTAACAAAGAAAGCAAACCGGTTTACTGAGGCACAATACAAGTTTTTCTGTGCATTGAGTTTCTTTTGAGCTTTTCCAAGTCACATCTTATACGTATAAATCCATATACAAGTTTTTCTGTGCACTTAGTTCTTAGCATGGGTTTCCACTAGCTTGCTTTAAATAGAAAATGGTGGAGGATGTGTGCATGAGAGTTGGTGTGCCTATTTATATCTATTGCATCTGGATCCACATTTAGTGTACAACTCCATATCTAAATCCCGAATCACTTCCGTCTGCTCCAGATCAGGTCCTAGCAATAAACAGTCAATCCAAATTCGACAATCTACTTACCACGAAATACTGCGAGCACACTGGGCATTCATGCGACTTGCCTTTCTCCAGCCAGAACCAGACAACATCATGTTCATCCTCTGCAATTTCAAAGCAAGAAAATCACACGAGATGTACGTTAATGAATGAAATACTTTTATTTTTCGATAGAAGGGAGATGAAGTATTTGTGTAGACAAAAGAAAAGGAGAATAAAAGAAACATGAAGAGGCACCTACCGCCTTCACCTCCAGGGCATCCAACTATTCTCTTGTCATAGTAGGACTTAACAACTGCAGGAGTTTCCTACAGGCAAAAAATAGAAAGGAAAACTATTTATCAGACAGAATCCTTTGGCAAAAAATCCTTATAGCGTTAGGCAAAAACCAAAGTAAATTAAAGAGAAAGAAATCAACCAAGAAGTCAAGAGATTCCTCACAAAAAAAAAAAAGAAAAAAAGAAGTGAACACCTTCAGAAAGTCATTGAAATTCCAAGTCTCAGTCCACATGGAAAAAAAAATGTGGATAAGATCCAAAATAAGACCTCTTTTTTGCCCCATGAAGATAGATTATCTCTGTTGAAATTCACACAGGACTTGAAAGTTGAAATATAAATCTGTCATCCCAAATGAGACAATTAAGTTCTAGCCAGAGACAAAGTAGATGGTGTGAGACCATTTTTCTGATTTCATGACATGGCATCATTTTGACTTTCTTCTATGAAGCGCGTGAATGGTACCATTTCATAAATGGCCACATTCAAGAGATTTAAGATAAATTCATATATGAAAAGAAATAGGGAATTCAATCTTATGCAAAAACCAAATGCACCTTTAGGATCTATAGAAATTATCAAATGTCAAACCACCTGGCATTTGGTCCTTAAAGGAGAAAATCATGGTCAAAATAAAATTGAAAAAGTATGATCCTACGCCTAGTATTATTGGTATTTGGTAGGGGTAATATCCTTTTATGATTGTTGTAACTTAAGAGGTTTGGCGATCCCAAGCCCCTCCTAGAGTGGCATTTTTTGTTTGGACAGCGGCTCGAAGTAGGATCCTTACCTTGGATAATCTTGGAAGGAGGGGTATGGTGGTGGTGAATAGATGTTGGTTATGTGAAAAGGAGGGGGAGTTGGTTGATCATCTTCTTCTTCGTTGTGGGGCAGCTAGTGAGTTGTGGAACGCTTTCTTCGTCCGGTTTGGTCTTTACTGGGTTATGCCTCGCTCAGTTAAAGATTTACTTGCGAGTTGGTGGTCGGGTGGTCGTACGAGGAGCGCTATGGTCTGAAAAATGGTCCCTCACTGTATTATGTGGTGCATTTGGAGGGAAAGAAACAATAGATGTTTTGAGGGCTCTTCAAGGTCTCGAGAGGAGCTCCTCTATGTTTTTCTTTTCACTCTTTAATCCTAGACTACGGACTGGTTGGCACTGCGGTTTATTTGTTTTATAGATTTTCTTTCTTATTTCTCTCCTTCCCCCTAGTCCCCCTTGATAAAGGTGGTAGGACAGGGGTAAAAGGGTTGCGCCCCTCTGAGCTTTTGATAATCTATTCTACTTGACTTATCAAAAAAACTTTAGAGGTTTTTCTTAACACGAAAATGAGGTAGTTAATGTCCTTATATTTTGTGCTCATCTTTTTGTGTTGAGAGAAATAAATAGAAATTTTAAATTTTAAAAGTCATGTCAAATGTTTTGGAATGATCGCCAGGAAACAAATATTGATAAAGCTATATCTATTAAAATATTTGACTACAATATTTATTGAAGTCTTAAACTTCTATATTTTTGTTAATATGACCAAGGACAGTTATTATTACATATTATTGAAAAGAATTACTTATCAAAAAAATATATATATTATTGAAAAGAATTAGGAATGTGCCAAGTACAACAGCATAATAGAAGAGAAGTGCCTATAATTTAATCTCTAAGATTACACAAATCCATACAATTCAATAATGAAGAATGAGAAACCGCCGGAAGCCCCATCCATTCATAAAGCTATCTCAAGAACAAAGGCTTCAACTTAGACCAGTGGCAGAGCTAGGGTTTTTCTCAATAAATTGTTGCATCTCATGTAATTGATATAACTTAAAAAAATCTGTGCACAAGTTAAGCAATAAAAAATTTGAACTAATTTAGATGTCAAAATTTTTTCGTTGACGAACAATTGAACAAGTGACCAAATTTCTGTTTTGTTTTTCCAGGAAAAAAAAATTAAACTGAAAAAATAAAAATAAAAGGAAAAAGAACAAAACCATTGCATCAACAATCAACATCATGTGCTTAGAAAAAAAATGAAAATCATGTTACCCATGAAAAAAAAAAAATCATGAACAGACATGGCATTTGCTTTCACTTAATTACATGCATAACAATTTAGCAAGTTTTGTGTTGTCCATCTATGTGGGTGGCCTATGTGGGGGCTAACAACCACATATTAACAACTAAAGTAATTAAGTCTATTTATAATCTGGCCAAAATAACACAATACAAGAAGAAGTTTAGAACTAGAAGAGGAGGAGAATTTATCGAATACCAAGTATTCTTCCGGCTTTAGTTCTTTGTAATATGTGTTTTAGGTTTTTGCATTCTTTGCTTGCAGAGAAAAAAATAAAAAAAGGAGAATGAAAATGAGAAAAGTGGGGGTACGAAGATAGAAAACTGAAAAGAATGGGGAAAAACAAACTACCGAAGAGAAAAAGAAGCTTTGAAGAATAGTATGGACAGACATAAAATGTGTGCAAATGAATTGAGAGGTCATCTATATAATTTTATTTTTTCAGGAGGGAAATGAGGGAGACCAGAAAATTAGTGAGGCAGGTATAAGAAAATATAACCTGAAACTTAGACCAAAAAAAAAATCTGAGTCATGCTAGATTCTTTAATTTTTAACTATTAAGAATTACTCAGGTAGCAACCAAGGTTATAAACTATAAAAGCCACAAATAACAGCACCAATGCTCTCAATCAAAATTTTGCCCTGTTCTTAAGATACAAAGGAATTTCATCAATGCTGTCAGAAGTAACAAAGTAATCCAAGTAACAGCTATTAATCCGATTAAGTGTGCCATGTGATTCAAAATATAACTCCTAATATGCAACTTTCTATGCTACTGAAGAGTCATGTTATTTTTCCACTTCTTTTCCCGCAATTCTTAGACATCTTTATGACGAAGCAGGCAGCAGTTTATCTAACACTTGCCATATAGGGCAGAAGTTTCATACAACATTCCATACGTTGAGTTTTAACTACCTATTTCTTTTTTCAAATAAAGCCATCTACTTCCTAAAAAAGGAATCTACATTGATTTTTTTTTTTTTTCGATGTCAGGGAACCTTTCCAAGGTAGGGCCTTTCGGATCCACCCCTGTCCCGTGCACTGCACCCTCAGAAGTTTCCCTATACAGAATTTGTTAAATCACTGGCTTTTCACAAGGAGGTGTGGCCCCAAGGAATTGTTTGCACCCATTAGGTGTTGAGCCTTGGACCTTGAAGGGAGCAAACCCCAAGACCAAGGCCTCCACCACATTAGCCAACCCCTTGGGGTTAAATCTACATTGAATTTTACATCAGTACAAATGCAATGTTTTGATGTATCTAACACAAAATTAAAAAGTTTTCAAAGAGGCAAAAATTTGCCAACAAGAAATATTCTAAAAAGTTTGCCACACAATAAACATATTTAAGCAGTGATTCGTCCAAACAAATGACATAATCAATGGCATTTTTTTTTTTTTATATATAAGTAATTGAAATATCATTAAAAGCGCATGACACCCCCAAGTACACAAGAAGTGTACAAGAGAAACCACCTAACTAGGAGGAGCAAAAAGAACAAAAAATTCATGATAACTACTCATTAAAGGAGAACTAAAAGCAATTGTCCAAAGATACAATGTATTGAAAAATAGAGACTTAGGCCTTGTTTGTTAAACAATAATGTTTTTCCAAGACACTGTTCACAATAAAAATTACAAATTAAAAAAGAATAATGATTGGCATAGAAGAGTGAAAAAGTGGTATTGAAAAGTGAAAAAATTTAGTTTTGTAGTATTTTTTTTATTTGAATAGTAGTAAAAAGTAATTGATATGATATAAAAAGTGAATGATGTGATATAAAAGTGTGAATGTTTTTACGTTGATTTTTTTAAAAAAATGAAGTGACTAGCGTGTGAGAGTGGTGTGTTGTTTAACAAACACTACTTTAATCTACTTTGAAGTCTTTTACCAGTCCTCAAACTCCTATCATTCAATCCCCAAGAGGTAGCTCAATCGGTTGAGACTACGCTTAATGAAGCGAAGGTCACTAGTTTAAATCCCCCTCCCCACCCCCTCTTGTGCAAACATGTAAAAAAAAATAAAAAATAAAAACTCCTATCATTCATTTTCATCTATAGACACCACAAAATGCACCATATTCCACACTGGAGCACTCTGCGTATTGCCAGCAGTCCCCCAACAAGCATACAAATAGATAACTCATCTAGGAATGACCCAAGACAACTCAAATCAAATAAAGAAAACATTCCAAATGGCGCAAGCAACCACACAATGAAGCAAAAGATAGTCCACAGACCTTCCATTCCTTGTACATAAGCAACACCAATCAACCACAATGACATGTTGTTTCGGTCATTACCCATAGTAAAAATCTTTCCTAGAGCCACCAACCAAACAAAAAAGGCCACTCTCAACGGAACCTTAGTTTGCCAAACACTTTTCCATGGGAAACGGACACAATCATGACCACCCATGACACTATAGAAAGATTTAACACTAAACAAACCCTTTTTAGAACAGGCCCCCTGTCCTTTCCTACTCATCTCACTCTCGTTAAATGCAACACCCTGAAAAACAAGGCAAAGGCTTTCACCTCCCAATCATGAGCCGCTCTAGTAAAGCTCATGTTCACAAAATCGAACCTCCCAAAAATTCCACAAGAGTCGCACTAGAAGCATTCTTTATGCAAGCAATACAAAATAAAATAGGAAAGGCTTCCTTAAGGGTCTTATTCCCACACTAAAAGATCATATCAAAATCTAACCTTGGATCTATCTCCCAGCTCAAATCTAGTATGACAACAAAACTTCCCCTAAACCCTCCAAATATTGTTCCATAAACCCACCTCATGCACCCTGATGGGCTCTCTAAAACACCACCCTCCTCAAGCACTTCCATATTGAGAATCCACCACCACCCTCCGCCAAGTCTCTCTCTCAAGCCCATAGCGCCAAAGCCATTTACCTAAAAGAGCATGATTGAACCTTGGCATGTTCCTAATCCAAACCCTTCCTCATAGATCAACAATCGCACGGAGGGAAAAAAGGGCATATTTATTTTTGAAAGCATTTGCCTCTATCATACACAGTCAAATAATAACTAAAGTATATGCCCCAAACCACTAACGTCAACCCATAAGCTCTAACTAATTGATTTGTTGATTTGAAGTTGTGACAGGCCACATGTCGCAAAAAAAAAAAAAATCTAGCTCCAACGAAACAAAATAAAACAAACAAGAGGGCATCATTGAACAAACATAACAAGATGCTTCTAAATAGTAACATAGTAATTTTTACATAAATCCTGATTATGTTAAGAGATAACACAATAGAATTGCTTATATAAACACGAGGGAGTGGATTTACCAATTAAAAATCAACACAACAGGAATCGTACAAGCACTTCAAGGCACAAAGATGAACAAATGTTAGATTAAAACATTGTAGTAACTTCTATAATCAACTGTTAAACCAACTTAAGCAATGCATTATGTAATCAGAACCACAAAATTGCAAGAAATGACGCTGACCTTTGTGCCGAAGGGACCAACTGGAAAGTCGATATCAAGAATTGGCCTTCCCTACAAAAATCAACCCAACCAAAATCAGAATCCTCTCTAAAACCACAAGAAACCACTAAGTAATCATTCGGTCACCGAAGACAAAAGTGAATTAAATAAAAACTATATTCAATAACATCAAGGTATTTCATTTAGCTATATCTAAAACTTCATTTATTTCCTTCCAATTAACCAAATTAAATTAAATTAACACCTGAAGCTCAGCTTCAAGCTCCTCACGCTCGTGGCCGGTCGCAATCGGCATTACATCTTCAACCCTCTTCTTTACGGTACCCTCCGCTACACAATCAAACATACCCACATCATCAGACACACCTATACATACACATACATGTACATAGATCTGAGAAGGGGGTGGGGAGATTCAGTTTCGGTTAGTACCGGTGTCGACGCTGAAGAAGCGGAGGCTGGAGAGTGAGGCATGTGGAGAAATGAGGGATCGGGTGGGTAACGACGTGGATCGGGTCGGGGCGGCGGCGGCGGCTAGGGTTTTGAGCTGGGAAGAGAGAAGTCTCCGCCACATGCTGGTGAGAGAGTTAGGCTCTGTTTGGAGCTTGAGATCTCAGGTCACGCCCCGAGTCAATAGCCGAGAGATAAAAAGAGAGCTTTTTGTGTTTTCTTCTGTGAAGGCTTTGGTTTCTCTCTCTGGAAGTGAGAAATGGCGAAGGGGTGAGGAAGGGGAAGGGGACACGTGAGGGGGTGGGGTCGCACGTGCGAGGTGGGGGGAGAGGGAGGGGTTTGAATCTTCGATTAGCGTTTGCACTTTGCAGTGTCTCATGGTCGGGCCTTGGGTGAAAAGAATTGAGAAGCCCATTTGGTACTAAAATTCAACGAATCTTTTTTCTTTTTCTTTTCTAATCCTCAATGGGCTAAAGTTATGCATTAAACCTTTAAAATGCAAATGGAGATATAATATAAAATTATATAAGTTAATTTTAATTTAATCAATTAAATTAAATAAGTTATTTATCAATTTTATGCCGCTAATTTTATATTGAACTTGCGTCGAGTTTGCTAATTGCGTTAAAAATTGTCATCACTTATATAATATTGAATGTTAGGTAATGATTTAATTAAAATACAAGTATAAGATTGTATATATATCAATTAAGAAAATAAATAATAATTCATTAATTTCATGTTAACTTCCCATTTCATATAAAAAATTAGAAGACTAACATTTAAGATCCGCTTAGAATTGCGATTTTAAAAATGTAATTAAAGGTTTAGAAATCACAATTTGCCTTTTAAAATTGTAGTTTAACCTTTAAAATTGTGTGCTTTCAAAAAAACACCTCATTACCTACAATTTGAAAACGTAAATTTTATGCATTTTCAAATCTCAATTAAAAATAAAAAAATAAAAAAAAACATTTTCGAACAATTTAATTTTTTATGATTTAATTTAAAATTGCACTTTTGTACACCGCTAAAAGAAGAAACGACAGGTCCCTAATGAGTAGTTCAATCGACTGTGAATCACGCTTCATGAAACGGAGGTCACTAGTTTAAATCTCTCTTCCCTTTTCCGTTGTTTGGACATGTAAAATATATATATATAAAAGGCAACATATGAGACTAGAGTCACCTGTAATATAATGGAAGATTTTAACAAGTCATCAACAATTATCAAATTTTTGCCACAACATCGATGCTTTTTAAAAACCCTTAAACAACGTTTAAAAAAAAAAAAAAAAAAAAAAAAAAATCCCTAAAGCCATTTGAGCCCATCATCAACTCCATGCTCACCATTGATCGTCGCCGTCCCTCTCTGCCGCATCTCTCCCCATCACTGGCTACCACTAACCCATTTGCTTAACACAAAACCCAAATCCATACCAAATCCTTTCACCATAATCTCTTAACTAGCACGTTAGTTAGGTTAAGGGATTGGGTGTGACCGTAGATCAGAAACTTGTACGGCTTCTCGGTCGCCGACGTGTTTTTCGCTGGGAAAGTTAATAGGGTGACTAGAATGTGGATCTTGTGGGAGGACCATACTTGTGGCATGGCGTGGCGTGACATGGAGTGAGATCTGCTAGTGGATGAAAAAGATTAGGATTTTTGGGTTTTGTGTGAAGGATATAGGTTGATGGTAGCCGGTGATAGAGAAAGATGCGGCGGAGAGGGTCGACGATGAACAGCAATGAGCATGGGGTTGATGATGGGCTCAAATGGTATTAAGAGTTTTTTTAAAACGTTGTTCCAGGGTTTTCACAAGAATTGATGGTGTGGTAAAATTTTCACAATGATTGATGACGTGTTCAAATCTTAGCCCTCCATTATAAACGGGTGGCCAAGATTTGAAGAATTGCAGACGTCTTAAGCCACAAACATAATAGTAAGACATTTTTTTATGGATTTGGAAGGAAGAATGCAAGAGGATTGAGCACTTGTGACCAAATAGAATGATTGAATTGGAGGCGGTGATCCTCCAATGGTTAGAAACTCTTTTATCTTATAGTGAACCGACAGTTGCAAGGGTAGTACATGTGAGTACAAGAGAGAGTAGTACATGGACGTGATGACATCTACTTACGACAGTACAGGTGTACCAAAAATGGCAAGCAAGTGTACTAAACATGATGAGTTAATTTATGGTAACAAACATGAAGCGATAAAAATTTACGGCAATTACCTGCCCGATTCAGACAAGAAATTGTCACTACATACTTGCACAACAGTTGTTCTGAAGAAAATCTAAATAAATGCAAATTAGAGAAAGCTTAAAAAGATTATCCCCAGAAAAATCACATTTAATTTACTATGCCCCAAACAGCTAAAACAGCCACAATTTTGCACTCAGCCAACCGGCTTTTGTCTTATCCTTTTAGTTTTAGCTTCCTGCTCTGGATGTTCCTCCAATTTTCTCCTTGAGTTTTTCAGGTCTTCCTCACTCACCACACCTTTCAGTTTTTGGTTCAATGTGTATGCTTCAGCCATCTTCCTCCTGCACTCTTTGCTCTCAGAATCATGAGGAACCACTGAAACAGAATGAGGAGAAAGTAAGCAAAGAAAATACTTAATCCACAAAATCAGTTTAGTTCAATAAGAAAATTAAAATTTCTGATGCCAATTTGCACTTCAACTCATCATTTTCCTTTACGAGTTTGATCTCTATCGCTCCTCTCCATCTTCTTCATTGATAGAAGTCTTCATTATTTAGCCTTAAGTATTAGTTTACACGTAAAATTTACAAGAGCATTTCTTAGGGAAAAGATGTGAAAACTTTAAGCTCAGTTATACGAGAATAGATCTTTCTCTTTCTGGCAAGTACTAACTAGGTCCTGGATGCAACCAGTTGGTGACTTGTAAAAGTAAAATTTGAAAGAATGAAACAATCTTTTGATAGTAGGATTTATAAGAAATTTAAAGTTTCTCTCTAAACAAATAGTAAATAGTGAGGGGGCAAATGGGAGGAGGGGGCAAGAGGTGTTCACTTCGTATGACTGCTGATCATTGTCCTTGTGGAAGAAAGGGAAAATAGAGCTATGAACTACAATATAAACCACAGAGCTCCCCTGCTTACTATTCTTTTCTTTATTTCTCTCAGAATGACTGAAATCAAGCGTTGCAACAAGGAAGACAAAATGATTGACAAAGTCTTAATATAAGTTATTTTATTCCACAGAAAACCAGCCACAACAAAAAAGACCAAACTTTCCATAAGAGGACACACTAACTGCTGTATGCTATTACTTTGGAACTATGGTAGAGATTGCTCTAGGTATGGTAGTATTTTGGTTGAACTTGGATAGTAGCATTTTACCAGAACTTGGATTGTAATATGTACGGTAGAATGGGAGGTTATGTTCAACAAGGTTTGATTGATAGTGTTTTCTTAGTACCATGCAACAACATTTCAGTTTTTGATGTGTTTGACTGATGGGATTTCTGTTCCTTCACAGGGAACTGAAGTGGTTTCACCAAGGAAAATGGTGAGGAAAAATTCTTTTGATAGAAAGACCGATGCTGACTCGAATTCTTAGAAATTGGCAACAATTGTAGAGAGAAGAAGTCAAAGAAAACAAAGCAGGAAAGATTGAAGCAAATGTGTAATTGCAACAGGCATGAACTTCAAAAGATTTGGTTGGATGACTTTCAACAACTATGGAGATTAGAATTTGGGTATTACAAATACGTAGAAGAACACGAACTAATGTATGTTATTACTTTTGAAATATGATGGGGATTGCTCCTATGGTAGTATTTTGGTTGAACTTGTTAGATTGTAACATTGATGGTTGAACTTGGATGGTAGTATTTTGGTGGGATTTGGATTGAAATATATACAGTAGAATGGATTGTTATTTTGGCAAAACTTGATTGTAATATTTACGGTTAAAGTTGAATATAAATTTTTTTATGGTATTTTAAATGTGTTGGATGTTATTTATGACTCTCCCAACTTGAAAGTATATAATTTATAGGTCTATACATTTATGATTTTTTTTATTAGTCATCATTAGTTAATATATGTATTTTTTAAGGGTTAAATACCTAATACCTCCTTGAACTTTCAAAACTTTATTTTTTTCTCCTTAGGGTTTGGAAAGTGATCAAATTAGTCCTTATGGTTTTGAAAAGTGACCAAATTAGTCCTTCCACCAGTTGACCGTTAGTTTATTTAATAGACTAACATGTGGACCAATTAGAAGTTGACACTTGGCACCTAATTAAATTTTTTATTAAAAAAAAAAAAAAAGACAAAAAAAAGGGCACCAAGGGGTGGCTGAGCCACCCCCTTGGCACCTTGGCACCCTCATCTGGCCAGATGGTAGCCTCCTTTCCTAAAAAAAAAAAAAAAACGATGGCGGCCCCTATTCATGTGTCGCTCGCAATATTTCTAATCGGCAACCGCATCTCTTGAGCACCGCCATTTCTTCCCATCGGTCCTACGACACCTTCCGGGCTCAGGATCGTTGTTGGAGAATCCCAAATGAAAAGAACCCCATCCCAACGTATTGGGTCTTAAAAGGCACCCTGGAAAGCTAGAGAACCCAGCATAATCAAGGGCTTTTTTGATGGGGATGAGCAAGTTAGATGGTACAGGCATATTTGCACTGATGTATTTGTAGATCAAGGCCCGGTGTTCTAGCTCCATTCATTGAGATGGGGGTGGCCAGGCTACCCCCAAGGTGCCAAGGGGTGGCTGTAGTCACCACAATTTTTTTTTTTTAATCTTTTTGTCTTATTGAAAAAAAATTTTTTTTTTTAATTTTTTTTTTTATAAATTAGAAATTTTAATTAGGTGTCAAGTGTCAACTTCTAATTGATCTATATGTTAGTCCGTTAAGTCAACTAATGGTCAACTAACGGAATGACTAATTTAGTCACTTTTCAAAATCGCAATGACTAATTTGGTTACTTTCCAAACCCTAGGGGGAAAAAAAAAAGTTTTGAAACCCCAAGGGGGTATTAGGTATTTAACCCATTTTTTAAATTAAAGATAATTTTTAGGTTGACTTTTTTATTTATTTTATAGGGTAAATATATAATAATACCTTGGGTCAACCAGTCAGAATTTTAAAATGCTTAAGTTTTTTTTTTTTCGAAAATTTACTCCCTGGATGTAAGGAAATTACAATAAAATCCATGCCGTTACACTTTTCGTAACGGCCGTTAACAGATCCAAAACGCACCGTTTTGGGAGATTAAAATATTATTTTTTTTAAAAAATTTTAAATTTTTAAATCTAAAAAATATAAAATATAAAAAAGGTGAAAGAAGAAGGGTGGCCGATCCACCCATAGGGGGTGGCTGGCCACCCCTTAGGCCACTGGGGTGGCTCGGCCACCACCAGACCGGCCATAGGGGGTGGTTGGCCACCCCCTGTTAAAGAGAAAAAATAAAATAAAATAAAACATGAAAGAAGAAGGGTGGCCGATCCACCCACAGGGGGTGGCTCGGCCACCGACGGCGATGAGGATGGAAGTAGCACCGGTGAGAAGGGAAAGAACCGTTATGGATGAAGAAGCTAATTATGGTGAAGACGAAGATGTGGGCGGGAATCCTGGAGCATTTACTACAGAGGGGTCTGTTGATGGGCTAGACGAAAATCCTGCAATTATGGAGAATATTGAAGGAGCGCCACATGTGAAACAATTTGGGAAAGAGAATATGACGGAGGCAGTGAAGGAGCTGAACTTGAAAGGAAAAAATCATGCATTTATTGAGAATCAAATGATCCCTGAGGTGCCACACGTGGAACAAAATGGAAAGGAGAATATAATGGAGGCGGTGAAGATGCTGAATTTGAAAGGAAAAGACCATGCATTTATTGAAAATCAAAAGATCCCTGGTGGCGTGGACGTGCATGAGAAAAAAAGGAAAGAAATACAAGGGGGGAGTGGAGGTGGGACATGGGGGTGGCCGGACCACCCCCTGTTAAATAAAAAAAAAAAAAAAAACCTGAAAGAAGAAGGGTTTAATACAGGGGGTGGTTCGACCACCCCCTGTATTAAAAAAATAAATAAATAAATAAATAAATAAATAAAAAAACAAAGCCTCTGCATGTATGCAAATATAAAGGTATTCTTAGTAGAAGGACTTGCCTAGTATCTATAAGAACAAACCAGAGCAGGATAAATACATGATGGAACCGGAAAAGAAGGATGCATTTATTTTTTCAAGAACAAATCCAATAACTCTCTCATCCAAGGTGTCATCATTGTTCATAAAACAGAGGGAACAGAGGGAGAGCCGGTGACCAACTACCGGCCGGTCTGGGGGGGTGGTTCTGCCACCCCCATGGCCTTGGGGGTGGTTCGGGTGGTTCGGCCACCCCCTAGGGCCAAACGGTCACCCCTGGTATCATCCTCTGTTCACCTCTGTTTTTTTTTTTTTTTTTGGTTCTTCTTCTCATGCTCCTCCAGTTCTCTCTGCAGTCTCAAAAATGAACATATAACATGTTTCACTAAAACATTTATATATACATGTATCACCCACTCGTTGTACAGCCTGAAATCGACGCACCGCTCACCATGGCACTGGTCATTCTTCTAGACCAGATGTTCGGATCTTCCAGACGCCTTTCCCATTAATTAGATTCCACCGCCCAAGCAATTGGATCGAACCCACCGAACGGATCACCCTTTCGTCAGCTACACACCAGGCCGCACTACCACGTATAGCTACCGCCACGGCTCATGGCACTATGGCAAGGCCATTTTTCATCTTTTTTTTTTTTTTTTGTTCTTCTTTTTTTGGGTATGGAGATATATATATATTCCCAACCCTTCTGTTTTTCTGTCTGGGTTTTCTGTTCCACTCCCTCCGGCTGAGGATAATGTATATAATTCTTCAAAAACAGGAGAACAAAAAATGGCAGATTTCTTTTCTTTTCTTTTCTTTTCTACACCCTCTATTTTCTTAGAGCAACGATGCAGAAATGGATTTGTATCACCCACTTTTTTTTTCTAAGACTTGTAGTTGCACTGTAGTTGTATCACCCTCTGTTTTTTTTTTTTTTTTTTAATACGGGGGATGGTTCGACCACCCCCTTAGGCCATGGGGGGGCCGGTCTGGAGGTGGCCGAGCCACCCCCATGGCCTAAGGGGGTGGTCGAACCACCCCCTGTGGGTAGATTGGCCACCCTTCTTCTTTCACGTTTTTTTTTTTTTTTTTTTTCTCTTTAACAGGGGGTGGTCCGGCCACCCCCTATGGGTGGATCGGCCACCCTTCTTCTTTCACCTTTTTTTTTAAAAAAAAATTTAGATTTAAAAATTTAAAATTAAAAAAAAATTAATATTTTAATCTCCCAAAACGGTGCGTTTAGGGTTTGTTAACCGCCGTTACGAAAAGTGTAACGGCAAGGATTTTATTGCAGTTTCCTTATACCCATGGAGTAAATTTTCGAAAAAAAAAACCTAAGCATTTTAAAATTCTGACTGGTTGACCCAAGGTGTTATTATATATTTACCCTATTTTATATTGTGAATGAAAATTGTTATTTATAGGTTAAAATGAAGTATAAGAAATATTTTGTAGTTTTCTGTATCAAGGTTGTAAACAAACATCAGAAAAAAACCACTTGTTTGGGAAAATGTTTTTAGCGTAAAACAATTTTCAACAATATTTTACTCAAAACAAACAGCCTTGATTTCATATGCAGGTTCCTAAAGCAAATAACTATGTATTTGTCATCCCATCAGCAATTATTCATCACAGAAGAAGATTTGACCTACTTTTGAGAACTGATCGAAAGGTAGTGTAAACAACTTAAGTGACAAAACTGACCTGGCTTTGGATAATCTCTTCCAATTATGCACTTTGCTTTAGTCTGAACACTTAGAGGAGCTGTCCACGGCTCATAAATGTACTCCTTTGGCATATCTGATCATTGACATTTGATTGAAAAGGTTAAATAAGAGAATATAGCCTGCCAAAAGACCATAACGAAAGTGAGAGGAACCTGAACATACCTTTCAATACGGGAAGAAAATGCCTGATATAATCACCATTTGGGTCATACTTCTTTCCAAATGAGATTGGTGAGTAGATACGGTTATACTGGTCAGCATTGAAATAATCATATGTGAAAAAGCCTTCAGCTAGGCGCTAGTCAATTCAATTGCCTTATGAAGCAATAAGTTCAAAATGGCAATTCAAAAATTTGAGCCCTTAGATATCTTGCAGTAACCTACTTGTGCAAATTAGCAATGAAATTAAAGACTAAGCCATGTACTACACTACACTGACCTTAAAGAGAATCACATAATTTTGAACCATCTGATTATAGCACATAATATAAATCACATGAAAACATTCACATGAAGCCATGGAAAGTCCCAGATACGATGGTCCTGCTAAAGCTTCATACCTGGTAAAAGAATGATGAACATGAAAGCCATAGCCAGTTTCCATTGTTGATTGCCCAATCCGAGTCAATCAGAAGCCTTTCAAAAACATCACGTCCTTTTTCCCAATGAACAAACTATTGGAAAAATAAATAAATAAATAACTAATGTCAGGGAAAGAAAAATAATACAGATAAAATGATTTTCTAAGAGTAACAAAGTCATGTACCAGATCGCCACGAGTTAAAAAACATGCAACAGAGTGGCGTGCTAGATGATGCATCCAACCCCACTTGCAGAGCTACAATAGTAAACATGTATAGATTTCAAACACACTGCCAAAATATGAAGATGAAGTGTAAAGAAAGAATATGCTTGGGTTGGAGCAGCAAAGCAGCACTTAGATTGGTATCAATATCTGTATACCGAAGAAGGATACCACAAACCTAACCTGAACCATGATAGCATCAATCCAAGGGTATCCTGTCCTAGCTTCCCTCCAAGTCGCCAGCAGTTCATCATTGTCATTCCAAGGTATCTGCACCAATACGTCATCTACATAAATCTTAGGAAACATCAATTCTTTTGTTTTTCAAAAAAACCCTGGCTTGAGAGCCAGAGCTCAAGGGGAAAGAAAGACGAAAAAAAAAAAAATTACACACGATACTTTAACATGGAATTAACAAGGCAACAAATTGAAAGATGGATATATTCGGTAGGACTTTTTCCAATTAGATTTTACATGTGTATTTTGTACTTATATGTATATATGTTTGGACATGTATGGACTATGCCCGCACATGTGTGTGAGCACGTGAGCACATAAAGTTTGGTGTAAACTGAAGAAAAACTTGAGCTAATACTGCCCTTTATGCTACTCATCCACCATATTAGCTATGTGACCTAACATCAAGTCAAAAGACTTTCCCTCCCCCCCAGAAAAAAGTCAATGTTGAAATAACTATGTCAAAAGATTCTAGATATTGGTAGAAGTTTTTTCTATATCTATAAAAGAAAGGATTTCCCCCTCTGTTCCCATAGTATATGAAAGCTTACACATAAATGCGCATTTTAATAGAACAACACTTTCCCTAAATTGCTTGAGATGAGCCAAGAAAGGTAGGTTTAATTTTTTTTTTCTTTAAATGTGCATTCGAATTTAATGATAATAGGAGAAGTTGAATAAATAATTGCTTTCATTTTTTTGAAACTTTCATGTATTTTAAGATAGTCCAAAAGGAAAAAAACACATTATGGTGGAGGGAGAAACACCTATCCCTTTTATTTCAACACCTAAAGTGCCCATATTCTCTTTGAAGCCCGAAAGAAACTGGCTGACTTAGACTTCATAAACAATGGGAGAATGTAATGCAACAGAAACTGATTCGCAAGAATAAGAGGAAGAAAAATATAAAGTCGTACAAGTAATGTTTTCAATCCAAACATGAGTAGGATGGATGCTTTTACAAGGGAGCCATATTACTGAATGTACCCAAATTCTTGGCAAACATAACCAGAAATAGACAATAGTTTATCCTGTACTCCAAGTTACTTTCAGGCATATGCTGACGAAAAACTCCAATTTTGAAAAGAATTTCATTCATAGTATAGCAATGCAATTGAAAGAAGAAAAATAATAACTGTCAATAAAATCAATTTTGACCCTTTCTACATGTATAAAGCCATCTATTTTGACATAGAAATTAGTAAGACATATATTACAAATTTATTTAAGTTACAATTACAGCTTGTCCACCATTGCGAACTAGGCTCGGTTCTTTAAACATAAAACATTTTCCTAACAAATATGTTTTGAATCAAAATATTCTCTGGGAAAATGTATATTTGTATTGTTTGATTGATACCTTCAAAATAATTTTCTAGCGTTTAATTGCACTGAAAATCTCTATAAAACAACAAAACCACACAAAAAATAGGCAGGCACTGGTAACAGTGGTTGAAGAGGTTGTGAGAACATTAAGGGATAGGAGCAAAGACGGTGGTAGAGGCATCACGGAAGAGGGGGATGGAGGTGGTAGTGGTTGTGGTGTAGAAGAGTAGAAGAGTTGGAGGAGAGAGGTTAGGAGACGGCACAACCTAGGTCCGGTAAATGACTTAGCGTCACCAAAACGTCATCTATTTACCGCCTCTGTGGTTATGATTTTCCATTAATTATAAGAAACTCATCTTTTAACTAACATTTTTCAGTTGCACCAAATACAGTTAAATACCTAAAACAATTTCCCAAAAAACAAATGACTAAGATAATCTACAAAGGAAAATGGAAGTTGAAAGTGATTGAACAACATGTCTGGAGCACTCTTATAACAACCCATTGGTGATAGTTACCTGCTTGCATATTCTGTTACCCCTCATCTGATCAAAATTAGGAGTGCCTAAAGCCACAGTGTAGAAAAAATCTCGCCATAACAACTACAAAGGTCAAGAGTAAATTTCAGTTTGCTGAATCTAGATTAGGAATACCAAAAACCATAACTGCTAGATGTAGAATGACCTGTCCAACAAGAGAAACTGGAGGTGATGTATGCCTTTTGACATTTCTATATACATCTTGAAGGCATTGGTAGAAGTACCTGGAAGAGAGGCATCCAAACTGCCAAGAAGATTAAAATGGAATGAAAATATAAAACAAACCAAGGGTTCAATAGTAAGTTTCTCTAAAATTCCTCAAGGTTTGCAAATTAAATTCAACCAGCAGTAATAGAAAATGGTAAACAATATAGCTCTTCCTGTTCATAACTCACTTTTAAGTAAGGCGATAGAACAGTTGTTGCTGGCTTTAGAAATGCAGACGGATTACCCTTAGGCTTCTCAAAGGTTGCCACCCACACCTACAACACAATTGAAAGAAAGAGTGACGAATGCCACAAAGACATGCTACTCGGTAGAAAAAAGGAACAAATGTTTGAGATTAATAATTCTGACATGAACTAGGTCAACTATATTGAAAAGCCAAATGGGAGTAGATAACTAACCAAAACTATTTAACACAGCAAAATTTTATTTTCTTTTGGGTAGGCATAAGAACTTAATTAAAAAAGCAAAACACATCCAGTGGATCCACACAAACTGTGTAAAAAGCTTGTTGCTTATACACAAACTTCATGCTACCTTCAGCCGGATGAACTACCAATTCAAACAAAATTAAATTAGCACCTAAACAACCAAAAGTTAAAATTGCCATGAAGTAAGCCAAAATTCAAATTGAGCTTCTTAATTGGAGAACTGAAGTTCATGAAATAATTAACACAATAACACTAATTTGAACTCTAGAGGCAATAAAGGATCTGATAGGACAATAATGTCAATTGAGGTAAATGGTTCGGCCAAGCGGATATGGTTCAGATATCACAAATTGTACTTTCATCAGTTAATTGTATGAGGTACAAGATATATTGTTTCAGTGAAAATTTCATCATGGCTGATACTGTAACTCCGCCCATACAAAGGTTTTATTTTATATTATCCAAATGGCACAACTACTATTCCTCATAACAACACTGACGAAAATGTTGTATTTTTTTTTTTTTTTTTTTTAACTTAACTAAACTAAAAACTGTAAAAATAATTCCAGAGCACTAACTGAAACATAACTACATCCATTCACAACTTACACACATTATCGGTTTAACATATACAAACCACTACTACATTACACTGTTCATGAACATATTCAAACTTTGTACATAACCAAAGGGTGCCACGGCCAACTAAGCCCAAACCTAATCAAAAATCCACAAAAATTTGGTTTGGGCCTCAAAATAATCAGTCTTTACCCAAATCCTAAACGAAATATACATATAACTGAAAACTATATCCAATAATTCCTTCAACCAAACCCGTCCTTATCTTAGGACTAGTGCCAAACGTATAATCCCCGTTTGACCTAGGCATGTTGGGCGTACAAGCCCACTTGATGACCTAGAGTATCAAGGGTACAACCCCGCTTGACCTAGGGCTATCAAGAGTGCAAACCCGCTTGACCTAGGGCATCAAGCATACATCCCCGCTCAACCTCAGCCAAATTTTAATACTTAAAACTTTTTACTCCTTTATTTCTCATAAAATTGTTCTTTGTAGCACTGGTCTTTTCATTTTACCTTCTACTACTTATAATTTTCTTTTAAAAAAAAAAATTCTTTGAAACCTTTTTGCATAAAATCTTTTCTCAATTTTCATGTAAACTACAGTGCAACATATATTGACATACATTAAATTACGTAAAGAATTGGCTTATATCACAGATAAAACATGCATGTTTTTCTATCTACTTGCGTATTAAATATAAAACATTTCATAAAAAAAACATTTATAACTAATGGTGAAAGGATTTACTTACAACTTATGCCTAACTCCTTGCTTATACCTTCAACCCGTGTCACGTGTACTTTTGAATTCCATTACGTTCACATTTTATTCTTTTCGAAAATACTAATACTCCACTTAAACCCTAAACAGTCTTTTTCTCCAAGAAAGCCCTAATTTTTCAACATTGGACTGTCTCGTTCGACTGGATTGCAAATGCAGTGCAAATGGGACATTCTATGGGTGCTTCGTTCAAATGACGCCCTTCTTGTTTGAACGAAAAATCTTCAGCTCTGAATTTTCTTCACATTAAAACTACATTAAACCCTAGTTTTCTTTCCACCACTCTCTTCTTCTACACCACACAACCATAAACAACCAAATACACACTCCATAAACATCAACTTTAACACCAAAAATCCCACCTTTTGCATTTAACCCTAATTTTAAACCTTACTCATTTTCTCCAAACCATACCACAAACAATCAACACTACCATCCAACCAACACAACCAACTACAACTCATTTACTCTCTTGAGTTCCTCTTCAAGCTTTTTCTCCTCCTCAAACCTTACTTTCTCTTTCAAAGTCCATCCTCAACACTCTCCGACTCTCCCTCTCGAGCTCTTTGGCCTCACTCAATGAAGTGAAGGGAAAATAAGGATTTCTCTTCACTTTAAAATTCACTTTTCACGTAATGTTTGAATGAGATTATATTTCGTTCGAATGAGATTGTGTTAGCCACATTTAATAGATGTCATTTCTCACCTACCCCACATGTGCGAGAATCTGATTCATTGATCTTCACCTACAGCTCACACACACACGCTGACACAAGGAGATGTTTTCGTTCTAACAAGATCGTTGTTGAACTGATACTGGCATCCTTTTTCTTGCGTGTGAATTTCCACTAACATGTGGAGATTCCACTTTGTTTGAATGAGACTTATCTTCATTCAAACGAAATACTACAGTTCCGAATTCCTCTAAGTTTTAATTTAGATTTTTAGTTCCTTTTTTATCCAATGCCTAGCCTCAATGTGCTTAATCTAATTTCACCAAGTCATATTTTGATTTAATATTATATTCCATTATTTCTTAATTTCAAATTTTCTTCAGCTTATATTTGTCCCAGGTGTGAATTCTGTTATTGCAGCCCACTACAAGGAGCTTGAAAATTCTGTCATATACAACGTGACACACTGACGAGTCTGGGGAACCTTAGAAATAAATAAATTTCACAAATTTAATGAGCAAACTTTCTATGTTAGTGTCACATACACAGAATATTTTCCATAATAATCACAACTCATATCAAGATATAGTGACTTGATGCATGTTACTATTAATCCATAGATCAAATCTTGGAAAAGATAAATTAACAGAATATTAAGCAAGAGGATAAAGAACCACAAGCCTTTAAGCTGGGTATAAGTTTCTATCATCTCAACAAATATATATATAAATAAATACTCAGAAGGAAAGCGGGATTTATTTTCTTAAGCCAAAATTCACCATAAGTGATACACCATACCTTGTCAGCAATGGATTCTCTCAACCTCTTCAAGGCTTCTGATTCACCCCCTCTGAAAGGAGAAAAGCAATCCTGCATAAAGCATTTTCTCACAAAGTATTCTAGAAAAAGGCTATGTATCAAAACATGCTATTTGCTCCAAACCTGTGGACTCTCTCCATAGCCAAGTTCTTCGATTGTTGGAACCTCCGAGATCTCACAACTTCCAACATCCCCAACATGCGGAAGTGAAGAAAGTGTGATCGAAAGTGGGGACGACGCCCACGACGGTTGCCCAGCAAGCTTCACAAATGACTGATAGCTCAAAGGTGGCCTTCCCCCATTCTTTTCCATACATTAGTCATCGGATTCAGCAGCGGGTAATGTAATGCAAATAAAATTTAATTCCAAAGCTTCAACTTACCTTGTGTATAATATCAGCGGGATTGAATAGCGTATGACTCACAGGAGAGAAGACCTCAATTCCAGCAGTAGATGCACCGGTCTGCCAGAACAACCACATGAAATGTATGATGGAGACTCGCACCAAAAATCTCACCCAATTGACTTGTAAAGAAGAATGCTTACCTTAACTTTAAGGTCTAAAGCTTGATAATATGGCTCTGTGTCATATTCAAAGCAAAGCTTCGTGATGTCCCACTGCAAAAATGTTAGGTAATTTCTTATAGTTCTGAATTATTCAACATATTATTCATTGCCAATTTCAATGACTATTCATAACCAGGTATAGAGAGAGAGAGAGTGATACCTCCTTCAAGCAACGGATCAGAACCTCGCTGGGCTCGCCCTTGAGCACCAACAACCTGGAGCCCAGCTTCTTGAGGCTCAAGTCGAGATCAACAAGGCTCTCGAGCAGGAACCGGATCCGGTTCAGGCCCGCCCGAGGCGACCCAGGAGAGAACGCGTTCGGATCGGGCTCCATGTAGTGCGGATCGATCACGAACACGGGGTATAGAAATCTGGTGCCCTTGGCGGCGTACTCGAGTGCCGGATTGTCGTGGATCCTCAGACCCTTCCGGAACCACATGAGCGATCCCGACCCGGACGCCATTGACGAGTTTGGACCCTGAGATGGAGAAAGAGAGAGTTGGAGGGAGTTTGAGCGGTTTAGCAGTTAGCACCTTTTAAAATTTCTGACTTACCATTATAGAAGCTTGGTCAGTTGGTCCAGATCCCCTCCCGTGGGAGGGGAAATTGGAGATTCTCTGATTATCAATTTTGGTCATTCAATATTATCCAATATCTGAAAGTATGCCACGTGTCTCACTAAAATTAAAATATAAAAATATTATTTAATTTAAAAAAAAAATAAAAATAAAAATAAACTAGTAATAAAATATGGGACGGCCAGCCATCCTATATAAGCCATGGGGGTGGCCAAACCCCCTCGGGCAAAATCCATAAATTTCATTTTTTGAGTTTGGCCTAGGGCAGCCGGACCACCACATATTATCTTTTTAGTTTATTTTAATTTTTATTTTCTTTTCAACGTTAAATAATATTTTATTATTTTAATTTTAGTAGGATACGTGGCATGCTCAAAGCTGTTGGATAATATTGAATAGCCAAGAATGACAACTGGAGAATCTCCAATTTTCCCTCCAATGGGAGGTGATACGGATCCATTCGGATTGGAATATCTTTCCCATAATGCCCCTCTTCCTTGTCTATATATATATATATATATATATATACCTCCTATTGCTACCCAAAATCCGATCATTCTCATTGTTATTGAAGTAGAGGTCACTAGTTCGAATCCTCATCCTCATCCCCCTCTTGTATGAACATGTAAAAAAAAAAAAACGCTCTCTCTTTCTCTCTACTCGCTGAAAACACTCTCTCTCTTTGGTGCGGTCGTCCTCTCTCACTCTCTCAGTGCTCGCCGAACACTGGGTTGATCAGAATTTAGGGAAAATTAGTCAGCTATTAAGGTTTACTCTATTGGATCAGAATTTGAGACTACTTTGCTTGATCGGAGTTTCAAAATTTTCGATGAAGGGTTTGATTGGAATTTTGGAAGTTTGGAAAATTTCCAGCAAAAGGATTCCATAAGAAATTGGGGAAATTAAGCCATAAATTTTGAAATGGATTAGCGATTGAATTTGGGGTTTTTTTTTTTTCCTCAGTTCTCAAGATTTCAGAAGTTTACTCAATTTGATTGGACTTTGGAAACTTGGGAAAATTTTCAAATCAAGGATATGTTTAAGATCAAGATATGAAACCCTAAGCGTGAAATTATGAAGGATATTGAGTTTAATTTCTTCAATAATATCTTTACAGTTTGCCCAATTTGGTGAATGTGAATTTGAGGGGTTTTACTGAACTTAAGGCCACTGATTGATTTAGTTTTCAGGATTTCTGAGGAGTTTAGTTTACTCGGTTTGATTGGAGTTTGGAAATTTGGGAAAATTTTCAGATCAAGGATTTGTGTAAGCTTGGCATATGAAATTCTAAAGGATATTGGGTTTAATTTCTTCAATGATATCTTTAGAGTTTGTCTAGTTTGGTGAATGCAGATTTGAGGGTTTTTACTAAACTTAAGCTGCTGATTGATTTTGATCTTCTGCTGAGGACATCTATGTGAATTAGTTTGCTCAACCAGCTGATTGTTTTGTATTGAGATAAGAGTTACAACAACTCAAGAAACAAAGAACTCAAGAGTTTAAAGTTCTTGTAGTTACAGAACTCAAGAGACAAAGAGTTACAAATAATAAATTAAAGTTATTGTTGTTAATGTAAAAGTAGAAAAGACTTATAACTTTCATTCTCTTTCTCTATAAATAGAGTATTATATACAATAAAAAATATCAAGCAAAAATGTAGCCATGAAAAAGCTGTGATGTGTAGACGTAGGCCATAGGCTAAACCACCTTAATTTGTATCTTTATTCATTGCTTTTTCTTTTTATATTTTTGTATATACTTTAATATGGTATCAGAGTTATAGGCTAATGCCAATTATCGATCTTGTAATTTTTTTTTTCTCTCCATATACTCTTTGACAATCTCTCTCCATCGGTTTTCGTGTTGTCTCTTCAAGTAGATGCGCCATCTTTAATCACCATGAACACTTTGCCGTCCTCCGAATCTCCAGTGAACACTCCATCATGGATCTATGTGCCACCAACTGAAGCCCATAGACTGGTCGTTTCACATTACTCACAGAGTTCTTTTTCTTTTTCTTTTCTTTCAGTTTAGCCATTTTGATGAAGCTTTTGATTTTATGTTCTGTATTTTTTTTTTATTTTTTATTTTTTGTAAAGGAAGAACAAAAAAAAAAAAAACCAAAGAGGCATATGTTTTGCCCATGTGGTCAATTTTAGGCCAAAGTTAGCCCCAATCCGGCCTTAATAGCCGATACCGGCCAAAAGATTGCCGATGTCAAATCCCAGTCAAAGTAACCGATGCTGGCCAAGAGTAGCCTAAGTCCAAGTTTCGGTCATAGCAATTGATGTTCCAATTTAGGCCACAGAAGCCATTTCTTAGTCCTTTAATGTTCAAGATCAAACCTCCCATTGGGTTTGCGGGGGCGTATTGAGACAACAGTTACAACAACTCAAGAAACAAAGAACTCATGAGTTTAAAGTTCTTGTAGTTATAAGAACTCAAGAGACAAGAGTTACAAATAATAAATTAAAGTTATTGTTGTTAATATAAAAGTATAAAAGACTTGTAACGTTCATTCTCTTTCTCTATAAGTAGAGTATTATATACAATCAAAAATATTAAGCGAAAATGTAGCCATGAAAAAGCTGTGATGTGTGGACGTAGGCCATAGGCTGAACCACCTTAATCTGTATCTTTATTTCTTGCTTTTTCTCTTTATATTTTTTTATATACTTTAATATTTTGGATCTTCTGCCAAGGAAGAGACATATTTGTTTTGTTTTGAATCGCAACTATGTGGATCAGTTTGTTCATTCTAAGAACTTCTAAATACTGCAAAAGGGGAACTTCTAAGAACTTAGCTTTGAAGAATGAGGAGAGTGGTTCCAACAAGTCTGTTTGCATCTTCTGGCGTAGTGGTAAATGCCTCATGAACCCATGTACGTTCCTTCACAATGAACTACTAGTCATATGTGCCAAGAAAGGGTCCAATACGGAGTCATCTAATCAACAAGATCTCCCTACAAAGAACACCAATTACATTAAGACCAAGAACAATTTGATTTTGAAGAGGTCCTTGGAAACTACTATTGAAAATTCCCGAGAAGATGCTGGTTCTAAAGACTGTAAAAGGGGAACTTCTAAGAACTTAGCTTTGAAGAATGAGGATAGTGGTTCCCACAGTACATAAGATGTTCTTAAGAAATCAAGATGTTTGTCAATCCTGGGTGCATGGCAATTGCATAGATGGCGATAAGTGTCAATCTCTGCATTCCTGGTTTCATGCGGATGGGTTATTGATCTTGGCTTGGTTTCAAGGGAACACAAAGGTAGTACTATCTTAATTGTTCCTTTTCCTTTTGTATTATACTTTGTTTTGGAGAAAACATTCAAAAATTAAAGATTTTTTTACTTTAGAATAAATTATCCAAATTTTAATCGGCAATTTTTACTTATGATCATGCTTAGTGATATGTATTTGTTTTAGTATTTGAATGTTAAAAGGACCTACAATTGTATTAGAAATTTCAGTTTATGTGAAAAAACACAAAAAAAACAAAAACAGAAGGTTATGTTGCTATTACTTGCATATTTGACTTCCTAGTTTCCAGTTGACTTAACTTCTTAGTTGCATCATTAGAGGGTTGTTAATCTTAGAAGTGCAAAATTGAGAAGATAGCTTGAAATAGTCACAATTTGGGCTGTTGTGCGGCTATGTGAATTAGTAGTAGCATTTTAAAGCAAAATTTTTTCATCTTAAATACCATAGGAGACATAAAAACAAGTATGGTTGTACTGTCTACGTGATTGATGTAGTTAGAAAAGCATGCATTTGAAAAAAGAAAAAAAGAAAAAAAGGAAAGCTAGAGAAGAAATAAAATGGATAAAGATGTGATAAAATATGAAAGAAACATTCTAGGCATATAACAAGAAGTTCTAATGCACTCTTAATGCTTGTTAATAATGTCCTTTGAAGTATATTTGATATAAATTATTCTGTGGATGAATTTTGGTAAAGTGCTCGAGTAAAAGTTAGATTTAAGCATTTGAACTCTATTTATTGACGTAAAATCATTACCTTTTTCAAGACTTTTATTAAGAACTAATTCTTATGACTGTAAGGCTATGTTAATATTGTGTTTCTTGTGTGTTCTATTAAAATGTCAGGGATAACTAGCAGTGACGGGTCTATAAGGGGACCAGGGATGGCCCTGGCCACTCCCCAAGTCCTCCAAAAAAAAAAAGGTGTTAAAAAAAAAAAAAAATACAGGCCATTGGCCCTGCCCCAAAAAAATTTACAAAAAAATTTATATCTCGGTCCCTCCCCATTGACCTTTCTAGATCCGTCCCTGATAACTAGTCTGACTATTAAAAACATGCCATGCGATTTTTTTTTTTAACTTTTACTTTTGTATCTTTTCTTCACAAATAGAGTATATGTAACGTGTATACTGATATATATTTGTTTGGTTTGTATTGAATATCTTGTAAAATCCTTATTTATGACTTTTATGATAACAGGCTGTCACGGGGATTGCACTTCCTGAAAGAAGAAAAAAAAAAAAAAAAAAAAAAAAAAAAAAAAAAAAAAACAAGCTTTACACAAGCAGCAATGACAGAACAGTTCAAATTTGGGATTGTCATACAGGACAATGTGCTTGAGTCATTGAACTTGGTGCCGATATATGATCAATGATTAGTGATGTTGTTTGGGTGTTCATTGGCATGCCAAATGTTGTTAAGGTAAGCTCTACCCTCAATATGTTTTGCTTTGTCATTGTTTTAATTTTCTTATGATTGTTAATATTTTGTATGATCGCTCGACATGTATGCTCAATCTAGGATTTTTTATGATGTTGCAAGCATTGAACACTGAGTCAAGTGTCAAATACGATCTCAATGGACCGATTGGTCAAGTGTACGCCATGGCAACAACTAATGATATTACGCTTTTTGCTAGAGGCCAGGTAATCACTATGTTAACATTTGCTTTCTTCAAATTCTCAATTAGATTTGATTTTGTTAGTGGTTTTGACTTTTTATTTTGGGATTATTTTTTTTAATTATAAATTTTAAATCTATTTTGTTGTTTGAGAAACAACGTAGCTCATGTTATACAAAGCAATTTCATAAACCACATAGGCTCTGTTTGTTAAAAGATTTGCTCTCAAACTTGTTTCTGCACTGTTTGGAGGGCCCACAATTAATAATTTCATTTTTTAAACATTCTCTTACTTTTAACATCACATCACTCACTTTTTATTACTCTTCAAATAAAAAAATCACTATAAAACAAAATTTTTCATTTTTCTATACCAAACATTCTTACTTTTTTACTTTTTCAAAAAAAAAAAATATTCTTACTTTTTTCACATCTGCTATAGTGTAAAACCAAAACCAAACCAAAATCGTTTACCAAACGAACCCATAATATTAAGATAATGCTCGAAACCAAATTAGATTTTGGAGTTTCAGTCTCTTGGCTGTATTCTCTGTAGTGCCTAGGTATTCATGCAAGATTGACCACCTTAGTTATTGTATCTTACTTTTCACACTATTCTTCTGCAGCACTTTTCATATTTGTATTATTGAATTCAAAAAGGGTTCCTTATTACTTGTAACTGTAGGATGATGTTATTTTAGCGTAGAAGTCTACTACTGAAACTAATCCCCCTTTTCAACCCGTTGCATCTCTTAAAGGACACACATCAGACATGGTATCTTTAACTATTGGACGCAAGTGGTTGTATTCAGGTTCTAAGGACCACACAATAAGGGTAAGTTTGTATGTGATTAAGATAAATAATTGCGCTAATAAATTTTGTTCTCATTAGTAGTGATTTGATGGGACACTTGATTTTTATTAAAAAAAAAATGATGGTTTTTGCTTCTTTCTCTTCTCTTATGGTAGCTGGAAATTGAACTACTTTTTAGTTGTTCTGGATGCTTCAGCATAAAAGTCATATTTACTTCTAACTGAGTGTTCTTAGTGCTGACCTTGTGTCTATTTCTTTATTTATTAATTGTATGTTATTTGATTACTTTTATCTTCTGTGCAACATAGATAGTGTAAGCAATTATGTCATTAAATTATTTTTCGGACTTGAAGCAATTGAGACTATCATGATTGTGTTCCTTCACTTGATTAATTGAGGTTCACTATGTAAACATTTGCAAAATATTTTGATAAAGCTATTTGACTTAATGTTGATATAAATAATTGTTTGACTGTTTCTTTTATCACTCTTCATATTATCTCTATTTCGTGTTAATAGGTTTGTGATCATATAACTTTAGAGTGTGTTATGACACTGGATGGTCATGTTGATACTGTGACGTCTCTTATTTGTTGGGAGGATTATCTATTATCCGGTTCTTTGGACCATACAGTAAAGGTCTAGGCTCTGAATGACGGGGATCACTTGGAAGCAATCTTTACACACAGTGAAGAACACGTAAGTTATTCAAGCACCACAATCTTTAAATTGTATATTTACGCTCGTTTGTTGCTTGGCCCATATTTTCTTTTGCTCATGGTATTTGATAGTAGTTGAAGTATGCTATATAGACCTATTCTAATGGACCCAATTTCATAATTTGTGTATAATATGGTGTTGTTGCTTTCTACGGGATGAAGGGTGGGAATGGCAAACCAACCTTGTATTGCTCTTGTAATAACAATTATGTCCAGTTGTATGAAATGCCATCTTGAGTACACTAAACCCTCTTTCATTCATGACTCAAAATCTTTCTCTTCTTTTTCCAATTGGTGGTGAGTAATATGTATTATTATTGTTGTTGTAGATCCGTTGATGGGGCGGATTATTTGTCAAACAAGAAGTTAAAGTTATTCTACATGGTCCAAAGGGACTCAGACTTTTTTTTACTGGGATCAAACTGGTTTGGTAACGGCATGGAGGTGGTTACCAAAATCCAAGGAGGAGTAGTAAATTTACCAACGCTCCCACACTTTGAGGTATTCCAAACAATGCTTATGAATGTGACAAACAAAATATACTGTTTTATTTTCTTTATTTACACATCGAGGACACTGTGCAATTCAAGTTTGGGGGATTTGACAACACATCTTATTCTCAAGCATGCAGTTGATTTTAAATTCTGATTTGCATTTCATTGGTGAGCTTAAAATGATGAACACATGATCACTTGACTAGGGAATTTGAGTTTTGTTATATTCTTTGGCAACATGAGATGCTACTTGTTTCAACTTGATTATCACAAGCACACTTGCACATGGTCTGTAAGGTATGAAATATGAAATCAATTATGTTTGTTGTCAATATTTTGAATGTCGTTGGGTAACTTGTTGAAGGAATAACCTTGGCATAAAAAACAATAATAAAACATTGATCACTTTGAGTTTTTCACTAAGTAACTGGACCTCTTGCCTCATTAAGCTGTGAGTGTTTGCGTCAAAGGGTTGGAAGTTTGGTTTGTTTGATAGCATGACTAGTTTGGGTCTGTAGCCTTTTTGACTTAAGTTAGTAAGCTTTTAGGAGTGTTTTTACACCTAATGCCTTAAAGCCATTTGTTTTGGGAATCATTGGCTTAACGCTCGATACATGAGTCAATTAGAAAGCTTAAGAGAGCTAAGCATTGCATAGCCTGCCCTTGATTGATCTGATGGGGAGTCCAACAAATTTTGAGTATTGAACCATTCATGTTGTGATCATTTTTCAATCCTTATGACTATGAGTTAAGTTCAATTCACACTAGTTGAATATTGTGATATTTCATAAAGCCATGTGTAGTAACTTGATTCTAAATTTCCTGGAATTTTGAAGATGGAATTTATCTTGTTAAGCTTGCTAATAAATAGAACCATAATTTTTATAATACTTCATTCTTGGGGATAACATGATGGTAGCAATGTTTGTGGGTATCATTCTTGTTAAACCCTCACAAGACTTCACTCATCTTCTAGGGGTGCTTAAGGGTTTAAAAGGCTTGTTACATACACTAAATGCAATCGTACATCCTACGAAAGAAGGATTTAGTTAGTTGTTCTTCATTTAATTTTATATCTTGTATTGCTAAGGGACTAGCAATATGTAAGTTTGAGAGTGTGATAAGCGCTGAATATTGCGCATTCGAGCCCCTTAAACTTGCATATATTAATTCATTAGCGTTGTTATTTGTTTGATTTTGTTTTATTTTCATGTTTCAGGTTTGAAATAAAAGATGCAAGAAACTCCATTAAAAATTGGGCTTAAAACACACTAATATTTGTTTGATGTTGTACGAGCATAAGATTTTCTTCTACTGCTTTGTGGGTACGTGACTTTTTTGCTTATATTTGTGTTAAATATATTGTTGAATATATTGTGGAAAGTGGAAGAAGGAGAGAGAGAAGAGAGAGAGTGGAAGCATATAATAGACTACATTGTATTGAGACTAATAATAATAATAAATACAGAGGCCTCTATTTATAGAGAGGCAAGTAACCTTGTAGACTAAGGAAAGGTAAACCTAGTAGACATAGAATACCTAAGGAAGTAAATAACCTAACATAATATTCCTAACATCCCCCCTCAAACTCAATGTGTAAACTTGAGTTTGGATAAAAGAAAGGAAAAGAAAAATGAATTTGCTGAAAAAGCTACTTGTGCAGAAAGAGTTGCCGAAGTAACGCCATAAAAGAAGCTAGAGACCGGTGGATTTTGCTTGAATTGAGCAATGCATTTAAGCTGGAGCTTGGTTCACTTGGTTGTAATTTGACTTGAAAACCATATACTAGTAATGAAGAAGCTTGCCTAGTCGGCTGAGAAAAGTAGGGCCGGTTAAAAGGGGCTTGTTTGGCCCGTAACCCTTGGACCGTTTCGCCTGGTCGGCTGAGCTAAAGTCTAACCCAAAAATTCTAACTAGTAGACCGTCTCGCCTGGTCGTCTAAGATAAGCAGGGCCGGTTGAAGAGGCTAATCATGCTTGAAACCCTTGGACCGTCTCGCCTAGTCGGCTGAGCTAAAGTCTGACCAAAAAATTCTAACAAGTAGACCGTCTCGCCAAGTCGGCTAAGCTAAGAAGGGAGAAAAAATGGATGGTTGAATAGGCTAATTATGCCTGAAACCCTTGGACCGTCTCGTCTTGTCGATTGAGCTAAAGTCTGACCCAAAAAATTCTCAATAGTAATGGATCAATGGCCTAGGAGAGGCTGCAGTGACCAGTGATGGCAGCATTTGTCAAGGCATAAGTGGGCCGGTTGAAAGGGGTTTCTTTGGCCCGAAAAACCCATCTAACCCGAGAGTGCCTACCACAAGAAGAATGAACCAGATTGAACTGCGCCAAAGAAAAAGGTTATGGAATCGAATTGAACAATGCATGAACCAACTTGAACCACATAAAACAAATGCCTAAATTTGGAGAAGAATCTTGTTTTCTGCCATATAGAGACGCCAAAAGAAAAAATAGACTACAAATTTGAAATCAGGACAAAAAATTGAGTAGGAAACACCTAGTCAACTTTTTCAGTGGTCAAAGTCAACGGTCAATGGTCAACTCTGGAAAAGTCAACAGTCAACAGTGCTGATGTGGCAGATGTGCTGACGTGTCTTAGGGATGACGTGGTAGTCTGGACCGCTTGGTGTAGGGCTAACGTGGTGGGCTCTCCGCAGGACACGTGGCAGCTGAGAAATGGGAGTAGAGGTGTTGGCACGTGTGGTACACGCGTGGGGGCATGGTGGCGCCAAAGCGCGTGAAGCACATGCACAGTATCTTCTACCGACGCGTTAGGGCGAGTCCCATGGCTTACGATGGCATGCTTGGCGGGGATCTGGCGGGCGGCGCTGGATCTACGGAATGGATCGACAACCTTGATGATCGGGCCGACGTGGTGGCGCGTGGAGGAGTTGCAGTGTCGCATGGAGGTGCGTGGAATGACAGACAAAACCTCTAGAGGCGTGTGAGGGCGCGTTGATTCTCGTAATGGGCAGAGATTGTACAGATCCACCAATTCGGGGCCGAAACACCGCTTTTGGCTGGGAGGGGTCACAGTGGCGGCGCGATTGGCTTAGGTAGAAACTGCCGGAGAAGCTTGGAGGGCCGATGACAACGGATCTTCCATAGATCTGTAGATCTAAAGGAGTGGAAGAGATTTTGAACGAAAAACCGCTTGGGGGCGCGTAGACGACTGGAAAGAGGAAATTGCCAGAGGGAGCACCAGAAAACGTCAAAGACGTTTATTGGAAGCCACAAGAAAATGGCTCTGATACCATGTTAAATATATTGTTCAATATATTGTGGACAGCGGAAGAAGGAGAGAGAGCAGAAGCATATAATAGACTACATTGTATTCAGACTAATAATAATAATGAATACAGAGGCATCTATTTATAGAGAAGCAAGTAACCTTGTAGATTAAGGAAAGGTAAACCTAGTAGACATAGAATACCTAAACCTAGTAGACATAAAATACCTAAGAAAGTAAATAACCTAACATAATATTCTTAACAATTTGGAAATTGCTATTCTTGTTTGCTTACGTTTTGGCGTTATTTGGGGTCATTGAATGACCAGAATTAGCTACACATGTATGTAGTGTACAAACATATAATTTTTGGGTTTTTAAGACTAATTTTAAACCTAAAAAGCAATGATAAAAGGAGCACGTCTGGATAATTATTTATGAACTTTTTTTCTTTTCCAGATTTGTGGGTTAGCAGATTATAAAAATTCTGGAATTGGGTGCTTTTGTTTACCTATCTTGTTTGGGAGGTATTTTTGGAACACAAAAGAAGTGTAAGTGCATTCAGTGCAAGAACTCTAGAATTTGGAAATGGAGTTTCTTTTGCTTATGGTTTTTGATAGTAGTTGAAGTATGGTATATAGACCTATTCCAAATAGGGGTGTTAAGTGAGCGTAGCGCTTCACGAGCAAGTTCGGGCTCGGGCTCGACTCGAATATTAAATGAAGCACTTTGTGAACACAAATCCTGGCTTGAATATTAAACGAAGCAAGCTTGGCTCGACTCGGCTAAACTCGTGAATCAGCTTGTATAAGCTCGTGTATATATATGTATGTATATATATTAAAAATTTTAATAATTACTTATAAGTTAAATAAGTATATATATATACATCTCAAGCACCGGTAAGTGGTATCCAATCTCGGCCATTGGATCATATGAAACCTTAATGCTATAATACATCACTAAAAAAAACCCTGACCTAGCCGCTCGTTCTCTCAGTCTCCTCTCACTCAGTCACTCTCTCTCTTGTTCTCACGATCGTCTGCTCCGGTGCGCCTTTCACTCTCTCTTGTTCTCTCAGTCTCCTCTCACTCAGTCACTCTCTCTCTCGTTCTCACGATCGTCTGCTCCGATGCTCCTAGATCTAAAAAAAAACCCTAGCCATCTGCGCCTCTAACCCATTTCCCTCGAATCCCTAACCTAGCCGCTCACATTCTCTCCTCTCAATCTCTCATCTCTGCCCCTCTCTCTCTCGTTCTGCCATCTACGCATCTAACCTGGTCCCCGACGACGATCGTCTTCTCTAAGATCAAAACCCAGATCGGCTAGGTAAGCTCCTCTTCAGGATTAGTTCTGCCGTCTCTTTCTATCTCTATCTTAATGGCTCGAACTCGATTCAAACCTTGTCGAGCCGAGCTCGAGCAGCGAAGCCAGGCTCGACTTGAGCTCAAGCCTGGGCCAAAAATAAACGAGCCGAGCCTGGACAGGCTAGGCTCACTCAAGCTCGGCTTGTTTACACCCCTAATTCCAAAGGACCCAATTTCATAATTTGTGTGTATTAAGGTGTTGTTGCTTTCTACGGGATGAAGGATGGAAATGGCAAACCAACCTTGTATTGCTCATGTAATAGCAATTATGTTTAGTTGTATAGAATGTCATCATGAGTACACTAAACAATCTAAACCCTCCTCTTTCTTCATGAATAAAAATCTCTTCTTTTTTTGGTTGGCAGTGAGTAATATTTATTATTATTGTTGTTGTTGTAGATTTGATGATGGGGGCAGATTATTTGCCAAACAAGAAGTTAAAATTATTCTACATGGTTCAAAGGAACTCGGACTTCTTTTTACTAGGGATCAAACTGGTTTGGTCACGGCATGGAGGTAGTTACCAAAATCCAAGGAGGAAGAGCAGATTTACTTTGTCTTTTTGTTTGAACAATTACTCATTAGTTGATTAAATGTACAAAATTCATTTAGAATAACATAACAAATTTTGTAATAACCCTTTTACGATCTATTATATAATAGAAAAGAATGATTCACAGGAGGAATGTAATTACATGATTTAACTCTTTGTATTTTTCGTGTTTTATCCATTACAACTCTTGAACAAATTATCTGTTATCGCTGATTCGCTTTTATTTCTTTGAGATAGAAGGTTTTTGTGCTAGAGTATCTCCGACATGTATTTATTTTACCTAATTAAAAAGCTTTTTTATTTTTATTTTTTATTTTACCTTCTCATTTTTTAATATAAAACTCCCAACAATTTTTCTATTTCCGTTCTACTTTCTCTAAATATTATTTTGGGGAAAATTCACTTTATCTCCCTAAAGTTTTTGGAGTTTTTCAATTTGAATTCTAAAGTTTCAAAATTGGCAATTTACTCTCTGAAGTTTAAAAAAGTTTCAATTTAAACCCTCTATTAATATTTTCCGTCTAAATGGATGGAAATTTAAAAAAAAAAAAAAAAAGCTTGAGGATAATTACATAAATTCATAGATTTTCATCCAATTTAACAAACTGTTAGAGTATCTCCGACATGTATTTATATTACCTAATTAAAAAGCTTTTTTATTTTTATTTTTTATTTTACCCACTCATTTTTTAATATAAAACTCCCAAAAATTTTTCTATTTCCATTCTACTTTCTTTAAATATTATTTTGGAGAAAATTCACTTTATCTCCCTAAAGTTTTAAAAGTTTTTCAATTTGAACCCTAAAGTTTCAAAATTGACAATTTACCCCCTGAAGTTTCAAAAAGTTTCAATTTAAACCCTCTGTTAATAATTTCCGTCTAAATGAACGGAAATTTTTTAAAAAAAGTCGGAGGGTAATTAAGTAATTTCATAGATTTCCGGCAAATTTGACATAAATTAGTAACGAAAAGTTTAAATTGAAATTTTTTTAAACATTAGGGGGGTACATTGCCAATTTTTAAACTTCGAGGTTTAAATTGAAAAACCCTTAAAACTTCAGGGGGGTAAAATGAATTTTGCCCTATTATTTTTCTAGTCCTTTCCCAACAATTCATACTCAAGCACCCACAATTGGTTTCACATCCACAAGCATCAATTACTAAAATCATCAAATGGAACATGGAACTCAAGTTTGCGGCGAACATGAAAAGGGCTCTAGGGTTTCAACCGCACAAAGAAGAGAGGAGAAACTAAGCTTCTTACCTGAAAGAGAAAAACAAAGGGAAAAAATGTCTCTCTCTCTCTCGCATTCACAAACAAAGGAGGTTGGGTTTGTGGTATTGTGGATCCAGCCCCTTTTCTCGTCTTCTCCGGTGATGCAAAAAGAGTAAACAACCACAAAGTGACCGTTGAGAATCATTATTTTATTCATCTTATGTGCTAGTAGCAAAAACTCCACTTTGTCTAGAGTGTAGACAATTTGTTGGAGAGCAAAAACTTCTTATATTAGTTCAATATAGTTAATATGAGGAATTTAGCTATACTATTGGAGAGGTTAGTATCTCGACCGCTGTTAAATAATAATAATAAAAAAAACTATTTCTAAATACATTATTAATGTTTATTTTAGAAAAATTATATATTAAATATCTTATTACACATGATTGGATATTAATATCTGACGGCCTTTATTTATCTTATTAAAGAAGTATTATTTATAAGATAAATAAACAGACCTTATAAGGGTATGGTCATACCCCTTTTTTTTCTTTTTTTCTTACAAAGCAAATATCATGGGTTCAGCGCAATCGTACAGAGGTAACTTCTCTCTCTTTTGGGTCCGGTGTTTTCTGATCATTTCTAAGTTCTGATCAGTTTTTTTTTTTGGTTTTTTTTTTTCTAATGGGTCTTCCCAGCCACTAAAATGGCGCTGGTGAAGGGGTCTTGTTGTGGGTCTAGCAAGACCCACGCCAGACCCATGCCGTGTGTCTGGCTCCGGCGTTATGAGTGACATTCTTCTTCGGCTTTAGTTTGAAAAAATTCCTGAGGGTTAACCTTTCTCACTATGTTTTTGTAGTGAATCCAATCACTAGTTTTGAGGCATTAGAATTGATTTTTGAGGCATTAGAAAAAGATTTTTGAGGTTGGATTTGGTTAGAGCAGAGGCTGGAGATGGCGGAGATGGTGACTCACGGCTGGGTCTGCCGTGACCTAGCTGTGGGTCACACTGGGGATGCTGGTTTGGCGGTGGCACCGAGAAGGTGGTTTGGTTGTGGGTTTCTATTATATGGCATGGTATTTTGATATGATCTTGGAAAAATAAGCTTGGTGATTTGTCAACACAAAACACCACTTTTAGGCATGTGCCACATAGTAGGGGCTCTCATGACAAAAATGTATTGCACTTCAAAAGCTTATCAGCTGGTTGTCTTTAGAGCAAAAAGAAAGACATGTATCTTGTTAAAGAATTTTTAAAATTAATATGTATATATACTTTTGGTTGATACATTACTTTTTTTGAAGTTCAAACTGTCGTGTCAATGACACAGTGCAATATAGTGTGGTGTATTTCTAATGTAAGTTGGTTGATTGGATTATTTGGACACATGTTGCCATTTTATTGTACATGACATAGTCTGATTGGCCATGTATCACTCATCACAATAAAATAAAATAAAAAAATAAAAAAAGAAGTAAACAAAAGGGGTATAGAGAGAATTATTTAATAATGGTGCGATCCTCAATGAGTTATTAGATAAATTTTAAATCTTAAAACAATAATTTGACAAATGATAAAACCTCAAAGATCACTAGAGCATTTTCTCAAAATATAGAAAAGAAGACAATGCTATAGAAATTTTGATTTTTACTGCTAAGGTGCAACTTAAAAATTAGGAAAAACCCCATATTTGGTCCGGCTGCAAAAGTGGCCTTTTGCAGCAACCAATAGAATTAAGACACATCACCTAAAGCACAAAAAATGCACAAAACTAAACTACAACCTAAAACACTAAATTTTGAAGGTTTTCTTCTTCTTCTTCCTTATCCTTACCCATCTGCCGACAACTCCTCTCCCTTAACAGAGAAAGAGAGATGTTGTGAGAGAGAGAAAGAAGCACGAGAGAGAGAAAGAGAGACGCATAGAATGTGAGAAAGAACCCGAACCATGATTGGGTCACGGCATGTGACATTAGACACGGGTTAACCTTCCTCTCTAGGATTTAGTTTTGAATTCAAAAAAGAGTTTTAAAACATTAAAAACAAATTTTGAGGCATTAGAAATGAGTTTTAAAGCATTAGAATCGAGTTTTAAGGCTGAGCTTAGCAGAAAAGTGTTCAGAGATGATGACCCAATGTTGGGTCATGGGTGTCAACAGACCCACGATGTGGGGCGTAGGTCTGGCTAGGGTCTCACCGGCTAGGGTTTTTTTTTTTTCTCTCATTTTGATTTGGTATGATTGTTCTCACTTTTATTTTTATTTTTTTTTCATTTTTCTTAAACTGATAATGTGTCACATGATAATTAGAGGCTACAAAAGGAATGTTATCAGGTTGGACCTAATAGTAGGTGCTCCAAAATAATTATTAACCATACCAAGTATCTTCAAAACAACAAAATTTATTATCCAATTATGAAGTGAAAATAATTAAATATACGATTCACTGAAAAAATAGTTCTTATCTTTTAAACTTCAGCCCTTACCCATCTCAATCAAAATCAGTATAAACCATAAGAATTCAGATCAAATTATCAATATTGAATTAACTAGAATTATTTTAATACAAAGAAAATGATTAAGCTTGCAAATGCACAATTCAATTGTTGTACATCAAATTAGTCTACCAATTCACAACAAATTAGAGTACATCAAATTGATCAGGAAAATGCAACATAAATTTGATAAATAATCTCTCTTCACAGCTATTTGGCAATAGCAACCAACAAGCTACTCCACTTCAAATAAATAATCATCAATCTCAGCTGGGATTAGTACTCTGCAAAAAATTAGGATCGTCTCCAATTGATTTAAGTCAAAAAATATCTAGTTAGTTATATTTAAGGGATACTTTTGTCCCCTTAAAAAGTGAAACGACAAGATACCTCTCAAATATAACTAATTGGATACTCTCTAGTTCAAATGAACAGGAGAGGATCCTGTTCCCTCCGCCAAAAGAAATGCACAAGAAAATTACTTTAGCAACACAATATAAAAAGGTCACGCCTAGAGAATCATTAAGGACTAGGAACCATTACAAAAACAGAAGTCAATGAGGATAGACAGTACAATAGATTGAGATTTTTTGCAAAAAGAAGGCAATTAAAGAGGAACAGGAAAAAGCTTATGTCGCCACTCTGAAATTACTCATGACAGAGAAGCAGCATACACTGTTATTCTGAAATAAGTTGAAGAATTTCTGAGATTTTAAGGATATCGCCCCTTTGAGAGCATTTTTATAGTTGTAGTTATTATGCGAAAAGAATACAGGTTGCATAGATAGAAACAAAAAAAGATCATGAACTCATTAATTGAATTCTTAATGTTGTTGAAAATTTATAACATATTTTCTCAAAATATAAACAGCTATAAGTTTGACACAGAGACTAACTTGGGGGAAGGCCAAATTTTAGCATTTCAGCAAATACGGCTTTCTCTAGCAGCGCAGATGTGCAGTAAGCCTTGAGAAGAAGGGCATAAGTATCTTCAGTAGGGATGCACCAGCTTTTAATAAGTTCTAAATATGCAGATTCTACATCCTTATACGGTGATTTCTTCATGTAAGCATCTATAAGCAAACTGTGGCAGATAACATTTGGTTTGAAGGTAGTCTTGTGCAAAACCCATACACATATCTAGACATATGTTTATAATTTTACAGTAAAAAATGTCAATTAAAGTCAAATGTAAGTATAAATAGCAAGAAAAAGAGCGGGTGTCCTAAGTTTTGTTATGAAAATGCAATTGCAAAGTTTGCTTTATACAGGATCTTATGAACAAATATTGAGTCGGAAAAACATGAAGACTCCAATGTGGATTTATTGAAAATACCACGATTGACAGTGTTGAGCTAGTATAAAGAGCTAACAGAAAGCAAGTAAAATGACAAAAGTTATTGATGCGAAAGGCAACACTACAACCATACAAGGCATGGTCTTTGGTGCACAAACTAAATTAAAAGAGGTTGTAAAACCTCTTTCAAACTAAAAGGCAAAAATGTGGCATGAAAAGCCATAATTCATATAAATGGAAGCTCCTTATGTCCGTATTCTTAAGCCTTAATTATTATAAGACCTGCAGATAGATAAGTATGATTATTTATTGTTTTGAGGACTCAAGTACATTTCTTTTAAAATCACATGCAAAGGAGGAAAAAAAAAAAACAAAAGGCTGAAGTATGGCAACCAATGAAGATAAATTCTTGAAACTTTATTGCATGTGTAGTTGTTTGTATGATAATTATGAGAACCCATGTCCTGAAACCAATCAAAATGCAATAAAATGAACAAAAACAGTGTAGAAAATAAGTGAAGTTGACATGAAATCCATTGCGTACTTACAGTGTGCAAGTGTGTTACATCAAGCTCACAACGGATAAAGCATACAAGTCACAATAACGCATGTGTTTGGAGAAACTCTTTCTTGCTTATGTTGTGTGCTATTTCGCAAAAGCACATCTCCGAATTGATGCGCATTCGAATGCCATAAAAACAAAAAAAAAAACAGAGCAAAACTATCTTATCAATTCAACAAGAACACTGCCCAGAAAGAATCAACAGAAAATTGAGAACAGAAAATCAAGAACACAATACAAACATAGACCGGTAGAAATGCATAGACACAGTGAGAATGGAGGTTAGGATTAGACTTATGAATGCATGGAAGTACATGTTATATTATCCAAAGACAAACAATAATAAGACTCAACAGCAAAATGCAACAAACACAAAATTTTGAACTTTCTAGAAAACTGTACGATTTTATTAGATTGTTCGAATAATTTGGGACTCACTTTGAATCCAACATCAAAAAATTGTGGTTTACAAAGAACTAATAACAACTAATCATTAAAAAGAACAAAAACGAAGACGAAACCCTAATTAATAAACAAACAAAAAAATTGAGAGGAAAAAAAATCATATCCATATAAAAAAATAATAATAATAAAAAATGAAACGCTAAATAAGAAAAAAATAATTAAAAAAAAATCCTTCCGCATCTCACCGAACATAGGGCAATGGGTAGCGGCAGAGGGGACAACGGTGACTCGTCTCCAGCCACTTGACAATGCAATCTCCATGATAGACATGGGCGCATGGCAGTCGCGTGAGTTCGAGCCCACCCTCAAATTCTTCCGCGCAAATAATGCACTCTCCGATCGACCGAAGCCCATCTTCAAATTCAAAGGTTACCTTCTTCAATCCCTCAATCGCAGATCGAGTGCCCGGGATGGGCCTCGCCACATCTTCCGCCATGGACTCCCTCAATGTTACACTCTAATTCCCTCACAGAAAATGAATGCAATCTCTCAAAGTATTTCACTCAAGAACTCACAGTGTTTCACTCAAGAAAAGGCTCAATGATCAGCCTTGTTTATTATTCAAGCTTCTGCAATATTGCACTTACACCAGCAATAGTCTAGCTAACATAACATCTAAGTTAACTAGACTAATTACAAAATATCAAAAGCTTGCATGAGGACTCATTACAATGGAATTCACTATTTATACTAGTCTCCTCCATACAGTAGGATAGCATGCAGCAAATCACACCCCTTTGAGCTGTTGTAAGCAGCCAGCCACACCTTTTGAGCTATTGCGATTATCCCTCCTCAAGAGCACGTGTGCAGCATCAATTAACAGCTCCAGCCAACTCCCTCCAGCTGTCCAAGCATCTCCTATTTTCCCTCCAGTCACTTATCACCATCTATAGGATTCCATTCCCTTCAATCTTATTTACTTAGCTATTATACTAGCATAATACTTGTAACACTCAAACCCATATCCATCAGTTCATCAGATGGATCATCATCAACTATAAGTATCGTCGTGTGTTCTAACGTTACCAGGATCGGCGACGTTCCCATCCCGATAGATCAAGCGGCGGCGGCCGATGAGATATCTCGCGATACCGCTTCCTGATGCTCTGCGGGGGCACCCACGTCCGAAAGCAAGGACAACATGCGAGTGCCACCATCGCACAAGAGAGCCACGCGTTTAGGGACCCAGAAGGTCTTTGATCGCGTGCGAGATCTCGCTTGCGCGACGGACACCTGACGATCGCCGTTGCCTATTTTCTTGATTTTGAGGTACTCTGTGGTGCGAAATTGGATGGGAACGTCATCAGGCGTGTGTGGGCGCGAGAGGGAGAGATCTTTGAGGGGCTGGATCCGGTGAAAATCCCAGACTCTGAATCTAAAAATAAGACCTGTTGCCAAACGGCATGATTGCAATAATTAGCGAAAATCGTGAGCAAATTAGCGAGCGATTTTGATTTGAATGAACAAGAGAGAGAGGCTAAGCGCAGATCAAACACGAGGAGAGAGAGGCTGAGAGCAGATAAAAAACAGAGAGATCGATTTCACAGATCAAAATTGGATCAAAATCAGATCGATTTCACAGAGAGCGAGAGCGGGAGCGGGAGCGAGAGCAAGAGCGGGAGCGAGAGAGAGACTGAAAACTTGAAAAGAGTAACTAAAGGCGTTAGGACCAGGAATTTTGAATTTAGATAGATATTTGGATGGGTTGGGCCCGGACCGGCCTGGCCGTATGGACCGATTGCAACGTTCGTCACATAATATATACATACCCAGGGCCTCGGCTCACTTCTGGGTATGGGCTGTCTGGATTAGTTTGAGTTCTAGGCCCATCTATAATAAAAAATAATAATAATAATAATTAGCTTCTCAGACTACTACCGTCTTCGAAGCTCAATTGGGAAATAAAATTTGTTAAAAGGTATATCATATATGAGAGGTGAGGCTGAGATAGGAAAACATAAACCCAGATTAAGATAGGAAAACATAGACTCAGTGAGAGGGAAAAAATACAGTTAAGACTTAGGAGAGAGAGGCTAATTAATGAATATTGGGCTTTGATTTGTACCCCTGACCCATAAGCCCACTAAAATTGAACGTGGGCCTTCAGTTTGGGTTGGGCCGATTCTAGGCCCATCTATATAATGTGACAAACAACAACATCAGATCTGATCTGATATTCTGATCTCCATTCCTCCGCCTCAAACAACACCATTGTCGATGGCCAAATATGATATTCTCTCTCATGGTATTGATGGTTTGGCATATGATGTAAATTTGTTTTTTAAAAGTAATAGAATTTACTTTTTTTTTTTTCCTCAATCCTAAAATGTTATTATAAATATCTCTAAACATTAATTACCTTTCAAGCGGTGGTGGATAATGGCGTCGTGCGAGTCATATTGTCGAGACTAGACGGTGATGTGTTGCAAATAGAGTATAATGGTATCACCAATTTACTCAAGGATCATAATAAAAAGAAAAAAAAAATAGGGGGTATATATATAAATTTGATCTCTTAATTAAATATTCTTGCTTTTGGATTTTCCCACCTTATATATTATTCTTTCTTCTATCTAGTTATTGGGATGTAGCTTGGAATATGCCAGATCAAGGTCGTAAGGGAGCCATTGAGGGGTAAATCAATTATCTAATACTACTATTTACACTGATAATGTATTTTAAGTAGCTTTTGAGATAAGTGAGATAAATGAGTGTATTAATTACTCGCATGAATTTGTAGGATGTCCATAAAAATAAAAAATTAAAAAAAGAAAAAAAGAAAAAAGCCATTTTTCCCAAGCTAAGATATGCATATGAATTATTTGCAAAATAGCATGATCAAGAATTAGGATTATAACCAATAACAAGAACCAAGTAGAACTCTATTTACTCGGACATGGAAAAGGACTTGTTCCTTAATCCTGGACAAAAGGGGCATGTGCAATTAAGCCTTTTCCTTTCATCAATTTTGGAACTAATTAACAAGTGATAATTCTAATTCAGAATTATATATATATAATTTTGTAGGTACATATTTCGCCGCGGCACTTCGGGATATTATAGATACTCAATATTTGAGCGCCTTAATGGATGGCCAAAGGTGGATTTGGGTTATATTAGGGCTGCTTACAAGCTCAAAAAGGACAAGTGAGTAAATGAAAGATGTTCATTTTATTTTATACAAAATAAATTGAATATCAAAAAGCAAATAACCATTATATTTGAAAATGAATGGTCAGGTTTCACTACATGGCACTTTCATATGATAAGCAGAGGCAGGGCCGGCCAAACTGCTAGGCAAGTTAGGCCCGCGCCTAGGGCCTCCAAAATTTAAGGCCCAATTTTTTTTTAAAAAAAAAATATTAAACAAATGTAAGGCCCAAAAAAAATTTAATAAGGCCTAAAAAAATTCATCAAAATTTAAGACCTCTAATCATAATAAATAAGTAATTTAAAAGGGCCCAAATGTAATAAGGCCCGAATTTTATAAGACCCATGATAAAATAATAGCAATTCAAAACAAAAAAATTTATAATAAACCCACCAATCCGGCAAAGGCACATTCCTTTTTTGGTTGTGGAGCACACTGCACAAGGCCACAAGCACAATACTCCAAGTTTTTAAGCACAATGAGAATAAAACATTATTCATTTCGGGCATAGGCACAAGTTGCCGCACAACGGACACAAGCAAAACTCTAGACTCTAGAGAGTATAAATAATTAATAATGATTGTTGACTTGTTATACAATATGCTTTACATATTAGGGGCCGGATGAAATTCATTACATCATACGGAATGGCATAATGAGATATTTTCTCCAAAACCTTAAATCTTCATCTTCCATTCTTCATGCTCAAATATTTCTCTTGCCCAGGTTTTATTGTTCAATTTGTTCTATTGTTCCTTTAACAAATCATGTTCTATTATTCCATTTTTATAATTTATTTTATTATAGTCAAAATATTTTTTTGATAAATTGTGTTTGTTTAATTTGTTAATATTTTGAATCAGGTGTATCAAAGAGATAGGGATTCATAAAAAAAAAAAAAAAAAAAAAATATTTCTTTTTGTAATGTTTGTTTCTGTGCTTATGATTTTTCTGGTTGGTTTTGAGTGAGTATTTGACAATTTTTTTAGTTGGTTTTGTTTTTTCAGCTCAATTGGTTGGTTGGTTGGTTTTGTTTTTTCAGCTCATAATTCATTTGCTAAATTAGTTTTTTTTTTACATGTCCACACAAGAGGGAGGAGGGAGATATAAACTAGTGACCTCCATTTTCATTAGGCGTGATCCCAGCAGATTGAGTTACCTCTTGGGGACCCAAATCAGGTTTTTTAGTAGACATGTTTAATTAAAAATATTAGTAAATTAAAAAAACACGATTTTTTTAAAAAAAATATTATGATTATAATAAAATAAATTACAAAAAATAGAACAATAAAACCTGATTGAATCTCAAAGAGAAGTTTTAAATAAATTTGTTATTAGCAATAAACAAAACATTGAGGATAATTTAGGTGAACAAGTAATAAATGAATAAGAAATTTATCAAAAGAATTATAAGATAATGAAAATAGTATTGATGTATCTAACTCTATTGTTACAAATATTTATGACCATAATAGAATGCAACTAGATAATGAAAGAACTAATGACTAAAAAAATGTTAGTGCTAATTAGAACATCAAAACACATAGGGGGGAGGAAAACATCTAATTAATCACACACATTCAGAGAAACCAATTTGGAGCGGTGGAACTCATCTACCTAAACAAATATCATCAGAGAGAATATCATATTCGGCCATCGGCAATGGTTTTGTTTGAGGCGGAGGAATGGAGATCAGAATATCAGATCAGATCTAATGTTGTTGTTTGTCACATTATATAGATGGGCCTAGAACCGGCCTAACCCAAACTGAAGGCTCACATTCAATTTTAGTGGGCTTATGGGTCAGGGGTACAAATCAAAGCCCAATATTCATTAATTAGCCTCTCTCTCCTAACTGTATTTTTTCCTATCTTAATCTGGGTTTATGTTTTCCTATCTCAGCCTCACCTCTCACATATGATATACCTTTTAAAAAATTTTATTTCCTAATGGAGCTTCGAAGACAGTAGTAGTCTGAGATGCTAATTATTATTATTATTTTTTTTTTATTTTTTTATTTTATAGATGGGCCTAGAACTCAAACTAATCCAGACAGCCCATACCCAGAAGTGAGCCGAGGCCCTGGGTATGTATATATTTTGTGACGAACGTTATAATCGGTCCATACGGCCGGGCCGGTCCGGGCCCAACCCATCCAAATATCTGTCTAAATTCAAAATTCCTGGTCCTAACGCCTTTAGTTACTCTTTTCAGTCTCTTTCTCTCTCGCTCTCGCTCTCGCTCCCGCTCCCGCTCTCTGTGAAATCGATCTGATTTTGATCTGTGAAATCGATCTCTCTGTTTTTGATCTGCTCTCAGCCTCTCTCTCCTCGTGTTTGATCTGCGCTCAGCCTCTCTCTCTTGTTCATTCAAATCAAAATCACTCGCTAATTCGCTAATTATTGCAATCATGCCGTTTGGCAACAGGTCTTATTTCAGATTCAGAGTCTGGGATTTTCGCCGGATCCAGCCCATGGAGGATCTCTCCCTCTCGCGCCCACACGCGCCGGATGAGGTTCCCATCCAATTTCGCACCACAGAGTACCTCAAAATCAAGAAAATAGGCAACGGCGATCGTCAGGTGTCCGTCGCGCAAGCGCGATCTCGCACGCGATCAAAGACCTTCTGGGTCCCCAAACGCGTGGCTCTCTTGTGCGATGGTGGCGCTCGCATGTTGTCCTTGCTTTCGGACGTGGGTGCCCCCGCAGAGCATCAGGAGGCGGTATCGCGAGATATCTCATCGGCCGCCGCCGCTCGATCTGTCGGGATGGGAACGTCGCCGATCCTGGTAACGTTAGAACACACGACGATACTTATAGTTGATGATGATCCATCCGATGAACTGATGGATATGGGTTTGAGGGAGTCCATGGCGGAAGATGTGGCGAGGCCCATCCCGGCCACTCGATCTGCGATTGAGGGATTGAAGAAGGTAACCTTTGAATTTGAAGATGGGCTTCGGTCGATCGGAGAGTGCATTATTTGCACGGAAGAATTTGAGGGTGGGCTCGAACTCACGCGGCTGCCGTGCTCCCATGTCTATCATGGAGATTGCATTGTCAAGTGGCTGGAGACGAGTCACCGCTGTCCCCTCTGCCGCTACCCATTGCCCTATGTTCAGTGAGATGCGGAAGGATTTTTTAATTTTTTAATTTTTTTTTTTTCTTATTTAGGGTTTCATTTTTTATTATTATTAATTTTTATACGGATATGATTTTTTTTCCTCTCAATTTTTTTGTTTGTTTATTAATTAGGGTTTTTCATTTTGATTCTTTTTTCTTTTAGAGTTTTTCTTTTTGATTCTTTCTTCTTTTTGGTTTTTGTTTTTGTTTTTATTTCTGTTTCTTTTTTCTTTAAGGTTTTTCTCTTTTCTTTTGTCTAAACAATGGTTATTTCCTTTTTAAAAGATTCATTCATTCATTTTCAACAATATAGTCCTTATTTTTGGTTTTGGCTAAAAAAATGAACTCTTTTGCTGCATGAAGAGCGTTCATTGTTTTCTTTTTCATTCATTCTCTTCTTTTTTTTTTAATATTTTTTTTTTTAATATTTTTTTCGTGTAGATGACACTATGAATGATTTACACCCCAAACAAATTGAGATTTTCAATTATTATTATTTTTTATAAAATTTTGACGACATGGCCGAGTGGTAAGGCGGGGGACCTCAAATCCTCTTTCCCCAGTTCAAATCTGGGTGTCGCCTGATTAACAAAAAAATGACTCATTCTCTCCTTTTAAGGCTTTTTTTTTTTTTTTTTGGCTCTCTGTATTTGCATATTCCATTTTGTATTGAGATTTTGGGCAATTTTTATACTGAGGAGTTTAGGTTTTTGATTTCTGGTATGTACTTCTAAAATTTTGGATTTTGAATTTGATTTCCGATACTTTTCAGTTCTTGAGTCTAATAAATTAATCACAAGTATTTACAGTGCATTATGGGTTCATTAGTTTGAGTTGTATTCTGTTTGGTTGTTGAGATAGATGAGGGAAAGGGAAAAAGTGTGGATCTTTTGGGGGCTGTCTTGTGAGGTAATTTGGTTATCGAATTTTATATCCTGATGAATGCTGCAGATACTGCTGTGGTTTCCCAACTCTTTACTGTTGTAGGTGGATCTAACGTATGCTTTACATTAGGGATATTGTGGGAGTTTTCACCAAAATCCATTTATCTACAATTCCCCAAGAGAGTTGTACTAAAATGCTCCATGATTGATATATCTCCCTTCACTATTATTGAGCTTTGCCCCCCCATATTCAGTGCCCCTTTTATATCGTAGTAAAGGTTATAAATTCTGCCAGATCACAAGGTTGTTTAATTGATGCTAAATGTTTTTTTTTCTATCCCTTTTGGTATGCGGCATTGATGGAAGTTTTAGTTTTCTTCCCCTTTTATCTTCTCTCTTCTTCTACAGAATACCAGTGGCCTCATACAGTGTAACTGATGACTTGCTGAAAGCAAGAATATCTGGTGCATAACTCCTATTTCTCTTTTGGTGATACCATATAATAAAGATGGTGGCCAGAAGGGTCCACCATAAGGAAGCAGTTCTCTTTGCTTTCTCTGAACCATGATATAAATGATTATAAGAATGTATTGACCTCCGGAATATCTTAATTAAGTAGTGGCAAAGGAACTGAAACTATTAGACAAGGATCTATAAAATTTCAGGGCCCATGCTTTTGACTTTTGAAATGAGCTTTGCGCATTATGAGTAATCTGAAGAAGTGGAAGAATAAAAGCACCTTGCATCGTTTTGAATCAATTTGGTTCCCTTTAAAATTTAAGTTCTGAGACGCCAAAAGGAGATGGCAATCAGGTGGTGGCAGGTTATATACAAGGGAGTACTCCCAACAGAAGGTTCATCCATACTTAAATTAAGAAACCTGATCCTGGACGACATATACACATCCATGACGGCTTTGTGCGAAAAATGCAGTTTGTATTTAAGGATGAATAAATCTTTCTGGACCGCTTTGTTTGTTTGTTTGTTGTTCATAATTCTTAACTTATTCAAGTAATTTTCATACAGGTTTCATCTTTCTTAGAAATCCATGATATAGCTGGATTGGTGAGAGGTGCTCAGGAAGGACAAGGGTTGGGCAACAGTTTCTTATCTGACATACGTGCAGTTGATGGATTTTTCCATGTTTTACGTAAGAAGCTTATATTTGCAATTATACATGTTTGAATGTTGCTCTATATGGACAAATATATATGCTGTTCATGATCACATGATCAAGAAAATGAGTATTAGCTAAAAAAAAACAAAAGAAAGAAAGAAAGACAAGAAAGAAGTACGATAATGAATACTAATTTGCTGAACCATATTCATTTTCATGTGTTGTATGCCTAGGAAATGTTATGGTCTGTTTGGTTGTATTTATGTCCTTTTGTTATCTTCTATGTGATTGTGGGTATAATAATTCTGCTTAAGGTCAAAAGAGTGCCTTGAGAGAACCGGGCAGCCCCCAATGGCGCTTGTGTTCCGTTGCGGGCATATAGAAAAATTCCAATTCCTTTCTTTCGTAAATTCATTGCAAGTCTCAATTGCAGCAAGAAGAAAGGTGTTTGTACATTTATTTTTGATTTTATGTTACTTATCAAAAAAATAATTCTGCTTAAAGTGAAAATTAAAAGAGCATACGGCAGCCCTCTACTTGGCATCATACAAACCCTATAGTCTAGTTACTTGATTAAAATGTTATTTACTGTCCATGGTTGTTTGTTGAGCCCTATGGCTGCAAGGGGCTTTGTCTAACAAGCTTGAGCATGATGTACACAGTTTGACAAACCTAACTCATGCTTGAGGGGCTCAAGCTTGGTTCAAGTAAGTAACATGTAATATAGATCCGTATCTTAAATGTATCTGTTATTAAAAAATGGTTGGTATATTTATCCTAAAGTATGCATTAAGTAAATATAAATAGTTTTGTATGCCTAATAGAAATCTTAACTGAGTTTGAGCTTGAATTGACTATTAAATGACTCTAGCCAAGTTTAAGAGCTTTAGCCACATATGTTCTAACCTCATTAGATGGTAAGCTAAACGATTTAGAGAGGTTCGAAATTTTTTCTTTGCCAAGCATGACCAATAAATTATCTTGTGTATATTTTACTGTACAATTGATTTCTTTCGATTTATCATCTTGGATGCTGTTGCAATCACGTTGGGACTCATCTAGAATGTTGTTCTTATTTTAATTTCGCTTTTTCGATTTTCATGTATCAAAGTATCATTACAGTGATTTACACTTTGAACTTTCCCCGCCCTAGGTGCCTTTGAAGATCCAGACATTATCCACATTGATAATACTGTGGATCCTTTGAGGGATTTAGAGGTTATTAGCGCAGAATTGAGGCTAAAGGTATATTTTCTATTAGTCTTGAATTTAGTCTCTCGAGTTCCCGTTTTACAGTACTTTCTCTAAGTATGTCTACTTCCCTAAACCTTAAGTGATTCCAAATGTGTTGCATTTTGGAGGGTTGATTAGGATCGTATAACTTATTATAGTGATACTTTTTATGACATTCAGTCAACTTTATTTTTTGTTTTGAGCGGAATATGGCTAATTCCTCCATTGACTGGAATTTATGATTTATGTTATATGGAAATTTGTGAATAATCTAAAGCTAGTGACCTGAACATGTATAGGCTGTGTGTAAAAGAGTAAGAAAGAGAGATTCAATTACAAGGACGTTGTTGAGGGATTGTTCTATGGATTCATAAATAATGGTGTTTGAGACAATGATGAGAGAGCGGAGGGAGAGGAACATATTCAAAATCAACAAGATGATTTTCTTTTCCTTTTTCTTCTTTTGCAATTTGTAATTCAACGATAGAGGTGCTTGTTTACATGGCAGTACAAAAGAACATTTGAAAATTTGACAATGCTGTCTTGTCGTTTGGTAGTCTAGACAAAAGTTCAATGAAAGATGTATATGTATGTGTACTTTTATAAGTTGGCAACGTAGAAATGCCCAAGCTTGGGATGGGGTTGACTAATTTCAAGCCCAAATGTAGAGGCCCAAATATGTTCTTTTATGTTAATCCCTGGCCCGTGGTTTGCTCCAGTCCTAATGAAACCATCGAAAAAATGTTGCGGAACTTGCGCACAATTTACTATAATAGAATGTATCATACTAATGGTTTATTATAAAACTTGTATGCAATTGGATGAAACCTTAAGTATGTTCTACTGTTACAGTTTATTGCAGTCTTTGGGCCTCTTTAGATATATGCAAATATTATCACAATGGCATAGATTCACTTTTTAATCAATTTGTGCAAAGGCATTTATATATCTGTATCTTTGTTAGTATTTATATAAGATGTAATCACATCACTTTTTTGAAAAAAACATATAGTTATAATATGTAGACATGAATGTAATATGTTCAAATAAGGCAAGAAAAGTGGGTTGTGATCAAGGGAGACTTCTTTCAAGTTCTTTATTACTTTTAGACCATGGAATAAGAACATTAAATGAACCGCTAGTGCTTGAGAGGGTGTTACAATGCAATTTTTTTGGGCCTTCCCAAAGTCTAGAATAAATAGTTGGTCAAGCTTTTTGTTAAAGCATGAAATTTGATATTTGAGTGGATCTTTGTTTAGTCTTTTATGCATAATACTCATTAAGGTTTTCTAGATGCTTCAATTTTTGTATAAATCAGGCAAGCTTGAATTCTCCTAGTTCATTTACACATGGTTGGCATTATATAATCATGATTTTTTATATATGGAGATTGTCATAAATATGGCGGCTTTTCTGCAGGTCAAAGCATGGCTCGAAGATGGAGAAGATGTCTGTCTTGGGGACTGGAAAGCTGCTGATATTGAGATACTAAATACTTTTCAATTGCTTACTGCAAAGCCTATTGTTTACTTGGTGAGTTGTCTTTTCATGATGATAATAATCTTTCTTAATTGTCTGATTTGTTCTTTGATGGTGGAGTAGGTGTAGTTTTTGGTGTGGTTGCTTGCTATGGGGTTCTTGAGCTGGTTTTTTTAGGCCAAAACCTTTGAGTTCTCTGTAGCTAAAGGGTGTGTTTTTTCTTCAGCTGGTTGAAAGAAGCCAACAATTTTCCCCTGTAGTGTTGTTGCGTAAGGTGAGTGTTACTTGGTTGTCTTCCACAGTGGAAGAGTTGGTTTGAAATGTAGAGGTGACCGAGTTCTTTAAATCGATGGGAGTAAAGCTCTTATGGCCCAAAGATGCTCCAATAGGTATGGTCGATATTTGGTGGTAGAGGTGTACAAGGGTGGTGGTCGTGGAGCGCGGAGGGAGGGAGTGTGGAGAAATTTTGCTGCGGAACTGGGAACCCTTTCATGGCATTGGGAGTAGGGGATTGTTTCTAGTCAACCCAAGTGTGGCTCGCAGGCTACTGGTGTGGGTGGCTTTTCATCAAATATGCCTTTCATGTAAAGGGTTATGAGGCCCTCAATTGTGGGAGAGGGCTGTATTAACTCAGATGCGGGTCTTGCTGGTTCGTGCTCCCCCCAACTTGGTGGCTCCATGGTGGACCTGTAGCGAGCTCCCGTTGGCGTCGATGTTGCGGCACGAGTTGAGCGGACTCCTTCAAGGGTTGCAAGCAATGCATCTTGCCATCCGAAAGCTTGCTGCCTATGGTGGAGCCTTTGGTTGCTCCAGATTTTCGTCCTTTTGAATCTCCTTTTTCTGAATGTATATATATATATATATATATATATGAGCTCTGGCAAGGATAAGTTGTGAAGCTATTGATGAGCATGGCAAGGACAGATCTAAAGCTCCGTTTTTTGTCTTGAGTAGTCCAACGGATAGTAACGGCTACTTCTTTGCAGCATTTTCACCTTAGAGCTTGATGATAAGCGGAAGCTAAAGGATTGCAAGGCATTTCTCCGAAGCTCTCGTCTGGAAACTTGCAAAGTGCCAATTGACGTCAACCATGGCATTAGCAGCGATCTCCTTTCATCTTATCGCATCCCGCAGGACAATATCAGGATAAAAATCATGAAACTCTACTCTACGGGGCCATTCTTCTATACCTCCCAACCTAATTAATTAAATACAATCCATAGGAATAATATTGTGGATTTTCATCGTTGATTTTCTTGTTCTTTAAATTTTCTTTTGAGGGGGCATGCATGCATGATCATCAATCATCATGGTTGGTTTGTCAGTAACTAGCAGATTGCTAGTTGCTACCTCTGTCACCTTAAGAGATGTTGTGATAATTCTTTTTCTGTTTCTTATCCAAGCCCAACTCTTTGGATCAGGCTTTCGGCTTGGACAGAAAGCATTCTATGCACTTAAATTTCAATCAAGCTTAATTTGGGCTCTCTTTAGTACTCCTCTGACCCGCAAACTCTTCAGGCTTTTGCACCTTTGTTCATACTCGATGGACATTTGTTCGTGTTTACGCTATTCTACCATATCGTACATTATTATCAACTATAATACCATTTATCGGAGAAACTGATACCTTGAAACTTGAGAAGTTTTTTAGTGAGTCAACCCAACTATATCATATTAACCACTCAAAATATATCACTTTTCAAAATATATGAGATTTAGTATTTTTACACTCACACATAAACTCAGCATGATTGATGAATGCAACAATGCTTATCAACGTCTAGAAAATTCTTTTTGTTAAATAATATTGTAGAATGAGTGTATAGTATGAAATATTTTTCTTCCAATATTAATCCGGTCCTACGGATCGGGGTGCATCAAAGTTTGATTTTTGGACCTTTAACTCTGATAATATAAAAGCTTTTAAATTAAATTTAGTCACTTATAATTCATGTAAGTAGTGTATTTTGAAAGTTTTTTTTTTTTTGACATGTCCGCACGAGAGGGGGAATGAGGATTCGAACTAGTGACCTCCGCTTCATTAGGCGTGGTCCCAGCTGATTTAGCTACCTCTTGGGGACGTGTATTTTGAAAGTTGAAACTTCATTATTTTCTCTTTTTTGGTCTTTGGTGAGTCGGTGACCGGTTGTGGTAATAAATAATCTAGAAGCTTCCATAAAAGAGATGTGATATAACCGCAACATAGACTTAATAAAGTCCCAACTTCTGTCCTACGTGTCTATGTTTAGCCCAAAACGGTGTCGTTTTGGGCTGGGGGTGATGGCTGTAGTTTTGAACAATTTTGGAATTTCAATTGGACTGAGTGAGGGTATAATGGGCATAAAAGTCAAACTGTTTGAGTTTAACGTTGAAAACTAACAAATGGATCCAAAGTAATACAAATTGAAAGTTCAGGGATTCAAAGTAAGAGATTTGAAAGTTTGGGGGGTTTGTCAAATCGGTTGGAAGTTAAGGGGGCCAAACTTGAAGTTTCCCCTAGTTATTTTAACAATCCACTTTTTTAGAACACCCCAGCAGCCTCATTATTTTAAAAATCAACTTTCACTATTCCATTTAAATATTCTTTTTGTAACTGTTAAAGAAAGAAAGAGAAATGAAAAGTGAAAAGGAAGAGTAAAAAATTAATTGTTTAATCAATAGGTGAGTGAATAGTAATTTTTGAATTTGGTGAGTAAAGTTCACTTAACTAGAGAAGATTAGGTCCATTTTAAGTAAATGGTAAAATTGTCCCCAAAAAATATAAAATGACAAAATTGTCCTACACTTTAAAGGGAATGGCTCCAGCAAAAACTGTTGTCCAAGAAAATATTTTTAATATTGATCAAATTGGAAAGTTTATAGAAAAATTCATTTAGGATGATAGTTAAGTATTGGAGAATTGTTCGATTCTATTTGTTATTATGTTTTAGAGGTTTTTTTTTAAAAAAAAAAAAAAAATTCAAAAACCATTTGAATTTGACACAAAACTAAAAATAATTTGTATCTTAAAATGATAAACGTGAGTTTTCCCAAATATAACGTATATTGTCTCCGTTATTATGCTATAGAAATGTAGTTTATTTTAATGAAGTAAGAGGACAATTCTAGTAACAATCATTGATACTTTAAATAGGTAGATAGTAAATTATAGCTATCTTCCATATAGTATATATCTAAGGCCTTTAACTTCTTCTTAGTAAAGTTGGCACTGTCTTGAATATGAGTGTACAACTGGCTGTGATAGCGGTTATTTTCATATAACTGTAATGGCAACCGGTTCAGACAATTATTCTATTTTAAATAACCATAACTGCAACTGCAATTAGCAATTATGTAGTTATTTTTTTTTTTTTTTTTGAAAAATAGTTATTTTTTTTTGAAATGAGCAATTATGTAGTTATTGAAAACTGGTTATGAACTGTTTTCATAAATAATTTCATCATTTTTTTTCTTTAATATAAAACTTCAAATTTTGTAATGTAAATCAGTAAATGAGAAACAATGTTCATATTTCATAAAAACACATAATCGAAATACAAAAGTAAAAAACTCTTGTAAAGCACTTTGACTTAGAATCAGAATACAAAAAAAATAATACTTGCAGTATTTTCGTTTATGTGACGAACGTTATAATCGGCCCATATGGATCGTAAATGTTAGTCTTCTAATTTTTTATAGGAAGTGGGAAGTTAACATGAAATTAATGAATTATGATTTATTTTCTTAATTGATATATATATATATATATAATATTTTATACTCATATTTTAATTAAATCATAACTTAACATTCAATATTATATAAGCGATGACAATTTTTAACGCAATTAGCAAACTCGAAACTAGTTCAACATAAAATTAACGGCTTAAAATTGATAAATAACTTATTTAATTTAATTGATTAAATTAAAATTAACTTATATAATTTTATAATATATCTCGATTGCATTTTAAAAGATTATGCATAACTTTAGCCCATTGAGGATTAGAAAAGAAAAAGAAACAAGATTTGTTGAATTTTAGTACCAAATGGGCTTCTCAATTCTTTTCACCCAAGGCCCGACCACGATACACTGCAAACGCTTATCGAAGATTCAAACCCCACAGTCCCGGACCTGGCTCCTCTCCATTTCAAACAAAATGGACCGGAGCCGGTCCTTGCAAAAACAGGGGTACAATGGTCATTTTCTATTATCTTTAATTGGTTTTTTACCATTTTGCCCCTGCTTTTGCAAGGACCGGTTCCTCTCCATTTCAAAAGAAATGGAGAGGATCCTTCTCCCACAGTCCCACGGTCCCACCCCCCCCTCGCACGTGCGACCCCACCCCCTCACGTGTTCCCGTCCCCTTCCCCACCCCCTTCGCCATTCTCACTTCCAGAGAGAGAAACCAAAGCCTTCCCAGAAGAAAACACAAAAAGCTCTCTTTTTATCTCTAGGCTATTGGTTCGGGGCGTGACCTGAGATCTCAAGCTCCAAACAGAGCCTGACTCTCTCACCAGCATGTGGCGGAGACTTCTCTCTTCCCAGCTCAAAACCCTAGCCGCCGCCGCCGACCCGACCCGATCCACGTCGTTGCCCACCCGATCCCTCATTTCTCCACATGCCTCACTCTCCAGCCTCCGCTGAAGACCGGTACTCACGGAAACTGAATCTCCCCAACCCCTTCTCAGATCTATGTACATGTATGTGTATGTATAGGTGTGTGTGATGATGTGGGTTTGTTTGATTGTGTAGGGGAGGGTGCCGTAAAGAAGAGGGTTGAAGATGTAATGCCGATTGCGACGGGCCACGAGCGTGAGGAACTTGAAGCTGAGCTTCAGGTGTTAATTTAATTTTATTTGGTTAATTGGAAGGAAATAAATGAAGTTTTAGATATAGCTAAATGAAATACCTTGATGCTATTGGATGTAGATTTTTTTTGATTCACTTTTGTCTTCGGTGACCGAATGATTACTTAGTGGTTTCTTGTGGTTTTAGAGAGGATTCTGATTTTGGTTGGGTTGATTTTTGTAGGGAAGGCAAATTCTTGATATCGACTTTCCAGTTGGTCCCTTCGGCACAAAGGTCAGTGTCATTTCTTGCAATTTTGTGATTCTGATTGCATTATGCATTGCGTAAGTTGGTTTAACAGTTGATTATAGAAGTTACTAAAATGTTTTAATCTAACATTTGGTCATCTTTGATTCTTTGTGCCTTGAAGTTCTTGTACGATTCTTGTTGTGTTGATTTTTAATGGGTAAATCCACTCCCTAGTGTGTTATCTCTTAACATAGTCAGGATTTATGTAAAAATTACTCTGTTACTATTTAGAAGCATCCTGTTATGTTTGTTCAATGATGCCCTCTTATTTGTTTTATTTTGTTTCATTGGAGCTACATTTTTTTTTTTTTGCGAGAACATGTGGCCTGTCACAACTTCAAATCAATAAATCAATTAGTTAGAGCTTATGGGTTGACCTTAGTGGTCTGGGGCATATGCTTTAGTTATTATTTGACTGTGTATGATAGGGGCAAATGCTTTCAAAAATAAAGATGCCCTTTTTCCCCTTTGTGTGAGTGTTGCAAATCGTATTGAGAAGCTCCAACATGATTTCTTTGGGGGGGGGGGGGGGGCTGGTGAGATGGTCCAAGTTTTGTAAACCGATCTATGAGGAAGGGTTTGGATTAGGAACATGCTGAGGTTCAATCATGCTCTTTTAGATAAATGGCTTTGGTGCTATGAACTTGAGAGAGAGACTTGGCGGAGGGTGGTGGTGGATTCTCAATATGGAAGTGCTTGAGTGTGGTGTTTTAGAGAGCCCATCGGGGTGCATGGTGTGGGTTTATGGAACAATATTAGGAGGGTTTAGGGGAAGTTTTGTATCGAATTAGTGACTCCCTCTTCATTAGGCGTGGTACTAGTTGATTAAGCTACCTCTTGTGGATTAAACGATAAGAGTTTGAGGACTGGTAAAAGAGTTCAAAGTGGATTAAGGTAGTGTTTGTTAAACAACACACCACTCCCACACACTATTCACTTCATTTTTTCAAAAATCAACATAAAAACATTCACACTTTTATATTACATCATTCACTTTTTATATCACGTCAATTACTTTTTACTACTATTTAAATAAAAAAATACTACAAAACATTTCTTATTTTATTTTTTTAATTACTGACAAAGACCCAGAAAAGAATTTATCTGTGGTTGATTTTTTTGTTTCTTTGGGTTTTGTTTTAGTTTAATTTTAAAAGGCCAAGTATTTGAATTGTTCAAACTGCTTACAGTATGGGCTTGCTTTTTGTTTCCTGATGCTCTGCAGGGGCACACCCACGCTTGAAAGCAAGGATAACATTCGAGCGCCACCATCGCACAATAAAGCCACGTGTTTGGGGACCCAGAAGGTGTTTGATCGCGTGCAAGATTGCGCTTGTGCGACGGACACCTGATGATTATCATTGCCGATCTTCTTGATTTTAAGGTACTCAGTGGCGCAAAATTTGATGGGAACCTCATCCGGCGCGTGTGAGCGCGAGTGGGAGAGATCTTTGATGGGTTGAATTGTTCAAACTGCTTTAAAAGGCCAAGTATTTGAATTGTTCAAACTGCTTACATAATGGGTTTGGTTTTTGTTCCTGATGCTCTGCAGGGGCACCCATGCCCGAAAGTAAGGATAACATGCGAGCGCCACCATCGCACAATAGAGGCACGTGTTTGGGGACCCAGAAGGTTTTTGATCGCGTGCGAGATCGCGCTTGCGCGACGGACACCTGACGATTGTCATTGCCGATCTTCTTGATTTTGAGGTACTCAGTGGCGCGAAATTCGATGGGAACCTCATCCGGCGCGAGCGGGAGAGATCTTTGATGGGTTGGATTTAGAGTGTGGGACTTTCGCCAAATCCAATCTATCAAAGATCTCTCCCACTTGCGCCCACAAGTGCCAGATGAGGTTCCCATCGAATTTCGCGCCACTGAGTACCTTAAAATTAAGAAGATCGGCAATGACTATCGTCAGGAGTCTGTCGCGCAAGCGCGATCTCACACGCGATCAAAAACCTTATTCCCCAAATGTGTGGCTCTATTGTGTGATGGTGGTGCTCGCATGTTATCCTTACTTTCGGGCATGGGTGCCCCTGCAGAGCATCAGGAACAAAAACCAAACCCATTCTGTAAGCAGTTTGAACAATTCAAATACTTGGCCTTTTAAAATTAAACTAAAACCAAACCTAAAGAAACAAAAAAATCAACTATAGGGTTTGCAATATAATAAGAAATGTTTTGTAGTGATTTGAGAGAACAAGAGAAACGCATAAGTGAAATAGGGTTTGCAATATATTTATATAGTTTTCTTTTGGGTATGGGCTGTCTGGGTAGGTGCAGACCTTATGGGCCGGGTTTGTTTGCGTTTTAGGCCCATCTATCAAAAAAATTATACCCCATTTTATGCACTTGAATATGTATCGCCCTTTTTCTCTTCCTTCTTGATTGAAGTGTAATTGTGTATGATAATTTATTTTACCTACTTTTCTTCTGTCTAATTAATCATTAAATATGGCAACAGAAATTAAACATTTCATGATATTGGAACGACAAAAAACATTAAATTGGTTTATATTCTCATTCCATGTGCCTAACTGTCCCAAGTAGTGCAATGATTTAAATTTAAAAATTGATTTTAGTACATAAGAAGTTGTGCCATGCATAAATTAGTCCATATGGTATATAAAAAAAAAAAAGATTGTTTTTTTAGAAAAGCTTAAAAACAAAGCTTTTTAAAAAAAACTTGGGCCTTTTTTCATTGACAAATTATTTCGTAAAGCTATTCTGCTCTACTTTGAATAAGCTGAAGGATTTGGCCATGGGAGGTGGCTCCTGCCACCCCATTTTGGGCCACCCCTTTACTTTTACTTTTTTATTATTTTTATTTTATTTTTATTTTTAGTTTCATAACTGTTTTAATATTTATAGTTTACATTAATAGTTTTTTTTTATATTTTTTTAATTTTCTAAATAATTTGTTATTATTATTTTAAAAAAAAATCTATTTTTTCACTCACAGTGCAGTTTTGGAACTACCGTTTCACTACTGCATAGAAGCCGAAAGTTTTGGTATAATGTCTGTGTCCAAGCAACTATGCTTAGCTTTTGGTCACCGAAAAGCCAAAATAAAGAATTCGGAGTAGGAAAGGAGTAAACAATTTCACTTTTAAAATTTTAGCTTTTACCCATCTTATTCAAAATTAACATAAATCAGAAAAACTTAGCTGGAATTTTTGTATCTGGGACCGCATGGAAAAGGAAATCTCCTTTCTATGAGCTAAGAAAGGAAATCTCCTTTCTAGTCCCAAAGTATTCAGCATTCCTAGTTCAATTTCCTCTCTATGAGCTAAGAACTAGCCTTAGAACTGCAACTACACGATTTAAGAGGCAATTAAAGACCGCGAAAGGAAATCTCCCAAATTTAATGTCTTGTCTGCACTAGTGGCTCTCCAACAAGCCAATGTCTAGACCAAACAAAGGCCCTGCCAAAAAATTACTCAGCAATGCTCAGCCTTCATCTTCATCCACATCTTCTCCAAGAAGCATCAACCCATTAGCATACAAATCGAGCTCCTTCTAAGCTGTAGCTTTCCTGTGGTACTGTAGATTGGATCACATTAGATTATGAATGCGTTGTTTGTGCATGTACAAAGTGATTTTTTCTTTTTTTTGGAGATGTACTAAGTGAAAATATTCTACTAAAATAATTATAGGAAGTCCCAATTATGACTAGTCATTTTGGTGTATCGTGCAAATACGGCGAATGTGTCGCTAGGTCATGAAAAACGGCATCAAAGCCAACCTAGTAATGCCACATGGGGCAAGAACACTGTAGAGCAATGTGAATCCTGATGAAGATGTTGAATATTTGAATGAGAGAGATTGTGAAGGCATTATATAAGATAACTCCCATGTGTGTACTAGCTGGAATCGGGCTATATAAGTTATTACAGAAAGCCCGAATTGTGACTAGTCATTTTTGGGTATCAAGCCAATGTTGCTAGCTCATGGCATTCCTCTCTACAGTATGAATCTGTCATAACCACAAAGCTCACAAGGACGTTCACTCTACCTTCAACTACTTGCCATTATTATCCTTCCTTGAGGAAATACTATTCTCTTCTTTTGATAGGTGGAACAACTTATGCATCCATATAGGACTAAGTTCCTGCCCTCAGTCTCCTACCCTTATTTATGAGAGGAAAAGAAACCATTTAGTCTAAGCCATTGGCATGAAGAACTACTACTCATATACTGCATGAGGGATATTCACTACCCAAGGCTCTCTCTTCCCTCCCTCACTCATTTTGTGTTTTGTCCACTTTAAGCATTGAACTAGTTACTCTCTATGCCTACTTTTTTTGATGAATAATTAGAAGTATATTGAAAAATGGTTTAAGCCTTTGTTCATGAAGAGTATACAAGTGAGCCGAGGCCCTTGCAGTTAGTACAGTTTAGAAAACAAATCAGATTTACTAAATTCCCAGAGGGGAAGTTAGAAACATATACAATTGCCAATTCCAAAAGAGATCTCAAAAGCAAAGATTTAAGGAGAAGCACATTAGTCTCACTATCCTCAAATAGAAAAAGGAAAGGACAATAAAAAAAAATCGAAATATCATTATAAGATTAATATATTTGCAAAAATTTCCATTGATGATATACTTATTCCATTGATGATATACTTATATATTTTAAAATTAAAATTCAATAAAACTTGTATGCCTTGCCTCACGGCAATTAGACACCTTGCTTTACATTTTACCTTTTAGAAGTATAGTAGACCCTCAACTAAATATATTTATTTTAAAAGATAGGGGGAAAAAAAAAAATCGAACACTCATTTACCCCTCCTTCAGCGTCAAAATAGCTGTATGCAAAGCATCATCAAGCTCCATATCATCGGCATACCTAATGGAAAGAGGAACACAGTCAACTTCATATTAAGTTATAATTAAAACAATTGGTGATAATTAATCTCTCTTTTTTTTTTTCTTTTTTTTAGGGGGAATTAGTAATTTAGAAAATGCATAAATATATCAATTCACGTTAATATATGTTTTAAGGAATGAAACTACACGTTTAGCAAAACATCTACAACAGACCACACTTTAGATTTTTCCCACAAACTCAAAATTATTATGATCAACATTGGTATTTAAGCATAAATTACAAGAGCTTGATTGACAGAGGTAAAGCATGCTGACTGCAGAACCAATATATGTGTGTAGTTGGACTAGTAGTGAGGAGTAGCAATAATGATCATACAACCCTAAAGCCAATCTTGGATGGAGCACTTCAAATGACCTATATGTGGTACCAATAAGCCTCCCTTCATGATGCCACGAAAAACACAAAGTTTTTGTCATTATAGTTTCAATTTCACGTACCCATCATATAATAGGATAGATAGTGGACAACAATAAAACTGAAAGTTCCAGGTAAACTTACTAGACAATAACAAATTAATGGATAATTGGATATAGTCAAATGGTCAAGGCACGTTACACTAATAGCAATTTTCTTTTCTTTTCTTTTGATAACGGATAATTTGCAATTCCCTCGTGAGAAAGAGAGAGAGAGATGAGTTTGAGAAAAACTTATACTGAATTTTGGGATAAATACCAGAGAAAAAATTATGGGGGATTTAATAATAGACCCCCACCCCAAATGGACTTTTTCTCAAATAAATACTCTGCATCATATTTATAAACGAATGCTGGGTAACATGTATGATACCTAGGATTATTTTTGGCAAGCAGAAGATGCAAAAGCATATTATATGCAATATTTTTCTGAAAAGTAAATGAGCGCATTCTAGAAAAAAAGCGTAAGGCGCTCCGAGTTCACCGGATGTATTTACAAGGACACCAAGCAAAAGAACAAAAGCAAGGCATATTATATGCAATATCTAGTTGCAAAATAAATTATAAATGAATGCTAAAAAGATGCAGAACTTCCTAGTTGGAATTGGCTAAACAAGGGTGCCGAGACATTAAATGAACTTGAAGGTAAACTTCAATGTCATAATCGTCACATATTCAGTTCACAGTAATTTGTGTTCTAGATACGAGTTCAGTTACAGAATAATAGGCATTTCTTAGATCCAGTTAGCAAAGAACTAAATGGGTATGTATAACAATTAGGAGTGTCAGACATAAATGGTTCATAAACAATGACATCAAACAAGGATGGAACACAAAGTAAGCAGATGCGCAAAAAGAACAAGGAAATCATAATAATTAATAGTCAAAAGAGAAACAAAAACATCTGCCCAAAGATGCAAAGTTTTGAAGAATGATTTAATCTCCTCTAATGTCCTCTCATGGTCCTCAATTATATAATTCTGACATGAACTAGGTCAATTATATAATATATTGAAAATCCAAATGGGACTTTGCACATCCTTAATAGCAATAGAAAACAGATTAATTTACTTAATCCAGTCATCAGAGGGAGTATATAACTAACCAAAACTATGTAACACAGCAAAATTTTATATTCTTTTGGGTAAGCATAAGAACTTAATTAAAAGAGCAAAACATATCCAGTGGATCCACACAAACAGAGTAAAAAGCTTGTTGCTCATACACAAACTTCAAGCTACCTTCAGCCAGAAGGACTACCAATTCAGACAAAATTAAATTAGCACCTAAAAAACCAAAAGTTAAATTGCCATTAAGTAAGCCAAAATTCAAATTGAGGTTCTTAATTGGAGAACTGAAGTTCATGAAATATTAATTAACACTAATTTGAACTCCAAAGGCAATAAAGGATCTGATAGGACAATAATGTCAATTGAGGTGAATGGTTCGGCCAAGCGGATATGGTTCAGATATCACAAATGGTACTTTCATCAGTTAATTGTATGAGGTACAAGATATACTGCTTCAGTGAAAATTTCATCATGGCTGATACTGTAACTCCGCCTAGATAAATGCTTTATTTTACGTTATTCATGACACTACTACCATTCCTCATAACAACAGTACTGAGGAAACTATATATATATATGCATATAACTGAAAAGTGAAAACTATATCCAATAATTCCAAAAACCAAACCCGTCCTTATCTTAATTAGGACTAGTGCCGAACATATAATCCCCGTTCGACCAAGGCATGTTGGGCGTACAAGCCCACTTGACGACCTAGAGTATCAAGTGTACAACCCTGCTTGACCTAGGGATATCAAGCGCACAACCCCGCTCAACCATGGACAAATTTTCATACTTAAAACTTTTTACTCTTTTATTTCTCATAAGCTTGTTCTTTGTATCACTGGTCTTTTCATTTTATCTTCTACTACTTGTAATTTTCTTTTTTTCTAAAAAAAATACTGTTCTTTAAAACCTTTTTGCTTAAAATCTTTTCTCAATTTTCATGTAAACTACAGTGCAACATATATTGACATATATACATGAAATTACGTAAAGAATTTGGCTTATATCACAGATAAAACATGCATGTTTTTCTATCTACTTGCGTATTAAATATAAAAATTTCATTAAAAAAAAAAAAAACATTTATAACTAATGGTGAAAGGATTTACTTACAACTTTTGCCTAATTCCTTGCTTATACCTTCGACCCCTGTCACATGTACTTTTGAATTCTATATCGTTCACATTTTTTTCTTTTTGAAAATACAAATACTCCACTTAAACCCTAAACAGTCTTTTTTCTCCTAGAAAGCCCTATGTTTTCAACATTTGGACTCTCTCGTTCGACTGGATTGCGAATGGAGTGCAAACGAGGCATTCTATGGGTGCTTCGTTCGAATGAGGCCCTTCTTGCTCGAACGAAAATCTCCTGCTCTGAATCTTCTTCACATCAAACCCTAGTTTTCTTTCCACCACTCTCTTCTTATACACCACACAACCATTAAAAACCGAATACACACTCCATAAACATCAACTTTAAGACCAAAAATCCCACTTTTTGCATTTAACCCTAATTTTAAACCTTACTGATCATTTTCTCCAAACACTATATACCACAGACAATCAACACAACATCAACACTTCCATCCAAGTTTCCAACCAACCACAACTCTTTTACTCTCTTGAGTTCCTCTTCAAGCTTTTTCTCCTCCTCAAACCTTACTTTCTCTTTCTCTTTCAAAGCCTCTCCTCAACACTCTCCCTCACGACCTATTTGGCCTCACTGGATGAAGTGAAGGGAAAATAAGGATTTCTCTTCACTTTAAAAAGCTTCACTGTTTATGCACTGTTTGAATGAGATTGTATTTCGTTTTGAATGAGATTGTGTCAGCCGCATTTAATAGATGCCATTTCTCACCTACCCCACATGTGCAACGATCTGATTCGTTGATCTTCACCTACAGCTCACCCACACACTAACATGTGGATATGTTTTTGTTCGAACATGACACGTCATGTTCAAACAAGCTAGATCGTTGTTGAACTGATACTGGCGTCCTTTTTCTTTCGTGTGAATTTCCACTAACACGTGGAGATTCCACTTCATTTGAATGAGATTTATCCTCATTAGAACGAAATACTACAGTTTTGAATTCCATAGGAGTTTTAACTTAGATTTTTAGTTCCTATTTTATCCAATGCCTATGAGCCTCAATGTGCTCAATCTAATTTCACCAAGTCATTTTTTTTTGACATGTCCACACAAGAGGGGTGAGGGGGATTTAAACTAGTGACCTTCACTTTATTAAGCGTAATCCCAGCCAATTGAACTACTTCACCAAGTCATATTTTGATTTAATATTATATTCCATTATTTCTTGATTTCTAATTTTCTTTAGCTTTTATTTAATTGTCCCATGTGTGAATTCTATTATTTCAGCCCACTACAAGGAGCTTGAAAATTCTGTCATATACAACGTGACACACTGATAAGTTTGGGGAACCTTAGAAATAAATAAAGATGGATGATAAAGATTCAACTTTTTCCCTCAACTTTTGCCTTATTATTATTATTTTTTTTAAAAAAACAAAGTAAAAATAAAAAAAGTGTTTGAAGCAATAATTTTTTTTTTGTTCTTCTTTTAATTTGCATTTTAAAAAAAAAAAAAATTGCATTTTTTTTCTTCATAAAAATGGTCATTTTTTCATAAAAATTGACCATTTTTATGAAGGAAAATGCTTTTTTTCTTTTTTAAAAAAATACCAACTAAAAGAATAACAAAAAAAAAATATTATTACTTCAAACACTTTTTTTTTTTTAAAAAAAATTTTTACTTTGTTTTTTTCTTAAAAAAAAAAAGAAGACAAAAGTTGGGCAAAAGTTAGGTAAAAAAGTTGGGTCTTTAGTCCTTAAGAGGTAGTTCAATTGGCTGGGACCACACCTAATGAAGCGGAGGTCACTAGTTCGAATCTCCCTCCCTCCTCTTGTGTGAACATGTCAAAAAAAAAAAAAAAAAAATTAGATCTTTAGCATTTTTCATAAATAAATTTCACAAATTTAATGATGAAACTTTCTATGTTAGTGTCACGACTCACATACACATAATATTTTCCATAATAATCACAACTCATATCAATTAGATACAGTGACTTGATGCGTGTTACCATTAATCCATAGATCAAATCTTGGAAAAGATAACTTAATTAACAGAATATTAAGCAAGAGGATAAAGAACCACAAGCCTTTAAACTGGGTATAAGTTTCTATCATCTCAACAAATATAAATATATAAATACTCAGAAGGAAAGCGGGATTTGTTTTCTTAAGCCAAAATTCACCATACATATAAGTGATACACCACATGCACCTTGTCAGCAATGGATTCTCTCAACCTCTTCAAGGCTTTTGATTCACCACCTCTAAACGGAGAATAGCCATCCTGCACAAAGCATTTTCTCACAAAGTATTCTAGAAAAAGGCTGTGTACCAAAACATGCTATTTGCTCCAAGCCTGTGGACTCTCTCCATATAGCCAAGTTCTTCGATTGTTGGAACCTCCGAGATCTCACAACGTACTTCCAACATCCCCAACATGCGGAAGTGAAGAAAGTGTGATCAAAAGTGGGGACGACACCCACGACAGTTGCCCAGCAAGCTTCACAAATGACTGATAGCTCAAAGGTGGCCTCCCCCCTTTCTTTTCGACACATTGGTCATCGGATTCAGCAGCGGTTAATGCAATGTATCAACACACATTTTCAGCATACTGTGACAGTGATTCATCTGATCTTCTTTCTTTTCTTGCTTTTGCTATTATTTTCTTTACAATGGCAAACAACAATCCATCTATTTCCGCTGTTCAAGGTGATTTTCAAGCTTCAACAATGGCTAAAAATTATCATCTTTTCTCTTCAAATAATCTGTCCAACACTTTGGCAGATAATCAATCAAATGGTTTACCAAATCCTTTGGCAGACCCTCCTCAAAACACTCATCCTCAAAACACTTTCAAAGATCCATTTGCAAGTTCTCGTCCTATCGATCCATCTAGTCTGCTTTTTCTCCACAATGGTGACAATCCTGGAATTATATTGGTTCCTCAGCCATTGACTGAAGAAAACTATAGTACTTGGAGCCGCTCGATGTTAGTTGCCTTGAGTGCCAAAAACAAACTATGTTTCATTAATGGTTCTTTGCCAAAGCCATTTGTTTTTGAGAGTTACTATCATGCACGGACTCGATGCAACGATCTTGTAGTTTATCGGAATCTTAATTCTGCATCCAAGGAAATCTACAACACTGTCATCTACATCACTTCTGCTCATGATGTATGGCTGGACCTCATGGATCGCTTTACACAAAAGAATGGCCCGAGGGTGTTTCAGCTACAAAAGGCCATCTCTGTTGTTGCTCAGGAAAATTCCTCTGTAAGTTGTTACTTTACCAAAATCAAAACTCTTTGGGAAGAACTTAACAATTACAAACCTATTTCCATTTGTAGTTGTTGTCATTGTGGTAGAATGAAGTCTATTCTTGAACTTTATAGTCAAGAACGTGTTTTGCAATTTCTCATAGGATTAAATGATTCATTCTCTGCTGTTAGAGCGCAAATTTTACTAATGGATCCTCTTCCTTCTATAAATAAGGTTTTCTCTCTTATTATTCAAGAGGAGAAACAAAGAAAAATATGTTTGAATCCCATTAGTCATGATACATCCTCTGCTATGATGACTAAATCTTTCTTGCCTAAACCTTCTCCCTCAACTCATCATGAACCTGCTGTATACATGAGTAAACCCTCACCAAGACCTAGATTTTTCAAACAACCCTACAAGAAATACCGCACCATGTGTTCTCATTGTGGAGTCCCTGGTCATACTGTTGAAAAGTGATATAGAGTGCATGGATTCCCACCTGGTTTTAAGTTTACTCAAAACAAACCAGTGTCACATTAAGCAAACTAAGTGCAACTGCAAGGAAATGACCTTAGTGGTCCTCATTCTCAAGGAACTGACCTTAGTGGTCCTCATCATCAAGGAATTGACCTTAGTGGTCATCAATCTCATGCTTCATAGTTGAGTAGTCCTCAGTTGACCATGATTTCAGCTCAGTGCCAACAGTTGATGAATCTCCTGAATCAGCATCAAATTCCACATCCATCTTCTTCTTCTACAGTTGTTAATTCAGGTATAGTCAACCCTAAACACTCAGTTTTTTCTACTTATGTCAATATAGCCTTTCATACAAACCTAAAAAACCATACTTGGATTATAGACACCGGAGCTACTGATCACATGATAAGTTGTTCTTCTATGTTTACCACCATTACTGCTATTGTTTCTACCCATGTTAAACTTTCAAATGGTTCAATAGCTAATGTCACACACATTGGAACTGTTACAATTTCAGAAACTCTTACTTTAACTGGAGTTTTGTGCATTCCTTCTTTCACTTTCAATCTGATTTTAGCCACTAAACTCATCAAATCCTTAAATTGTTGCCTCATATTTCTTGCTGGATATTGTTTTATACAGAGTTTACACAATTGGAGAACGATTGGGGTGGGTGAAGAAGTGGCTGGTTTATTATATTTGATGCAAGCAAACAAAGTTTCAACCAATGCATCCATTTCAGCTCCTTCTATTCCTTCTTTTCTCAAGCACTTGTCTTTTAATTCAATAAAGGACCCCTCATGTAATCTGTGGCATTACAGATTGGGGCATCCTTCTCATTCTAGAATAAAGTTGATACAAACAATTGTTCCTTCTATTTCTTGTATACAAGAATCCATTTGTCCAATTTGTCCATTGTCTAAACAACGCAAATTACCATTTCCTGTCAGTAGTTCTTTTTCAACATCTGTTTTCGAATTACTTCATTGTGATGTATGGGGTCCTATGGCCACTAATTCTATCAATGGATCCAGATTTTTTCTTACTATTGTGGATGATTACACACGCTTCACTTGGGTCCATTTGATGCAACATAAATCACAAACTTCCTCAATAATCCAATCCTTTTCTAACATGGTTCAAACACAATTCCATACCAAAATCAAATGCATTAGATCTGATAATGATACTTAATTTCACATGAGAGATTTTTTTTTTCAGCCCAAGGCATCATTCATCAACTTAGTTGTGTAGAAACTCCACAACAAAATTCTGTCGTTGAAAGAAAACATCAACATCTTTTGAATGTAGCTAGATCTTTAAGATTTCAATCCAATCTTCCTTTACCTTTTTGGGTAAATTGTGTTTTAACTGCAGCTCATATCATTAATAGGATTCCAACACCTCTTTTATCCAACAAATCTCCACATGAACTTCTTTTTTCTTCTGCTCCATCTTATTCACACCTTAAAGTGTTTGGATGTTTAGCTTATGTTTCAACTTTGTCTAGACTTAGAACAAAGTTTGATCCAAGAGCTACACCTTGCATTTTCATTGGTTATCCATATGGCATTAAAGGACATAAATTCTATAATCTCCATACTCATTCCTCTTTTATTTCTAGAAATGCCATATTCCATGAGACAATATTTCCTTATACTTCTAATTCAAATCAATTTTCACATTCAATGCATATGCATGAAAGTGTTCCTTCATCCATTCATTTTCCAACGCATCCTAACACAGTTTTTTCAGATTCTTTGCCACCAAAAACTCAACAACATAACATTGTTCAATCCCAAAACAATAATTTCACAGTCGTTCCTAATTCAGAAACATTTTACCTTCTCATTATCATTCTGCAGAAACTTCATCTTCTCAATCAAAATCTGCAGATTCTTTCCATCCTTCTGTAGATTCACCTTTCAATTCTCATCATTCTGCAGAAGTTTCAGCATCTCCTCCTATTCTTAGAAGGTCAGATAGGGTCAAACAAAAGCATAGTTACTTGATAGATTATCAATGTAAACATGTCTCTTCTTGTTCACCTGAATTAGCTTCAAGTGTTGGCAATTCAGGTAAACCCTATCCATTGTCTTCTTTTATTTCTTATGATAATATGTCCTCTAAGCATAAGCATTTTTGCCTTTCCATTTCATCCCAACCTAAGCCTAAGTTTTACCATCAAGCTGTTAAGGATCCACTTTGGTGTGAGGTTATAAAAGTTAAGATTAAAGTTTTCGAGGAAAATAATACTTGGGTAGTGACTAATTTACCTTTTGACAAACATCACATTGGCTGCAAATGGGTGTATAAGATAAAATACAAGTCTGATGGAACCATTGAAAGGTACAAGGCAAGGCTGGTTGCAAAAGGGTACACTCAATGTGAGGGGTTAGATTATCATGAAGCTTTTTTACCTGTTGCTAAAATGACTACTGTTAGATGTTTTTTAGCTCTTGTAGCAGCTAAGAACTGGTTTTTACACCAATTAGATGTCAATAATGCATTCTTGAATGGTGATTTGGATGAAGATGTCTATATATCCATGCCTCCTGGTTTTGGCACTAAGGGTGAGACAAAGGTTTGTAGGTTAACCAAATCTCTATATGGGTTGAAGCAGGCCTCTAGACAGTGGTTTTCAAAATTCTCAGCTGCATTGATTGAACTTGGTTTTCTTCAATCTAAGGCTGATTACTCCTTATTTACTTGTTCAAAGGGTTCTTCTTTCATTGCATTTTTGGTTTATGTTGATGATGTAGCTATTGCTAGCAATGATCCACAAGCTGTGTCTTCTTTTATTACTCTTTTGAATGACATATTCAAATTGAAGGATTTAGGGCCTTTGAAGTATTTTTTTGGTCTTGAGATTGCTAGATTTGCTGATGGAATTTCGGTTTGTCAGAGGAAGTATGCCCTTTTAGAGGATTCAGGTTTATTAGCCTCTAAACCTACAAAATTCCCTATAGAACTGAATTTGAAACTTCCAAAGGATGAAGGTGTTCTCCTTTTAGATGCTACAAGTTATAGAAGGTTGGTTGGTAGGCTGATTTACTTGACAATTACCAGACCTGATTTAGCTTTTTCTGTTCAAATTTTAAGTCAGTTTATGGATAAACTAAGGCAACCTCATATGGAAGTTGCTCATAGAGTCTTGAGATACTTGAAGAATTCTCCAGCTCAAGGTTTTCTTTTTCTGCCAAGTTAGATTTTCACCTTAAAGCTTTTTCAGATTCAAATTGGGCAAGTTGTATGGACACTTAAAGATCCATAACTGGTCTTTGTGTGTTTCTTGTGGATTCATTGGTGTCTTGGAAATCCAAGAAGCAGCAGACAATGTCAAGGTCTTCTGCTGAGGCAGAATATAGAGCTTTAGCCTCTACTTGTTGTGAATTGATGTGGTTGATCACTCTTCTTAAAGATTTTGGAATTCCTCATTCCCAGGCTGCTCTCCTCTTTTGTGACAGTCAATCAGCCATTCATATTGCTGCAAATTCGGTCTATCATGAAAGAACTAAACATAGTGAAATAGATTGTCACATAGTTCGTGAGAAGATTCAACTTGGGCTTGTTCGAACACTTCATGTTACTTCTCAAAACCAGATTGCAGATATCTTCACTAAAAGTCTTGGCTTCAAAGATTTTTTTAGGTTGTTGTCCAAGATGCATGTAAAGGATATTTATCATCCTCCACATCCATCTTGAGGGGGGATATCAACATACCTTTTTCAGCACACTGCGATCGAGAGCAGTGATCGATCGCTTCCTCAAAATGTACGAGCTTATATAGCAAAAAAGTGCGATTGATCGCAGTTATCGATCGCTTCCTCAGAATGTTTGAGCTTATCTAGAAGAGAAGTGCGATCGATCATCATGCCAAGTGCGATCGAGCGCAGACATCAGTCGTAGTTACAGAGAGCACCTCCAGATGTTCAGATGTGCGTGAACAGTAACTCATCTCTTGTAAACTAATTAACTAACTTTCTTAACTTCATTTCATTTGTAAGTTAGTTAGTTTGCACAGTTAGTTTATGATTGTAAGCTCATATATAAGCTTCAATCTTTCCCTTATAAAAGACTCATGAGTATTGCAAATGAGGATTTTCTCTTCTTCTCCATTTTCTCTCCTTCTTCCTTTCCTCTGTTTTGGAGATTTTCTTTGCTTTCTTTGATTCTTGACACAATGCAAACCAAATTCAATTCCAAAGCTTCAACTTACCTTGTGTTACTGTGTATAATATTTGTGGGATTGAAGAGCGTATGACTCACAAGAGAGAAAACCTCAATTCTAGCAATATGATGGGGACTCGCACCAAAAATCTCACCGAATTGACTTGCATCTAAAGCTTGATAATATGGCTCTGTGTCATATTCAAAGCAAAGCTTTGTGACATCCCACTACAAAAATGTTAGGTAATTCCTTATAGTTCTGAATTATTCAACATATTATTCATTGAGCCCAGCTTCTTGAGGCTCAAGTCGAGATCAACAAGGCTCTCGAGCAGGAACTAGATCCGGTTCAGGCCCGCCCGAGGCGACCCGAGAGAGAATGCTTTCGGATCGGGCTCCATATAGTGCGGATCGATCATGAACATGGGTTAGAGAAATCTGGTGCACTTGGCGGCGTACGTACTCGAGCCCCGGATTGTCGTGGATCCTCAGACCCTTCCGAAACCACATGAGCAAGCCCGACTCGGACGCCATTGACGGGTTTGGACCCTGAGATGGAGAAAGGGAGCTGGAGATTGGAAAGGATAGTAGTTGTGCGGCCTGGGGGTTGGATAAGGACGGTGGATAGGTGGGATCATAGTCGAAAAAAAGGATGCTAATGTGCGTTGTCCACAAATGCGTAGGATAGAGCTGGGTAGGTAAGGAAAAGGTGGGACCGGTCACTGGTGTATAAGGCGCCATGTAGTCAGTTTAAAAGTGCGAGACGTTATGTGGCCGGAAGCCTACAAGGTGATTTACTGGTTGGGTGAGAAACGACGACGTCTGGAGTGCCAGCTCTTCAAAGTTTAGTTAAATTTTAGCTAAAAATTTATATTGTTGTTATTTTAACTAGCAATTTTTCAAGAATATCACTAATCAAACATTATTGATCTTTTCTTTTCTTTTTTTTTAATCTTTTTAAAAATATATATATAATTCTTTATTGATTGGTAAATTTTAGTTGCTTTATTTCAGTTGGTGATCGCAATTGTGCCACATGGGACCCCAACATCTCGATATTTTTGGGCCGTGATGGAATGTTATTCTAACGAAAATAAGGAATAGGGAATCAATTCAATTATTCCTAGACCACATAACCACAACAGTGCGAGAAACACCATGTCAAAGGGGAGAAGAATGCTTGATTGAGAAGTACACAATACTGGCCTAAAAATCTCTCTAAATTCCTTACATTCCTTTGTCAAACGCTAACTTAAGCATCAGAATGATCCCCTGTTCGCACACTTGGTAATATATATCCTTTGTTCTTGACTCTTTCCTTTATTTTCTTTTTGCAGATTCGCTCAATTTGAAGTTTGGTGTGCAATCAATATATTCTTTAGTTGGTAAGCGGAATACTACATTATTGAAATGGAATGGTTATTTCTATAGATTAATAACTATTATTTTGTTTAGTTACGTTTTTTCACCATTCCTATGATCGAATAACTATTCTTTTGCGAAGGCGAATGCATATTCCTCTAAAAATAGAGAGAAATAGCTATCCATTGAAATATTAAACATAGGTAAAATCCAACCATAACTAATAAAGTAATACAATGTTCAGTTATATATATATATATATATATATATATATATATATATCTTTTGTAGGGCTTGGGATGTAAAGAAAAGAATCGTAGACATTTTATTGTATTTCACAGTATTTATGAAATTGGCTGTTTTTATGAATTCAGTGAAGTATTTATAAACAATTAGCTGTTTTTATTCTTTTTATGGATTTTGAGTTGTAATTTATTTTAGAGATGTTTTGAGGTATTAAATTGTTGCCCATATCATTACTTTCCTCATTTTCACGGGTTATGTCACTCTAATAGGCACTACAAAAATACTCTACCTTAGTGACGTTTAAATAGTAAGGAAAATATGAAACGTCACCCTAAGGATGACATGCAAAAAAAAAAAACGTCACCCTTATAAAGGGTGACGTTCAAAAACTAACACGTCATAATAGGGATGACGTGCTAAAAATATTAAACGTCACAAACAAAGAGTGACGTGCAAATAATGGGTCACACGTCACCCCAAGGGTGACTTGTATCCTGCTTTCCACACGTCACCCAGTGAAATTCATGGGAACGCGCACTTTCAGGCTTAATTTTTCAATTCGCGCCGAACACCCCTGCTAAGGCTGCTATATAGCCCGCAGAGCTCCGGTCCCCTGCATTTACGAATATATTCTGCTGGGTATATATATTGATTTTCTCTTCCAGTTGGCCGGGACGTCTTTTTTCTTTCTCTTCCTGGGTATTTTTTGGCATTGCGCAAGTCGTTCTCTCATCTCCGTCAACGACGCTCTCTCTGGCTGGGCGAGATAATTAATCAGTACCAAGAGTTGTAGGGGATTCTTGGGTTTCTTTGGGAGGTGTTTAGGGTTTTCAGAAGAAGAAGTAAAAGCAGAAAGCAGCGTCAAATTCTCACTGAGAAGCACAAGTGAGTCTCTCTATCTTTCTCTCTGTTTCTCTTAGTCTCTGTTATTGTTGATTTGGGATTTAAAAGTTGGATTATTATGTTTAAAATTCAGCAAAGTTTTCTCTGCTTTTTAGTGTATTAGGGATTCTAAAGTTTGATAAGGGTCATCAGATTCTTTTGAGGAATGAACGATTTGGTAACTCTGCACCCTCTCGATCTGTCTCTCTCAGATCTATCAGAAAATTGAAAGAACAAATTAAGGGACAGTGGGTATCGTGAATTTAAAAAGTGAGGGGCTGTGTGGGTGCTGATGGAAGGATGAAATATTTGGTAATTGTCATTTGGTTTGGGTGAGACAGGAGAGGAATGAGAGGGACGTTGCTCTAGTTTTTTTCCTTAAATCGAGAGTGGGTTGGGGTTGGGGGGTGGGGGATGTTGCCTTTATTCTTCTTTTGCCAATGTGATTAGATTATATTCTTTCCTTGAATTTGTCACTTTGGTCCAATTTAGGATAATTTTAGTGTTGGTACCAAGATATCACAACATATGAATTCAAGGTTAGCCAAATTTTCTTTCATTTCAGTTTAATTGTGGGAACATAACATGTCTCACTCTTGAAAATCTTAAGAAACAGCTTAGTTGAAATGTGAAATTTTGCTAGAGTGATTTTTGCATTTAAATAATAGCAGGAGATTGGGGAATCCAGCCATCTATTACTTGGCTTGACCAATACTAGCAGGTAACTTCTCTGTAAAATTCTCTCTGGTCCAAAATTTGATCCCTTTAATAATTTTTCATGTCATTGTTCATTCCAGTGGACAATTAACAACCATAGCTTTACTAGTTAGATAGGGGAGAGTGCTTAGTACACACCCATGTTAATTTTATGTAATTTTGTTAGTTGAAATGCATCTGGACATTGCCATTGGAAATGGATTTGAAAGCACAATTTGGTCTGCCAAAATTACCAAAATTGGTTTCAGAAGTATGGGATGTGCCATGTGTCTATATTTTGGGATGATCTTGCATGAAAGACTGCTATTTATAATGACGGGAGTCTATCCCTGTAAATTGTTCTATGTTCCCTTAGTACTATGCTCTAATTCTGGCCAGGTTAAAGTAGAACGGAAAATGGAGTGCAAAAGCATGATTGGATCGTGTACAGAGGAGGACAAATATTATTGACACTTTTTTGGTGTTAATCTGCATTCTGGTGGACTAAAGCACTAGGACTTCCAATCTGCATTCTGGTGGACTAAAGCACTAGGACTTCCAGTTGGGTACCTGATAAGAAGTGAAGACTCCAGTCACCCCATTCTTGGGGATTCCATGTTTAATAACGCATATATGTATGTAAATCAGGCTTCATATTTTTTGTTTCTTTTTTCCTTTTCACCAAGACACCTTGGTCCAGAATTGGAGACACCAAGTATCTAGTTGAGCTATTTTTTTGTTGAAACTTGGAGATGACAAGAGTATGTTCACTCTGTGCATTATTATGATTGATATAATAATTTTTGGAAGTTTTCCATTTACTAAATTTATGGGCAATTTTACTGTGGTGTACTTATTGTAATTTAGGAATCATGTGTTTTGGAAGTATCTGTAAACTAGCACATAAATGACATGCAAAATTGGATAAAAAAATTTGGCGGGGAAAAAATTTGGATAAAAAAACCCTTAAAAAAAATAAAAAAAAATCAAGGGGGTAGGGATAATTTTTTTTTTTTTTTTAAAAAAATTAGTGACATGCAAAACAATGTGAAACGTCACCCTAAGGGTGACGTGCATAAAATTTTACGCGTCACCCTTAGGGTGACGTGCAGAAAATTTGAACGTCACCCTAGGGGTGACGTGCAGAAAATTTGCACGTCACCCTTAGTAAGGTGACATGCAATTTTTAAACGTCACTCTTGGGGTGACGTTTTGGCAATTTGCACGTCACAAAAAAAATTTCTAGTCACCCGGTTTGCTGTCATGTGGCTGCACGTCACAGGGAGCAAGTCACTACACCAAGGGTGACGTTTTTTCCCCTTTTGCACGTCACAAGTGGCAAGTCACTAACTTTGAGTTTTTTTGTAGTGAGCTATTTAGGGTAGTTTTCCAATGGACAAAGTTTTCCTAATTAATTAATTTTGAATTTTCAAAAAAAAATAATTAATTAATTTTGGAAGTATTGTCGGTAACTCTCTAAGAACATTCACATCAAACTCTCTATTTCTAACATTTCTTTAAAATTTTAACAAAATCTACAAAAAAAGCCCCCCTACATCAAACTCTTTATCAAATGTTAAATTTAACCGTTGTCAGACCTCCTCTTCAAATCTAAAGAGGCAAAAAGCAAATGTTAAAGTAGTATAATAATATTTGGTTAAAATAGAAAAATATTTAGAGAGTTTTATATTTGATAGTCTTTAAAAGTGACTAGTTATATCTAAAAAAGTATATTTTGAAAATTATATTTAATTAAATTTTCAAGAGCTTGATCATGTGGATGCTCTAAGTGCCTAATTATTTATATTAGAGTTGGATTAGTTATAAGTCCCAAAAGAGAGAAAAATAAATAAAATTATGATTTTAAAAACTTAGGAGAAACATTCTACAAAACCGTCTGAACAGTCCATAAATCATCCTAATTAATGATGCCATGTCAATCAATAGAAAATGTTCGGACGATGCCGCAAAGGAGGTAGCTAGCGGAAATTTAGGAAAGCTGTCTTGACTCAATCTCAACATTGGAATCACTAACTATGTTCCTAAACCGGCCTTAACTTTCAAAGATAACAATTATAAATTTGATGCAACAAACGCTAACCCAAAAAGAAAATGAAGCTTCTCATAAAGAAATGTTTAAACAGTAACGACATTATTGATGATGTGTCGTGTGTAGGGGTATCAAAAAATACCTTGAAATCGGAACCGAAAATCCGGGAAATCGAGGAATCGGTTCGATTAGGAAAAACCAAAAATCGGGGGTGCATATATATAATAATATTTTTTAATATATATATGCACTTTAGGTTTAGGTTTAGCTTCACCTTTATTAAATAATTAAAGGAGATAAATAATCCTAAAAAATGATTTTTAGGGCATTTTAAAAAATTGAATTTTTATTTTTAAGGCTCATATAGGCAAAAACATTGATTTTTTAAGATTTGTGGGATTTTTTAGTTTTTTTTTTTTAAAAAAAAAAATTTTGAAACAATCACAACAACTGAACAAATCCCAGTTAATTTGAACAAAAAGGCTAATAGATTTTTTAAAAAATGGGCCAACTGTATGCTAAAAAATGGGCTTATTTTAGGCCCAATACCTAAAATAAGCCAAGAAAACATTAAAAAAAAAAACGGTTACCGGACCAGTACAAACTAGAACCGGCCGGTAATTGGGATCACGGTTAACCGGTGTTTCGGTTCCCATTTTCAATTGCCCAAAACCAACAATCGGGTACCCTTGTTCCGGTTTCCGGTTTTGGCCAAAAACCGGGACATCGGACTAGGTTGACAACCCTAGTCGTGTGAGGCAAAAAGACATTATATAATGTACGTCACTGATTCTCAACCCCATGTTTAGTATCCTTTGCCAAGCGTCACTACTTAAACGTCACTAAATGAATAGCCTAAAATGTCATTATTCACGTTTTTTTTTTAAGTGGCTTTTTCAAGACTACACATCTTCTAATCCAAGAACCTTATTTACTGTAACGCCCCCAAAATTAGCCTCGGTTAATCCAGTAGGGTCATTGGCAATTTACCCATTTAAGCCAACTTATGACTAAACGGAAAATCATCATTTTGAAAATGTTAGAGTAAATGCAAGGGAAAGTGAATAAATCTGAGTCACTATAATTCATCAAGTAAGAACATATAGCTGCTAAATAGTAAAGACAAACCTGTAATAATAAGTAAAGCCTAACCAGTCATGCAGTAGTATCTTTTGCCACTTCCATAGCAATAAACCAGATTACTTAGAGAATAATAACCGCGTAAGTCTAATGACTTAGTAAGTAAACTTTACAACATAGGTATGACATGAGCCCAATTTATGAAAGTAAACGTGCATTTGAGTATTCACAAAAAAAAGAGCATTACCTCCGTTAATACACTATTTAATAGGTTTTAGGGTTTTCAAAGCTTATGGTGTAGAACCGGTAATAATTACCTAATTGTTTTAATGCAGAAAATGCTAATGTATTATAAGTTATAACTCTCATACATGGTCTACTCGAGATATTACCCATTCTCAGCAAGGTTGGCGCTGTCCCGAGGGACTTATAGTATAATGCCAGTGCCCCAGCCATTGCACAACATATCGTACGTAATGTTAGTGACACGATCGAGTCTGACCTCGAGTAGCCCACACCAACTAATGACGTCCGTCTTATAGTGACCGAACCATTGGGAATGGTTGCACCATGGTCACGAAATCAATGGATCCAAAGCCTCGTATAACACACACATTTGACTATAATATGAAGTCTATATAGTAAGCCTATGACCATTCATACCGCACGTACCGGCATACCATGTCTTACGATGCATCTTAACAGTTGTTTAATAGCACAGTCACCAAGTAATTACAGAAAGTAAACATGCTCATAACATACTCGTGGTCAGTCAACTAACATATCCCACGTTTTTAGTAAAAATGATTGTAAGTGTCTACTTACCTCGCGCACTCAAGCGAATCCTCCGACTAAGATAAATCCTGTTATAACGGATATAAGACACTGTTATTATAAGCCTTACGAAACCTAGAAATATGGCTAAGCCTAAGCATACACGTGTGAAACTCAAAAGCCGGTGCTCTGCCCACTGACCGTACGTTCGACCTTGATGGCGTACGTCCACTCAGTGTGTTAAGCATACTGTTTTAAGATTCAAACAGTTCATGTTCCTTACGGCATTTATAGACCTATAAACCTCTTCTAAGCTAACAAAATAGTACATGCAACGCAAGAAATCACAATACAACGAAACTTTGAAAGAATCATTTGAAAACACCATTGTCTTTAAATAATGCTTAATGAACACTTGGAAAACCTCATCAAGGCATAAATATAAGATAAAACAATGCTAAACATAAAGAGAACAGAACTTACCCCGAAGCTAAGCACGGACATGGTCTCCCCTCCTTGGAAACTCCTATTTGAAGCTCACTCTCACCAATTTCTCATTCAAAACTCTAAGAAAGGGTTCTAACAGCTTAGGGGCACACCAGGAGAAGGAAAAAAGAGTGAGAAATGAGAGGTGGGACGGACTATTTATAGGGAAAGTTCGCGACAACTCTTTGACAGAGTAGTGGACGTCCGACAACCCTAGCGTATGTCCGGTAGTTCTTGTACAGTGGTCCAAAGAGTGTCTCGTACATCCAGGTATTACCTAAAGGGTATTTCAAAAAGTAGCATACGTCTGATGGTCCTACATACTTCCGCTTGTATGGTTTGTAGAGCGTACGTTCGGTGGTCCCCCCCGTACGTCCGCACTAAAGACTTGGGCGTATGTCCGGCTGACCTAGCATACGTCCACCTCTTGAAATTTTGTATTTGGCTTCTATTTTCTAAAGGTTCAAGGTGCGATTAGGTTAACGGTTAAGGGCTTTGAGCCTCGTTAAGGCACTATTATTAAAAACCTTTGTTGATTGCTCTCATGGAAAAGATTTTGTTTAATAAAATGTTGGTTTTTATCGGAGTATTACAGGAGAATGATTGATACATAAATGGAACATTGTAAAACCTATAGTATTAAATGGATCAAGCATGAATCCGACGGCATAAAATCAACGCCATGCTTGGATCAAGCAGCACGTCGTGGAGTGCGAACACTAAGCAACTTCACATCATCCAACACCGGTCCACACAAAGAGCCCGAATGGTCACTTTTCATGGTGTAAAATGAGCTCAAGAACATGATACGGGTGCGTTCTGACACGGCAGTGAACTGAAGCTTTGCACGCTTGAACCCTCCTCTGCCCAAAGATTCATATGATACCTTGACGGTTTCTTTGCCGGCAAATGCCTCTACAACCATGGAACCTTCACACGAGTTGTTAGCATCACCCACGGTAAATGTTAGGACATACACCTTTCGCGGCGTTGTGTGCACCACCTGCGAAAGGGAGCTTTCTTTTCCGGCCACAAGTTCCACTGCTCTCTTGCCCTCCGGGACGTAAAAGTGATCGGAATCAATGTACTTGACAGCCTTCAGGGAATCAATCATCCAGCCCGGTAAAGGGCTATGATCGTCCTCAACGTGGGGTGGGATTAGTACACCCCACGATGTATTGGGCATCATATATGGACCTTCTTCAAAATATCCATTCTTTATTAGGTTGGCTGCAATATCATACAAACAAACAAACATATATATATTAACGTACCGTATGAAATTTTACGCCAAGTTTTAGCCTAGTTGGCCCATTTATCATGATATAATAATGCCCGAGAGAGACAAAGAGAGAGAGAGAGAGAGAGTTTTACGTTTACCTTTGGTACGTTTTGGAGGGTTCAAAAGCTTGAGAGCAACCGAATAAATAAGTGGGCCGCAAGCAGCATCCTCCTCAACACCCGGGTTATGGATCACAAACTCAACTTCCGGAAAGTCGGCTTGGAACCCCCATGCATACGAATCCCACCCATCGCTGCTATACAATGTCTGCATCGGCAATATCCCCCAATCGTTCTTTTCTACGTTGGGATTCACCGACAAGTTCAACCGCTCATCTTGCGCGCAAGTCCGGGCTGCCGTGAATGTTACCGAGTGAAACCTTCCCTTCACCACCTTCACTTTCTGCTTGATCGAAGCCTCATTGCCCAGCCTCACGGCGTGGGCGCCCTCCGGCACCACTAGCACCATGTCGCCTTGCTTCTGCCCCGCCTTTATGTACTCCACGAAGCCTGAAATTTCCCACGAGGGAATCGCGTTGTGCCTGCCCACTACTGTGCCGTTTAGTTGCCATGGCCTTGGGCCTTGCTTGAAGTCCCCATTGCGCAATAAACCTGAAAATTAGTTAATTAATAAGCTTTATATAATTAATATTTATAAATAATTCCTATTGAATACTTAAAATATGATTCCCTAAAAGATGTGATGAGAGAGATGCCAATTAGGGCATGTTAGCCAGCGCAAATTGATCAGGTTTTCACGTGGCCAAGGATGCACATATATATAATAACATGCAAGTCTCAGCTAGCTAGCTGTAATCTTTCAATTTTCTCTTTAATTTTCTTAGAACAAAATTCTTTCTTGAAAAAAATAATAATAATAATTGAAAAAGTTTAATGTAATAATCTTTCAAGTGCAAAAGTAAATATTGCACGCACGCAATAAAATATTGAAATTGTTTACCGAAATGAATCACACAAAGGATCTAATTAATTAATTAAGTAATTAATATGCTCAAATGCTAGCTCTTCATATGTATATAGTTCATAATTTAACGACAAAAAATGGGGTTGAAAACCATGTGACCAATTAAGAGATTATGGAAGCTTGAATAGAGGCCGTGAGGTGATCACGATCAAAAGGTCCATCAGATACACAAAATTTGTAACTAAGAATATAATTATAATTAAGAACAATTTCTCTCTAGCTATAAGGCCGAATTTACTACCTAAACAGTAATAAACCCAACCGAATGAAATAATATTGCCCTGTAAGTGTAACAGGGAAAGAGTACTTTGAGAGCTAGCTTACCGTCAGTGAGGGATATGGCGATGTGGAAGGTGGCACAGAGCACCACAAACAGCACCGTGAACCTGTGCATCATGGGAGCGAGCGAGCGAGCGAGAGAGAGAGAGAGAGAGGGAGAGAGAGATTTTCGTCGAGATCACAGCTGGAAGGAGAGGGTTTTATGCGTTACATTCCACGAGGAAGCCCCTGAGTTTGAAGGAAACCACATGGATGCCACTGGAACTATCCGTGTACGTGAACAATTTATTTGAGTAAAGATATTACGAAACCTCCAAAATAGAAAATTAGTAAATCAACTTACATGTTGATAAGGAGTTGCCCAGTCGGCTGTGGACTATGCTTTATAAAATGAAGGTCACTAGTTCGAATCTATTTTCCTTTATATAAAAATGTCAACAAAAAAAAAAGAAAAAGTTGATCAATGTAAAGCATGCGATCTTCACAATCCACAAGCCAAAACTAGGCTGCTTCAAAATTTCGTTATTCTTATTAACTCATTAATTATATGATCCCCATGAATTATATAAACAATGCAAAACATTTGATTTTTAGGCATTATATATGGTTCGAAACTATTTATTTCGACATGAAATGATTTTATAAAAATTAATACGGGAAATGTTTTTGGTTTGATTGAAAAATGTAATTTTTTTATTAATTTTTTTTTAACCATAAGTTATTTTTCGAGTTTGAACTTCTCATTTTCAAACTATCAAATTTTGCCAAATTACCACCATACCTCTATCATACCAAAACTCAAATTTTTAGGTTAACCCCTTTTTTTTTTTTTTTTTTTTTTTTTAAGAATGAACCAAAGTTTGATATAAAACGTAGAATGTGCCTCAATTTACCTATATATATATATATAGAGAGAGAGAGAGAGAGAGATCACTTCCAATAATATTGTTCACAAACTGGAATTTCTCGGGTAAAGTGAAGCGTAATTTGCATGGTTTCAGGACGATAAATTTATAGTAAAGAATACGTATTTGTTTTGTTTGTTATAGTCGACAGGAATGGCTTTTCTGGAGAAGGCTTAAGCGATTCAACACCACATGCAAATCTCCTCATCATCTCGGTTGGATCGCAGTCAAGACTTGTGTTTTAAATTATATATGTAATTTATTTTATTGACTGTGCACGTTGATTCTCGTAAATTAATGAAAAAGAGTCAGCCGAATGACTGTAATGACATTGAATTCCAGTGCGCATACGGCGCACATGGCTTTGATAATGTCTTCGGACTACGTGATTCGAAGACCAAATTGCAAGAATACCCTCGTATTCAGTTGAATCTGATGATGATGATGATAATCCAAAAATATTTTAATCATGTTTTCAGGTCATTGGCTCGTGGTGATCAACAGAAAAAACACCAGCATCAAAATGTGCAAAATCAATCAAAGAATTCTTTAAAAAATTGATCGATCTCCTTGAGATCTTAGATGGGGCAAGCCATGTGCGGGTGAGGTTTTTGATTGAGTATGGCCTTCAATTCCTTGATAGAATTACCTGCCATACGCAGTATTTTTATCATTTTCTTTTGCTTCTGTTCCTTTTTGGTCGGCAATAATTGTGTATAGTTTTTATGAGTAGCGGCGTGTGAATGGAAATGGGGGGGATGAAGGCAATCCGAGGAATAAATTTGCTTCTATGTATCAGTTTTTGGGAACAATCAACATGTGGTTGAGTGTGGTGAGACTACCTAGCTAGCTAGTTTTTGTCTTTTTGATGCCTTGCGATGGACTTCACCCAAGGCCACCATATCCAAATAGGGTTCTCTTTCTTTTTCTTTTTCTTGAGAAGGTACATAAAAGGTTACATGGGATTGGCTTAGAAAGAAATTGTGAAGAACGGGGAGGAGAGGATGGAGGTAGGATGGAGCAGAATTCTCTCCAATTAAATCTCTTGGCGTATGTTTTATCAAAATAAAACAACCCAAATAAATAAATATATAACTGAGGTCTAAGTTTACATCAACTCAAAAAGGGACTTAAAGAATATATATATATATATATATAGCTCCAATAAGCTTGTGACCATGTCACACAACACTATTTAATCACAATTAATTTCACTAAATAATTGTGTAAAATTAATTGTGATTACACTCTAATAAGTATTTTTTTTATTTAATCAATTAATGACGTATATATTAATGTCCTCAACCAGGTCTAATAGGATTGGGAGTTGTGTGTCGTAAGCATCTAGGGGAGGTTGTGGGAGTTCGAAGCATGGTCACAAAAGGTTTTTTCGAGCTGTTAGTGGTAGAAGCATGGGCTGGAGGACGGGCTTTACAATTTGGGATGGAGTTGGGTTTATCCTATATTGTTTTGGAAGGAGACTCCAAACTCGTGGACCGTGGTAGATGCTATTAATGCCGAAGGGACTAGGTTGAGCAAAATTTGACACTTGGTGGAGGATATAAAAATAATGCTGCAGGATTTTCAGCAATGGAAGGTGCAGGTTGTACGTCGTTCAGCGAATAACGCAGCACATACCGTTGCTCGAATGGCGGCTATACGAGAACATGTAGTGAGAACTTGGAGGGCTGAGTACCCGGATTGTATTCAGGAAATTATTTTGAGTTTCTCCTCCCACTGATTAATCAACGAAAGCAACTCTCATTCTTAAAATAGTAATAATAATAATAATATAGACAAAAATTTCTTTCAAACCAGTCTAGAGGAAATATCCTCCAACCTATTTTTTTTTTTTTGACATGTCCACACAAGGGTAGGAGGAGGGGGGATTCAAACTTGTGACCTCCGCTTCATAAGGCGTGGTTCACAACCGATTGAGCTACCTTTTGGGGACTCCAACCCATTTAAAATACTGTCAAGTATCTATAAATATTTAAAACATTAATCTAAGTTAGTAAACAACTATTAATGACTTTAAGAATTTAATATATGTTTTAAATGTTTATAGACACATGACACTACTTTAAATGGATTAAAGGATGTCCCCAAGAGATAGTTCAATCGGCTGAGACCATGCCTAATAAAGTGGAGGTCACTAGTTAGAATCCCCCTTCCCCTCTTATGCGGACATGTCAAAAAAAAAAAAAAAAAGGGTTAAAGGATATTTCCCAAGAAATTTCTGTCCTATATTAATTATATATCAACTTTGTTTACTACATCTTTCCTTGAATAACTAGTTTAAATTCATGATTATCTTTATGCGGTGGAGGCGTTTGGATTGGTGGTGGGATCAACGGCCCGACGCTGTCTGCTTCTGTCTCCGGTTTCAAAGCTCAAGCGAACTTACATTGCTCTCCAGTCATGGAAATCTGCAATCAAAGAAGACCATTGGGGATTTTGGACACTTGGGTCGGCTTCGATGTTTATTCTTACGAAGGAGTCTTTTGTGCAGATTCTCAAGAAGAGATGGATGCTTCGAATGGCCCTGTTGTTACCGGCATAGATCTCAAGCATGCAAATCTTCAAGGCACTCTCGTCAAGGAGCTCTCTTTCCTCACTGATATGTCTCTATTTCACCTCAACAGCAACAGGTTTTCAGGCTCGGCCACCCCCATATGTTCATTATTCAACACTTTGTAATTGTTTATATATATATATATATATAGGAGGACTAAATACAAACAGCTGGTATTCATTCGAAATCCAGCCTTCAAATCTTTTGTTTAGTTTCAATTCTGAATTGCAAGTAAAAGAAGATGTGAACTGTTTTACCTGGAGATGATAACAATTGGATCTACTGGAAGCGACAACACGTCTGAAGGTAAGGGAAGGGTGAATTTCCTTCAAAGTGGGTGCTGGGTAGGCATTTTCTTCTCCAAGTGGGAGTTTTCTTCTCAATATGGGGTGGCTCGGTTTGGGGTGCTTTTGACCACCCCATTTGGCCCCAGGGGTGGTTCGGCCATGGGGTGGCTCGTCACCCCAATCCGACCAGATCTAGCCACCCCATGGGCAAAGGGGTTGTCAGCCACCCCCAAATGGCCACTAGTCACCCCAAATTTTTTTTCTTTTTGTTTAAAATATATATATATATAAATATAATTTTTTAATGTATTGGTGTTGACATTGTGTTCTGTCAAATTTTAGACGAAATTTAGACAGATGTACCATCTCCTTCTTTAGGCAAACTAGACGTATTTACTGTGATAAAAAGTAAACCATATGAAGCAAAAAAAAAAAAAAAAACCATAGGAATAACTATTTTATTCTACATTTTTTTATTCATAATAATAAATGTTCATTTTCTTAATGAATCAGTCATTCTGCAAACTAAACATGCTCTTAGTTGAACTCATCCAGTTATTGTATTAGTTTTATGGGCTCATATGGCCATGATTAAGACCCTCTCTTTATATATGTTAATTTTGAACCTCTAATATTTCGGAGATGCATCGTGGAACCAAATCTTCAGGTGGGTCTTTCCAAAGCTATGAATAAATACATCATCAAATGCATTTAGGGTTGGCAATTTATGTTTAAGTGTTGGATTTAGGTTGTGATGAGATATGCGTATAAAATTATATAAGCTCACCCTAGCCCATCGCATTTAATTAAATGAGTCATACCCCTCAATCATAACCCTCTAATTTTGTATTGATTGCATGTTGGGTTCGTGGGTCATATCAACCATTGCATGACATTATGTCTCGTGTCAGGTTCATATTGTATCAAAGTATGGGTATGAGACTAGATAGGTCAACCATAATCTAATCCATTTAATTAAACGGATCAGGCTCCTCCATCCGAAACTTTTAATTTTGTGTTGGATTTGCGAGTCGTGTCAAAATTACTAAACCATAAATGCATCACAAGAAAAGCCACTAGTTATAGGACGACAGTTCTATACTTATCTTTCCCTGATTTTAAAGTCTAGTTATTATTCTAGCACCAAGGTGGATCCATAATCAATGAATCTACCACATGTTAATATTAGAAGATAGTTTATCCCTTTGAGGAATGTTAGGTTTACAAACATATTTTACCAAAAAAAAAAAAAATTGTTACAAATTGATGTAACACAATATGATTGGATATGAGATAAATTTAAATTTTGAGAAACCCAATCATGTTGTGCCACATCGGTTTGTAAATTTTTTATTTTATAAAATGTGCTTGTAAGCCTAACATTTTCCTATCCCTTTAGTACTCTTTAGTCAAAAATTGTAATTAAAAGTTATGGCGTACCTTATCCCATAGGACATATCTTTATTAAAAAAAGGCTAGAAGAGAGTTAATTAAAGAGTTAAAGGTTGTATAGTAAAAGTCTTTGTAATGTAAGAACTTTAAGTAATCTATTTTGTTTTTATGTCTAGGCAGCTAGGTGTTCTTTGGTGTTTTCTTAGTCTTTGGTGAATATTATTATTATTATTATCTTTAAAAAAAAGTAAAAAATAAAGTGACAGTCATTTTTCTTACTTGGATTTTAAAAGTAATATTCATCTAGGACTAAAAGGACACCAGCATTTTCCTTCTATAAATAAGTGCTTGTAGTTGTAGGTCATTGTGAAGCAAGCTTGGTAAGAACTCTTGTATGAACCTTTTACATTCTTGCAATAATATCTCATCTTTCTTACCATTCCATCTTCTTCTCCTCGCCCTTAGGGCTTGTTTGGTTAGTGGAATAGACTCTTGAAATTGAATAGCTATTCCTAGGGAATAGCCATTCTTCTGTTTGATAAGGGTATATTCTTAGGAATAATAATTCCCATAAGAATCATTAATCCCTTCCACACAGGAATAACTATTCCTCTAAAAAATTAGAAGAATAGCTATTGTTTTATGGTGGAAATAAGGGATCTGTTTAATTTTCCACAAAAGCTATCAGTGCCTCTCGACTCTCATCGTTTCTCGTTGACCTCTTCGTCAAGAACCGTGACCGCTTGAAGAAGAAGAGCTTGAAGACCAACAAATCCATCAAAACCCACCTCTAGATCCAACCCACTTCCCCACCTTCACTTCCTCCATCGGTACCTGATTGTTCGACGGTTGCTGGGCCGCTTGGTTTTGATGGTGACAACGATCCCACACTTGTCTCTCGATATTCCAGCAGGCCCTAAACAGTCGTCTCCAAATCAAAGGTTTTGTTGGGTAATTGAAGGCAGATTTCTTGGTTCCATTTCTGGGATTTCCTATTGATTCAATTCCTAGAGTACACCACCAAAAGGCATTGATTTTGTTGCATTTGGCCACAGACATAATGAGCTTGGCGTTAAGATTGGAACCCTTTACTGGAGACCCGAAACATTCAAGAATCCACTGAACTGGAACAAGTTGGTGAGCTTCTGGCTGTCATAGTAGTTGAGCACCACGTAGACGCACAGGATCTTCTTGACCATGTCCAAGGGTTTTCCAGAGACACTAGCAATGCCTTCGTTTCGATGGCGATGACGGTTATGGTATTTGCATCTGTTGACTTGTTCGAAAATTTGAGTCATTGGAGGTTTTGAACTTTGGGTATCGAACGTGGCGGAGGATTTGGAATTCATGTATCATTAGACAATTTGGGAAAGAGAAATAAGGCCTATGTATTTAGAAAATAATATTTACTTCAAATAAAAAAAAAATATTATAGCATAGTTGTTTATGTTTAAAAAATTTTTTTTAAAAAAAATCTTTAATATAAATAAATTATATTTGATCACAATATGATTCTATTCACCATACTATTGGACTGTACCAAACAATGGAATAGAAATTAGTATTCTATTCCACACTTCATTCTAGTGTTTCAACCAAACTAAAGAATATGAATAGCTATTTCATTCTACACTCTTTTATTCCAAGAAATAGCTATTCATTTTCATGATAAAATTGTCATCCCGCGAACTAAATGAACAGTTAATATTTTTGTAAATGTTCAAAAACAAAACGGTTGAGTTTACTTTCAGTGGCTGAAAATAAACAAAGGAATAGGAAATACCATTATTTTTCATTGCTTGATCAAGTACAGAAGATGAGAAGATTAAAAAATTAAAAGTTAAAAACAAAAAATTGTTTACAATTTACCACCAACTTTTTCAAACGGCATTTTCTGTCTCACACAATCATGAAATTAAGGATAAGATTAGATTCAAAATCAATAAGGTGCACCTGTGATTTACCAATTAAAAAATATATATATTTGTTGGGGTTTGAGAGGAAATTTTGAATTATTTTCTTCCATTTTCATTTATTTTCCCTTCCTGTTTACTAACCAAGCAATGAAAAAGAAAATAGTAAGTCCTTTACTTAATCACAATATATAAATTTCTTTTATATTACTTAGGCCTTGTTCGGCAAACAACACCCCATTACATCACATTCCCCCATACTATTCACTTCATTTTTTTTTAAAAAAAAAATATCAAATTATTCACTTTTTATATTACATTATTTTACTATTCAAATAAAAAAATCACTACAAAATAAATTTTTTCACTTTTTAATACCATTTTTTCATATCAATCATTTAATTTTTTTTTTTTTTTTAATTCGTGTGCAGTGTAAAAATTGTGTGAGGGAATGTGATGGGGTTTACCAAACACCCTCTTACCCTCTTAGTATTGCTGAAACACTACTCGGAGACTATCACCTGTTAAAAGTTGGTTGGTTTGTAAAAATGTAATGGATCCATTAAATTATCATACAAAATTAGTCAATAATTCTATCGATTTGAATTGAAAATGTATGGAATACTATACCTTTGACTACAAATCTTTTTTCTTTTTTTTTTTTAAAAATAAAAAATAAAAAAAATAATTATAAATAATACAAGAGGGTAAAGAACATTTTCTAAACAACTGTTTGACCAACTCCTAATGCTTTGAATAAATATAACCCAACTCTCATACCACTTTGGGCAAAATCCAAGTCGATCATAATATCATATTATCAAGTTTAATATGCATTTTCTTTTCCTGAATTTGTTAAGCCAACATTTACTTAAAATCAAACAAAAACCACCGCTAATAAACGATCCAACGTCCCAAATCAAAAGTACACGCAAACAACATTGTACCTGATCTCCAATTTCCAAACACATAAATTAATGTTCCAAAAACAAACAAATCTCATACTTAAATCATTTCGACGAATTGCAAGCCAGGGAACCAAGGATCTTGACCCAAACTGTAGGAGGGAGACTTACCGGACCTACTTCTCCGACCACTCCGAAATATCGGAGGCGAGCCGAGACGCGATGGACGAGTGGTACATTATATCGTGAAACGCAGAGGTCTCCAACATCTTCCTACGGAGCTGCTTCGCCTTCTCTTCGGTGAAGCACCCGAGCGTGAATCTGGACTTGGGTCGTCTCGATTCGGGCTCCGGATCCGAGGCGCGTGGCTCGGTTCCTGATGGGTCAATGTAGTCCGGATCCGCGGACCAGCCGAAGAGCGGTGCCCACCAGTTGGCCGAGTCGGGTTTCCGGCGATTTGGATCGGGTTTGTTAGAGGAGGAAGCGGAGGCCCGGACCATTCCTGGTCGGAAGGAAGAGAGTGCGGAAGCCATTGGAGAGACCAAAATGAAGAACCGATAAATGGAAAGACTTGAAATAGCAGGTGGCGGTGGTTGAGGGAGTTTATCCAGTGCGGATAAGATCCCTGAGCGTCCATTCAGGTTCTTTGATTTGCAAGCGTTATATGTAGATTGTTGGGACCTAAAAGGATTTAATTTGAAGCTAAAGGGTAGCTTTGGGTACTAGGTACAATTATAAATAGCACATCAGAATGAGTTTACGTGGAAAAGCAGCGTAGGCGATCTGAGAGGCAGAGAAGTGGATAAGGGAGCACACGTGGAGGGTTTGGAATAGCGTGTTGGCTGTTGAGGGGTCTATTTCGTGGGCTTTTTCTTCTAAGTTTACCTACGCTTTTTCAATGATTTTTTATGAATTGGGCCCACTTTTGTGATCTTTTCGTGCACTTTTCTTAATTAATTAATTAATTATTTATTTTTTTAAACCTCTCCTTATACTTGCTGTAGATAATATTCGATATATATATATTTTTAACCTTTTTCGTTTGACCATATAATTTTCTGTTTGATTATTTTTAAATTGGAAAATACGAGGTATTCTTCTGGTGTTTTTTTTTGTGTTCTCCTAATTTTAATGTAGCTTTTATAATCACTATTGAATTTGATATTATCATTTTTTACTTTTAATTTACTGGTGATTTTAAAAGTCAAATCATAGTTGGAATAACACTAAAAAAACATTAGAAGAGCACATATAGTTTTCCTATTTAAAAAATACACTTCACAAATTAAATGAGCTAAAGTCTATTTTTAGGTAAGATTAGGGATATAGCATATTTGAAATTGCGTTAGAGAAATTGAGCTTTTAAGTAAAAAAAAAAAAAAAAAAAAAAACTATTTTTAACAAAATCTTTATTTTTAAACTTTTGTCAAAAGTGTGTTTTTGCCATTTTGACTAAAAAAAAAAAAGTTAAAAGAAGTACTTTTAAAATTTTTTACCAAACATGCATGTCAATTTTTGTTTTGCACAACTTTTTGAGTACTAAAAATACTTTTTAAACTCCATAACACAATCTCAAGCAAACTCTTAATTTAATCTTAGGTGAGATGATTCTTTAGGTCAAAGGAAAAGCGGGATGCAATATTCGTTCTCAAGGCCATTGACCATTACAGCCGGGCTCCAAATCAATGTAGAAGAAGCCAATGGACTAAATATTTTGTAAAATATTCTCCAAATCAAGTGATTGGGATAAGATTTTGATTATACAAGCTAGCTAGTACTCTTAAGAAATTGAGTTGCCACATTTCATTGCATGAAATTATTGTTTATACCAGCAATTTAGGCAATGCATTGAAAACTATTAGAGGTGAATCTCTTCTCACGTCTCTTTCCCCATTTGCTCCACCTTTCTCACCAACACTCTACTAATTGTTCATCATTCATACTTATGACTCGATTTGTATTTGTATTTTGTTGGTTAATGGGTTAATTTGTAGCTCTAATGATACTCAGGCTCCGTTTACTTAGACGTAAAATGATTTCCGTCGAAAAATATTTTTAGAAAAGTCATTTTCCCTGAAAATATTTTCTATTGAAAACATTTACGGTGTTTACCGTGCGTATGGAAAATCACAAAATTTATATATATATTCATTAAATCATATTAAACTCTAAATTTACGAGTAGGTCCCGAGACTTTATCAGACCTGCCGAGACTTGACCAGGACCTACTCGGAACTTTAACGGGACCTACCTGGGACTTGACCGGCAGCTGTCTGAGACCTGCTCGGGACTTGACCTGGACCTGCCCGGGACTTTATCGGGACCCGTTCGAGATCTGCCCGAGACTTGACCGGGACCTGCTTGGGACTCGACTGGGACCCGCCCGGGACTTGACCGGGACTCTCCCGGGACTTGACCGCGACTTGCCCGGGACCCACCCTAGACTTGTCCGAGACTTGCTCGGGACCCGACCAGGATTTGCCCGGGACTTTATCGGGACTTAATCGGGACCCCGGGACCCGACCAAGACTTGCCCGGGACTTGACCGGAACCTGCCCGGGACCCGATCGAGACTAGCCCGAGACTTGATCGGGACTTGCTCGGGACCCGCCAGGGACTTGATCGCGACTTGTCTGGGACCCGCCCGAGACCTGCTCAAGACTTGTCCGGGACTCGATCGGGACTTGCTCGGTACCACCCACGACTTGACCAAGACTTGCCTGGGACTTGACCATGACCTACATGGGCTGGTGCAAGGGCAAGTTCCAGTCGGGTCCCGGTTGGATCCCGTTCAAGTCCCAGGCAGGTCCCGATCAAGTCCAGGGCGGTCTCGAGCAGGTCCCGGTTGGGTCCTGAGCAAGTCTCGGTCAAGTCCCAGGCAGGTCATGAACAAGTCCCAAGTGGGTCCCCGGCAGGTCCAGGGCAAGTCCCGAGCGGGTCCCGGGCAGGTCTCGATCAGGTCCTGGTCAGGTCTCGGGCGGGTCTCGGTGAAGTCTCAGTCAAGTCCTGGGCAAGTCCTAGTGAAGTCCCGAGCAGGTCCCGGGCGGGTCTCAGGCAGGTCCCGATCAAGTCCTGAGCGGGTCCCGGTGAAGTTCCGGGCAGGTTTCGGGTAGGTCTTAGTAAAGTCCCGAGTAGGTCTCGGGTGGGTCCCGGTCTAGTCTCAGTCAAGTGCCGAGCGGGTCTCGATAAAGTCCTGAGCAAGTCCCGGGCAGGTCTTGGTTGGGTCCCAGGCGGGTCCCGATAAAGTCCTGGGCAGGTCCCGATCAAGTCCTGGGCGGGCCCTAGTAAAGTCCCGATCAGGTCCCGGTCAAGTCCCGAGCAGGTCCTGGGCAAGTTCCAGTCAAGTCCCGGGCAGGTCCCAGGTGGGTCCTGATAAAGTCCCGGGCAAGTCCTGATTGGGTCCCGATCAAGTTCCGGGTGGGTCCTAGACGAATCCAGATCAAGTCCCGGGTTGGGTCTCGGGCAAGTCTCAGTCAAGTCCCGGCAAGGTCCTAGGCGTACCTTGACAGGGTACGTCAATTTGAGAATTAGATGCTCAAAATCGGAAAATGGTTTACGGTTTCCGAAAATTAAAGAAGAATTTTCGGTCAAATAGAAAATATTTTCCTTTGACCACTATTTTACATTGAAGTAAGCACCGTAAAATGTGAAAATCATTCTCTGAAAACCATTTTACGTCGAAGTAAACCGAGCCTCAATTTTTATAGTTGACCATATGATATGTATGATTTCTCTCCTATAATCATATATATATATATTGCTTGTCGTGCACATGATAGTGTTATCACTGTGTCGTGACTATGAACATTTGGAAGGCACACAAATATTCACTATGCATTCAGTGTCATGTTGAGAAGGTATGTCAACAATTTTAGATCGATTCACTAACATGAGAGATCGTCTCTAGTGCTTAGATAGTAAGCAGGGATGAAACATTGTGTCCCTTGATGCTTATGTAGTTGTAACACCCTAATAAATAATTAGCGGTTCAAAATACTCTAATTATATCGTAGGATGTTTGGAATTAGGAAAAGTGTTTTTTAATTTCGGACTTTTGTCGAATTTGGATCTCATCGAAAAATTGGTAAAGACATCCGAGTGTTTGATGCAACTCTAACCACGAACATTCGTCTCAAATACTAAACGTTCGATTGCCAGTTACAAAAAATAAATTTTTTACGTCTTAGCCATTTTGTTCATGCATGATACAACTATAAATGCATCTTATCGACCCCATATGTAATGTCCCAAATTTAATTCTTGATTAAGAGATTTTAATTCGATATTAAGATTAAGTTGATATTTATAATATATAGGCACAATAATAATTCTTGAGAAATTTAAGAGATTATATGATATTTATAAAAAATAAATATTGGCTACTAAATTTAATTTTATTAATAATGAGTTTTTTTAGAGTTATATTTTAAAAAGACATAATAATAATTAAATAAAAATAGTAAAATATGTGTATATATATAATGAGTTGGGTTACCCATTATCAGTTGGCCGGGACCAAGTTTGTTTATAAGGAAAATACACTCTATCTCTACTCTCTTAACTATATATTCATTTACACTTTTAACCATAATATTTAAAAAGTGACATTTTAGCCTCCAAAGTATCTGACATTGACACTTGACTCCCATGAAGTACATTTTGCCTTCTAAAGTACTTTGAATTGGCACTGTACCCCCCAAAACTTAGTTACTTCGGGAGGTAAAGTGTCAATTCAAAATACTTCAAGGGGTACAATGTACTTCAGGGGTCAAATGTCAATGTTAGAAATTATAGGAGAGGTAAAATGTCTCTTTTTAAATATTAGAGTTAAAAGTGTAAATGAGTGGATAGTTTAGGGGGGTTAAGTGTATTTTCCCTTGTTTCTTTTTTAGACAGGTGGAGACCCACTTCTCTTTTACAACTCTCATAAAATACTTTTTAGATTACTATGAACTCTATTTTGTAAAACTAAATTATGAATAGACAAGATAATGAAAATAATGAAATTTATAAAAGCATACATGTAAAAGACAAAAAAAAAGTAAATTGCATCGTATAACATGGTACATCAGTACGTGTGGAATAATGTCCATAGGCTTACTAAGATTATAAGAATTAGCCCTATGGTCAAAATATGTTTATTGTTTATGTTTGGCCTTTGATCTAATAATTATTTTGTAACATGCACAATCACATGGTTACTATAGACGAATGTTATTAGCAACATGGGTTATCTGAAGTCGGACTCAGTCGAGCTATTAATGATGGACAATATGCGTATAATATTGAGGCATTAGTATTATATTATAGGTCTCTCAAAACAACGCCAACACTACCAAGAATATGTTAAAGGTTTGGATAAGACCATATAGAGTTAGACTATGACATGATTATTTTGTTACAATATATTTTAAATCTATATTGAATTCATGATGATACTATTGAATGATGATTTGTAACTTCATATTGCTGCATGTGAATTATAAACATCTGAGTTCATCATGTAATAAACTATACGTCATCTCTATTTCTATTCACTAAGTCTTTGACTTACTCTTATATCATTTTCACCTATGAAACATGTATTGTTTTATAAATAATATACTTGACAATAGACCTTGGGAGGCATCTGGTTATTCTAAAGGATATAGAGAAGATCATTTTTTAGGAGTTAGATTTTGTCTAGCTTAAGGATATGTGGGATGTTGACGGAGCCTCTAGCCATGATATGATCAAGATTGTTTAAATGCTTTATCTTCTCAAGAATATGCTTTGAGACTTGATGATATATTATGACAATTAGATTTAACTCGTAATCATGTTATATGTTTTGGATGACCAATCTTTTGACACAGTGGCAAAGCCAGACATTTCACATTGAGGGAGCCATAAAAAAAAAAAAAAAAAAAAAAAATTGACGTTGTAAATTTTCTTTTTTTTCGTCCTAAAAATGAAACATGTCAACGCTATATCAAAAAGACAAAAATACAAAGAGACATGAGAAGAGTCGAAGGAGCATCACATTTGGCGTTATTTAATTGCAAAATATGTATACAAAAATGACTTACCCAAGGTCAACCCATTAATCTAACAATCTGAATCTTAATTCATGCATAGAAATTCATTGGGTAGAATAAAAACTCAAAGATAAACTAAAGATTTCAACAATATTGCAAAATCCCATAAATTCCTTACTTATACCATCTTAAAAGTCACAAATACTTTATGCCAATCATCTTTTCAGAAAATAACAATCAGTCAATCAAGACCCCACAACTGAGGTGAAAACAGAGGATTACAAATTCAACTATTTATAATGGGTACCACTAACATGTACTATTCCCTTAATTTGATCAAATCATCAAAGCCTAAAAATAAAAACAAAATTGGGACCATAAATTTTGGGATATCTCAGTGTCGCTAGTAACAATCCAGGCCACCAATCAGCTCCTAACCACCTATTTTTTGCCCTAAAAAGGCATGACACCAATTCAAATTATAAACAATTTTTGGGTGCTCATATTTCATAAGAGGAAAAAAAAAAAAAAAAAAAAACCAAGGTTAAATGCATAAAATTAACCCAGGGAACAAACTACAAAGAATGCAAAACTCACCCGTTATCATATCTCCGAACCTTATATATTTGAGAGGGAGAGAGCATTTACATCGTCTGAGTATGAGAGAGAGAGTCTGAGCGAGAGAGAGCATTTTATTTGAGAAATTGAGAGGGACTGAACCACTGAGGGAGAGAGAGAGAGGGAGAAGAGAAAGGGAGAGAAGAAGTCGGAAGCTTGAGAAAGGGAGGAAAAAAAAAACAAAAGAAAGAAAGAGAGTGGATAGTGGGAGACAAAGAAATAAAGAAAATAATATAAAACAAAGTGAGTGGTGGGAAGGAGAAAATAAAAATATAACCAAAAAAGAAAAAAAGAAAAAAAAGAAAGAGGAAGTTGGTGGAGAAGGTGGGAAAAGAAGAAAAATGAGAAAAAGAAAGGAAAAAAAAGAGGCTAAAGCGTGAGATTTGAGAGGGCCTGCAGCAGCACCTGGGGGAGTCGTGGATTTTTTTTAATGGCTCCCACTGCTCATAAAAGTTGAATACCTCATATAATTTTTATTTTTATTTTTATATTTTTAACATCTTGGGGAGCCGTGGCTCCCACTGGTTCACATGTGGCTCCACCACTGTTTTGACAGTAACATTTAGAGAACTATTTATGTTATAATGTTTTAGATTTACTATGGTTACTCCATGATTGTGGTTTAATTTATAACTATCTCTGCTTATAAGTGAAAGTGTTTTGCTCCAAACTCTCTTCAGAAAAGAATGAGGTTCCTAAGTTTTATTCAAAGTAGAAAAATGGCGAAAAATGAACCATGAAGTTAATTATCAATTAATTAATTTCAATTGGGTGTTACAAAAAATGAATTAAAATTCAAGAGCTAAAGCACGTGGAATAAGGCCCAATTTCGATGCAAGAAAGGTACCTAAATTATATTTTATTGTGTATCTTTCGTTTCCAAAAATGCTATTATCATTTCTCACAAATTTTCAATCTACATATATATCGAAAATTCAAGTTGAGTAATATGCTTTCAGATTGGCTCAAACTGGATTGAATTATTTTTAGAAAATATGGACTATTGCATTTTTTAATATCGAAGATTCTGCAGTACTTCTGAATTGGGCAACATCCATAGAGACGCTATGGAAAGGAAGCCTATGAGCCCAATAGTGATAATCCAAGCCCATGACGGTTAAGACAGCTCTCATTAAAAACCCAATTACTCGAATACCCCCATCCGTTTTTAATTTTTTTTAAAGGAACCGTACTACTATTTTTTTGGATAATGAGAAAGAAATTATTTGTAGACAACTAATTACAAGATTATATTGAATGCCAAACTATCCTATTTAGATTTTGTTCACGTATTTAACCTCCACTCCATATATACAATAATTGTGATTGATATTAATCTTTTCCTTTGAGATTGCGAAAATGTGTAAGAACATTAGTAACAGACAACCTATAACCCATTCTCTTCCCTATATATAGGAAAATTTTCAAACAAAACCACAAAAAGTTACAATTCCTAAACATTGGGAATGCTTCAGTACTACCTAATGTATATGCTATGCTAGTGCTCTTAGGTATAATTTTGTTGATATGTTCACACAAGGGAAGAGAGAAGTGAAAATTTGAACTAGTAACCTCCGCTTCAAGAGGCATGGTTCATAGTCGATTGAGCCATCCTATTGAAAATGCTCTTAGGTCTAATTGAAAATTTGAAAGCGGTTAGATTAGAATGAGATAGGTCAAGTTGAAAATCTGTTCCAACTTATTAGGATTAGATTATTTAATTAAAATTTGAATTAGAGTTTATTTGAAATCTTATCATTATATATTTATATGACAAATTGTGGTATTCTCCCACCTTGAAAGACCCGAAATAAGCTTTTGTGATATTCTCGTATTCAAAGAGGAGAATTATCTCACCCAATCAATCCCCATAACCTAGTGGATTTCCATCAATGGTCCATAAAACAACAACAGGGATTCAAGAAATTGAGAAGGGTACTTTCTGTTTGCGTGGCCTTACTATTCTCGTTATATATATATATATATATATATATATATATATCATTCCATCTCTTGCAGCTTGTGGTAGCAGCGATTCGGCATTGGCTCTTGTGCATAACTTTGTGTGGTTTAGAAATTAATGAACAAAGAGAGATGTGGAGCTAGCAGAGCACGATTTGTGGACTACTTCCACACACACACACACAAAAGAGAGACGTAGACCTGGGAAATCAACATATATATGAGTGTTAGACATCGCAATCTAAAATTCCCAACCTTCTATTATATATATATTATGATATTATCACCAGATACGCTGATAAACAGCCAAGTCAGTGGTTATCAAAATGAGGGGACCATAGCTTCCCTTTGGATGAACTCTTCAAAAACAAACATACCCATTAATATTTAGGAGTAATGATATAAGGAAGACTAGAGTCCTCTTTGAGTCATCCCAAATGTGATGTGGCATTTAAAATCATCAATAGATTAAAATTCAGTAATGATCATCTAAAATTGAATAATGATTTTAAATGCTACATCACATTTGGGATGACTCTAGGAGGACTCTAATCCTCCTTATATCATTATTCAATATTTAGATATTCCACAAAAATAAAATGGAGCATCAACCATGGAAAGTCCTAGGTTAAAATTTATCCAAGATAATCGTGGTTTTGTGTTTTGTGTTTTTTTTTTCTTTGTTCACGAAGCGATGCCCTTAGCTTACCGGTGAGTACACAATTTGGCACAACACCTGATAACGGTTGTAGGTTAATAGCATGCAAGAAATTCAGCACCAGGATCTATCAGGACTATGACATTAGTAGACACTAATTGGCCAAAGGCATACCTTGCTAGGAGACACGAATTTGATACAACGCCTGACCGAAGCTGTATCGGTAGATGACACCTGATCGAAGCTGTACATCTTTTGAAGGCAATTTCACATAAAATGGGACATGCAACCTATTTAAGTACATACACATTATCATTCTTCGTACACCCTTTTCTAGCTCGAGCTCTCGCTCTCAAAAAAAGAAACTCATCGGTCATCCTTATTAAGCATTCGCTATATTTTCCGCCTCAAGTTTTCGGCTTTTTTCGCTCTCTCTTGCTCTTGCAGACGTCTATCATTCGAGGTTTGACCATACTATCAATTGCATCATCACCATAATACTAGCTGCAGAAAATTATTTGAATTCTCTAATGAAAGTGGGGATAATCAAATAACATACTATGAATGCTGATAATTTGCCTATAGGACACTTCGTCCTTTACATACTAGTTTTTCAATGTACAGATGGACGGGCTGCAGCTCATTGAACCCCCAAGAATTTTCAATTTTCGACATAATTTCTCACTTAGCAGCCTCTCTCTCTCTATGAAATTAATAATGATTTTCTGCAAATCCGTAAACAACGGATTGAAGTAGTTTGTAGTTTCACTATCGTCATTATCAACTTTTTCCCATTTTCGTGGCCATGGATCGAATTCTTCTCACTCGGATTGGATATCCTCCGGATAAACCTGCAAGAACACAATATATATCAGTGATTTTTGCAGTCAAATATGTAAAAATTTTCAAATCCCATGTGAGAATGCATTCATGTGAAATACTTGCATGGTAATGTCATTAATTAGACATACTCATTGAGCATAAAAGAGAGAGATATAAAAGCAATAAATAGCTTACCTGGCCGCTTTTATCTTCAGTAAAGCTTACATTTCTAACTTTCAACTCCCCTCTGCTTGTTGTCAGCTCATCTAATATCTCAGCATCACACATTTCCACTCCACCTTCACCATTTCCAAGATGTGGGGCTTCCCTTTCCTGAAATAGTATATTAAGAAGAGCTTTTCAGGTTAATGAAAAAGAGCATAGTCAACAATGAACAACAGGTGAAACATACGTTGAAAGATAGGCTCATGGAAGCTCTTGGGGCACCAGTGACTTCCTCATATTCAGCAGCATCCAGTTCCTGCAAATGATGTGTTGCAAACAGCTTGGGGAGAATATGCTGTCTTATGCTGATGAGAATGAAGAATGGCAGCGGGAACAAGATTCCAGCGATAGGAATCCAAGTAATGCCAAAACAGACCAGCAAATATACAAATTGGAAGATTGTAAATGTGGCTATGTATTTAAACGGTACTAAATCCACAAAGGAAGCATGAACCCTTTCCAAGACCCTGCCATAAGACATCCATCACAGCAGCATAACAGTGTATTAGTAAAATAGTTGGCAACCAATATTTATACAATTTTGTTATGAAGATAAAGGGTAATCTCCAGCAGGGGAATATTAGGAATTCAATATACCACACAGCCACAGGAGGACTTGATAGAATAATTGGCAGCTAAATTTAGTACATATTTGCCAAAATGATGGAAGTACTATTTTCTATGGAGCCTGTTAGAACCCTTGAATATCAGCATGTTCATTTTGTTCAATTAGGAGGACAAATCATCAGAATTTGAGTCTGTTCCCTTTTTGAGTTCCTTCATGTTATTGAACAAATCCATATCGTCCTAGAGAAATAAATCCATTCTGTGTGTATTCAAATACTGAAAACAATAGTTACATTGTTCCGAATTTCACATGGTTACAGCCTACAGGATGCATCTAAAGCAAAATTGACTAAACCGTGTTTGACAATCATGCTACTTGAAAATATGTATGACTTACTTGTAACGCCGGCCAGGTGTTATGAAGAGAAGTAGCATCCTTTCCCAGAACTGGTTCCCAGGAAGACTGTCAATGGCCATGAAAGCAAAGTATCCCCAAAGAACTGAAGTAGGTATCTTCTTTATTGCAGGCACAGCATAAACTGATACTGCCACAAGGAGTGACTGTAAGAGATTGCTCATCCTCTGCTCGTTAACTCGAACAGGCAGGTAAGCATCGATGTGCTTCTCGGGTTCAAATGTTTCCCTTTCATTTTCATCTTTATTTTCACCTTTCATTACTGCTTCCTTCAAGTCTTCCAGCTCTTTAACAACTGAAGTAGTCTGCAACACAAGCGATTCAGAACTCAGGAAGTTAAAAAGATATAGAGAAATGCATAAGTGGGTGAAACAACACTGTTAAAGGAGGGATTCCATGAAAACATATATTTTATTTTATTTTATTGGTAAAACAGAGGACATACGACTGGATTGCCATCCATTTCTATGAACACAGCTTGCATCTTTCCATAGATTTCAGAGTTGCTAGCCTTCTGCTTTATGCTTTCCTTGGCGCTCTCCACCATCTTCCTTCGCATCAACTGCAACCCATGGATCAAGCAAATTAATTGTCTATATATACCAGCTCAGTTACCATCTACATCATGAAGAAGTCCTATGATTGTCTATAAACCCACCTGCCTTTTGAGAACAGCGAGGCTCTTAGTGTGCATGGGGGACTGTGGCAGGACACCATTTGAAGGAGGTAGCCCAATCAATCCACAAAGCAGTGTCTGGGACCATATATTTCAAATATAGAGCTAAGTCTTAATTAAATGCGAAAAGAAAATGACCAGCAACACAAATTGGTAGTGATACATCATACATACCATAAATCCCAGCAACATGATATCATAATGATAAGCAGAAGGCTTCTTAAGATTGAACTCCTTTTGCTGTGCCAGCTGCGAAGCTACACTGTGGTCAAAGAAGTAAAGCCCCGCAATCATCACAGCAGGAATAAAGGCTCCAAAGATGTATGCCGTAGAAACCTTTCCCATGTTCTGTAGCAGATATGCATCAGTATATTTTGAACACGAGCACACACATCCACAGAGAGAAACACACACCTATCTTGCAACTCATCGGAGGGTATGACAAATTTGTTTGAACTAATGTGGGGTTTGTTGCAGAAAGCTCAGGGTGAAGAAAAGATTAAGAACTATTGACAGGAAATAGTTTACCTTTACAACAGACCAATGGTGTAAAGAGGTAGATTCCCAAGCGAGAGGGCTATAGAGCCTTCTGGGAACACCAGATGGAACTTTGCTTGGGACACTGAATGACAGTGCTGTCCACACTAAAACCATTAAAGGAACCCCATAGTCTGCAACAAAACTTCTAAACCATCCTGTGGAACCAAGGAATAAGTTTCAGAATCAACATGTAACCTATTCTAGTAACTGCAAAGAGCTCGAATTTCACTTGACAAACCTGTGCCATACCACCACGACCTTGCCTTTCTGCTCTTCAAAGCAGTGAAGAGAAGGCCAAAAGTGAATATGATCCCCAGTAATCCATTTGTATAAAGCCACTGAAATTGATACTTCTCTAACTTCAGGTCCTCAGCTTTGGGAATTTCAAACTCGCTGACTATTCCCTGTCACCATTTACATTTCTCAAAATCCTGTGTTACAAATCCACAAATTCATTGATTTCTCGACTGAAGTTACCTTGATGGCCTCTTGAATAAAGAGAACCGCAATCAACATGCCAAAAAGTTCGCCTGCAATCCTCGTAAATTTATTGATAACAGTGCAAGCATTGAATATTGCGAGAAGAAATAGCAAGAGAGCTGTCCAAACGCAAACCCTGCAGAAGTTATATCACTAATATCAAAATCAAATAGCACAATTTAGAAACGGCAGAAAAGTCAATTCCTCTCTTACCATCCAGCCCAAGCCAAGAAGAGTTCACGTCCCAACTCAGGCCTTCCTTTAGCAAAGTTGTACAAATAGGTGTACATAATAACAGTGGGTTCTGCAACTCCCAATATCAGAAGAGGTTGTCCGCCCAAAATTGCGTGTATGATACCGCAGATAGCAGTAGAGGCTAAAGTTTCCACGGTGCTCAAACTTCCATCTAAATAGAAGGAATATTTACATTACTTTCAAATTCATAAATAAAATGAAGATATCTCCAAATTTTTCATTGAAGCTTCATATGGTCGCCAAGAAACTAATGGATAAGAAAGTACAATGAAAATAATAAAAAAGCATAATATGTCAGCTAATCTTTTTCTTTCCACTATGAATAAAGCACTAAAGAACAGATGAGTAACCTGTATCTCTGCTTAGTTGCTCGCCGAAGGCAATGACAGGAAGAGCAGAAGCAAAGAAGATATAGGTGGTTGGAGCTAATATCCTATTACAAATGAAAAGAACATTGAATTAAATTTTTTTAAAAAAAAAATGCAAAGCTTTGTGACGATATAATGCATTCCCAACTGTATATGTATAATAGGCATAAGAGTTCTTACCCGATTCCTGAAAGAAGCCCTCCAACCCAATCTTGCTTGTAACACTGAGCTCTTCCTCTGAAATCATTTGCAATTCCCTTGAAAGGAGCTTTGAAGTTCTCCATTTTCTGAAAAAGAAAAAAATTCCCACAATTAAACATTGAAGACAAAAAAAAAATGTTGATATAACTTTTGAAATTTGAATACGTATCAAACAAATGAGGAAATGTTAAATGTGAGAAAAATAGAAAACTTGAGAAATAATTGACCACGAAAAGAAAGAAAATAGCAGAGGTTGTGAAGAAACAGAGGACATGACTGCAAAACATATGGTCTCTAAAAAAAAAAAAATAGAGATTAAAACAGAAACCAAAGAGACAACTCAAAAGCTCTAAAAGATTATCTAAAAATGAGAAAAATTCCTGGTTTTGAATTGACAATAAAAAGAAATATAAACATCAGAAAACTCTGCAGCAAAGTTGAAAATACAAGCAATATATATATAAAAAAAACTCAAAAAATACCAAGAGAGATAGCTAGTTCTATTACGCTCAGTTGAGTCCACTTTTTCTCTTCCTACGCTTCTCGCAACAACAACAAAAAGAAGAAAAAAAAAAAAACATTTCATTTCTTCTCAAACATTTTCCTGACAACCAAACACGTCAATCTTTTTCCCACTAATTTTCACGTTCTCTGATTAAAGAAAACAATCCGACAAAACCGGAACTGAACAGCAGAATATACCATGTGACACCGCCATGCACACAAGAGGAAAATTATTTGACCAAAAAAAAAAGTAAATGGGGCAAGCAGATTTGATGAAACACAGAAGAGAGGTTTACATTGCCGGCGGGATGGCCGGAAAAGGAGCGGGATTGCGGGAAACAAAAGAGCCGTGCGTGACGGTGCGACCTTCAGTCTTCACTGCCCGGCTTTGTTGTTGGAGGTGAAGAAGACTCAAAGCCCAATGGGTTTTTAAAAGACCCGCGAGGGTCCACAGTCCATGGCTGCAACCTGAGCACGTGTTCTGTTCCTCGTCAATTTTCTTTGTTCATTCCGTCTAAAGGTCAGGCCGCCGTCTACAAACTATATCATTGGAGCGCTTACTGGAATATTATTTTCGGTTCTTTTTTTTTTTTTCTTTGGATTTTCTTGTAAATTGCATTTTTGAGTCTTATTCGAAATTTTCAGTCTAATATCTCCTATCCTCCCATGTATAACAAATTAATAATTAGAATTAATAATACTATGCATATACAATTCTTTTATATCTTTTAATTTTTTTAAAAAAAATATATATTTATATACGAGAATAATCTCAATTAAGACGTGGTGTAAACTGAGTATTTTACAAATTCTAATAACAAGTAGACACTTCAACTTAAAACACTACAAAATAATAAGAATTAGCAGAGGGCCTCAACTTCACACCAAATAATTTTCTTTATCTTAACGAAATACCTTATAAAAAAAATACTCATCTATAAAAGTACTAGTGTCACCGTCTTATTTAGTTTTGGAAACTCCGGTGCTAAGGGCTCGAAGGTGGGTAGTGAGCATTGAGTTAAAACGAATGAAAAAATCCATAACATAAAAGAGTCTCATTATACAGCACACAAGATTTGTGTCTGAGCTGGAATGTGAAAAGAGTCGTCTAATTGCATAAATTCATACAAATATGTACAAACAGTTCAAGTGTGAAAGGGCCGGCCGGATTATTATGATCAATAGAAAATGTGTAGTATGATATGCTCTGAAATTTCAGTCAATTGATGGGTCATCCATCCTTGCATCTAGCAGTAACACTATTTTTTAATGTTCATTTATTATATTTATTTTATATTAATTAATGTGACATATTTTAACGGTTTTTTTTTTTTTTAAGCAGTTGACATATAGAGTCATTTCAAACACAGTACGTTAGCCAGTATAAAATAAATAGGTATAACGTGTAATCAGCATAACGTGATATTATTTAAAAATTTCAAATAATGTAGTAATGTATAAACCATGCATGTGACAATATATACTTTATTAATTATATCTATAAAATTTAATCTCGATCATAAAATGACTTAAAATTATTATATATATATATATATATCCTAACGACCTCCATGGAGACGATTAGTCTATACCAAAAAAATAAAGAAGTAAATTTGCTGGCAAAAATTTTGTCCACGGCCACACGGTTATCCCAAATCTTACCAATGAGTTAAATTAATTTGAAAACGTCCCCAAAAGGTAGATCAATTGGTTGTGCACTACGCTTTATGAAGCGTAGGTCATTAGTTCGAATCTCCCATCCTTCTTCTCTTGTGTGAAAATTTAAAAAAAAAAAAAAAAAAAATTGAAAATTGTAACCTCAATGTCGTTTGCCTACCATACTATCATGCCTTAATTAGCTAGAATTAGGGGAAATATATTTCTGATACGTTACATGTAGAATGATTTTAATCTTTTATAAACGTCCAGATATTCGAGATGCAAACATGACGCAATTTACCAAAAGGTCATGTGACGTGGACCAATATATAATTTTTTTTTTCTTTTTTTCTAATTGTTAATCTCTTTACCTTTCAAACTTCACAGTTCACACCACCAAATAGAAAAATTAAAATCTTTTAATCTTTTATAAATGTCCACAGGTTTAATTTATTAAGTTGACAACTGAAACATCCAAGGAATTTATTAGAATGACTAAAAATATTTTGATATAAATATTAAATTTAAATTAGATCAAATATATTTAATGTCTAAATTAATTTTTTTAGTTTAATTTGAGAAATAGTTGGTTCGAACTAAACTCTTATTTGTATTAGTAATGATTTATCATTCAAAATTTAATTAATTACACTTAAAATAAAAATAGATTAATTTAATAAAATAAGAATATATATATATATATATATATATCTCACACCTTCAATGCTCGTTGAAACAAACTCATTTTTTGGACTATCTTGAAATGATTGGTGTAAGAAAAATGGTTGCACGCCTAGGTATAATTCTTTTATCTTTATTTTATGTCAATTCTAATTATTAGAATTTAAGTTATATTGTTATGANAAAAATGTTATATAGTCCCAATTAATTATTGATACCAAGATATTGTAAACATGTTGTTATGCTACCCAAATTTCAAGGATCCTAGGATTTAAAATGAGGTTTAGGAATAAAATAAAATAAATACAAGCTAATGTGAAAAATACAATATTTGTGCAAAAAATGTACAAACAAAGGAGACTTCATATAAGGAACTTTATGCTCAAAAGGTAAGTTCAAACTTATTGACCTTACATTATTTTACAAAAGCACGTTCTATATGTTTTGTTGAGCCTTATTATTTTAATTACACATATGAATATATTTTGAAATGTTTTACATATGTATTAATTGAAAATATGTTTCCAAATGAAATGATTTATGAAAAGAGGTTGAGTTTGAAAGGAAAACGAGATTTGCGAAAAGAGTGATGATTTGAAAAATATGATGTTATGTATGAATACATGTAAAGCTCAGCGGTCAAGGGGGATTATGCGCCTGACACCCGAATGTTAGAAAGGGGGAAACAAAGTTGCCAAACAGCCTAGTGGACCTAGCAGTTGAGTGAGGTTACACGTTCAACACCTCAAAGCTATGAGAGAGATAAATTATTAGCAACATTGCGATTAAGTGGGGTAACACTTAACAAACTACAAGAGATAAGTGGAAGTATAAATTCACTTATGATATTATGTATGTTATGAAATGTTATGTTATGATATGATATGTTATGCAAAGTTATGTACTTAAATTATAATGATTTTAACTGATGTTTACTCATTATGTTATGAACTGTTTTACTGTTTCATATTATGAAATGTGGAGTTAATTATGTGGTAAGAAAATATTATTACGATTTATTATTATGTATCAAATTATCTATCATCTGGTTTACCATTTAGCCACACGTTTATTAAAATTCATTTGTGAAAACACTCCATACACGGCTTTTTAGTAAACACTAGTGATAAGATTGATTTTCAAATAACGATAGGCTCACATTATAAACGGTCAATTTGCTTGAACTTACTGAGTAGTAGACTCACACTTCTACTTGTAAAACCATAATGATTCTATAGATGTCACTGTAAAGATTGTTGTCGAAGATTCGTACACCTGATTAGAATTTTACCCTAGAGGCTTGCATGAGGCTTCAACTTTTGGAAGTGGTATCTTGCCATAAGTTAGTATAGTTAGTTTAGTTGTATTTATGACGCCTGTGACTCATTGTATTATGGAAAAAGTTGTGATGTCATAATGATGTATAATAGAAACTCTAATATGTATTTATTAGCGAGTGTTGGTTATAAAAATAAAAAATAAAAAATAAAAAAGAAGAAAAATTTATTATTGGTTTTTTGCTGTGTTATTTAGTAAGAAAAAAGTAGTAGTGTCACGTGAAAATTTAGCTAATTCCACTTACTGTTTGTCTGGTAAAGTTGGGGCATTACTAGAGCAGTGCCATATGTTTCTTGTCTTCCTCTTGATATTCACCGGTCAGTTTGCCTGGTAAAGTTGGGGCATTACTACAGCAGTGCCATAGAGAAATTACTTTTTTATCCAATATGGTTCAAGTGTTTGGCTATTGATTACATTTGTTAATTGGTTGTTGGTGGTTATATTTGTTGGTTGGTTTGAGTTTGTGACCTCATTAATCATATAAGTTTGGTACTTTTTTGCCTAAGAGAATGCCAAGTTAATCTAAAGATAATGTCTTGCAAGAGTATAACTCTCAATATAAGGCCTAGATTTATTCTTCAATTGCAAGCCCACTTCCAAACACGAATTGCCTAAATTATAGTATCACCATAATTAACTCGGTCTCCAATTTTGCTCATCATGTATTTGTGTCAACTTTGGTGGAACAATATGATCATATCATCTAACAATTCATATGATCTTAGATAATGTGATCTAATGATTCCTAAGTATCTAATGACAATACTTATATCATATGATCATACTCATATAATATAATGATTACATGGTACAATGTTATATCCTATAACCATATGATCTAATGATTAGATGATCATATCATATGGCACAATGTTAGATCATATGATCATGTGATCCAAATTCGAATGATAATTCATTAGATCATATAATTATACCATCTAAATTCTAATGGTAATACTTAATGATAATACTTAATTTGTGATTATAAGTTATAACAAACACATTGATAATTCCAATACTAATAATCACTTCATTTAAGATTATATGAATCACACTGCACATGAATAATACTATACTTACTCCCATTTATTTAAACAATTTTTCACTCATATGTAACTTTTAAAACCACCAATGGATATTAGATGATTTTTTATTGGATTTTGATTAAATTGTGGTTTTAAAAGTCACCTATGAGTGTGAAAAAAATTGTGTAAAAAAATTGAAATAAGGGTAACATTCCTCGAACTCCTAAAAACTTAATGATAATACTTAGATTATATTATCATTTGATTATATGATCTCACAATTGATATTGTATTAATTCAGAAACCAAAGACATCTTCCCTCTCTTGCATTGGTTAGATAAAAAGAGAAATAAAAAACCAAAAACATGTGGTTATCAAATGATCATGTCATTCATTCGTTAGATTGAAAGAAAGGTAACAAGTAAGAAAGCAAGAATTTATATCATTATTCTGTTGAGTGGTTGTTTTTGTTTAGCCTTTCACTCTCGTTTAGTGGATCCATCAACAAATTAATTGATTGATTAAATAAATAATGCAGTTTTAACAAAGAGTGGATTAGTGATCTGTTAAGTGTCGCATCGCATCCAATTAAAGCCCTTGGCATCAACCAGCCGTGCTCAAAGTTGTAGTACCTAATATTCTGCATTAGGAGTCTGTTAGATGAGTTAATCATTCATCTAAAAAACCAAAAAGAAAACCTAATGCAGAATAGTAGGCCGTTTTCCATCAAATGATATTTGAATGTTAGACAATATTTGAATGATTATAAAGTCAGAGATATGATGAGTATTGTATTATTTTTTATAAAGATTAGATTAGCTTGACTTTAGGGATTTAATAATGATAATCATATTTGATTAAGATTATATTCCAATTCTTTATATAGAACCTTTTGTATTGTAAATTGTAATTGTAAACTTATCAAGTGAATAAGAGTATAATGTAATCTTAAGAGTTTTATTCCCCTGTTTTTTTATTTCTTTATTTAATTATTATTTTGGGATAAAAGAAAATTGGTCCTCGTGGTTGACCTGAATTACAAATCACTCTATGTGGTATAAAAAAATAATTTATAGGTCCATGTAATTGGCCTAAATTATTAATCATTCCCTGTAGTATAAAAAATAATTTATGAATCATCAACGTATGCCAAAATAACAGTTTACTCTCTAAAATCCATTAAGTAACTTAACAAAATTTGTCACTTTGCTACATCATACCCAATAAAAATGAGACGCATGTTATTATTTTATGACTTTCAAAAATGACAATTAGGATTTTTCACATTATTTTATGACGTTAGCTAAGATTACGTATCAGCACTTACACAACGTCATACAGTTATAGTAAACTAACCTAATCTCTTAAAACTTAAAAAGGGATCGACTTTGGCCTAAAAACCAAAAGGAAATGAGCTCACTTGGATGGTTATCAGATCAGCGCACTGAACCTGATTGGCGGGGTGGCGAGCATGATATGGTCCACGTGCTACCATGATTGTTAGCCCTGGCCCCGCCGCAGCCGGGCCTGCCACAGCTGGCCCTTTATATATATTCATATGAGTTTGGGTAAAAGAAAAATAAATTCACCACAAAAGTTGCTTGTGCCGAAAGAGTTGTCAGAGTGATGCCATACAAGTTACTAGTCTAAAATAGTGGATTTTGCCCCTGTGATTGACATTGACTGAATTGAGCCATGCATTTAGCTGGAGCTTGGATCATTTGGTGGTAGTTTGACTTGAAAACTATATACTAGTAACAGAATAGTTGGCATGGTCGGCTGATCGGAGAGAAAAATGGTGTGTGCCTAAAACCCTTTGGACTATCTCTCTTGTTTGGCTGAGCTGAGAGAAAAGGGCCGGTCAAAAAGGCTAATCGTGCTTGAAACCCTTGGACCGTCTCGCCTAGTCGCCTAAGTTAAGTAGGGCCAGTTGAAGGGGCTAATCCTACTTGAAACCCTTGGACCGTCTCGCCTAGTCGCCTGAGTTAAGTAAGGCCAGTTGAAGGGGCTAATCTTGCCTGAAACCCTTGGACCGTCTCGCCTAGTCGCCTGAGCTAAGTTGAGACAAAAGGGCCGATTGAGGGGGCTAATCACGCCCAAAAACCCATAGACCAGGGAAAGGTCTGACCTGAAAATTCTGAGCTAGTAAAGGATCAATGGCCTGGGGAGAGGCTATAGTGACCGGTGATGGCGGTGGTTAGCAAGGCTTAAGTGGGCCAGTTGAAATAGGTCTGTTTGCCCTGAACCATGGACCGGATAAAAGATTGGTCTGACCCGAGAGTGCCCACCGCAAGAAGAATGAATCTGGTTGAATTGCACCGAAAAAGGCTTTGAAGCTGAACTGAACAATGCATGAACTAACTTGAATCGGACAAAATAAACGCCTTAACTTAGAAAAGAATCTAGTTTTGTGCCATATAGAGATGCCAAAAGCAAAAATGGACTACAAAATGAAATCATGACGAAAAGTTGAGTAGGAAACACTTGGTCAACTTAAAGAAGTCAAAGTAAATAATCAATGCAAAAAAGTCAAACTAGCCAAAATGTTGATGGGGCAAAGGTGACGACGTAGGACTAGGGCTGATGTGGCACGTGGCACAAAATGATGATGTGGCATGGTGTTGAGTGACCTGGCAAAAGGCCTGGCGGTGCATGTGGCATTAGGCAGAGGTGGCATCAGGGTTGCATGGCGCGCTGAGAGAATGACACATGGCGCCAAAAAATATAGCCAAGAGTTGCTGGTGCCTATACTGCACGCACTTCTAGGTGCAGTATATTCATCATTCTTCTGTAGATTTTGCAAGTTCTGGCGTTTTGGCGAAGAATTGAAGTTAACCTGGGAAATATAATATATGGTTGAGCGAAGTCTGTACAATGTGCTGATGGATTTTCCTAGGATTTGGGCTAATAGATTGGTTTCTTATTCAAATTAATTATATAATATCTTAAAGATTGTTATTGGAGAATTCACTCACATCTCTTGAATTTTGTTTAATCGTAACCCATCACCCTTTTAATATCATGTATTTACAATTACAATATGTATAAATATATTGTGGTGAGATCAGCTCTACGTAATCCCTTACTTGGGATTTGACATTTTTAAATCACAATTTTATAAAAAATTATATTTTTAAACTATTTAAATTTTGTAAATCGACTTAAATCACACATTTTATATGCGAAACATGCAATAAGTAAATTAAAAGTGATTGTGTGACTAAGAATATTTGTTTTCCGTGTGAGACCGCCCATCTCAAAGTAATAAAAAAAAAACATAAATATATTGACAAGAAATTGGGCCTTTAGCCATCTAATTATTTCGTACGGACGACCAAAAGGTCATCACTAATAACCACAAATTAGCATGTAGTGGCGACATTGTCATTATGAGTCCCTAATGCTATAAACAATGTTATATTAGCGATAATTCTAACTTTTTCACTCATATGTGGTTGCTAATATTCACAAGATTAATTAATTTATTATTATTATTATTTTTTCACGCGTGGTATATCGTGGAAAGCTATTAGCCATAACATTTTCACATTAACTACGACATGTTTCTTTGAAGCCCCCAATAAATCATGTTTTCTAAAAATAAAAATAAAAAAAATTACAGTTTATCCCTCGAAGTTGAGAGCAGTTTTTTAATTCGAACACCAACATTTTAATTTTTACAATTCACCTTTCAAAGTTTTAAATTTTTGTAATTTGACCAATTGTATCCAAAACTTTACATATTACCCCTAATTTTTTATTTTTTATTTTTTTATAAAAAATTAAAAAAAAAATTGAAGTGGTTCTAGCCACCTCTTTGGCTATCTGACCATTTTTGCACCTCCAAATTTGTTACTTTTTTTTTTATAAAAATTAAAAATTAAAAAATTAAGAGCAATATGAGAATTTTGGGATAATATTGGTCGAATTGAAAAAAATTAAAACTTTGTAACGGTGAATTATAAAAATTGAAATTTTGATGTTTGAATTGAAAATTGCTGTCAACTTTGGGAGATAAACTGTAATTTTCCAAAAAAAAAAAATAATAAATGCCTTTACAATTTTTTTAAATTAGAATTTTACTTTTCAATTGTTTTTCTTTTTTAATCTTTTAGTTTTGCGCCCCTGAACTCTAAATGCCTTTATAATTTTTTTTTTTTTTTTTAAATTTTAGTTTTGTCTCATATTGCTACTTCTGCCCTCTACCAATAGGAATATATTACTTACGATATAACAATCGTCACTAATATGGTATCTAAAATAAAAATCTTTTAGCTTTTAGCAATCGTTACTAATAGCTTTTAGCTTTTAACAATCGTCACTAATATAACAATCGTTACTTACGGTATAACAATCTTTTAGCTTGTTTTTACTTTCTATAATGTTGTTAGTGTTTATTTTATGTAAGTTGTTAAGTAAACTCAATCCGTTTAGGCTTCAGACTCTGTCGAAGTGAAGTGGTCTTTTCTTTTCCTTGTTTTGGTTTCTTTTTGGAAACCTTTTTTCCTTTGTAAATATGTGGCATCTAAGAGTCCGTTTGGGAGTGCGTTTTTTTAAAAATAATCTGCGTTTTTAAATCAAATCGCAATTTTGGAGTGTTTGAGATTGCGATTTTGAAAACGCAAATTTTAAAATCGTGAAAAAATCTGCGATTTCAATAAGCTGACTAGATGATGCTTATTTGAAAAAGTACGAATTTAAATCAAAATCACGATTTCACTTAAAAGGCAATATTTACCTATTTGGTCTGAAATCGCAATTATATGCTAATTTTACCCAAACACTCGATTGATAAAAAAAGTACTTTTTAGCCTGTTTTACCAAACGCCTGTGCGATTTTAAAAAGTAACGATTTCAAAAACACAATTTTTAAAAATGCAATTTTTAAAATTGCACTTATTGAAATCGCACTCCCAAACGGGCCCTAAATCTCCATGGCTTCTTTGGAAGTCTATTTTGATTCCTCTTTGGGGTTTGTTTGGAACTCACAATGGTAGTATCCATCATATTGCGTCGCGGTAAGGGTTTTCTTGAGCTGCATTCGCAGACATCTACCATCTTCACCAGCTTTGAAGAGTTTGTAGTTTGCTTGGATTAGATTTATATGTCTAATTTTTTTAGCTTTATGTGTCTGTCCTGTACTGATTTTAATTTGATGTTGGCTGTTCTCAGCTAGTTTTATGAATGTTCTTTCAAAAAAAAAAAAAAAAAATTGTCCTAACGTTTTACGAAACGAAAATTACTAATTCAAATCTAAAAAATGACATTAGCAACAATATGTGTCATTCTTGAGAGGAATATCTAGTCAATAATTACACAAAATAGAGTGTTGTAATGCAGATGAACCAGAGAGAAAGAACTAAGAGAACTATGGAAGTTTTCGAGAAAAAAAGAATAACCGGCTAACAGTGTAACGTCCCCAAAATTAGCCTCAACTAATCCGGTGGAGTCACTGGCAATTCACCTAGATGAGCCAACTTGTGACCAAATGGGAAATTACCCTTATAAAAACGTCAGAGTAAATACAAAGGAATGTAAATAAATCTAAGTCACTATAATTCATCAAGTAAGAACATGGAGCAACTACACAGTAAAGACAAGTCTATAATTGTAGGTAAAGCATAACCAGTCAAGTAATAGCATATCAAGCCACTTGTATAGCAGTAAACCATGTTACCTAAATAATAATAACTGTGTAAGTCTAACGACTTAGTAAGTAAACCTCACACTTAGGTATGACATGAACTCAATTAAAGGAAATAAACGTGCAATTTGAGTAATAACCAAAAAGATGGCATTACCTCCACTAATACACTATTTAATAGGTTTTAGAGTTTTCAAAGCTTTATAGTGTAGAACCACCGATAATTACCTAAGTGTTTTAATGCAGAAAAGGCTAATGCATTATAAGTCATAACTCGCATACATGGTCTACCTGAGATATTACTCATTCTCAGCAGGGTTAGTGCTGTCCCGAGGGACCTATAATACAATGCCAGTGCCCTATCCATTTCACAACATACCGTATGTAACATTAGTGACACGATCGAGTCCGACCTCAAGTGGCTCACACCAACTAATAACGTCTGTCTTATAGTGACCGAACCATTGGGAATGGTTGCACCAAGGTCACGACACTAATGGATCCAAAGCCCTCATATAACACACACATTTGACCATAATACACAGTTTATATAGTAAGCCCATGGCCGTTCATACCGCACGTACCAGCGTACCATGTCTTACGATGCATATTAACAGTTTCATTAATAACACAGTTACCGAGTAATTACAGAAAGTAGGCATGCTCATATCATACTCGTGGTCAGTCAACTGACATATCCCACGTTTTACGTAAAAATTGTGTAGTGTCTACTTATCTCGCGCATTCGAGTAAATCCTCAAACCAAGCTACTTCTTGTTATAACGGATACAAGAGGCCCACTAACCGTACGTCCGTCCTCGATGGCGTACGTCCGCTCAGTGTGTTAAGCACACCGTTTTAAGATTCGGACAGTGTATGTTTCTAATGGCATTCATAGACCCTTAAACCTCTTCTAAGCTAGTAAAACAGCACATGCAATGCAAGAAATCACATAGAAACGATTCTTTGAGAAAATCCTTTAAAAACATCATTATCTTTAAAGAACGTTTAATGAACACTTGGAAAACCTCATCAAGTCAGAAATACAAGATAAAAAGTGCTAAATAAAGAGGGAACAGAGCTTACCCCGAAGCTAAGTATGGACATGGTCTCCCCTTCCCGGAAATTCCTCTTTAAAGCTCACTCTCACCAATTTCTCACTTAAAACTCAAAGAACGGATTTTGGCAGCCTAGGGGCATACTAGAGGAAGGAAACAGGCGTGAGAAATGAGAGGTGGGACGAGCTATTTATAGGAAAAGTTTGCCACCAACTCTCTGACAGAGCAGCGGACGTCCGGGAATCCTAGCGTACGTCCGGTGGTCTTTGCACATTGGTCCAGAGGGTGTCTCGTACATCCAGGTACTAACCAAAGGGTACCCTAAAAAGTAGCGTACATCTGATGGTCCCACGTACGTCCGTTGTACTATTTACAGAGCGTACGTCCCGTGGTCCCCCTCCGTATGTCCGCACTACAGACAGCAGCGTACGTCCGCCTCCTGAGGGTCAGTGTTTGGCTTTTATTCTCTAAAGGTTCAAAGTGTGTTTAGGTTAACGCTAAAGGTTTTGGGTCTCGTTAAACACCTTTTATTGAAAACCTTTGTTGATTGCTCCTATGGAAAAGATTTTGTCTAATAAAAATGTTGATTTTTATCGGGGTATTACAAACAGCTTTTGTAAACAAGCTATCTAACTGAACAACTACATAAGAGAAAGAGCTCCAGCTCATTTACACATGTGATAAACACTCTCCTAAAATAGCTCAACTCATCTAGCTCATGAACACGAGTAATTCTACAAAGCTTACTTGTGTCATACTAAAATGATGTGACTATTAAAATCACTATTTGATCAAAATTCAATAATGATCAATCACAAGTCCAATAGTGATTTTAATAGCCACATCATTTTTAGTAGGATACAAGTACTATACAAGTAGGTCTTCTAGAATTACTCTATGAACACGTGTTAAACACTTTCTTAAGTTAGCTCAACCAACTGCTTACTTGTAATAAATAACATGAATATATCAGCAATGACCTATGTTTTCCCAATGTCACTTTTCTTTTTTCTTTTTTAATGGTGTATAAAAATTATAATATTATATAAAATCCATATTATCAATGATACTTGGTTGTTGTGTATATATATAGGGTAGTGGTAAGTTTACCACTGGTGTGGGTGAACAGTACCCATGCCAGCATTATTTTAATAATCGAGCTTAGTCGAGCTTTAGGATTTCAAGCTTGGTTCATTTACGAAGATGCTTATTCGATTCGAGCTCAAGTTTGAGCTGAACTATAAAACGCGTGTTCAAGCTCGGCTTGTTTAAACTCGAGTTTGTTAAGAATGCTATTCAAGCCAAGCCAAGCTTAACTCGAACTTGAACTAAGCTATTAAATTCTTTAATGTATGATCCGAGCAAATTTCAAGCTCAAATTTTAAAACAACTTCTAGATATTTATATATAGTATAAATTAATATTACTAATTTTAGTAATATATATACAAGATAAACGAACGATCTAACTGTAATACCCCAATAAAAATGACCTTTTTTATTTGAAAAATTTAGAAAGATAGAAGCCAAACACTAACCCTCAGGAGACGGACGTACGCTAGGTCTGGCGGATGTACGCTGCTATCTGTAGTACAGACGTATGGTGGGGAACCATCGGACGTACTGATCAGTGTCAAATTGTGTATATTTGACCCCTTTAACTTATATTTGTTAGGCCTTTAGCTTTGTTAATATCTAATTATTTTTGGTGTTTTTAGTGTTTTGAGTTATGCAGGTCTTTACAACAAAGTTGGCCACAAAAGAGCAAAAATACACTAAGTGAAGAAATGGATCCCTGCCAAGTGCGTTCGATCGCACTTGGTGCGTTCGAACGCAGTGACGGTCGAACGCAGGAGGCACGGTCGAACGTAGTCCCCGTCATCCCACAACTCGCGCGGGTGCCCTAGGAGTCCATCGCTTCCAAGCTGTGCCGTTACGATTTTCTGCGGTCAAACGCACATTGTGCGATCGAACGCACAACTCATCATTACGTTCGAACGCACTGCATGCGTTCGAACGCACGCGTGTGACCTGTTAGCCTATAAATAGGACCCTAGGTCCATTTGGTCGGACACTCAGTTTTTAGGGCGATTTTTAGAGAGCATTTTGCTTCTGTTGGCCTTGCTCTGCCCCTTTTATTTGTAAGCTTTTACTTTGAATTTAATTTTAATGCATTCTTTTAATTTAATTATGTTTTGTTGTTCAATGGGTAG
>CM017321.1:25530779-25666851 GCA_006937295.1 Carpinus fangiana
TGATTTAATATCCACTGTGATCCAAGGATACAGTGGATGATTTTATCCATAATCAATACTCATTGTAGCTCCTTAACGGTAAACACATTATTCGGTTTGACTTGTGTCAATAACCACAATAGAGTGTGTTGAAGGGTTTAAAGTTTAAAACGGAAAATTGGTGTTTAATGTATTAAGCTAATTTTTAATGGGTGAGGTTAGTCTTTAACCTTAGTTATTTAATCCATACATTTACATTTTTAGAATAATTTAATTTCTGCACGTTTCATGTTCGACATCATTTCTCACTTTGGGACTAGGTTAAGATATTTTCAATTTAAGGGTCATATTGGTTTTTAATTACAAAACTCCGTTCTCTGTGGTTCGATCTCGGTACTTGCGCAATGCTATACGACCTAACGGTTCGTTCTATTGCGAGTACCCAAATTTGGTACGATCACGTACGCTTTACAAATAGTACAACGGACGTACGTGGGACCATCAGACGTACGCTACTTTTTGAGATACCCTTTGGGTAATACCTAGACATACGAGACACCCTCTGGACCAATGTGCAAAGACAACCGGATATACACTAGGGTTGCCGGACGTCTGCTGCTCTGTCAGAGAGTTGGTGGTGAACTTTCCCTATAAATAGCCCACCCCTCCTCTCATTTCTCATGCCTTCTTCCTCCTCTAGTGTGCCCCTAGGCTGCCAGAACCCTTTCCTAGCATATTGAGTGAGAAATCCGTGAGATTGAGCGTCAAAAGGAGTTTTCGAGGAGAGGAGACCATGTCCGTGCTTAGCTTTGGGGTAAGCTCTGTTCCTTTGTATTTGACACTGTCTTATCTTGTGTTTCTGCTTTGATAATGGTTTTCAAGTGTTCACTAAACGTTTTACCAAAGATGACGATATTTTCAAAGGGTTTTCTCAAAGAATCGTGATTCTGTGATTTCTTACGTTGCATGTAATGTTTTGCTAGCTTATGAGAGGTTTAGAGGTCTATAAATGCCATTAGGAACATGCACTGTCCGAATCTTAAAACGGTATGCTTAAGACACTGAGCGGACGTACGCCATCGAGGCCGAACGTACGGTCAGTGAGCAGAGCACCTGTAACGCCCCGACTTTACTTAACGAAAGGTAAAAGTGAAAATTTCCAATTTCTACTAAGCACTACTATCTTTTCCTCAATATCATCAGAGATTATAAATTTTGCAATGGAATAACTATTTTTTATATATATATATATAAAATCCTCATAGAACACACCAGATCTGAGAACAAGACTTATATATTAAACCGATCAGTACATTGTACTTTACACAATAATAAAACACACTAATCATAAGTGCCACAAATGACACATAGGTAGATAAACATCAAAAGTACCTAGAACATGTCTAACTATAGATATATTCCAAAAGATAGACATCTTGAACAAACTAGAATACTAGAAAACCTTAACCATAATAACCTAGAAAGACATATGGATCATCTTCACCTCTTCTGCACCTGTATCAATATCTATGTAAATGTGGTATAATCGTGGTGTTACCACATTTACATAGGCGGATTAATGAGTCCACTGTCTCAATAAGCATAAAAATTACTGACATTTTCAATATGAGCCATCTTTTTTCAAGAGTATCTCTAACATGGTGATTATAATAACAACTACGTTAGGTTTTCTAGACATAATCATTTTTTGTATAATCCACAGCTGATAAAATAAGCATCATAGAGTTGTTTGTGATAAAATCCATTTATCTTTTCTAAACAACTTTATATTTATACATATATGCATTTTACTTGCATCTCATAAAATGAATATGCATATAAATACAAAGAGGTAAAACATATAAATCATAAATCACATTATTCAATGTATGCAATGCAATCTCTAGCCCCTCCGGCTTTTCAAAGGACTTGAACCTTTCGTTTACGGTTATCAAGAGACACTTTCGGCTCCTCTTCGGCTTTCTAAAGAACTTGAACCTTTTGTTTACGACTTTCAGGAGACACCTTCGGCTCCTTGGTTAGTACCCAGCCAATAACCGAATAGAATCTTGATCTGCAATGAGATACGTATGAGCAAATTCTTGTTGTCATTAATTAAAAACTCTAAGCCAATGCATATAACAAAATAGGTTAATAGAAAATCCAAGTAGATGAATAAATATTGCAAATCACAGTTTCCAACTCTTAGCTATTCCTAAGAATGTGATCCACAATTTCTAGCTCTTGGCAACTATTATGATGGATACAAATCTTAGCTACAAGCTTTAGGCTTTTTCAAAGTAAATGCCGAGTTGTGCACTGGAACCAACAACACATCCATATTTTACTCTTAGTTCTCGATAGGGAGAGGAGGATAAGAAAAACAAGGTCTTCAAGTCAAACAACAAATACTTGTCAATTATTGAGAGCTTATTTGTAGCAGCTTATGTTTGTATCCAACTGTCTGTTTATGTCAAAAACTTCTTTTTATTTTTACACTTCCCATCTCTTCTATTCATTTTTACTTTAAAAGGTTGAAAACAACAGTTAGGGATTTTATTGTTGCTGTTTACTTTCAGAATATAAACAGTGCATTCCAATAGGCCATAACTTCCCCAGACAAGCATTTTCTACCATTAAAGCATTGCACAAACTATAAAGCTTGCACAATCAAAAGAAACATATAGTAGAGAAGATGGTTATCAAGAAACAAGTAAGAGATGATCTACATTCTTTCTCACAATCAAGATTGTGTTCATTAGAGCAACTCAACAAAAAGATATCTGGAGTGAAAGTCAACAAACCTCATCAACAACAGCTACGGTAAATTCATCATGATAGCGACTCCAACCAGCAGTAAGAGAAGCAATTAAGTGAATCTGACCATACAAGTTGACAGTGTGGCAACCATCCGTGAGTAGTAGAAATATTAAATGTATATATCCAATCATTTGATGCAAAAATATTAAAATTGGTAGTAGAAAAATAAAGCCCAAAGGAACAGAGATATGATTATAGTCAGTTGTTCGATAAGATCACGGCTCACGCAAGGGAGCCTCTGTAATAAAGCCTCCAAATTTGTGCCTTCAATACTTTTAGTTTCTCCTTCTCAATTTCTCCCTTTTTATCTGCTTCTTTTTTCTTTCCCTTTCTCTTTGTCGGAATCTTTTGTCTTTTCCTTATCTTTTTCTTCCTTATCCTTTCCCTTCTCTATGCGTTTACCCTCTTGCAAATCGCCAGAGTCTGCTGAAACCTCAGCAGTATCTGGGGTAGCCTGTTGACCTTGGTTTGATTCAGGTGCAAGTTCCTTACAAAAGAACCAATTTTCATGCGAGTAAGATAGCATTTTCACAAAAATAGATACATTTGACCCTCTAAAGATTAATTTCAATAATTTCCATCTAATGATTGATTTTTTATTTTTTATTTTTTTTTAAGTAGGATCTTGGATAAAATCATGTCACAAACAGTTGGGTTTTCAATAAAGATCAGAACTTTCATCACCAAACAAAGATTCACTCCAAACCCATATCGCAAAATACAACAAGAATAAAACCAAACTAGATATTCACACCGCCACATCAACAGCAAGAAAATCAAAACCAGAACAAAATAAAAAAGCAAACCCATTTGAGAAGAAACCCATTTTTGTGCAACTTATGGTAACTTACTTGTGGAGTTGGTGTAGAGCGAGACTGAGCTGAGTGAGGGAGAGAGAACTGAGTGAGACACACAGAGAGAGAGAGAGAGAGAGAGAGAGTGTGATGAGGAGCTGATCGAGTGATCGAGAGGGGGGTGTTAGGATCTAGAGGGAGAGGGGAAAATTTAGGGATTTAGTGTTTTTGAACCTTTGGGGAACTTAAAGAAAAACGCGGTTTCTGAAATTTTTGCTCAAAATTTTCAGAAATCGTGAAACTAAACCTGGGAAAATTTTTTTAAGACTATTAAAAAAGTGGACGCTTTCAGTTCTTAATTTTTTTTTTTTTTTAATTATTATGTATGAGTTTTAATATATATATTTTTTAAGTGTTAAATACCAAATACTCTCTCGGAGTTTTAGAGTTTTACAACTTTATTTTTTCTTCCTTAGGGTTTGATTTTTATCGCAGGGGGTCCATGTGGTTTTGATAAAAAATCAAATTAATTCATTTGTTAGTTGACTTAATAGAAGTCTAGTCGCTGACACGTAGACTAATTAAAAGTTAACACGTAGCATAACTTGACATGTCATCAATGCTAACTGTATATTAAACTGCCACCTAATTAATTATAAAGAAAAAATGTAATTAAAAAAAAGGTAATAATTAGTTAATTATATAACCCTAGATATATATATATTAATTACTATATATATATAACCCTAAATATATACCTTAATTACTATATATATAACACCCTAGATATATATTAAGTTACTATATATATATATAGTAAGTTTATATATATAACCCTGTATATATATTAAGTTACTGTATATAAACCATGTTAATAATAATAATAATAATAAAAGCCCTAGATATAGATTTCGGATCACTTAATTTATATATATAGTATAAATATATATTAATGTAGTTACAAAAAAATAATGAACAGTACTATACACATTACAAAATAATGTCAAGTTCTATCGATTGTATCATGTTCAACATAACTAATGTATTAAGATAATATAAAATGCTTAGAGTTCAATTAAATTTTTGATTGAACCTTCAATTGTATCCAGTTGGATCGATCAATTAATCTTATCACGATCAATCAAACTAATTCACTAGGATCGATCGCATATTCGAACAAAACTTAAATTGCAATTGTGTCAAGTTTGATTGATCATTTAATACTATCACGATCAATCGAACTAATTCACTATGATCAATTGAATGTTTGATTGATCATTTGATCATATCGCGATCAATCAAATGAATTCATTAGGATCAATCGAATGTTCGATCGTAGCATAACTTGATCGATCATTTGATCCTATAACGATCAATTGAACGAATTCATTAGGATCAATCGGATGTTCGATCGTAGCATAACTTGATCGATCATTAGATCCTATCACGATCAATCGAACTAATTCACTAGTTGGATGTTTGATCAGATGTTCGATGGAACATTTAATCCTATCATGATCAATCGAATTGATTCACTAGGATTGATCGGATGTTCGATCGAAGATTTGATCATATCATGATCAATCGAACTGATTTATTATGATCACTCGGATATTAGTCTATTAAAATTAAGTCCTATATTAAAAAATTTAATAGTTTTTTTAATTTATGGTTTTTTTTTTAATTTTCTTTAATTTTAAAATTTATTTATTTATTTATTTTTAGAGCTTATTTGATCATATCATAATCAATTGAACTATTTCTGTAGCGCCCCGACTTTACTTAATGAAAGACAAAAGTGGAAATCTCCAATTACGTCACTAAACGTTTTCCCAAAGATGACGATGTTTTCAAAGGGTTTTCTCAAAGAATTGTGATTCTATGATTTCTTACGTTGCATGTAATGTTTTGCTAGCTTATGAGAGGTTTAGAGGTTTAGAAGTCTATAAATGCTGTTAGGAACATGCACTGTCCGAATCTTAAAACGGTGTGCTTAACACACTGAGCGGACGTACGCCATCGAGGCCGGACGTACAGTCAGTGAGCAAAGCACATGTTCTTAAGTTTCACACATGGATGCTCAGGCTTGGCTACATTTCTAGGTTTTGTAAGGCTTAGAATAACGGTGTCTTGTATCCGTTATAACAAGAAGTAGCTTGGTCGGAGGATTCGCTAGAGTATGCGAGGTAAGTAAACACTTACACCTCTTTTCGTAAAATGTGAGATATGTCAGTTGACTGACCACGCGTATGATATGAGCATGTCTATTTTCCGTAATTACTTGGTAACTGTGCTATTAAATAAATTGTTAAGATGCATCGTAAGACATGGTATGCTGGTACGTGCGGTATAAACAGTCATGGGCTTACTATACAAACTGCGTATTATGGTCAAATATGTGTGTTATACGGGGCTTTGGATCCATTGATTTCGTGACCTTGATACAACCATTCCCAATGGTTCGGTCACTATAGGACGGACGTCATTAGCTAGTATGGGCCACTCGAGGTCGGACTCTATTGTGCCACTAATGTTACGTACTGTATGTTGTACAATGGCTGAGGCACTGGCATTGTATTATAGGTCCCTCGGAACAGTATCAACCCTGCTGAAAAGGGATAATATCTCGGATATACCATATATGAGAGTTATGACTTATTAAGCATTAGCTTTTTCTGCATTAAAACGCTTAGGTACTTATCGCCGGTTTTACACCATAAGCTTTAAAAACCCTAAAACTATTAAATGGTGTATTAGCGAAGGAATGCCCTCTTTTTGGTTATTACTTGAATTGCACGTTTACTTTTATTAATTGGGCTCATGTCATACCTAAGTGTGAGGTTTACTTACTAAGTTGTTAGACTTATGCGGTTATTATTCTTTAGGTAACCTGATTCACTGCTATGGAAGTGGGAAGAGTTGCTACTGCCTGACTGATTATACTTTATCTATAGTTACAGGTTTGTCTTTATTGTTTAGTAGCTCCACGTTCTTGCTTGATGAATTATAGTGATACTCAGATTTATTCACTTTCCTTTGCATTTACTCTGACAGTTTTATAAGAGTGATTACCCGTTGGATCACAAGTTAACTCAATTGGGTATATTGCCAGTGACTCCACCGGATTAGTCGAGGCTAATTTTGGGGACGTTACACTAACGAACTAGTTAATATGTTAATTAATACATACACATATAAATATTAAATAACCTATATAGCATATATTACTTAATTATTAATATACAAATTTATATAACTCTTTTATGTAGTATATATATATATAAGATCTATGAACGAGGTAACGAGCTAGGCTAATGAGCCGAACGAGCTCAACTTCAATGAGTCGAACTCACGAACTCCCGTCGAGCTTAATCAAGCGAGCCAGGTATGTGTCACTAACTACTCGAGCGAGTTTCAACAATAATAAGCGAGCTTGTACAGTGTCAAGCTTGAGTTCGGGTCGAACTTAGCCGAACGGTTATCGAGCGAAGTGTCGAGTGTGTTGGCTCATTTACAGCCCTAGTTGGCATGGGTACTGTTCACCCACGCCAGTGGTACACTAATCACTACTCATATATATATATATATATTTCAAATCAAATGGGCGGGAGTCATTGGCCTTACATGAATATCCCTACTAAAAGCCTTTCCACTCACCCCCTTTTGTGTTGTTTTTAGGTCATGATCAACTTTTTTATTTAAGAGGTCGGGATGTATTTCATTTATGATTTTCAATCTTTTTTTTTTTTTTCTTTGACATGTCCACGCAATGGTAGGGGGTGGAGGTATTCGAACTTGTGACATTTGCTTCATAATGCGTAGTTTACAGCCAATTGAGCTACTTCTTGGGGACTATGTTTTTCAATCTTAGGATTTTTATTTTTATTTTTATTTTGGATCAAAAGTAAAAGGGATCCTCGTTTGTAACTATTTTTCCGTATTCAACAAAATAAAAAACAAGAAAGTGGACAGGATGTGAGGAGTCATTAGAATGTCATCCACGGAGACCGACCATGTATAGATGGGGGGTAGGCCATGGCCACCCCATGTTTTGAAAATTTTCATTAAATATGCCTTTAAATTTATATTTGGGCCAAAATTCTCATTAAATAAGTATGTTAGTCGATAGTCATTAAACATGTCTTCAAGAGGTAGCTCAATCAGTTGTGCACCATGTCTCATGAAACGGAAGTCACTAGTTCCAATTCTTCCTCCATCTTTCATTGTGTGGACATGTCAAAATAATAATAATAATAATAAGTCCCATGAGTTATATAAAATAGTCATTAAACATGAAATAATATGGCCCAACTAAAAGATGAGTCGACTATGGACCACGCCTAATGAAGCAAAGGTCATTAGTTCGAATTCTCTCTCCCCATTTCCTTGTGTGGACATGTTATTTATTTTTATTTTTTTTGACATGTCCACACAAGAGGGGGGAGGAGATTCGAACTAGTGACCTCCGCTTCATTAGGCGTAGTCCCAGCCGATTGAACTACCTCTTGGGGACATGTTATTTGAATGTCAATCAAAGAAACTGCTTTTTAGCTTAAGTATATTTTTCATCTATGCTTTGGCCTCCTATTTTAATATATTTCTCATTCCCGCTTTGGCCCCTATCGATACAAATTTTTGGTTCCATCCCGGATCATCGACATGATAAGTTTTTTTTTATGAAATAAGTGTCAAGTGAACAATAAATTTATTTTTAATTTAGTTTTTAATAAACCATCATGTTATTTATTTAGATCCTTGACCATAAGTCTCCACATTATTTGTCTTTGAATAAATGTCATATATCTTTTATCATGCGTTAATTTATTTGCATTCTTCCAGAATATTGCTCTGGTTGATCTTGTAATCCTTTGGATCTTTCAAAATTAGAAGTAAACGAACCTAGTTCTAGCGGGCCAAACGGCGTTACAACATATATATATATATATATATACACACATTAAAAAATAAATTAAAAAATTAAAAAAAATAGGCCAAAAACAAAAATTAAGATTTGACTTGAGAACCTAAAAATCAAATGAAATCCAATAACCAAGAGCCTATTTAGGATTGCGTTTAAAAAATAGAGTTTTTAAGTCAAAAAACATTTTTTAGCAAAAGCATAAAAAATAAATAATATGATGGTTTATTAAAACATAAATTAAGTCAAAAAAACTTATCCTAAAAATTCAAATTAATAAAAAAAAATTATTTAATTAATATTTTAATAATTTAAATTGACCCGACTATTTATTATTGGAGTTATTTGGAATGTGAAACTACTACTATTAGTAGAAAAATTAAATTTGTCTTTCTCTTCAAAGTTGAAGGCATGCACACATTAATTTGATGGTGATGGTCATATGTGGTGTGCGCATGTGCAACATTCAGCAATATCCATAGAATGAATGCAAAATTCAAAGAAAACGATATAAAAGACTAAAAGAGTTTCCCTGAAGTTGGGCTTGGGAAGTTGTAGAACCTTACCCATTCAAAGTACATATATATGGTTAGAGTCATTGATGGTTTCCAAATTTTCCATGTCGTTGAAATTACTTCACTTTAGAAATACGTGTGATCGATCCTCAACTAAGAGACAATAGAGGCTAGTTATTGAGACGTTTACCCTAATATTAAGGGCACGTTGATACACAAAAAGATCATTGTTTTAAGAATAAAAATGACTAATACTGAAAAATATAACAAGTTGAAACGAAGTAGTTATTCATATTCTTTAATTTGATAGCAATGCATGATTCACGGGTAGGAGTTAATGATGATTAAAACTTCTTATACTTCTTAAAGGAGTTACGTTCCTAAATCAGTTGGGGACTAGGCCCCATGAAGCGGAAGTTACTAGCTAGTTCAAATCTTCTTTCTCCATTTCCATTCCTTTGTATGGACATATAAAAATAAATAAATATATAAAATTAAAAAATTAAAAAAAAAAAATCTCTAAAGAAAGCAATGCAAACTAAAAATAAAAGGGCAATTTGACAACAAATTGGAAGAAAAAAAAAAAGGGCTAGGTCTTAAAATTATATACTTCCATTGCTTAAACCCCAAAATAGAAATTTTCTTTCCTACATATATCATTTTCCCCACTTGCTTTCTCCATAAAATTGTGACAAGGCATGCTTTGATTTGATGTCAAGGGTTGTTCTATTTTGTCGGTATGTTATGTAATTGATGCGTCTAATTTAATTTCTTCTTGTTTTTGGTTTTTGTGGTCAATGTTTTTGATTGGTTTATTGGTTTCCAACAAAAAAGAGAAGAAGATATTAAATTGGTCAACCTTAATTTGCGACCCTTAAATCTTTTGGAAATTAAACTAATTTGTGGCCATATATGGATTGAGATATTATTTAGAATTTCTTTTAAATTTGAGATTTTTAAATTTATAAATTTTAGTCATTCATCTCATTTAAGCGTCTAAAATAAGTCATATTTTAACATTTAATGAGAAAACTTGACTTATTTTAAACACTTAAATGAGATGAAGGGCTAAGATTTATGAATTTGCACGCCTTATGAAGTGAAAGTCACAAGTTCGAATCCCCCCTCCCCCTACCCTTGAGTGGACATGTCAAAAAAAAAAAAAAGATTTATGAATTTGAGAAACTCAAATTTAAAAAGAATTCTAGAAGATCTGGTGGACCAAAACAAATATAATATCTTATATTTAGGCAAACAAAATGTTAAGAGAATAACTTTAGTTCGGATGTGGCAAAAAGGGCGGGTTTTTTGCCCACTACTCACAAGCTGACACCTCAGCTAAAGGGAGAAAAATGCAACCAAAAAATAAAAAAACTATACATCCTGCAGCATGAGACCCACGTCCATCCTAAAGAATAAAGAAAAGAGAAAGAAGGAGAAGGAAGAAGGAAGCACGGCCGACCCACAGTGCTGCGGTGCAAAGCCGACCCACGGCCGCCCTGGATCTGGCCGGCCACGGACTCTCCGCCCAGCTATGCCACCCATCCCTGCCAGCCAAACCCAGCAGTGGGTCTAGCGTGACCCACGTTCATCTTCTCCGGCGGATCCCGGACCCATTTAGGGTTAACTTTCAAAATCTAGGTTTTAGTTTTGAATCCAAAAACGATTTTTGAGGCATTAGAATCGAGTTTTGAGACATTAGAAATGGAATTTGATGCATTAGAATCGATTTTTGATGTTGGGTTTGTGTTTTTTTCAGTGTTTTCCGGTTGGGTTTGGCTGGAAATGAAGAACGTCGCTGGATATGATTTGGCCAGAGATGGTGGATGACGGCTGGACGGCCAGGCTCAGCCGTGGGTCTGCCGTGACCTAACCGCTGGGTCAGCCGTCGCCGGTTAGTGTTGGTGGGTTTTTCTTCAGCGGATCTCTGCTTCTTTTCTATTTGGTTGTTATCCAGTGTTTTGATTTCACTTTCTTAAGGTGAATTAGGTGAAATGTCAGCATTTTAATGGAAGGCAAAAAATATGTCTTTTTTACCATGACCGTATAGTAGATGCTCTCAAATGTTAATTCCTAGTGGGAACTGCAACTTTCAATGTCCATATCACAGCCTAACTGGCGCCAGTAGATTCCTGCATGTAGCCAAACACCAATAGTACTCTCTAACTTTCTATTCCACTGTACAGTTAATATCCAAGTTGCGGTTGCTTACATTTGTCTCTCTTCCAACTTCCAAGCATATTATATATATATATATATATATATAAAGTGTTGAAAATTGGTGATAGTCATATATATGTGTGCATCTGTTGAAAGAAAAGTTCGATTCATAAAAAGAATTGACATGGCCCATTGGGTTTTTCAGAAATAAGGCTTTAAAATTGTCCAATATGAAGAAGAAGAAGAAGAAGAAGAAAATTAGTGAATACCATCACAAGTGCAACAAGGATATGGACCATATATATATATATATATATATATTATGATGATAATTGTGTATCACACTGTGAGACTTCATAAGAGAGAGGAAGAGAGATTTATTAATGTATTTTTTTTTTCTTTTTTTCTTTTTTTATAAGTACTAAAGAAGAAGAAACACTCATTGTTGTCACCTATACGTGAACGTATACGCAATCTTACCGAACCACATTAAATTCTTATGACTTTGATTCTCGTTTCATCTCTTTCTTCTTTGTTGATATTTTTCTTGTACGTGTGGGGTGAATTCTAACACAAGTAATGCTATATATTAATATATTCGTATAAAGATTGTAGCTTCAGGATACCAACAACTAAGGAGATATAACCCAAATCTAACGTGCCAATTACAATTCTAAATTCCATGGAAATTTGGTGGAAGAAGGAAAATCATATGAGAGGCAATGCTCGGATGGCATTATAAATACTTTTACTATAATATTAATGCCCGTTGTAATGCTAAAATTATTAATAACCATGTAACTACGTAGCTATATTAATATAATTAGCGTCAGGGACGGGTTTAGAGGGGGATTGAGAGTGGCCTTGGTCCTCCCAAATTACAAGAAAAAAAAATTTAAGGCAAAAAAAAAAAATGAAGGTATTTTTTATCATTTGGTCCCTCTTCAAATTGAAAGCTGGATCCGTCCCTCAGCGTGGTAGAAAAGTATTAATTAAATATTATTTTCATGAGAGCCACTTATGTTGCTAAAGTGTCTTTTAAGATAAAAGTTAAGTACAGAAATACCCACCGCCTAAAGACAATGACCTAGCTAGGCCCACGGCTAAAAAGATGGGGGCTTTAGAATTTCGCTAGCACAACTCAGTTAGCTGGGCTAGGCTCATGCCCAACCCTATACAAGATAATCCCTTTGCCTTGCAAGACAAACTGCCAAANACGGGTTTAGAGGGGGATTGAGAGTGGCCCTGGTCCTCCCAAATTACAAGAAAAAAAAATTTAAGGCAAAAAAAAAAAATGAAGGTATTTTTTATCATTTGGTCCCTCTTCAAATTGAAAGCTGGATCCGTCCCTCAGCGTGGTAAAAAAGTATTAATTAAATATTATTTTCATGAGAGCCACTTATGTTGCTAAAGTGTCTTTTAAGATAAAAGTTAAGTACAGAAATACCCACCGCCTAAAGACAATGACCTAGCTAGGCCCACGGCTAAAAAGATGGGGGCTTTAGAATTTCGCTAGCACAACTCAGTTAGCTGGGCTAGGCTCATGCCCAACCCTATACAAGATAATCCCTTTGCCTTGCAAGACAAACTGCCAAACTACAAATTTTTGAGTGTTAAACATCTCTTGAATCAGGGGAATGTTCCACCACTTCTTATCTGCATCAATGAGAGCATTGACCTCCTACCGTTAGTCAAGGACATTAAATATGACAGTCAACGTGAATAGTACCATGAACAATGTCGTTGACTGACGGAATAATGTCGTGAACAGTACAATTGACCGTTACGTTTGACGCCTTTGACTAAAGGTAGGAGATCGTTGGTAGCGAAATGACAGTTCATGGGGAGTCTTAGGTAACCTTGGTAGTTCATGGGGGCAAATGGAGAGAGAGTGATAGTCCATGGGGGGTAAAGCTAATTTCCCCGAAAAGTTAACAGAGCGGTGAGATTGCAAACAATTGAAAGATGAATACACTAAATTAAGAGAAATTGAACTTAGGATATTACAAAAGTGATAACAATTCAGGAAAATTAAAATAAAGTTTTCCCTAATAACTATTAGCTTTAAGATTCTTATTCCATTCATTTGTTTTATTTCTTATTGACAAGTCTTCTTTTCTTTTCTTTTTTTAGAGCATAACTAAACATGTGGATTGAAATTAAAAGAATTGAGTGTCGCAAACAAGTACAAATAAAATAAAAAATGAAAAAACGGATGATAAGTTATTATTTAATTGATAGAACTTCCTATTTGCACCGATTCACGCCTCTATGGGTTGTTCATAGTTTATTCAACTTAAATGTTGCCAGACGTTTACTACTCCAAGGAGCTGGAGAATGATCTGTCACTCTTTGTTCTTCTTCTTTTTGGGATTATTGGTATGGAGTGTGCTGGCTAATTTAGGACTTATAATAGCTATTCTAGGCTGTATGGAGCCAACGTAATGGCCCTAAAACCAACCACAACCCCCCCCCCCCCCCCTGTCAAATTCTAAGCCCATTGGAAAGGAGCAAAAATAATTAGAGAGAGAGTTTGTGAGACAAAACCATGCTCAAATGCATGAATTCCCAATGTAATTAACATGTACAAATATATGCTACCCTCCACTCCTTTTCAGTGGAAAATAACCATCTGTTCAAACCATCATTTATGGACCCAAAAAAAAAAAGATAAGAAAAATACAAGTGAGAGAGCCCTAAAACCCCCCGGGGACAACTAGCGCATCAAAAATACCCAAAAGAAGAGATAGCACTTCGCCCTTTCTCTTGGGGTAAATTGATTAAAAAAAAAAAAAGGAAAGCCCCAAAAACAAATAGCGAGACCCTATTACAAGTTAAAAACGTTTCCTATTGGTTTTGAAAGTCTGGATTACATAAGAGTCTGCTTATGAAGGGTGATATGGCTGCTAGCAATGCCTTAGGGCACTCCTCATGTGGAAGATGACCACAACCAGATATAGCAACCAGTCTCTGCATGGCAAAAGAGGTAATTTAATTATTCTTATCATTTGGTGAAGTAATAATAGAGAGAATAAGGAAATAGTAGAAAGATACTCACAGCATTTACAAATTTAGCAGCCATGGCTTGAGAAGATTTGAGAGTGACAAAGGCATCTTCAGCTCCAGTGATAACCAACACGGGTATGGCTTCAACTGCTTTTAGCAATGATTCTGCATTTTGTGGTGAAAGGACAGTCTCAGATGACAATCTCCCTATCTCATGGAGTGCTTCATCCCAACCTTCTACACATAGGGGTGCCTGTTTGCATAAAAAGCAGTTGTCCAACTATGGTTAAAAAGGAAGAAGTTTATATAACCACTAAATAGTATAAATAGCTATGTTCTGAAGCTGTGCACCATACGAAACCCTAACCCAACTATAGTTCAAGTGCAGCAGGAAAAGGATGAGAACTATCAAACAATGCTACCAATCTTGAATAGCTGAGTGTATTCAGATTTTCTTTGCCAATTCAAGTCCATGAGAAGCGTATGTATCCTATAATAATAGGATGCTAATAACTTGCAGGAAGATTTAATGACCGATACATTTCTTCCACAGAATACGTTTATAATACTGCTTGAACCACATCATGTTATTCTACTGTTTTTAAGACAGAGTAAGATGTGCATTTAAAACTGTGCTATGATTTAAAGAGGTGCAGACATACCTTATGGAGGCTTAAGATATCTGTTGTTAACTTGGAAGAATCATACCATGCACGCCGATTAATCACTTGAGTGATTTCTGTACGCAGTAAAGAACGAACCAAGTGCTTCTTCCCAAGTGAAGTGCGCATAAGAATCCTTGCAAAGGCTGGAACCACTTCTCTCGTCAAACTAACACTAAGCAGTACCACCCCTTGAATCACAACCTGAACCATAAAAAAACCAACATAGAGAAGTTTTAGGACTCTATTGAAAGTTTTCAGATATTTGTACCAAATGACAAACAAAAGTGGCATAGGAAAGGAAGGAGGATACTCACATTGAACGAATTCAATGATGTTTGGACTCTTTGTGCAGCCTTTAAAGCAAGAAGGCCTCCGTCATCATGCCCAACAAGAACTACTGAAGAAAAACCCATCTCAGAGCAGAAAGAAAGAAGCAGGTCTACCTGACACATCAAATCATAATAAATTCAGAATAAATCATAAAAACGTGTGGACAAAAAGACCATAAAAACAACCACAACAGGACCAATATTTCAACATAGTGGAAATGCCCACAGTTCAATTCAAATGGGCTTTGAGTTTACTTCAAATGGATCACTCAACCCAGCACACTTCAAGCTGCATTTGGCAGCAGGAAATAAAGGCTTTGGATTTGAAACTGCATGCCAAACTCTGATGCAATTGGCATCAGAGTTTCAAATATAAATTAACCCCTACAAAAATGTGTGGAGAAATAGACCATAACAACAACCACAAAAGGATCAATAAATCAACATTGTGGAAATGCCCACAGTAGAATTCAAATGAGCTTTGAATTTACTTCAAATGGATCACTCAACCCAGCACACTTCATGCGGCATTTGGCAAGAGGAAATAAAGGCTTTGGACTTGACACTGTGGACTAATATAGCATGATGCGAGGACTCTAATTGCATCCAAGTAGAAACCGTAATGAGTGGGGCACCTACCACATTGGGTAGGATATGATTATGATTATCAGGAAAAGAAAAGAATAATTAGTAGCATGCAAGCACCTGAGTATCAAGCTTATAGGGATTAGGCAATTCTTTTTCCTCCCAATCCTCCCGGTGCAGTCTCGAAGTTAATCCCCATCCAGGCCGATCAAAAGCAGCAACCGTGCAACCAACCTGCCTAGCCAGCACCCCCATCACATGCCTCCATGAGAAGACCCCACCCCCGAATCCATGCACTAGAACAACTCCAAACTGGCCATTTGCCTGCAAATCCTTCTCTAAAACCCCAGAGTTCACTTTATTAACATCACCCTCCTCACCATCATCTAGGCTCAAGACAGGGATTTCTTCAGAAAGAACAGGAGTTGAGGGACCATCCAATAATGGAGCATATAGTGAAGAGCTGTGAAATTGATTGCTACAGCTCCTGTGAAGTGGCTGATAATGGCTTTTTGACAACGCACTTAATGGATGCCTCTCAAGTTTTGGCCTTCCCACTGCCATTTTTGGGGAGCTGCAGCTAGGACTTGGTTCAAGAAAGGTCATGGAGGATAATGAACGAGGTGGAGAACCTGGCAAGCTGAGCTTGTAATGCAGTGTAAGCCCTCGGCATATCATGAATAAACTATCAATGTCGGAAAGTAATCTGATCGGAAGTTCCCCTTCATCACGAGCTGAGCTTAAAGGCTTTCGCCTCATTTCACTATCACTCTTTGGGGTCTTCCCTCCAGAGGGAGTAGGAGATCGCGGTACCTTCTGGAAGCCAGAGAAAACATTTTTACATGAAAGAACCTGTTAATTGACACAAAGTGTGGTCAGGCGAAAATATATAATCCATAGAGAGGCCATTGAAAAATTGATGACAATTGACAATTAAGAGAACATAGTTGGCATAAAGTAGTTTTATAGAAGCAAGCACATGCACCAACTTAAAGGTCTAGCAGGAAAGAAAGCATACTCATATAATTGCTTATAGGACTGAACATCTACAACATTTTCCACAAGTATATTACTCTTCTATAAGCAAATACACTTTGAAATTAAAGAAAACACAAGATAAAGATACACAAGCTTACTGCTTCTGGGTCAACTCGGTGAAACATGAGCTTTCTCCGCGCTTTGCAGCTTGTTCTATATGCAACCACGGTATGGCCAAGGGCAAAGACTACGGATGAGAGAAACAAGACGGGCATTCCCCATGACTTCTTCAAATGAAGCTTCTGCCTAGAAAGGGAAGACGAGGCTTCAGCCTCAATTTGAGAATTCACAGTGAAAACACAGGCCTTAACTGAAAGTAGAAGAATTGAAAGAAATGAACACAGGGTCACAGTTCCAAGGTATGGACCGTGGGAGAGAGCAGGGGCATCACACATCGAATAAACACCTGCAGTCACAAAACACAGGATAAGCACATAAAACGAAATGCAGATAAAAAATAACCAAAACAAAAATCAGAAATGGTATGGGTTCCATCAATTCTCTTTCATTCTATGTAAGAAATCTATGAGATTTGGTCAAGGAAACATCCTGTAAAGTTGCATTAAAAAAAGAAAATTGAAGACGGTATGAAAAAAATCAGGTTCCATTCACCTCTCCCTGAGAATATGAAGTTTTCATTCATATGTTGGCATGGAGAATTCAGTAAACGATAAATTAAAAATAAAATAAATTTAAAAAATTTAAATTTTTTTTTTTTTTTTTAAAAAAAAAAAAATCTTGAAGTTTACGTACGTTATTTTGAATCGTCAATGATTAACTAAAAATTAAGAAAACAAAACAAAAACAAAAACCCCACCGAAGCTATATATGATTAAAAAATTGAAGATGTATTTTACATAAAAGAAAACATGAAAAGGTTAAAAACAGTTCTAGCTCACTTCAAATGAGCTTTTCTACTTTTTATCTGGATCAAGCAGACCAAAAAAACTAGAAAGCAAGAAAGCAAGAAGAAGTCCACAAAAGCTTGTTGTTTCTCTCTCTCTTGCATCTGCTATCGCAAAAACTAAACAAGTTTCTGAAGAAAAAAAATCATATCCTGAATATACATGATAGGACAGAAAATGAATATCTTAATTCCTTGAACAACCAACAAAATGAAGATCATAATTAATTCCTTCGAAAAAAAAATAATTACATATATAATATCAAAAAGGCAAAAGAGGCGAAGAATATAGAGAAGCATACAGATAATGATGAGAGATCTGACAACGGAGACGAGAGGAATATCGGTCAAGGAACTCTTGAACGCGTATCGACGCAAGTGCTCCTTGAAGCCGTAGCACCCCACACACGTAAAGCTCGAGATCAGAACGCAGGGCACGAGCACGTCCCCTAAGGCCACCAGCACCGCAAGCGACGACACGAGCAGAGACGCCACCATCGCCACCATGAAGAACAGCGTCCGCACGATCCTCCGAAGCCTCTCCAACCCCCCCTTCGCCATAACCAATCAGACGGCCCTCAACAAATGTACGTATCTATAATGCTATGTACAATTCTCTCTCTCTTTCTCTCTCTCTCTCTCTCAGTTTGATCCCACGGTTGTGGTTGCTCTATGTGGGGCTCATAGAGCGCTCTGAAACCCAAGCCGATAGAAGAGGAAGAAGGTAATCCACCGGCGCCGGCTTCTCGGCCATTTCCGCGGTTTCTCCGGCGAGAGCAGGGGTCTGAATGGTAATTTCAGAGCTTCATGAAGGGATTTGGTGGCCTAGGGTTCCAGAGGGTCTCTCTCAGAGAGAGACACAGAGAAGAGAGAGAGAACTTGAAAACAAAAATTCAAGACTTTGGGTTGGTGTTTTTGAAAGTTTTGAATTCCGTTTGCTCTCTTTTTTATGTTTCTCTGTTTTTTTTTTTATTATTATTTTTATATTTCTTTTTTTTTTATTTAATTTAATTTCTTTGTTTTCGCCGTTAAACAAAAGTTAAAACTGTACTGGCAGAGCCGCAGAGACGGAATACATGCCCAATTGGAATCACTCATCTGACGACCGCTTGATTCAGCCTGGTGCATACCTGTCAGGCATCTTTCGTTGACAGAATTACCCCTGATTACGGGACATGATCTATTTTTATTTTTCACATTGACCTGATTACCCTTAATTTGTTTTCCTTTTCGGGAAAGATGCAAAAAAAAAATTTGTTGACAGTGGAAAGATTGGGGACGGGGGGGCTCTCTGTAATTACCAAGTTTAGGTTTCTTTGACCCAGAAAAAAAAAAAAAAAAAAAAAAAAAAAATTGGATTTCATTTGAGATGGCCCACATGACAGACGTAAAGAAATTCCTTTCTTTCGTTTGAAATAAGATTTAAAAAAAAAAATTAAACATAGGCACAGATTTCCTTCTTAAAAAATGACATGTGTTTTTAACACGTGATTAATAAAAAAAAAAATTATGTTTCTAACATGCTAAAAAAATGTCACTTTTTAAATGTTGAGTTGTAAGAACACTAAATTTATATCCATGAAGTGTTGTCTGAATTTATAACCATAAGCTTGGAAAAAAGTTAAGTATTTCTTTGGTGTAACTTTACTTACCCAAAAAAGTGTTAAGAGTCCTTAAGAGATAGTTCAATTGGTTAGGATCATATCTAATGAAACGGAAGTCCTTAATTTGAATCTCCTTCCCCCTCTTGTGTGAATATGTTAAAAAAAAAAAAAAAAAGTGTTAAGGGTTTTGTATTTGTAACTAAATATGTGAAATGTCTTTTATACCCTTGTAAAATTTATAAAAACACAAATTTACTCTTAATTTTTTCTTAAAAAAATATTTCTAAACCAAACCCACGGCCATAGATTCAACTCTTTTTATAGATTTGTCAAATTTATTCTTAGTTGTAAACTTTGATAATTAATTTGGAGTTACGAGGAAGTAAGTGAAGTTTCTCTTGTTTATTTATACTGATATGATTCAACTCTTTTTGGTACTGAAACTTAAAACCTTAATTATTATACCATATTGCAAAAAATACATTTCATATCATCTTAAATTTGCTAAAAAATAAAGAAAGAAAGTTGATGCTTCTCATTAATTCATTTGTTTTTTCCTTTTTATAATAGTCCCTTTTGGCTATTTTGACTCTTTTTTGGGGGGGACTTGCCAAACAAGGCTTTGAATCTGATACTTCCACAGATCATTCCCTTCCACTGCTTTCGATGGATCACAAGTTATTTTACTAATTAAAAAACTAGGATGTGGTTACTTACTTAGAGTTCTTAGAGAACCTTCAAAAGGCTGGCCCTTTATTTTTTTCTTTTGGACAACACAATAATAATAATAATAGCGATTTCTATAGGGCTATAACAATACATTTTTTAATTGGAACAATGTTTTTATAATAATCATCATTGTGTTAATGCTTTTAAATAACTTGGATGGACAAAATAAGTTTTGAGTTTGTTATAAGACGCAAATTAAAGGTGACCTTAAATATTATATATAACTTCTTCTTTTTTGTCGATTTGCCTTTCCTCACACTACTGCAAATTGATATTTTTGTTTGAGTTTGAGTTTCAATAAATTCATTTTAGTGGGTTTTTTTTTTTAAAGAAAAATTATCTATTGCAAGTATTAAAGAAAATAATCATATGCAATACATACACTCAAAGAGTAATTTTAAACCCCTCATTGGTATTAAAAAATAAAAAGAAAAAAAATATTGCTTGTGACAAAAATAAAGGTAAAAGAAATGAAAATAAGAGATTGTTCTCGATGGATATATAGTTCAATCAATTGTGGACTACACATCATGAAGCAGTAGTCACTAGTTCGAATTATCCGTCTCTTATGAGCTTTTTAACTTGAAGAAATGTTAGAAGAGGTCTGTAGAACATGTTTAAAGAGGAGCCAACGGTGCTGGACATGGGTTGGCCAAAAACACTGTCAATAATGTTACGAACTCTATTTGGATGGAAGACATTCCTAGATGTATTTTTGTTTTTTGTCTTATCAGAATTCTTTGCTCTTTCTGTTTAGAGTTTTATGCTCTAGATTTATTTTGAAATGAAAGAAGACTCACTCGATTTGTTAGACTAATTTAAAGCTCATATATATCCATGCACTAAATAGCCACTAATAATGGTTTGTAGAGCAAGTCCGGAGGGAGGCCAATGAAACTGCTCATCTTTTTCATCAATCTCTAGAGCAAGTACAATAATACTTTATACAAAATATTATTGTACTTACTGAGCAATAATTTTCTTATTGATTTCGGTTAATAGAATGGAATTTTACTTTTTTTTAAAAAAAATACATAACTAAAATATGTTAATGTATAGATATACTAACATAATAAGAAATGTACATATTCATATGCATATATATACTGTTATGTATGTCAATAGTATACATATATGCATACATAAACATAGTTATAAACACATATGTTAATAAATGTTAGTATTATCAAATGTATTTCATAACGTTTATTTATATGTCATAATAGTCTAATAAATATATAATAATTATAGTTGAAACTTCACTTCAAACCATTGAACTACTGTCGAAGAGATAGCTCAATCGGCTAGGACCATGCTTAATGAAGCAGAGGTCACTAGTTCGAATCCTTCATCCCCCCTCTTGTCAAAAAAAAAAAAAAAAACATTGAACTATTAAGCATTTTGAGAAAACTCTCTAAATTTAAAAAACTCTCAATGCAATGCACCTCCTCCATCGAATTTTAAACGTTAAAAATGATAACATTGAACTATTAAGCATTTTGAGAAAATTCTCTAAATTTTAAAAACTCTCAATGCAATGTACCCCCTCCGATGGCAGCTAGTGCATTCCATAATTATCAAATGATATTGTGTTTATATATGAATCCTAACCAAGTAGACTATACCTACGTCAAAATAACGTTATTTTTTTTTTTAATATGTTCGTACAAGAAGAAGATTCTAATACCTATGTCAAAATAACGTTATTTTTTTTTTAATATGTTTATACAAGAAGAAGATTCTAATTGATTGAGTTACCTCTGGAAGACAAAAGAACGTAATTTGTTGAGAACAAAATAACGTAATTTTAACTGATCTAGCAAAATCCCAAAAAAAAAAAAAAAACAAAGTTGATAGAGTAGAAGGGCAATCAGGGGAAAAAGCGAGCAACAAAATTAGAACGATTTCAAAGTAGCGAGAAGCCCGAGAACGTGACCGTTAGATGGGGGTGAAGGAGATCGTGGTCGGGACCAGAAATATAAAAGAAGATCCGCCCAATCAGTAGTCCGCAGTCGTCACCCGCCAGTCACGTCACGATCACCACCACCACCGCACACATTGGTCAGAGAGCCCCCGGGCCCCATCCCAGGCTGCGTTCTCTTCTCCCTGCGCACCACGTGTCAAATACAGCAACTCAGCACAGACTGTAAAAGATGTTGTACACTGTTGTCCGTGGGACCCACGGGAGTGGAAGGTCTCAACGGTCGGATTATTAATTTATTTTTTTTAAAAAAAGAAGAATTTTTCCGGGTGGACCGTACGGCACTAGCTGCCATTGGAGGTTTCGGTTAGGGGTGAAAAGGATAGTAGGGTGAAACGTTTCGGGACGTAAAAGTAAAAACAAGGACAAGGATGGGCCTATCCTATTTTAAGAGGCTTACATATGAATTGTCAGACCACGCAGCTTCCACTTTTCTCTTTCCCTTTTGTTTTCTAACCAACGAACACCAGCACATGCATGTGCTATGGAGCATTAACGAAGACATATTTTCACACCCATTTCAACATGAGGTATTTTAATTGGTGTTAAAAAAAAATAATTAATTGTTAATGTGGTTTCTTTCGTATGTTGTTACGTGCAAGCAACTTGTAAAAGGGTTGTTACTCATATTTTAAGTAGCTTTTATTTTACTTTTTTAAGTGATCGACATGAAAAACTATTTAAAACACTCAAAGTCGGTCCATATGAAATGAGTGTGAAGAATATTATTATTATTGTGAACAATTTGAGAAAAGAAAACTCATGTTGGAATCGATATGGCCAATTAATAGAAGTTACTCGAATAATCCTCAATAGCTTGCAATCTTGGGTTCTCGGACATGTATGTAGGGAGGCGAATGAAGCAGCTCATTGTTTAGCTAAATTCGTTGTTGGTCTTTCTATAGGATAAGTCTGGATGGAGGATAGCCCATTGTGTATCCATAATATTAAACCTTTGGATTAATTTCTTTATTTCTATAAGTCAAAATCTTTTCAAAAAAATAATAATAATAAATAAATAGAAAACGACCTGGCACAAATCAAGTCCTTTGTCCCATTCATTGAGAGAACAACATACTAGCATGAAACAATAAAAGTAAGTGTTGTTGAAACACCAAATCTATCACTTATTCACAAAATTCACATTTTTTTTAAGAAAAAAACTATGAAATAAAGAAGAAATGAAAAGAGAAACATAAAAATTTGGTGTTTTCACAACACTTACTTTTGTTATTTCATCCTGATGTGTCATCCTCTTAGTGGAGGGTATAAAAGATTTGGTTTATTTTAAATTCCTATAAAAGTTATTCCCTTTGAGGTGACAAAATTGTTAATGAAAAGAGTAATGTTACATTTATAATTTGTTTACACATGTTAGAATAAAGTAATTCTAGAAATCCTTTAGTATCTCTTAAAAAATTAGAAAACTTATAAAATTATAAGACAAATGATAATTTTATAAGTCACATCATTCTTAAATACAAAATGAACTTATAGCATTACTCGTTAGAATGGGGTTAGAGTTATGTTAGCCACTAAATAATATTTTAAACTATATAATCTAATGCTCGCATGTTTTTTTTTTTTTTTAAAGGAAAATCATTCTATAGTCTCATTAATTGATGAAGGATCACATGCATTAAGCTCTTACATCACAAAACATAAGCTTTGAAAAATCATAACTAAATCTATAAGGTTACAAGTCATAGATACATACATAACAATTTGACATTCAAAACCTATCTATGACATCAAAATCCGCTAACCCATGACTAATTTTCAGTTATAACAACAGGTCTGCTTAAGACAGACTCAATTCGATACATAGGTGGTAACATCCTCCCGCTGAAACTCATCATCCTCGACTCGCAAGCCCGAAAATTATTCACATCCTCAATCCAATAGGTCAGGACCACAAAATACAGGGAAAATGAAAAATATAGGAAAAATAAAGAAAATGCACAAAAGCCTAGAAAACTTCATTGGAAGAAGGCTGCCAAATGATTATGGCCTGAGTGCGAAAAAACCACACCCAGGCACGTGTGAGTCACAATTTTTTGCGGTGTTGCTGGAATCAGAAGCGGCAGGTGCCATTAGAAGTGGGCAACGCTGGTGCGTGCAGTGGAGGGACGAGTGTCAAGGTGAGTTTGACGGAGGAACGTAGATTGAGCTTTGAAAGTCTGATCCAAGAGCCCCATCAACCTCGAAAAAAGACACTACAGAAATGATGGACAGCACACCCAGCGCGATGGCGCTTGAGCCTGTAACAAAAGAAAAGTAAGCAAAAAGAAAGGGGGGAAGAGTCGGGGAGGTGAGTTCTCCCCCTCCCTAGCTGTGATGCTGACACGTGTTAATAACTTATAGGGGAAATTAACTTTTCCTCCCACAAACTATCACGCGCTGACCATTTGCCTCTATGAACTACCAATTTTACATTACACCCCCATGAACTACCATTTCGTTACCAACGACCCCCTACCATTAGTCAAGGACGTCAAACATCACGGTCAACGGGTCACGTGCGCTGCACATGCGTTCTTAGTAATTTGTCTCCCCATTTTGCCCTTACTTGGTTAAAAAGAATGTATACAAAATTAAAAGACAAAATAAGTTAAAATACCAAAACACCTAAAAGGGTGTTTGCTAATGGGACCTCCTGGTACTGGGAAGACCTTATTGGCCAGAGCGGTGGCCGGCGAGGCTGGCGTGCCGTTCTTCTTGTGTGTGGCTTTAGAGTTTGTGGAGTTGTTCAAGAAGGCCAAGTTGAAAGTGTCATGCATTGTGTTCATAGATGTGATTGACGCGGTGGGAAGGCAGAGAGGGGCAGGGCTTGAAGGTGGGAATGATGAGAGGGAGCAAACTATCAACCAGCTCTTGACAGAGATGGATGGGTTTTCGGGGAATTCGGGGGTGATCGTGTTGGCGGCAACAAACTGGCCGGATGTGCTCGATTCGGCGTTGTTAAGGCTTGGGAGGTTCGATAGGCAAGTCACTGTGGACAGGCCTAGCTCACAGTGAAAAAACAGCTAAGGCTCTAGGCGAGGCTCCCGGAGCCTTTTCCACCCCCGGGTCCACCATCGGTCCTCGCTCTCCACCGTCTGAATCGTCTCCCACCAGACCAATCTGACGGTGGAGCCTCGCCTAGAGCCCAAGCACGGAATACATAGGCAACAACCTCTGTTCTCAAAGAAGAGCTCCATCGCGTGGGGAAATCACCGGCGTTGTTTTTTAATTTTGTATATATATATTTTTTAAAAAAATAGCGCAATTTATCTAAGTAAGGGCAAAATGGGGAGACAAAATACTAAGAATGCATGTTCAGCACACATGACCCGTTGACCGTGATGTTTGATGTCCTTGACTAATGGTAGGAGGTCATTGGTAATGAAATAGTAGTTCATGGGGGATGTAATATAAAATTAGTAGTTTATGAGGGCAAATGGTCGAATGGGGGAAGCTAATTTCCCCTAACTTATAAAATAATTCTAAATCTAATATATTTTTTCAAATACATTACATAAAATAAATTAACTTAGAAAAATAGCATGAAAAATATGTTGTAGTGTTACAAACACTCTTAACTGTTGGTTATTAAAAATTGCTTTAAAATTGTCTCGTTTGATATTAGAGGCCTGTTTGAGATTGCGTTTAAAAGGTTTAAAAATGCTTTTAACAATTAAAAAGTCTATTAGAAGAAAAAAATATTCGTTTAGTAAAAAAATTTAAAATTACTTTTAAAAGNATAAAATAGTACGAATAACTGTAATAAATTAACTTAGAAAAATAGCATGAAAAATATGTTGTAGTGTTACAAACACTCTTAACTTATGGTTATTAAAAATTGCTTTAAAATTGTCTCGTTTGATATTAGAGGCCTGTTTGAGATTGCGTTTAAAAGGTTTAAAAATGCTTTTAACAATTAAAAAGTCTATTAGAAGAAAAAAAATATTCGTTTAATAAAAAAATTTAAAATTACTTTTAAAAGTCCAATAAACTTAAAAATGACCAAAAAATTATATTTCTTAAACTCAACGCTAAACATGTCTTAACATATCTTCATGAGTTTTAACGAAAAAAAAGAAGAGAGAGAGAGAGTCAGTTTTAACAAGTTATTTTTACGTTTATGACCGTTGGTTGATGGCTTTTGATTCTTTTATGACCATTTGGTCATTATTTTGTCTTATTTATGACCTTTAAGAGAACCGTACAACACATTTATTTATATATTTATAAAATGTCACCAAAAGAGTATTTTTTTTAACCAACACTTGTTTCAGTTGTTTGGTTCAAATGCATTTCGTATATTTGCTAGAGTCTAGAGACATTCGGTTTTTGAGGCTTTTTTTTTTTTTTTAATTATTATTTTTCTTTGTTCTTACATCACTAGCAACGATTTTCTTGCTATTGCATTTTATCATCCACATTTTTTTTAAAAAATTATTATATTTCTTTGTTCTTTTGACATTTGTATTTGAAAGTGCGACATTAATAAAGGTAAATATTGTAGTCCAATTTTTAGATGTTGCATGTCAAAAGATCCGTTCGTACGTAATTATATACTTCAGAGACATAAATNGTAATTGTGGGGGCTACTTTATCACTTTTTGAACATTGGGTGACTAAATTGTAAACGGCCGGTAGTTTGGGGGGCTTTTTTATATTTTTCCCTATATTTGCTAGCTAGTCTAGAGACATTCGGTTTTTGAGGCTTTTTTTTTTTTTTTAATTATTATTTTTCTTTGTTCTTACATCACTAGCAACGATTTTCTTGCTATTGCATTTTATCATCCACATTTTTTTTAAAAAATTATTATATTTCTTTGTTCTTTTGACATTTGTATTTGAAAGTGCGACATTAATAAAGGTAAATATTGTAGTCCAATTTTTAGATGTTGCATGTCAAAAGATCCGTTCGTACGTAATTATATACTTCAGAGACATAAATTAACATTTAAAAATAATATTCTTGAGTGATTCTATAAAATTGTGAAATCTTTCATTACTTTAATTTTAGGAGAAAGTCTACATACTCCATTTAAACTATCAAATTGACAATGTCCTCCCCAAATTTTCAATTATGATAATGTCTCCCCAAATTACTAAAAATTGTCAATGTTCCATCTAATAACAAAACTACCCTTGGTAAACTAAAAGCATAAAAATACTAAAACTTCTAGAAAAAACATAAAATTAAAAATAATAATAATAATCCAAAGGGTGGCAAATTTAAAATTAAAAAACAAATCATTTGTATAAGAAAAAAATAAAAAAATTGATTTTTTTTATTTATAAAAAAAGAACATTTTTGTTTTATAACTTTTTAGGTAAGGTTCACATACCCCTTTCAAACTATCACACAATTGATAATGTCCCCCTCAAACTTTCAATAGCAACAATTTCTCTCTAAACTACCAAAACATTGTCAATATTCCCCCACCGAGTCTAGCTTACATGCTGTTATTAAAATAACAGCATGTATGTTGTAGTTAAATTAAAGGTTGAAATTGAATCTTTCAAAAATACCCCCAAAGATAGCAAAAAGATCAAATGCCCTTATATATTTCTCAATATGGCAAAAATACCCTTATAATTAAAAAATAATTTTTTAAATGAAAATTTTAATTAAAAAAAACAATTTATTTTTTTATTTTTTATAAAAGGAATTTTCTTTAAACGGAAATTTTTTATATTTTTTTAATTTTTTAAATATCTTTTAGAATACGAAAATTTTATTTTTTTAAACGAATTTTTTTTTAAATAAAAATTTTATTTAAAGATTATAAAAGAATTTTCTTACAAAAAAAAAATCAAATTTTTAAAATTTTTTTCTTATAAAATGATTTTTTTTTTTTTTACTTTAGGTTTTTCCAGAAATTTTAGTATTTTTGTTTTTATTTTATTAAGGGTAGTTTCGTCATTGAGGGACATTATCAACTAGGTGGTAGTTTGAGAATGGTATGTGGACTTTTCCTTAACTTTTTAAAATAAATGTTTTAAAAAAATTAACAATTTTTGTTTAAGAAAATGATTTTTTTTTCTAAAACGATTTTTTTTTTTTTTAAAAAAAAAGCGTTTCTTTTAAATAAAAATTTACTTTAAAAAAAAATTAAAAAATTATATATTTTTTAAAATCGTTCTTTTTAAATTAAAATTTTCTCTTTTTTTTAAATAAAAAATTTATTTTTTAAATTTATAGAGATATTTTTGCCTTATTAAGAAATAAATATGGGCATTTTTTTTTAAAAAAAAAATTTGCTAGTTTCAAGGGGGACATTGACAATATTTTGATAGTTTGTAGGAGACATTGTCACAATTAATAATTTAGGGGGACATTGTCAATTGAGTTGTAGTTTGATGGGATATATGAACTTTACCCTTAATTTTAATATCTTATATTTTATTTATTTTGTTATTAATTTTCAAATTAATATAATTTAGTACTTTTTAGCATCAACAACAACAAAATACTTTGCCCCTTCAAAAATTATTTTCCTACAAAATATTATAGAACGAGGGCCTGTAATGAAAAGTCAGTCAAGATCACGTGCGCTTAAATTGGCATGTTCTTCTTCAAAGGCCTGAGGGATATTTTCACAATTTTGCTTAAGAAATTTTGAGAATATAATATCACATCAATTTTCAGAAGAGATGGCCTGAATTTTTTTCAGGTATTAGGTAAATAAATGTCAGTGGACAGTGACCGTAGCACATTTATACAGAACATTGATAGAAGCTTTTGACTTTCCTCCAAAATTAGCTCATCTTTGTGACAATTTTTTTTGTATTTTTTTTTGATATGCACACGCAAGGGTAGGGAAGGAGGATTCAAACTTGTGACCTCCGCTTTATAAGACGTAGTTCACAGCCGATTGAACTACTTCTTAGAGACAATTTTGATCATTAATAGTTTTGGGGTTGGTTTGGGTTTGAGTTTTTAATAATTACGATTTTTAAAATCGTAGAGCCATTTGATAATTCATATTAAAATTTTAATTTTTTACTAGATATTTGTTATTCGACGTAAACTAGTTTTCAAAAAATGATTTTCATGTTTTATGATGTTTACTGCGACGCAAAGTAGTAATCAATGAAAAACATTTTTCTTTTAATAAAAAATTCTTTTTTAATTTTCAAAAAATGGTTTACGGTTGTCAGACTTTAAGCATCTCATTCTCAAATCGACGAGCCCTACCAAGACCCATCCAGGACCTTGTTGGGATTTGACTGGGAGTTGACTGTGACTCGCCTAAGACCTGCTCGGGACCGGCCATGATCTACCCGGGACCTGATCGGACCTAACTAGGACCCATAGGGGCCTGGGACTTGACCTAGACCCGCTCAAGAATCGACCGGGATAGCTCAATTAGGAACTTTTTTGTAATTTAGACTTAAATATGATTTAATGAAAAAAAATATATATTTTTTTTTATTTTCCGTGCCCACAATAAACACCTCAAAATTTTGTCGGCATAAAATATTTTTAAAAAAAGTGATTTCTTTGAAATTTTTCGATAAAAACCATTTTACCTCATACTAAACGAAACTAAAACCAAACATAAAAGCTTTGTTTATTTTACTAATTTCACTCTGGATTCCCGATATCTCGTCCAAAGCAAAAGAGATGAAACAAAAATCAGCTTCTCTCCTGCAAACACGCAATTCTTGCCGTTGGGTGCCTTTTATATAAGAAAATGTGTGTGCCTTCAGGAAACAATCTTAAAGCATTTGTTGACAGTTGAAATGATGCAGTTAAGTTTCAATGGAATGGTTTTATTTTTAGAAAAGAAAAAGGAAAAATGGAACACTTTAATTGTACTGTATGTGGAATGAGAAGTTCATTTAAAATGGTGACGAAACGTCGTCGCCCAATTGGGCGGCGTCATTTTAGTTCCAGAACAACGCCTCATTTTGAGAGGCGTCGATTTTATTGAAAAATGACGCCTAGTAAAGTCGTTTTGTTAAAATGAATCAATGTTAAGTGCCACAATTTCAAGCAATTTTTGTAGTGTTAAGAAAATGAAATGGATTAACTTTAGAAATAAGTTGCAAATTCAATTTGACGACTTTGAATGTGCCCGTTCGAAAAATAAAAAATCAATAAGTGCATGTATTAGCCAGAGAAATAGAGAGTAGATGTTAAGAGTAGAGATCGGAGGATTTGGATCCGGGATAAGTATTGCACCGGGTACAATATATGTTATATGGGCCATTTATTTAAAAAGAAACACTTAAGGTCGCGACAATAAATACCAAAAAAAAGTAGTTTGGTGATCGTTGGGACTTGGAATAGCTAAACAACCCCATTTGTCCAAAAGAGTGGCTCGGCGACCCCAAACCAACCATTTGGTGGGTGGTTTGAGCCATCCTCATAGCCAAAAAGGTGGTTCAGTCGCCACTTCATTAGTCAGCCAAATCTGAATTGTTTATTAAGAAGAGTAATGCCCGATATTAGAATTCTATCCAATAATACAGACGTGACACTTCCGACTAACTATTAAATTAATTGCATCGAATCTGAATCGGCTGATTGAAAGTCTTGTATGACAGTCTTTTTCTTGAATAATTGTTTATTGTTTAGCGTTTGCTGGGAAAGAGGAAAACTTGAAACTTTTGCCTGCTTGTTTATTGGACAAAAGGGTGAAAAATGGGACGTAAAGGCAAGGAAAAAAGCATGGAATGCGAGACACCCGCCCCTGTCAATTCAACAATGGTGCTGATGTTGCATGGGCCCTCTGGCCTCTGCGTCGTTCCTTTCCCAAGTAAAAAACATTTGAACAAACAGACTGCTACGGTTGAAGAAAAATGAGCAATCACTTTCTCCTTTTCTTCCATCTCACCATTAATATATATATATATTTTCTCTCACCCACTTTCATATATATGAAGTGTGAAGATTACAAAAACCTGAGAAAAGAGGGGAAAATTCTGACAATTCAAGCTTATCCATTGGACTCTGGCCACGATTAATCACTCAAGAAATTAATGTCAGTTTACAAATGGAGAAGCAATTCTGGATGTTCTTTGGTGACAAGAATTTTCTGTATACACATGTAACAACTTTAAATATAACTTCAAATGAAAATTATAAATAAAATGGAGATTATCGTTTTTTTTTTTGGATGTTAATTTTGAATTGTGGTTTATTGAGCATTTAAAGCTCTATAATTTAAGCATCAATTTTTCGTTTACTGTGATGACAATCTTTTTTTTTTTTTTTTTTTTTTCTGTGCATTGATGGCTGTCAATTTTATAGTAATTCCATTATTAAACAATAGATGGGTGTACTTGATAACCTTTTTTTTAAGAGGTATTTTTGTATTTTGATTGAAAAAGTATTTTAACATGATATAAAGGTGAAATAGATTTTGAGTTTTTTGTGAATGTTTTATACGTGTTGAAAGTTGTTTGGTGATGTTTTAACTTCTTTAGTGAAAAAGAGAAAGGAAAAAGAGAGTGGGTAGCACACACCCAATATTTAGTTATCAATGTAGATAAAAAAATTTGAAAATTCCTAATGTCGTGAAGATATATGTATTAGTGGAGAGCGTGCCATAATTTACTGTCAACTAAGGATTATATTAAGCTAAAGCGAGGTAATCGTGCCCAATTTGAGGATTAGAAGTTAAAAGCGCCAATCATATTCTGTGGAGTTGTTCATCAGCGATGGATGCATGTTTGGGGTGCTTGTGAATTTTTTTCTTCAGAAAAACAGTTTTTGCGCGTCTGAATTCGTATAGATGCTGGAGGAGATGTTCAAAAAGTGAGATAGGGATGAGACCGAGGACGGGATTTAAACAAAGTGGAAAGATCCACCGGCCGGTAGGCACTTATTGTTTTATTAGAACAATCTGTTCTATTTTTTTTTTTTGAGTGAGACATAGAATAAATGGTTGCTTAAAATACTATTTATCATCGCAAGTATTATTAAATTACAAAATATTTGTAATAAGATGTCAATTACATCTATGAATCAGAATTACTGTTAGCAAATACATTAATTTGAGAAAAGAGTGGTTCAGAACTTGTGTGCTATTTTTTTCCTGTTTGATTTGATTTGATTTGATGAAAATGATTTATGTCGATCTCTGTAGGTGCAAGTTAATGATGGACAATTGGATTCTTAAGGAGTGCTAATTATTTTGTTGACCATTGGGCCTCTTCAATGTCAAAATCCAAAGCATCTAGTTGGGGAGGCAACCTAGTGGACACCATTAATGTTGGATAATGTTTAGGTGGGGACTAATCTCCATTTTCGCTCAGGAGGTAAAAAGGAAAAAGAAAAAGAGACTAATCTCCATTTTGAAAAGGACGGATTCTATTATACTATATAGTGAACCATTTTGCCATTGGAGATACAAAATAAAATAAAGTAAGAGTGCGTCTTTGGTGGGGAGGTTGCACAAAAGTGATTTTTGTGTCAATTACTAAATAGCTGCCAAATCAGCTAGGAGTAAATTAGAAACAAATCTCGAATGTATTAGATTACACCCTCTTATGCTAAAACCAGGTAAGAAATTGATTTTTTTTTTTTTTTTCTCATTTGTCAATCAGTTTTCTAACTCAAATATCAGCCTTCCGTCCGCAAGTTGACTGTCGCCTAGCCCATCGCCGCCCAGCCGACTGCCGCCCAGCTCACCGCCGAAAGCAAGAACTCTTGAGATGGCAATAATAGAGATAGATATGGGAAGAATGGATTGAAAAAAATAATATTCAGATAAATAAAAAGAAGCCAAATAGATAAATAGAAAGAACCCAAAAAAGGAAAAAAAAAAAAGAAAAAGATTTGAATGACAGGGAACAAAAAAAACAAATAAAGAAGGGAAAGAATGAGAAATTTACTGGTGGAGCAGTGGTGAAAATAGGTTGGGTGTGGCGGTAGTAAATGATGTATTGGAGAAAGAATGAGAAACGATAAAGGAAGGAAAGAAGCTTGCGTGAGAAGATAATGGGTTTAGGTTTCACAATAGGTTATAATCCGGTGCATCCAAACTTTTCTTCTAATTTAGACTAAGCTTAGTTGTCACCCATTTAGTGGTGTGCACAAAATGTGACTTTTGTGCATCAACCTCATTTAAAATATTCTCAAAAAGTAATTGACAGAAGAAATGAATAAGGGAAAAATATAGACTTTATTCAAATTAATATATCATTGTTAATGTCATTTTCCCAAACTATTAAAATTTATCAATATCCTTAAATGTCAGTGAAAAAACAAAAATGACCTTAACAATTTTTCAAGCAAACAAAATTTTCCCTATAAATTCAGAAAAACAAAAACTAAAAAATTTAAAAAAACCAAGGAGGTTGCCACCTTAGCCAAATAGGGGTGGTCCGAGTGGCCGGTCAAACCACTTTCAAGGCTATGGGGTGGTTTGGACAATGGCCTGGGAGTGGTTGAACTGCCCCTGACCATTTGAGGGTTGTTCGGTCATCTCCAAATGACTAGAGAAGGGTGGTTCAGCCACCTCCTTCAACCATATCTGGGGGTGATCGAACCATTCCCATGGTCTTTGGGGGTGGTTTGGTCCACCCCCCCACCCACCCTCCCTTTTCTTTTTTTTTTTTTTTTTAATGAGAGCCATCCTAAACGGTGAGGTGGGGATTTGATTACCCCCAAATATGGCCGAATAAGGTGGCTGAACCAACCTTGTGGCCTTGAGAATGGTTCGGCCACCCCTCGGCTTTTCAATATATATATTTTTTAAATCATATTTAAATAATTTTTTTTTAAAAATTTTAGTTATTAATTTTTTTAATATAATTCTTACTTTTAAATTTTATGAAGGGTTTTTTTTTTAATTTTTTTTTTTATTGGAGGACATTGACTCAATCAATAATTGGAGGGAACATTAATAATAAGTTGGTAGCTTGAGGAGTATATATACTTTTCTTGATTACTAATCTTCAAATTCTTGAAGTAGAAGGATATATACTATCTTAGCTCAAAAGGATTCTCATTTATAATGTGAGAAGGAGTTATACATATTAGGTTTCAACAAAAACATTTTACTTTTTTTTTTTTGAGAGAACTCAATATCTTAGTTGATGTTCCAAGAAAAAAAAAAATACAAAATAAAATAACAAATTTATAAGTTTTGAATTTATGAAGAATTTATTAATTTCATTATTTCAATTTTCTTATGCAAAACTATTCAAACACCGAACACACACTTAACATAAAAATAGTAAAAAAAAAAAAAAAAAAAGCACACTAAACTAATAGAAAAAGAGAAGAAGACAAATTTCAATAACATAAACTATTTCACACGCAACTCACTTCTCCTTCAATCTACCTGTATTTCTATATGTCTAACCCATCACATTTTTCACTTCTTTTTTATTTTTTATTTTTTAATTTTAATTTTTTTTCTTTTTGAAAAAAAGAAATAATTTTCATAAAAAAAACTGATCTAAAAAACAATTCTTAACTACTTACCAGGATAGTTCTCCTAGAATGGGACAACATTTGAAACTCCCCAGAATGACGTTGATGCATGTCATATAACATACACTCTGCGTTGCCTTACATGCATAGCTTGTTACTTTTTTCTTAGCATCTCGGCACGTTTCATTCTAAATTGTCCAATATCTAGCACTGCATTGAACATGTTTTGGGTTTAAGACCAATTTTTGAGTCGCTAAGGTATTTAGAACAAATACGAAAAACAGCAATAGAAAAACATGAAAACACAATTTTCTATAAACTACTTTATGTAACATGTTTTCTATAAAGTTCGATTTGATACCACTTGTTAGGAAAATGTTTGCAAAAACAAAAATTGTGCATCAAAAATAAAAATTCTCAAACCATAATTGAAATTTAGGAAGAACTATGCTTTAATTTAACAATTAAACAAGAATTACTTACTTGAAGAATTCAGCCTCTCTTAGTCTTGTGAGAAAAAATTTGCTCATTTCTCCTCATTGAAGAATGTGCGATCTTAGGGGTTATGAGACATTCAGATCGTTTCACCAATGACTGAAAATAACCAGGAGTGTGGACTTTACTCGTAATATTCAAAACTTAAACTTATTATTGAGTAGTTTATAGTATAAATTAAAGAACTGTAGAGATGATGTATTTTGCAAGAGCTACATGCTTTTTTTTTTTTTTTTTTTTTTTTTAAAAAATTTTATTGGTTTAGTAGAAGAGAGAAGAGACATAGATCAACAATGTCAGACTGCTAATCCTACTACCTAGTGGACGGCTAGGGTTGATTTTTTTTTTTTAATATATATATTTTTTAATTTCTAAATCCAATGAAGTCAAACTTGGTGTCCCTGGAAAGCCAATTCAAAATTATACAATTTGATAATTCATGAAAAGTTTCCAATTCCAACGTTTTAGGGGTAAAAACAAGATTTGAAGAGAAGATTAAAAGCTGAAATGCAAAAACATGCATGCTTCGCTTCGAATGAGCCACTTATAGGTCCGAATGGGAATTGTAAAACTGCACTATTTGGACCACTAAGTTTCAAAATTCAGGGGCTACTTTCTTAAGTCTATTTAAGAACTTTTAGAACATGAATTTTGTGAAGATGGGAGGCAATATTTCCCAAGAAAAATAATAGTTTTTTCCTCATGTGCTAATAGAGAAAGTTCAGTTTTTTGTGCTTTCAATTGTTTCTCTCTTAGAGTCTTTGTTGGAAACCATAACCGTTTCTCAACAACAACAGAAGCTTATCAAAGTTCCAATAAAGGAGATCAAGTAAAAGAATTGTTCTAGATGTTATAAGAGGGCTATTGTGGTAGAAGTCAAGTAGGTCACTTGTCTTAGGCAAGAGAGTGTCAACTTTAAAGGTTTCGTAAGTGTGAACTTCTAGTAATCCTTACTTTTATAGTGAATTGATTTCCTGAGTTTGGCTGCATCGAATTAATTTTACTTTTGAAAAGTTTTTCAAAATGTTTCTATTTCATTACTAAAATCCCTGTGTTGATTGTGTGGTGATTGATAAATATTGTGTGGTTTGATTTTATTTCACTGTTGTATAATTTTTACTAGTCAATTTGCTGTATGATTGAGTTTTGATATAGTTGTTAATTTTTAAATTTCGCATTACATTATCAACACCTACTCAACCGCTCTTTTAGGTGTGTTTGGAGTTCTTTTATAGCGACTAGAATGGTTAGGAATAGTATAAATTAAAGTTGTTTCTAGATAATAAGAGCATTAGTATAGCTTATAGGCTAGGAGTTACCCTTATTAATTATGAGGTTAGTGTTAGACACTTTCTTTGTATTTGAAGGAATTATATGTGTAGTTTCTACTTTTGGACTAAATTGCTTAATTTGCTTAGGCCCTTTATTGTAGTTTATGGAACTATATGCGTAGTTTAAGTTACTTTTTTCACATTGTGATTCTCTATCTTCATTGAGTTCGTTTCTTAATTAAGTGAACAGGTGAAATGTATATTATTGTAGTTATAGCATCAATGCTCTGTTGTCCTTATTAGTTGAAAATGCACTTCTGGTGCATGGTGTGTGATGGGGTTAAGGAGGTGGTTGTATCTACAGATGGTTGTGGATAAAACCACAATCATCTGTATACACCATGCCCCTCAATATATATATATATATATATATAGTGCTTTTGTGTGTTATGTAATCATTGCGGGAGGCAGCACTTATTGCAGTAGAGTCCCTAGCGTTTGAGGAAATGCAAAAAGAAACAGAGTGTCAGATCGATCTCCTACTGTCACGTTTACAATGATTATATGTTTCAGGTAAGTTGGTTGTGTGGTAGATATATATGTTTGGACTAGCTAGTGAGAATTTGTTCTCTTTTCTTCTCTCTCTAGATATGTTTTCTTATGCATTCAGTAGATGGCTTAGANGTCGGCTCATTTACAGGCCTAGAGGTGGTTGTATCTACAGATGGTTGTGGATAAAACCACAATCATCTGTATACACCATGCCCCTCAATATATATATATATATATATAGTGCTTTTGTGTGTTATGTAATCATCGCGGGAGGCAGCACTTATTGCAGTAGAGTCCCTAGCGTTTGAGGAAATGCAAAAAGAAACAGAGTGTCAGATCGATCTCCTACTGTCACGTTTACAATGATTATATGTTTCAGGTAAGTTGGTTGTGTGGTAGATATATATGTTTGGACTAGCTAGTGAGAATTTGTTCTCTTTTCTTCTCTCTCTAGATATGTTTTCTTATGCATTCAGTAGATGGCTTAGAACAATTATGAACTTCTCTCTTTTAATTTGGTTTTTTAGATTGTAAGTTACTGCTCTTGAAATTATTAGTTTCTGTACTGAAGACTCTAGCAAACAGAACAAAATGGTTTGGTGCACGGGGCTTTATGCTTGTGTTGTAGTACAATGCTCTTGCTTTGAGTTTCTGCTTGCTGCATATCGCCTGCTAATTGAGGGTGAGAAGAAAGGACTTAAAGCTGATTTGACTGCTTTGCTAGTTGTTCAATGGTACTCTCTTAACCTGCCTTGTACTACTGTTGATAAAGAAACTAAATAGATATATTATATTTCCCTATATGCTTCCTTTCAAGCTTTAAGTGCTGATAAAAAAGGTCTTGAAATGCATGCTATTTTAGCTTATGTACACATAAACTCTTATCTCAGAGAGACATTGCTATTGGTGGATTTGCAAGAGTTGGATGGAGAGGACCAATGGAGTTGCTAACTGTTTAAGTTTTTATTTCCTCTATATTTTCAGTGACCACTTCAAGAGCTTGCTCGATTTGACTTCACACCAGAGGAAGAGAAGGAGGTTTGCAGAGAGAATCAATGGACATTTGAGGGAAGATCTAAACTGAGCACATTTGTTTTTTTCATGGCTCTTCTTCTTCTCTTTTGTGCCGAGGAAAGGAGATGTTGATTTTACTTATCTAACTTTCTTAATACAATGGTTGCTTTGATTAAATCTTAGCCCCACTTGTTCCCATTTATTTTCTAATGTTTGATGTTCAATGAATCTCTTTTACTATGTTAATTAATGTGGTACCATATAGTTTTTTCAGTGCTTAATTTGGCTTTATCTATTTCTGCTTAATTTGGCTTTATGTATTTCATCGTGCTGATTAATTAATAAGTGTGACATAGATAATTGATACCAAAAAAATTAAAACAATAATTGGCCAAATAAAAAAAAAAAAAACTCATTATTAGTTATCACTAATGGCAACCACGACACGTATAGTTGTCGTTGATGATGTTTATATCATTGTCGTTGTGTGTGTATATAATTAGTGAGGACAACATGTACATTGTCATCAAAATGATTAATATCTTCGACCACGTTATATCATCACTAATAGGATTGATATCAGTGGTCATCGATCACTGACAATCTGATATCAGTAATTATGACAAGTCACCTCATATGAGACATTTTTAGTGATGACTTGTAATATTATCAACTACAACATTTGTTGCCGATAATGAGTTTTTTTCAACGACACAAATACGATGAGCCTAGCAACAAGCTAATGGTTATTAGGTGTGACATAACAACTCAAAGCTATGTCGCGCTTTTGGTTGTTACTAAAGACCATTTTTCATGTAGTAAATTTACATAGCAACTCAAAGCGATCTTGTGAGAGATTGAAGGCCATAATTTATACCTTTTTTTAATTTTTTTTGTTTTTAATCTTATCTTTTCATTCTTTGAACACTTCCATCAGTACTATATATACTGCCCAAAAAAAAAGAGGATATATTCAACAAAAAGATGAAAAAGAGTAGAATATATGACATAACTAAGGCAAAGAAGAACACATATAAATTATATATATATGACACATATATACTAATGCTGTCCATTATAGAAATTCACAAGTTAAACTGATATTAATTTCTCTTAAAATCACTAGTAATTCATAAACCCTAATTAAGCCTTAGGACCTTGTCTAATGTCTATCTTTTAAACTTCAAAATACAAATTCTATTACGTACATGCATTAATACATGTTGATCCCTCTAATAAAAAGTTCAAAAGAAGTACCACTTTGCACCGAGTTAATTAATGAGAAGGCCCTAACATCCCATTAAATAACATTATTCCTCTAACATCTCAACATCCTATGTGACTCTCTATCTATATTTTCCAATTAATGCCTTTCAGCAAATTAACATTTCCAGTTTCTGCAATATGTGTGATGGCTTAAGAGGTTCAAATCCCTTAAGTAGGCAAGTAAATTTATATTTATAAAACAGAAAAAAAGAACAGGAAGGTTGAAAAATTGTATCCTTTGGCCCTCCCTAGGAAGCTAACATGAGTAGGCCAGGGGACCAGGTGCCATGTAGCATCACTAGGAAATAAGCCATGTCGGTAAAAAAATATGTTAAAAAACCTAGACACAATTATAGAACTTGAGCACCAGTACTAGTACTCGTTAAATTGCTGAGTTTTGCTATACATGTTCCACTTGGTTCTTATTCATATATATTTGAATAAAGCTTTCATCTATAGGGTACCGTGTCTAGGGTTCCCAGTTTGAAGAAAGATTAGATCACTTCATACCGGTGGCAGCGATGATATGATATTGGTGCCACTGTGATCCGTTTGGATGACTGCAGGAACTTGTGAATAATGCTGATTATAAGACCCAGGAGGCCAGCATGAGAGTTCTGGCGAAGGAGGTGGTGGATATGGCAGCATGCTGCTAACATTTCCACTGATCATGATCTCATAGAGTTCTGCCATTTTTGGCCCCAATAGTTGATTATCATGTGGAGTTGCTCCCAGATGGGTGTAATTTTGAACTTGTTGATTAGGATATTCAAGTTGAAGGGGTTGATCATAGCCGAGTGACAACGTGTCATAAGAAGATGAATCTGATGGTGGTGGGATTAAAGTGGTCTGATATTCAAAACCTTGCAGCATTGTGATTGGAGGGGGGAGGTGTAGGTGGTGTTCTTGAGAGTTTAGGATCAAATTAGGGTTTGCATTTCCTTCCTCTGAACCAGCACTAGGAAAGGTTGACAAAACAGGAACAGCATCATGGGACATGATGAGCTTCTTCTTTATGCTTGTGTTCCAAAAGTTCTTAACCTCATTATCTGTTCTTCCAGGTAGGTGTTTGGCTATCCGAGACCATCTGTCCAAAAAATGTTGCTTTAATTTTGGATGAAAATCTGGTAACCATGATAAAGGGTGGCTAAAACAATAAAGAATATATAAAAATTCACCTGTTACCAAGAATGCTATGGAGCTCAATGACGAGGGCTTCTTCTTGTGGGGAGAAGCTCCCACGTTTTAAATCTGGTCTCAGATAATTTACCCATCTTAGTCTGCAGCTCTTTCCACATCTTTGTAAACCTGCATGCATCATTCCAATCCAAAAGTAAAAGGCAAAAAGGGTAAAATTGTCAAGAAATTCAGGAGATCCCTGAAGATCATCATCAATAAGGTATTCAAGAACCCTAAGGCTGATTCTCCCAAAGACACCAAATTAAGGTAAGAGAGAAAAGTCCAAAAAGGAAATGAACAATAACCAAATGATCATGATTCAGATGACACATCAATCAGGAGAAAGTATATATCATAGGGTTGCCTGCAAAGGGGTAAAATTAAAAACAAAAAATATTCTAAGCAAATATTTTAAAAGGCCTGAAGGACAAAAGAAACATATATAGATCATAAGTGAGCAAGTCAATTAGTTACCAGCAAGTCTGGGAACTGAGCTCCAACTACCATGGCCGTTGGTTTTAATGTAGTTGATGAGTTTCTCATCCTCCTCTGGTGACCACAGCCCCCTCTTAACCTTTTGCTTGTTGCAACATGAGTGATGCCCCATCTTCTTTCTCCAAAATCAGTAGTGCAGCCAGGCAGCGGAGGAACAAGTTAAATTTTGGATATTATCTACAAAAACGAAAAAGAGATAGAAAGGGAGAATAAAATAAAGGATGGATGGCTATGGCTTAGAGGATTTGTAAACTTTGAAGAGTAGACAACAGAGAAATGGATAATATGTAAAGTCTTTACTTGGTGGCGGTATTAGGGTTTGTGGGAAAGAGCTAAAAGTTTCAGCATCTTCCTGTGGGAGCTGCATGGCTCATAATGGACGCTATTCTCTGAGATGGGTGGCCGGTAAGCGTTTCACACATGTAGAATGGTGGGTCCATGTGTGCGGAGTGGTCCCAATTTGGATATTTCTGGGATTATTGATCAAGCAAACTTTTTTGGATGAAGTGTTTATTGTCGATGCTTTACCATCAACTTCACCTTGTCTAGGCTTTTTAAGGATGGCAATGATGAATTTTTGGATGCATTTCTTATTCCTTTATTCGAGGATGTCGATCAATACGTAGAGAATTTAAGTGCAAAGTAAGCTGATCAATGGCTGTGATTGCATGAAATTGGCAATATGCTGTAGAATGATGATCGGATATTCAACTATTTAACTTGCCAACCTTTTGTACAATTTACGTAACTATCATATGATAGTTCCTAGTCATTGCTCTCAAATGATTTGCCAAAATTCCAAGGACAGCCAAAAAAAAAAAAAAAAGTTTTATAAGATTTTGATATAATAATGGAAGTACTTAAGTTCAATATATAAAGCGGGGTTTTGTGATGCAAATTTTTGCTTTTAACTCTTACATATATACAAGAATGTTCACACGATCGCCTTTTTCAATTGGATCCGAATCTCATGCAATACCTAAGGTATTACATGGGGCGCAATAGTTATAATTTGAGTTGTTCATTTAAAATGAATAGCTCAAAAATTATCACGTCATTTAAAGAAATTTTATATTTGAAAAGCTCACTTTTCCGCCCATCATCAAGCTCCTATAGTGCCACCTTTCTCATTGTCATCTTGTCGTGTAGGGTGACTAAACCACCATCAGTGGCCAAAGGAGGAAGTTTTGCCACCCTTAACCAGCCTTTAGGAGTGATCAAACCAACCTCTTCTTTACCTATGATGCCACCTCCTTGCCACCGTCGAACTCCTATTCCGCTACTTCCCTTATCATCGTCCCATCATGCAAGTTGTCCAAACTACCCCCAATGGTCAAAGGGGAAAGTTCTTGCCACCCCTAATTTGCCTTTGAGTGTGGTTATGAACCAACCATGTACTTTGGCCAATGGGGTGGTTCGGCCACCTCCAACTTGGGTGGTTCTCTTCTCACTACTGCTCACCTCTTTGCCTCTTTATGTGCATGTTTCCCATCTCCCAATTCGTCTCCTCCTTCTTTGCCCTCTTCCTCCTTGTCTCCCCCATCCACGACTAACGAGTACTGCATTTACCAGTTCTACGCCTCCTTGGAGGCCTTCAATCTGAAATCCATTAATATCTCCAACAATGACTGATGCAGCATGACTTAGTGGGCTGTAACAAAGAACAACAATAAACAGCGGATATGTAATTCTAGATTGTGAGTCTATCAACGATCTAAGAACTCTTCTCAAAATCTAGAGTCTATCTACGATTTTAAGGGAAAAAGGAAAAGAAAACTCAACTCTGAGATTCTTATTCAATGAAAACTGATAATAAACAACAATTTAATTGTTTGGAGGCTATAAGCATATATTTATAGCCACAAACCCTAAACCTATTAAAAAGATTACATAAATAACCCTCATAACCCTAAACCTGATAAAACTACGAAATAAAGACTCCCAAATCCCTAAGACTACTAAAACAATTAAATAACATCAGGTTTAATAATTAAAAACGTGAAAAATAACATAAGTCCCTGTGTGCGATCGATTGCAGAGACGAGTGCGATCGTTCGCAAATGAGCGAACGATCAGGCAGTTGATCTCCCTTCATCAGTCGCTTCCACAGAAGGTTTGGACGTTTGAGCTCAAGTTCTGCGATCGTTCGCTGGCGTGGGTGTGATCGTTCGCTGGTGTGCGGTCGATCGTGCGATCGATCGCAGGAACAAAGAAGCACGATCTCTGAGTCTGATCTACATCATCCTCCCCAGGTTAGGGAGAATTCGTCCTCGAATTCAGCCGGTCCTTTCCACGATCCTTCAGATGCCCGGTCAACTCATTCCACTTGCCCATCCTCTAGACCAAAACAAAACAACAACCCATACTAAATGCGACGTTCTTCATCATCGGCATACTTCGATGTTTGTCGTGAAAGCCCCACACATCACTTGTCAATTCTTCGAACTGGCCACATTTTTCTTGTTCCTTTTCTCTCCCACGTGCCATGAAAATGCTCAAAAATGGATTAGCTGTTACTTCCCTTATGAACATATAATTCTCCTTATCCGTATAAAATTCATCAACATCATGATTAGGAGAATCTAAAAAATCTTCAATGCCAAGGAAATCAACATACTCAACATCTTCTTCATTATAATTAAACACCTCACCTGAAAGGCCTTCATCAACCTCTTCATAATCGACGATGTCATAAGTAGGCTCTTCTTCTTCCAATTGGTCATCTTCGTTGGGGTAGGGGACGTCAAACATGGGATGCAACCCATATTCTTCGTACTCTTCCTCTAGGTCGGATGCCACAGGTTCTTCAATTGAATCTTCTTCATTGACGTCTTCATCATAGGTTGGTGGAGAATCCCAATCTACAAATCCTTGTGAAGTATCTTCATCTTCAACGCATTCATGTTCGAACTCCCCATCAATGATTTCGGATTCCTGAAACTCTCCATCCACAGATTCTTTTTCCTCCTTCACATAATATGGATTCGGTGTATGGATTTGTGGTTGGCAGGTATGAGCCCAATTGGCCTGTTGTGGACTCCTCGCATCACTCCGTGTTTCCCAAAATACCTTCTTTTTATCGAAATTTTCATATTTTCTCGTCATAGCCATAAACCCTTGTCTCCAATTTTGGGGTTGTTGGCCCATGGTATCATCTTGGGGGCACGAAAGCGTCTATCATCTTTTTCAATAGTTGCTCCCAACTATTGATCTTCAATTTGCCTTGTCGCCTCCTACGTTGCTTCAAATGTTGCCACCATGAAGAAACTACTCCCCGGAATGTGAGTGCTACCAAAGGGACTCGTTGTGCGTCGGCCACTCCGTTGACTTCAAAGAACTCTTCAACAGCCAACATCCAATACCAAAATTCTGAAGGTTGTAACACCCCTGGGAATTCTGAAATCTTGAGTTTGAACCCGTCCACCCACCGAGTGGCATGAGCTTGCGCATGGTGCTGACTTCCGTGTGTTCGGCGCTCCGCAGAAGGGTTTCTGGATCCATTCCCGTTGTGACAATACAAGTTGGATATTTGGGTAGGCGAGGCTTCACGTCAATCCTCCAATGCCCAAAATTGATCCTTCTTGTATTGCTGGGTTTCAGCTTTAATTTTGCCCTCCGCCACCGCGAATTGCGGTCTTGGTTGGCGACGACAATCGTTCGGCCCACGACTCATGTGCCGCAAACGAATTGCCGGTTGCTCCTTACGTGCTGTCTCCGTGTGTGCGTACACCTCGTTCATGCCTACAAAGTGGTTGCTCCTCCCCATTCATCGAAAGTGACTGAGTTCTGATACCAACTGATGCAGCGCAAGTTAGTGGGCTACAGCGAAGAACAACAATAAACAGCGCATATGTAATTCTATATCGTGAGTCTATCAACGATCTAAGAACTCTTCTCAAAATCTAGAGTCTATCTATGATTTTAAGGGAAAAAGGGGAAGAAAACTCAACTCTGAGATTCTTATTAAATGAAAACTGATAATAAACAACAATTTAATTGTTTGAAGACTATAAGCATATATTTATAGCCACAAACCCTAAACCTATTAAAAAGATTACATAAATAACCCTCATAACCCTAAACCTGATAAAACTACTAAATAAAGACTCCCAAAACCCTAAGACTACTAAAACAATTAAATAACATCAGGTTTAATAATTAAAAACGCGGAAAATAACATAAGTCCATGTGTGCGATCGATCGCAGGGATGAGTGCGATCGTTCGCAGATGAGTGAACGATTAGGCGGTCAATCTCCCTTCATCAGTCGCTTCCACAGAAGGTTTGGACGTTTGGGCGCAAGTTCTGCGATCGTTCGCCGGCGTGCGCTCGATCGTGCGATCGATCGTAGGAACAGAGAAGCACAATCTCTGAGTCTGATCTGCATCAATGACCCTATAGGTTTCGCAGCCACTATGGCATGTTCACCTCTAACTTGTCTTTCTTTGCCTTGTCATGCAAGGTGAGGGGCTCGATGATGGTTTATGAGGATGAGGAGGAGGAGGAGGTGAAGGAGCAGAGGCAGCGAGATGTGTGTCCAAGGGTTTGAGGTTCGAAGGTTGAGGTTGCTAATGGGCTCTGAGGTTGCTGAGTGTATGATGGTATTTAAAATTGTTAGTGAGGAGCTGAAAAGGCTAGTTGAGATTGACTAAACCAATTTAGGGGCCAAAGAGGATGGTTCGGCCACTCTAAAGGCTAGTTGGGATAACCAAATTACCTAGGATGATAAGAGAGTTGGCGGGACAGGAGCTCGACGATAACAGGGAATGGGAGGCTGCCTAGGTTTTCATAGACAGTTTTTTAAGATGATGTTGCAATTTTTGGTTCATTTATATAAAAATGAATAACATACATAAAAGCTATTTCACACCTTAAATCCGAATTTCAAAGCTGTATGCGTGACTGTTATTTTTCCTAGTAGCTCCTCAATAATTTATAGCAATTTTTTATTTATTTATTTTTTTGTTCATTTAGAAACATGAATTCTGATGACTACTTGTGGTGTCAAATCATTCGTAATTCACAAATAAATAACGCGACTAAAGCATTTCACAAAAGAAGTACAGACAGACCCTCCGACTGCATTTTGAAACGATAAAAAGCAGCCAAGGAAAAGTTTTATACTGCTGTTCTGTCTCTCAACTCTCAATGTTTTGTCTTATAATCTCTTATCTTCCATCTTCTTGAACCGTTTGATCTTCTTGGCAGTTGGCACTCCAAGCTGATCTCCTCCGAGATTTGAAGTACATATATAGTCTCCTTAAGCCATCCTCACCTGGCACTGGTACTGTCCTAGATTTTAAACACTACTTTTCATATGCATGCAGTACTATTACCCTCATTTGTATATCAAATTTGTTTTAATAATAATAAAAAAAAAAACAACAACAACAAGAAAAAAAAGAAGGAAAAGAACTACTTTGTGTCGGCAACTAATGTGTTTTCTGCACGAAAGTAATTTAATCTAAACTAATGAATCCCAACATGCATAGTCTTTTCATTTTTTGCATAAGGTGAAATTCCTTTTATCTGAGCAGTTCATTTTAACTTAGCAATACGGATGGTGACAACAAATAAAAAGAAGAAAGAAGGGATGGTTTGCGGTCGTTATTTTGGAGGTTGAACCAACTCTTTGGCCATAGGTGCTTCAGTTACCCAAAACTTAGCTATTGAGGATAGGCGAACCACTCCTATGTCTAAAAGGGTTATTTGATGACCTCTAATGACTGGTTTGGAGTTTAACCATTTAACATTTAATTAATACTTTAACAATTGATATCCGTTCCACCGAATGCTACAATTTAGAATAATCTGAGACGTTTAGTTGATAGTCGGACGAAGCCCTTCGACCATAGACTTTCAACGCAAGGTTCCATTTGAACATGACTTTTGTCTGTTCAAACACCAATCGGCAATTTTGATTCATTTTATTTTTTTTTCTAATAGGGTTTGGACTTGTTTTTCAATATAAACTCACTTAGGATGGCTTATGCTGTGGCTAATGTCTATTTTTCTCAAATCTGTGATGGCCGTTAGTTGTAGTTGAAAATTAGTTGGAATTGGGGCTTTGAATTGGAATTGGAACCTTGATGGGTTTATGTAAAAACATACAATATTGCAGTGCTCGTATTCTCCTTGTCGGCATTAATTGTGTCGTTCTGTGCCAATTCAGCATGCATATGCTTGCAATATTTAACCTTTCCTAGAGATGATTGGAGAGGTAGCATCTGCACAAATTACTATGTATCCAATGAAAGCAAACATTAACTTTTTGTTCTACTTTAGCTCTTTCATTTGTATCCAATGGAAAAAACAATATATTGGGAGATATATCACTAATTCTGCAATATATCTGCTTTTAAATGGCCCAAAAGATTTTGTATTCATCCATCACATTCTGCTTATTATGAGCTGCATGCAGTTTTTACGTTTCTGGGTTCATTCTTAATGGAATATATCTTTTCTCTTAATGCACATATATATATAGATACTTGGTAGGGCAAGGGCATGCCCCAAAAATATAACAAATTAGTGACATGTGACTATGACTTTTAATGCCCCAAAAACGTCGTTATTGATCATTTAGTGACGCTTAGTAAAAGACTCTAAACATATAGGGTCTGGAACTAGGAATAAAAACGTCTCTAACACTAATGTCTGAGGAAAAATATATTAAAACTTCTCATAACACAACAAAAACTCACATAAAATGGCATTACAATTCCCCATAATATGTTACAATATTCCTCATAGTATGTATTACAATTCCTCATAACATGTTAAAACGTCACATAACTCTTACAATTCTCATAACATTCGAAACTTTCAGTACTCCAAAACCAAACCTCATAATTAACATTAAGAACATTCACTTCAAATTTAAAACCATACAATCTCAAGTTTCAAATAAAACTCCCAAAAATCATAACACTATATAAAACATTAACGGGAGTGCAAAACTCATTATCTCGAAATTATAACTCAATTTCAAAACTCATAATATTGACAACTCGATTTGAGAGGCATTGTTTTACTGCTGAAGCGATCGACGCCTGATAATATTATTTTGGTAAAACGACATTAAGCCAAGCGTCACTAAGCTGTCATTGTTTTGTAGTGGCAGTAGTTTGATTAGATAAAGAGCACACCATGAAATACGGGAGTGAAGTGATTGCCCTGAGGAATATCATTGATCTTGTTGTTCTGCATGCTTTGTGGGGGTGCCCTAAACAACTCGAAACGTTTTCTCATTAGTGTATGAGACAAAAGTAGTCCAAAACATGAAAAGGCAGCTCAAATGCATGATAGGTATAAGTCACCCTTTCGATCAATTCAACAACGTTCTCGATCGATATTGCTGTACATACAGTATGGGCTTCTTTTTCACAAACATATATGCAGATTGCTACAACTCAACTGTAATCTTCGTCTTCCCAATTATGATGCTCCACCTACGTGGCAGATTTTCTTTGGTAGGTAGATTATTATGAGAAAGTGGGCACCTTTTGACAATTGAATTTGAACCCTTAATTAATTGCTTCATTGGGACAACAGAAAGAAATATTATTTGGGCCAAGACCGATCAATCAACGTTAGACAAGTGTTAATTTAATCATATCGTCCAGTGAACCCAATAAGGGAGAGATTCATCAATATTTTTAAAAAATATTTTCATTTATATATATAATTGATGAAACGATGACATTAACAGTGGGAAATTAAGCTTTTAGTCAAATAATTATATATTATGTTACTAGAATGATTATGAAACTTGGGATCAACTTGTATCTATGAGAAGAAAAAACATATATTATTGTAAGACTATATATACTTTTGGACAGAGGTTTTTTTTAAACTGGATTGGAGAAACTTTCTCAAACTTAGTCTAAAAAAATGGCATGTTGGAGGGGAATGCCAATTGTAGCTATCATACCACGGAGTGACCACAGTAGCACCAACCCGCGGGGTGCCGCTCAGGAGGGATATAGACAGTGAGAACCGTAGGTGCTCCCTCAAGACCAACTGAGCCATTGCTTAACACCCGCCCCACCGAGGCATCAATGTGTCATTTGAACATGTGAAATCCACATGATTTTTTAATAGCAGGGATAAAGTTAAAATAAATAATATTAAAAACTCATATGTATCTCTCATGTTATTAAAAATAATAGACAAATGTTATTTTTATAAACCGGGTTAAAAGAAGTTGTTAAACTCAGATTAGAAAACTCTGTCCTATAACTTTTAGAAATTAGAAAAGAAAAGAAAGAGAGAAAGTATGAGTTGAGAAAATTGTACAAAGCACTTGTCAAAAGCACACGACAGTACATTATTACAATGAGAGTGTCGGGGTGGAGCCACGTCTACATGTCAAGATTTTCCTTCGGCACGTATGTTGATATTTTTAGTTAGTTATTCTGTTTGGTTATAAAATCGCAAGTGAAGTATCTTTTTCATTAATTACTTATTTCATCTCTGTAGTTTGCAGTTATTGCAAACTGATTTATGGATTATGGTGTATTAAAATTTAAAATACCATACTGAAGATTTTTGGCCTTGACTCATGCCACATTAAAAAGTTATAATCTTTTAATAATTACATGACGTCACTGACACATCCCAATATTAGTTAGGCAAATATTATTTTTTATTTTTTTTGAGCAAATTGCAATCTTTAATGATAATAATCAATCAAATAAGGGCAAATTTTCTCCCTATTCACAATATCATTCATACAATTCGGAGTTTCTTCATCCAAACTCTATCTACGACATCTAAAATAGCCTCTCAAGCGACTATAGGCGACTGAGTTCGCATATTTCTTTACATGTTCAATCCTCCACAATCATAGTTGGCTCAATCCATCTTCAATTCCATCAATTAGCTAGATAACCAAATTTACACCAATTTTGACCTACCGCTATGACCACATTGACAATCTGTAAGGCATTCCCCTCCAAAATTATATTCAAGAACCCCATCTCTCTACATAGAACCATAGCTTTTACGGCTACTAAGGCCTCAGCCACAATAGGGTTGACCAATAACTCAGTGTCAACCAGACTTTTGGTATAGTTGCCTTGGTTTTAAAATTTTTTATAGAAGGTACTTGTCGTTAAGCAAAATACCAACTACGTACTTCTATCTAAGTTTTGTTCAATTTTTTAACGAAGCTCTACATCACCACACTTAAAAACATGACACATGTCAGTTAATGCCACATAGGTACGCGGACTCAACATTTCATATGACATGGCCGTAAATCACAGGTGATGCATATGTTTTTTTGTGCTAAATGGATTGCAAAACATAATAAAAAAAAATTAGTAATTCAAAAAACAATTAAAAAAAAAATTGCAAAAAAATTGGGGGTGGCTAGTAGGGGTGGCAAAACAGGTACCTATACACGACCCATTTACGACTCGCGGGTACCCGTTACACGATTAGCCTATATCCAGACACGACCCGTTTAACTAAATGGGTAATCGGATCTGACACGAAAATAATCGGGTAACTCGACACGACCCGTTTTACCCGTTTAAAATAACCGGGTCCTATCAGGTAGACCCAACACGACCCGTTTAAAAAACTTAAAACACTTTTTTTTTTCTTTTCTTTTCCTTCTTACTTTTAAAAAAATGTAGTAATAATAATACCAATAATATTGTTAATTTAATTGTTAATAAATTATTAGCTCGTTCAAATATCTTGTATATATATATACAAAATATATTACAAAAAATAGTTATATATATTTAAATCCATATAATAGTAATTAAATAATATATGTTATATGGGTTATAGTGACGGTTATACTTAATTCAATAGCATTATATTATATGCATATTAAATAATATAATTATAAATATATAAGATTAATACTTAATCATAGTATTTGTGTACAATGATAATGGCATTCGTATAATATCAAATTAAGTAATTAACATTTGATTCAACAATATGTTACTTATAACCACAATTAAAGTATTAATATATTGTCATTGGAATTTATATGATTATATTACATGATCAATTGATCATTAAATATTATACTTAAGCATAATATTCATGTACAATGATAATGTCATTTGTATAATATCAAATTAAGTAATTAACATTGGATTCAACAATGTGTTACTTTTAACCACAATTGAATTATTAATGTATTGTTATTGGAATTTATACGATTATATCACATGATTAATTGATCATTAAATCATATGATTATCTAATAATAATTATATAATGGAATTTATAAATTAAGCCAACCAAATTGACCACTTTTACATTTATTCCTAAATTATAATTATACATGTATAATACCAATTTTACACTAGGCTTAGGGTTAGTTTAGTTTAGGAATTTTTTTTTTTTTTTTATGTTAAAAAAAAAAAGAAAAAAAAAGTGAACAGTAACCGGGTCTAGCAGGTACCCGCCGGGTCTAACAGGTAGACCTGCCAGACACGAAAATTTGCGGGTCGTAAACGGGTAGACCCGAACCCGATTAGTCCAAACCCATTACCTGTTTATTCGTGTCGTGTTCATGTCATTTTCGCGGGTCGTATAAAAATTGTCAGCCCTGGTGGCTAGTCCCCATTTTGGCCATGGGGTATTTTAACAAGGGGTCTGGCCCAATGACCAATAGTTTTAACACCCCTTGGTTGGCCATTGGGGCTGGGTGGCTTGCTAAAATGGGGGTGGCCAGCCACCCCTATGGCCAAAATGGGGTGGCAGCCACCACAAATTCTCTAGATTTTTGATTTTTTTTTATTTTTTTAAAAAGTTTTTTAATGTTTTAGTATAAATTTAGGTAAATTTTGTTTTTTTATTATTATTTTGGCATATAATGTGGCAATTTTTTATTATTTTAAAATTTGAGGTGGCCAAAAAAGATACCGGTGATATAGTGACATGTCTTCCAAGGGACAAGTGTCACGTTTTTAAGTGTGGTGACATGGAGCTCCATTAAAAAATTGGACGGAACTTGAACTAAAGTACCAAGTTGGTATTTCACCTAGCAACAAATACCATAAGTAACACTTTTTAAAACTGAGTCAGCTATTTAATTTTGGCCCTAACCACGTACAGGTACTAAAATTGCATATACATATAAGTCTATAATCTAGTAATATTAATATTTATTTAAATTGTGATTTATATAAAAAGGTCTGATATGGTTATTGATATAAGTTGGTGATATCAAAAGAAAAGACAACAATTATTGGTGATTACTTTCCGCCGTGGAAAATTTAGAATCATCTATTTTTTGTAGGATAATGAATTTAAACATTCTATTTGATAAGACTATAGCATACTAATCATAATAATCTATCTTGACCATGTGAAGTTGAGACTTTTAATTGATATGTTGGTGTAGTGACAGTGCACTTGACGGACCATGTAAGTTGTTATTCTTTTATAACTACGATAAAAAAAAGAATAACTTGAACTATTGACTACTTATAACATTGACTTTCAATTTCGAGAGGAATTTGAACTCAAATGTGAAGTGGATGTCACTTTGATACATATAGAAGTGACATTTTTCATGATCAAAACCCCAGTGGTTGGATGATCATATATAGCATGTGCTTCAAGATAGAATTTATAAATCAAAGAGACATTAAATATCCTTTTGAGATATATTTTAATTATAAAAATGGATTATTTTGAATCTCAGGCCTCAATGTTGTAGTCATCACAAAAGTTTTTAATGAGGAAGAAACTCGAATAATCTATCAAATTCCTTTAAGCCCGTTATTACCAAATGATCAATTAGTCTGGAGAAGCACTTTTACTGGGGAATGTTTTGTTAGGAATGCGTATCATATGGAGAAGGATTTGCAGGCTCTGAGGGGAGGTGGGGGATCCAAGCAACGAGAAGAGAATGGTATTTGGAAGACCATGTGGAATTTAAAAATCCAAAATGTGGCTAAAATGTTTATGTGGCAAGCTTGTCAAAATCTTCAACCTACCAACGCAAATTTATTACGAAGTAGAGTTGTCCAAGATGCATAGAGGCCCATTTGTGCGACAAATGAAGAAATGGTCAAACACATTAATATTGAGCTGCCCATCCGCTTAGGATGTGTGGAGTTGTGGGCCAAAAAAATTGCAAAAGGCCATTGGTGATGGACTCAATTTTTTACATGTTGTAGAGGAGATAGTGGCGAGATGTGAATTGGCAGAAATTGAGCTCATGGCGATGATAGCCCGAAAAGTATGGTTTCGAAGGAATAATATAGTGCATGAGGGTAATTTTTCTCACCCAAATCAAGTATTTTACAAGGCTACTATAGCTCTTGATGAATTTCAGAGGGAAAATGAGAGGGAGAATGTAGTGCAGATCCTTCCCCAACCAACTAGGCACACCTATTCTTTGAAAGCAACCCCTCATAGGTATGTGTAAAATTAATTGGGTGTAGCTATGGATAAGGGGCTGGGAAGAATATGGATTGGACTTATTTTACGAGACCATGAAGGTGGAGTTCTTATAGCACGTAGTTTGACAAAGAATTTTTTGGTTGATCTTACTGTTGTGGAAGCTTTGGCAGCATTACAGGCTGTGGAATTTTGTAGGGAGATAGCCGACTTCTATGATGTAACAATGGAGGGTGATGGCTTGCAAATTGTTAATGCGGTCAAAGTGAAGCACAAAAATTGGAGTAGTTTCGAGCATATTGTAGCTGAGATTCAAGAATGTATGCGTTTGTTGAGATCATGTACGATTGAACATATTAAAAGGGACGCAAATTCTACAGCTCATGACTTGACTAGAGAAGCTATAAATTATGTCATAGATAATGTTTGGCTTGAAGAAATTTCAACTTGTATCTTTGGTATTGTAATAAGTGACCAAATTGCCTCTGGTTAATGTGTTTATTATCAATGAAGAATACATTTGTTCAAAAAAAAAAAAAGTTACTGAAATTATTTGTAATAAATGAAATTATATATATATTTTTTATATCAAAGAATAATTCTAAATAATTTAATACAGTTCACTCTACCACCTAAAAGAATAATAATTATTTTTTTAAGAATAATTATTTATCTGTTTAGGAGAATAGTCATTCTCATTGAAATGACTATTCCGAGAAATTAGGTTCAACCAATTAAACAAAAGAATAGCCATTTTGTTCCAAAAGATTATTACGCATACATAAGTTGCCCTTAGTTATGGATAGATTATAAACCAAGATGTACATTTCTTGAGTATGAATGCTACATTATCAAGAGATACAAATGTTGGTAATAGTTGGACCAACCCTACTCTAGGCATACCAAGCTCCAACTGCTACACTTAATATTTCTAAAGGATTCAATTCCCATTAGTAATCCCATAACTCTACTCACAATTTCGGTGGTTTTGGTTGGCCTTTATTTACTCTCAAATTCAATGCCTCAATTATATGACCCTTACTCTAAAATAATGATTATATAATTCAAATGAAAAAAAGCTTAGTATTAAATTTATGAAGTGAAAGAATTGTTAGTGAGGTGATTCCTAAGCCATAGCCATAGGTGATAGGGCAGGATCCCGAAAACAGTCTTGGAAAATCCTTGATAACAAAATGGGCGAAAGGGCTTCTATAGACTTGGGGGCCTACTTTAATGGGTAGTACAATTTAATGCTTTAATGTTAGAACTCATCTCCAATAATAATATAAGGATTTTAAAGTGGCCTATATATATATAAAGAGAGTTTTTTTATTAAACATAAATTGTTGGGTAATTGAAAATACAGATAACTATGTATTTTATCAAAAGTTGTCTTTCTTGATGGAATGAAGCAACAATTAGTTATGAATAAAGGTTTTGGTCTATTTATAATGAGTCTATGATTTTCCATTAGTCACAATTTGAACTTGAGAAAACGATAAGCCAAAAACTCTATTCAGTACTCTTTTATCCATTCAAGTCTAAGAGCTTATTTGAGATTGTGTTTGATAATATAACTTTTAAGTTAAAAAGCATTTTTTGGCAAAAGTTTAAAAATGAAATTTTTGTCAAAAGTGCGTTTTAGCCATTTTTAAGCTTTTTTGAACTCTTAAAAGCACTTTCAAATTTATTTTACCAAACCAATACTTTTTTCTTTAAACAAATTTTTTGAATATTAAATACATTTTTAAGTACTTCAAACGTACACAAAGACAAACGTTTTTTTTTTTTTTTTTTTTTGGTCGTCCTTAAATTTTTAATAGTTGTGAGAGTAGTTCAAGTATTAAACAATGGTACCTTTTTGGCACTTCGGAATTGTTGAGAAATTGGGGTTACCAATAACTACAATCTGATTTAACGGTCATGTTAAAAGTTAAATTTCGTTTTTTTTTTTTTTTTTTTTATTTTTTATAAACAAAAGTTAAATTTCGTTGATATAAAAAGAAAATAGCGAAAGTAAGCTCCCTTAAAAAATTCATAATGACGACACACAAACAAATAAAATTTAACCATATTTTCATATATATATATTTTCATAACTATCATGTAATTGAAAAATCATAATAATCTATTCTTGGTGAGTGTTTGCTAATTAAAATTGAGAAAAATAGTTTTAAGACATTTTGAAATTGCTCTTCGTGGTTTTAATTTTATCCTATTACTCTCTATACTTTGAACTATTATCAATAGATTCTTGCGTTCACTTTAACGCCGGTCTCCTTCTGCACCACGATCTCTGCCTCTCCCTCCTCTCGATCGCTAGATTTTTTGAAGTTCTCTGATCAATTTTCTTTAAAGCTAGATCTACTTTCCTGACAAACCAAGCTTCCAACGCGCCACCCTACCGCTTCTACCAGTGTCCCAGTTCCCCATAGCCACCGCCCAATTCACTTTCTGACACCCACACATCGGTGCATGGATCTCACGCGCTGGTCAACACCACTGCATCGCCTTTCCCCACCCCGCCCTTTGACGAAGCTGGTGAATTTTGGATTTTTTTTTGTTGTCTGACTTTTTGTTACTTGGATTGTTGTACCAAAATGTGGAGTGCTCTTTCCTTTTCAGATTTAAATGATTTTACAGTACTTTTTCTTCAACAGCCTCATTCGGGGGTTATCGTTGTTACCTACTTGTATATCATGTTTTGGTGTTTCAAACACTTTTTGTGACCCTTATTGAGAGGACGGAGCCATTTTATGACTCATTTCATACTTGTTACTTGTGTTGCTCGCACTATAATTTTCTTTTGTGGTCTATTGTAGGAGAGTTTACTCCTTTTTCAGTATTTTAACCATTGTCCCCCTTTCCTTATTTGATTAGAAAAAAAAAATTTGATGCATATTTCATTTTTTAATAATGCTATACACTATCCTCTTAGCCACCTTTTATACCCCCAAAGCTATATGGTGTAGTCTCTTAACATAAAAATAAATAAATAATTCATATATCAAATATTATGGGGATCACGCTACATCAACATTATGATGATGTACATACTTAGTCTTCATAAACTAGAAGCCTTAAAAAACTACAATTATATCCCAAGCAAAAAAAAACTTTTCAATAAAAGCATAAAAATAAAAATAAAACGAAAATTTCAATTTACTACANAACCATTGTCCTCCTTTCCTTATTTGATTAGAAAAAAAAAAATTTGATGCATATTTCATTTTTTAATAATGCTATACACTATCCTCTTAGCCACCTTTTATACCCCCAAAGCTATATGGTGTAGTCTCTTAACATATAAATAAATAAATAAATAAATCATTCATATATCAAATATTATGGGGATCACGCTACATCAACATTATGATGATGTACATACTTAGTCTTCATAAACTAGAAGCCTTAAAAAACTACAATTATATCCCAAGCAAAAAAAAACTTTTCAATAAAAGCATAAAAATAAAAATAAAACGAAAATTTCAATTTACTACATTTACTTTAGCATCAAATCGTTTCCTAACCCTTAAATAAACTGCAATTATACCCCAAGCAAAAATATTCGGAAAATTTTTTTAAAAATATTATCAATTTAATATGTTGAATTTTAGGTTAGTATTAAATTGATCCTTGTATTTCTAATTTTTGCAATTCATTCACTTTTTTTTTTCGAATTTCATATAAATAATTTAGTCTATTTTTCTATCAATTTTCAAACATAAACGCTGTAAAATTCAATTATATATTTAAGGAAAAAAAAAATTAGATTCCAACTCCAACCTCTCACACGAGTGGTAAGATCATGTCCTCAAGTCCATGTGCGTCGTTTACTTTTTAGCACTAATCTGAAACGGTGAGCATTTTGAAAGGCACGTGGCTCCAGCTGGTTGGTGGACTGTGCCCTTATTTACTAAAAAAGCAATGATCACTGATCAACCGCACCTAACCTTAAGCTCACATAGGCCCAACCACATCTAATCATCAATCCCCGACCAACCACTTACTGGCGGACCCCACCCAAAAGAAATACATGTGAAAAAAGACACTCCTCCTACTCTCTCTCAAATCTAAATATTGGTTCAACCACCCCCAGTGGGGCCCCCACCAGGAAAACTCCACAGCGTTGTTGGTGAAACTGAAACCCACTTCTCTCCCTCTCCAAAAACGCCAACTCCTATATACCACCACCTTCACCACCGCCGCTTACAGACTTACAAAATACAAAGAAGCGAAACACCGAAACGTTTATCGTGTCCATGCCGTCCGAAACGCCGCCCAACTTCTGGGGCCACATGCCGGAGGAGGAGTACTACTCCTCCCAAGGCGTGCGAAACACCAAGTCCTACTTCGACACTCCCAACGGCAAGCTCTTCACGCAGAGCTTCCTGCCGTTGGATCGCGAGAAAGTCAAGGGCTCGGTCTACATGACCCACGGCTACGGCTCCGACACAGGCTGGCTCTTCCAGAAGATCTGCATCAGCTACGCCTCCTGGGGCTACGCCGTCTTCGCCGCCGATCTTCCCGGACACGGCCGATCCGACGGCCTCCGGTGCTACCTCGGCGACTTGGAGAAGATCGCCGCCACTTCCTTATCCTATTTCCTGCACGTTCGCCGCAGTGAATCGTACCGAGACCTCCCCGCCTTTCTGTTCGGCGAATCCATGGGAGGGGCCACCGCCATGCTCATGTACTTCCAATCGGAGCCCAACACGTGGACGGGGCTAATCTTCTCGGCCCCGCTCTTCGTCATGCCGGAGAACATGAAGCCCAGCAAGGTCCGGCTGTTTATGTACGGTATGCTGTTCGGGATCGCTGACACGTGGGCGGCGATGCCGGACAACAAGATGGTCGGGAAAGCGATAAAGGACCCAGAGAAGCTAAAGATCATAGCGTCCAATCCGAGGAGGTACACGGGAAAGCCGAGAGTGGGGACGATGAGAGAGCTGGCTAGAGTTTGCCAGTACATACAGGACCACCTCGGGGAAGTGACGGCACCGTTTTTGACAGTGCATGGGACATCGGACGGGGTGACGTGTCCGACATCGTCGAAGCTGTTGTACGAGAAGGCGAGCAGCGAGGATAAGAGCTTGAAGCTTTACGAGGGGATGTACCACTCGCTGATCCAAGGGGAGCCCGACGAGAACGCTAATCTTGTGTTGGGGGATATGAGGGAGTGGATTGATTCCAGGGTTGAGAAGTATGGCTCCAGAGCTGGTTGAATTAAATGCCACCTGGCGGGATCTTTATCCAAAATGGAATAATAAATATTAGTATTTTCAATGGTGCCTTTTTCTTTTTTCTTTTTTTTTTTTTATCTAATATCCATACATTTTTATATATTTACTTTGTTGGGGAATGCATATGATATGTAAGATTTGTAACGAAAATTATAAATTGTTCGATTTTAAAAAATAAAAAATAAAATTATAAGTATATTTCTATTTGAGAGAAAATAAGTAGTAATTGATCACTAGAAGGAGATAAAGGTTAAATGATAAAGATTGTCCTTCCTTGCTTTTGCATAAAATATTTTTTGGAACTTTTTTTTTTTTTTTTGTGTGTGTGTGTGTTTGGGACGGCTAAAATATTTTCAATTGACCCAAAAAAAAAGAAGGCATAAGAAGTAAGCCTCCGAAATTAAATAAGTAAATTTACTTAACTTGTAATATCATCAAACTAATTAACCGGTAATTAGCTGGATTCACTAGGTCGAACTAATTATCAAAGTATACTATAGGAGAAAGCAAAAATAAATTATCTGAGACAACTAATCAAGTGATCTTAAATAACATCAAGTATCATCAATATAGACTCAAAACTTTCAAACAAACATTTTAATATAAAGGACTAACAATTAACTACAATCTAAGCAAAACTTGATAGCGTAAACTATTTGATTGGCATCTTCATCCCACCAAATTTCTCACTTTATAACATAGCATCCTACTAATCTACAAAACATTGAAGTGTTCCATAGGTGGAAGGAAAAACAACTACGTAAGTAAATTATTACGAAATTAGTTTTTGGGGAAAAATTTATTTTACCTCCTTAAAGTTTCATTAATTTTTCAATTTGAACTTCAAAGTTTTAAAATTGGCAATGTACCTATAATACCCAAGCTCTAGAGGTGGAGCGACTAGGAGCAATTGTAACATATTCTTAATAAAAATAAAAATCTTCCTACTAAACAATCACCACTGAAACATAACATCACCATAGTACTATAAACTTTCATTATGAAATCACAAACACATAAATACTTATACTTCAATATTGGTAATGAACCTAATATTTGTTTGGCACATTCTACCATCTACATCCACTATTTAACTAAGGTCAAGTAGTGTGGGTAAAGTATAGCTCCTATACAACAAGAATGTTCAAGCTTGATGCCCATTCAAAAAAAAACACTATTCGTAAAACAACTTTCTTTAATAATTTTTCAGCATGTACTTTGACCCAACTAATTGTTCTCTTCAAGATCTTTCCATTGTAGGGTAGTTATCCCTCAAAATCCAACTAGCCATGGGTCACTCAAAAATTGTTAACCACGTTCCGAATCACCTCATAATTATCCTTTATAACAATGTTTGTTATAGTCGAGAAAGCAACTCACTCCACCTACAAGAGTATTAACTACCTTATAACAAGCAACGTAACCATAAAACCAGTTAACAAACTCTAACTGTCAACTTAGTCGTGGAAAACAGTAAGGAACCATAAAACCTAAATCAATGATCTAAATGGAGCAACCTTTCCACAAAAAAAAAAAAAATTCAAGGTGGCTAAATACCATGTGACCTCATTTCCTTCCAAGATTCACCGTTGATTTTGCAAGTAAATATAGTCTCTCTTAACTTAAAATCAAATAATAATTCTAATTATAGTTGTTAGTCCAGGCCACAGATACACACACTAAATTCCACAAGGCTTTCTACATGTAGTCCATAAATAATTGATATACCTTATCTCCTTAGTCTCGCACAGGATGATTTGTATAAAATTGCAAATCCTCTCTATCCTTGATATTAAAATCACTTTTATTCTAGGGTATAAATTTCGAGGTATTATAGTACCCCCCTAATGTTTTAAAATATTTCAATTTAAACTTTTCGTTACTAATTTCCGTCAAAGTGGACCGAAATAAAATTTTTTTAAAAAACTTGAGGGTAATTATGTAATTTCATAGATTTCCTTCAAATTTGACATAAATTAGTAACGGAAGGTTTAAATTGAAAAATTTTGAAACATTAGGGGGGTTACATTGCCAATTTTTAAACTTTGAGATTTAAATTGAAAAACTCCTGAAACTTCAGGGAAGTAAAGTGAATTTCCCCTAATTTTTGTAGTGAGCCTAAAGGAGCAGTTCATAACCTGTAATTATTAAATGTTGGTTTTAACAAATGGTATGTGTTTCCTCCATTATTACACCATCAAAATGTGGTTTATTTTTAAAAAGTGGGTGGCATGATTCCGATGAGAAGTCACTTGCGTTTTAATGTAATAAATCATGTGTTAAACATATACACTCATTAATAGACATAATTATCCCTAAAATATGTTATTATGTGGAAATATAAAGCGAAATAAATAAATAGACACAAGATTAAGGTAGTTCGGCAATATGTTTACATCCACACACTAAAGCCCTATAATCTACATCTTACTTTTTATTGAGTGATTGAATACAAAGAATGCTCTCTTATTTATAGAAATGAGATTAGAAATGAACCTTCTATCTTAGCAACGTGGGACTAGAGGATGAGGTTTTATACAAGCCAATGGCCAAAGCCTCTCCTCACTTAAGTAATGTGGGACAACCCACATATGCTCTCTAACATTCCCCATCAAACTTAAGATGGCAACTTGTAAAATCTTGAGTTTGCTTCTTGATTGACGACGAAGGCAGAGATGATGGCCAGTTAGAGTTGATGGCAGCCGAGGGAGGTGATTGATGGGGCCAAAATTGGAAGCATCAGTAAATCTTGAACGTGAGCTTTGGCTACTATGGCTGGGACTTGAACATCGGCAACTTTAAGTTGTGGGCCTTACATGAAAGCCAACTATGAGCTAAAATGTGCTTGGGTTTTAATAATACCACAAAGCCAAATAGAAGTAGGCCGACTATGCGCCAAATAGAAGAGCCAATTGTGGGCTGAAATTGGCCTGAGTTTTAAACAATACCACAAAGGCCAAGCTTGGATTTTAAACAATACCACAAAGGCCAAAATATAAATATTGGGCCAACAAAAATAAACTAGGCCAATCAAAGGGCCATATTAATATGGGCAACTTTGGTCTCTTTTGTGGACATCTTGGGCCTCTTTGTTTTGTTTTTTTGTTTTTGCTTTTGTTTTTGTTTTTGTTTTTGTGCAACAGAAAAGGAGACTCTCCTCTTTCTTGTATGCATGCGCGACAACGAAGGGACCAACTTAACTCCCCACACTTTTCTTTTCTTTTACCATTCCTTCTTTTTTTTTTTTTCTTTCTTTCTCGAGCCATGTGCAATAGCACCCTCTTTTCTTGCATTGTCAACAAACATAATTTATCTTTTCCCAATTCTTTCTTGCATATGGTGCTACAACAGGGGATGGGTCAGTGATGGCTAAAAGAAAGGACACAGGGAAAGGAGACTGGCATAAGGTTGTTTGGGAACGGCCAGAAAAGGCTCAACGGAGCTGAAGTGGCGCATAGGAGATCTGATGGAGACGTGGTCAACTATTCTAGAGTCGCCAGAGGCAGATCTATCCAACAGATAGCCAAGCAAAGCAAACGAACCACCGTGGCATGCTATAGGAAACCAAAAGTGTCAGAACAAGGACTTGTAACGACTCGTGAGGGAGCTTCACAAAGCTAATGGAGGCGTGGTCAGTGGTTCAGGAGTAGCCAGAGGGAGATCTATTGAATAGATGGCATAACAAATGTAATGGTGGCGACGCGTGGAAGCACGTGTGATTGTTGGTGACGATGGATCTTTTATAGAATGCTTGTTTCCCGAGGAACCCTCGGGCCTTCTATCACTTCCGAGGGAGCGAACTCCCAGTCTCCCAAGGCAAAGAAGAATTTATTCTTCCAACTTTTGTTGCTGGAGCAAGTCTTTTCCAGCTGACCGGCCTTCGAAGGAATGCTTGCTTCCCGAGGAACCCTTGAGCCTTTTGTCACCTTCGATGGAGCAAACTTCCAGTCTCCCAAGGCGAAGAATAATTTATTTTCCACCTTTTGTTGCTAAAGTAAGTCTTTTCTAGTTGAATGAACTTCACCATCTCTCGAGACTAGAACGTAAAGAGCACGTCAGTGTTGGGGTTCTTGGTAAGTCTGTACACCTTCAAGAACTCCCTGACAGTGAGGGGATGCACGTCCCCGAGAACCTTCTACCAGAGAACTACGCAGGCAAAGAAAACCCTCTAGGCGTTGGGCACAATTGGATGAGAAGTCACGTTGAGATGACTCAGCAGCTCCCGAAGGGTAACCTGAAGCCTGTCTTGAACATATCCTCGTATAGGCAGACCTCATTCTCCTCGGCACTTACCACAGTGCCTGTCTGTTCACTATCAAAACAAAGATTCACCATTTGCGAAATAAAGCAGTCCCGTCTGACGCAAGGCTCATACGCATTTGTCAAATCTGCCTTCCATTGAGCTGGGTAGGAGTTACCCAAACCATCTGAATCCTACTATCGTTATGACCCATGAGGTATATAAACTCAGAGAATAGTAACCGAGGGATGCACAAATAACCGCCGTGAATTAGCAAGTGGGTCACACTCAATCAGTGATGGTCAACCGCTAGTTCGATCAAGGGAAACAGACAAGTTGCAGAGCTTTCAGATAAAAAAATGGAGTTTCAGGAGAGAAGAGCATTACAAAAATTGTAAAATGGTGAAATAAAGGAGAGGATACCCTTATATAAGTGTGAGGACGACGAAGGGTCACTATACGCAAAACCTTAGGATCTCTCCTCGAAAACGAACACAAGCCTTAAATGTCCTTTAATGGCGTGCCTCACTGAGCCACACGCGCATTGACGCGTGGCCACTGAGAATGGAACCACGCCAATGTGACACGTGGCATTGTACCCAAAGAAGGACCGACAGGCCAGCTATTGACCATTCCTCAGGAATTCCAACGGATTTAGAGATCATTGGCTCGAAAAGTTCAAAAGACAAAAATTTTTGCCAAAAATTTGAATTTCAAATTTCCAAATTTTCCATCCATGAAAATCCTCTCCTCGAAGATAGGTCGAGATTTTGAGAGTTTGACCCCTTTTGAAGAACATGAAATTTTCATAGTCACTCAGAACAGGAAATTTATGGGTAACTGTTGGGTCATGGATCGGCTAGTTAAGGCCCAGTAGGCCTCTAGGCCCAGTCCAATATATGAACCCGCTAAGACAAAGCCCAGGCCTAGACTTAGTCAGCCCGGCGTAATGCATAGTCCGCCTGCTAAGGGTATATCTGTCTTTTGCCAAGGTTACAATGGTAACCAACAAACCTGGGACTTTCCCAGCGCCTCAAGCAAGCTTCCACGATTCACCAAAGTATGGTCTAGCTGTCAGCACCAGACCGAGACATGTGTACTGACAATAACTCGGGCACACGTGTCCATCACCAGCAAGGCCAAACTGCATGATCCACGATCTTAGGCGCCTAAGATCATGGAGCCACCAACAACCTGCAGCCTTTCGTCGATGCTGCACAGTAGATAAGGATGCGGGGCTGAGATTCAAGGGGTGATAACTACCACCTAATGCTTATAAAAGGGAAGCTTCGGTTCATAATTTGATAATCACAATTCTCTTTTAAGCTCTCATTGCGCTCATATTTTCTCTTTAAGCAATTTATTGACTTAGGCATCGAAGTTATCCCCATCTAGCACACCACCAACAACTTTAATTGATTCCTTGGTCATTCTGTCACTCAGTAATCTGACGATTCCTCGGTATCGTGCCACTTGTCATCCTGACTTGTAGTGACCCAAATTCTTAACTAGGCGTAAGTAGCTTGGTTGGGGGGATTAATTTGGGCTTTGGGTCACTAAGGACGTCAAAAGGGTAATTTAGACTTTTGGATGGATGTACGTTAGGTCTGGCGGACGTAAGCTGTTGTCTGTAGTGCAGACGTACGTAAGGGGACCACCAGACGTACGCTCTGCAAACCGTACAGGCGGACGTACGTGGGACCACCGGACGTACACTACTTTTTGAATACCCTCTGGTTAATACCCAGACGTACGAGGCAACCATAGAACCGCTGGGCAAGAACCACCGGATGTACGCCCCTTGGCCGGACGTTCGTTGCTTTTCTGAGCCTACAAATAGCACCCTACCCTCTCGTGTTTTTCATAACTTCAGAACGCCCCCAGGCTGCCAGAGTGTTCCTAGAGTGTTTCCAAGTGTTGTGAGTGTTTGGTGAGCGTGTGTGTGCGGCGTTTGTGAGTTTCGAAACGTTCGTGAGGTGAAACTTTTGCGATTTTGTTTCAAGGAGGTAACGTTCGATCCTTAGCTTTTAATTACGTCGTTATGCTGCTCGTTTTATGTTTAGTCATAGTTGTTAGCTTAGTTGTGCTTTAAGACCCGTTTGGGTTAGCGTTTTCGTTAGCTTAGCGTTGTTACGTTGCATGGAGGTTATTAACTGGACTAGAAGGCTTTAGGTTGTTCCTAATAGCCCTAGGAGTCGGAGAATAGGCGGACAATGGGAGAGAAAATGAGGTTCTCCCTGATGACCCATACAACGGACGTACAGTATCGCGATCGGACGTACGGCTTGTCGTTACAAGGCGAACGTACGCTTTCGAGCCTGGACGTACGGTCACTGTGTGACAGGAAAACCCTATTTTCACCAACCGTCCCGTAGCTCCTGTTTTCCTTACTTTAGAGTCGTTTAGTAGAATTAGGACTAATAGAAGGTTTTCCACAGATTTGGAGAACCCGGATCTTTTGGAGTTTTCAGAGACGCGTATCGGTCCAGGTGAGTTTTAACTCACATAATGCGCACTGTTATTTTTCATGCACTGCACGTCTATTTTGTGTACCAAGCAAACATGCATATTTTACAACTCTCACGTTTTGTACGAATTGCACATGAACTCTGTCTTTTGAGAAAAACATTGTGCTGAACATGTTAACCAAGTGGGACTTGTAAAATGACATTTACTTTGATAATTATAGAATGATGATTTCCTATTTAGTCACAAGTTAACCTAAATGAGTTAATTACCAGTGATTCCACCGGATTAGCCAATGCTAATTTTGGGGGAGTTACAATATATATATATTCAAACAATATATTTCTTTATTTTTCATTTTTCCTACTCTCTAAATTGACGATGTTTGAAAATTTTACCAACTCAACTTAACTTAGCAAAATAATCGGCCAAACCCACATCTCAAAATAAGCATATTTAGTGAAAGTTTCTTTGAAAACACTAAACATTAAAAAGTTTACCAAACAATTTTCTTCCGTGGACCCAATAGACAACTCTTTTCAAATGTGGATTCCACGGTTTTCACCTAAAACACTTCTCAGCTTTCCATTCCTTATAAAACTCTTCAAATCAAAACACAAAAAAAAACCCATTTCAAAACACTTAGACAAACATACACAATATTACCCGATCTGCTAAAACTAAAAGGTAATATTATAAGACAACCCATCTTTCCCTGGATAGATACATCCAGCATGGCTTAGTAAAAATGCCCTCTTAAATTCAACCCATCTTAGCAAAATAAGAAACAATCGGTAGGAGACCCAAATTAGCAACAATAAGTTTCAACCATTTTACGAAACCCAAATGATTAATAGAGAAAATATAAAAGAAACCAAAACAGAGAGAGCCCATACCTTGCTGCTAGTGCTCATTGCTTGACTGGAGCGAGAGAGAGATGGTCCCACAGTTTGTGAGTGAAGCGGTGAAGCCTGAAGGAGGTCATGGAGTGTCGGGAGCAAGAGAGGGAGACGAAGCAAGAAAGAGAGCAAAGAGAGAGAGAGAGAAAGGCCTGGTGTTGTGAAATGAAGAGAAAAATGAAAAAGAGGCGGAATGGGCGTGAGAAATTAGAAATGAAGATGAAATGCTAAACCTAAACCTAATATATATATATATAAAATAATAAAAGGTACCCCTAGCCCTGGGTATCGGTTATATCGGTCCGGTTAATAGGGTTACCGATTAACCGATCAATAACCTATCAGTTAACCGAATATTAACCGTTAACCGACCGATAAGCCGTTTAACTGAAAGTTATCGGTCAAAACGATAACTGGTTAAACCGATCGGTTATACCAGTTTTCATGGGTTTTCCACTTTTGGGCCTTTTTTTGGGCTTTTTATTTGAGGTTTAAGTTGGAAACAACTGAGTTTATTGTTATTTTTTTTTTCATTTACATATTCAGGCCCATTTGGTTCATTTGCATATTCAGGCCCATTTTTTCATTTGCCCATTTTTTCATTTGCATATTCAGGCCCACAACTTGTGATGATAAATTGATAATAAATTTGTAGGCCTAGTTCAAAGAAGATCAAGAAGCATGCACGATGGGTTGCTGGAAAGGCTGGAATTATCATACTTTGTTGGAATTATCATACTTCCTAAACAAGCCTCCTCAATCTCATATTCTCATCAGTAAATTAATGATGCTACAAATTTATTTCCATGTTACAAATTAATGATGTTACAAATTTATTTCCATGTGACCATGTCAAAAAAGAGCTCCGTTCCAATGCTTTCAAAGAAGAGCCCCGTCAAACTCTTGCCGTCGATTGCAGGAATGCTGGAAGGCGCAGCCAATCGCTCTCAAAACTTCCCCAAATATATAATGTAGCCCAACAAAAAATCAACCATCATCATCAAGAAAAACCAATGGATCCACCTAACACCTAACAGATCCGCATGATCGAGTTACCAACAACATGCACAGAGCAAGAAAAGAAAAAAAAATACACGATAATTCAGCAAAAAAATTAAAATTAAAATTTAGGACAGGTAAACCAATGACAGAATTTTCAGGAATCGAAAAAACAATAACACCTGTTAAGACGCAAATATCATATAAAAGGCTTCAGCTTCAAAACAAATGACAATCAAACCCCATAAATCCCTTCTCAGTTTGTGTTACTTCCAAACAAAAATATGAAGAATTTTCCTTTTCAAGGCAAGGGAAAAGGGGGAATAGATTTAAAAAAAAAAACAAAAACAAAAATCATAAACCACAACAAAACCCAGATAAAAAGGCCCCAGCTAAATAATCCAAACGAATAATTTCAGGCATGTAAGAAATAAATCGGATACTGTTTGAACCAAATAAATTTTAAGAGATCTAAAACCATCGAAACCGATCGATCTTGAAGAAAAGTCAGACAATTTAGCCAATAAATGAGAATAATAAGTTAATAACAGTAAATTTATATATATAGTAGTATAGTACCTGAAGAGAGGCGTGTGGTCTTAGTGGAGGAGACCCGTCGACCCGAGAAGGGGATGACAAGGAGGAGCTGCCAAGGCCTACAACGGTGGATGCGGTGGATGGGAGATTCGAACTTGGGAGGCGATGGCTGTTGCGGGTTGCAAGGAGAGAGGGATGGGAGATTGGGGGCGATGGCTACTGCTGGAGAGAGAGTTTTAGGTTTTAATTAGGGTTAAGACTTAGGAGAAAAGAGATATATATATATACTAAAACCAAAATGACGTAGTTTTGGTTTCAACCAAAACGACGTCGTTTTGGTTTCAACAAAGTTATATATAAGTTATAAGTATAACAATAAAAATTAAAAAATTAAAAATTAAAAATACTTATCGGTCATATCGGTTAACCAATAATAAAAAATTAACCGACCGATTACTAACCGATAAGCTTATCGGTATAAAATTTTTAACCGATTACCGACCGATAACTATCAGTTATGATTATATCGGTAATCGGTCGGTTAATCGGTAACCGGTTAATTTGCCCACCCCTAGGTCCCCTAGTTCCCGGTAATAACATGGTACCAAAAATCGGGTACCAAAATCGGGTCCCCTATTTCCTGGTTTCGGTATTTCGTTATTTTTTAACACCTTTACCGAAAATCGGTCTAACCGAACTGGTTTGAGTCGTTTGACCAATACCCACCCCTAAATATGGGGGTAATGTGGTCATTTGTTGCTTATATATGGGACCAAGCTACATTCTCTTTCAACAATTAAATCAGCTAAAAATAACTTCTTCTTTTTATGGTGCTACTAAAAATTTCTCTGCGTCATTTGCTTTTACACCTTTTCACATTTGGGATTTTGCACATTTATACTTTTTCAATATAATGAATGTGGTAGGGCACACGATGGGTCTAGACTCATTGATGTTTAAGATGCACCATGAAAGTACCTTTAACAGGTAAAATATGTGTAATTATCGTGGTGGCAATGTTAGTAACTACCCTAACCTGTATGATGGATAAATTGACAATTTATGATATAGAGTACATATGTAAGAACTATAGGTATAGGTCTAGGAAACTTATTTATTACAATTTATCATAAATGTCTTTATACCAAGGGTTAAGGCTTTTGTCCTTTGACCACGATGTAATTGAAATGGTCTCACACCATGTAGATCATGGCCTTGTAGAGTTGTATACAATTATACAACGTGTAGTAGATGTGGAAGTTGAAGAAGATGTAGTTGTAAATGAAAAGGATTCAGAATATGAGAGGGCGGTTGAGTTTAGAAATAATGCTTTCTAGGATAATGTTCTAAGTGATGATACAATGGTTGTGAATCAGAAGATGAGTCATGAGACTACTCATGGTGATGGCAACATGGATAAAGAGGTTGGAAATGATGAAGAGTTGAGAATCGAGATAGAGGTAGGAGATGGCACTGTTGGAAATGTTGGGGATGGTGCTGAAAATGATAGGGAGAGTGTTGGAAATGATGAAAAATCTAGAGGTGTGGAAGATATTGATGATAATTCATATATGGAAGATAATGATGTACTTAGGTCACCATATTCTAGTGATGCTGATAATGTATTGCTCTCAACCCGTAGTGATATAACCAAGAGGGTGCAATTTAATTCTATTGACTTGAGTAATCATGTATTGGTGGTAGAGAATACATTTCACAATGCTGCTAAGTTTAGAAAGCTGTGAGACAATACAATATTTTGAGAGGAAAGGATTTGGTAGTCAAGAGAAACGTTTATGATTGTATGCAAAGACACAAGGAGCAAGTATGGACATCGAACATTCGATGCTAGGCAGTAACCAATTTTCAAACAAAACACCAACCAAACTACTCCTTGGTAAGTTCTAAGGTTTTTGTATGATCCTTAACATAGTCGTGAGCCATTATAACACATCTATGCATAAAAGGTTATGTCCAACGTTATCAAAACGCTAAACCATTATTAAGCTAGTATTAGGGCCAACAAAATATCCACATGCTTAAACCTACAAGTTATGCTATAAAAATAAAATAAACAGTATAACAACTTATGAAATGAGTTAGGCTAGAAAAGTTACCTCCTTATAAACAAAAGGGCCAATAATATATCTTCTCTCCAAAGCATTCTCATATGCTCACTACAAGGTAAAACTAAGTAAAAGAGGCGAAAATATGCTAATATGCTAAAGAGACATAGGGGAGTGGTATATATAAGTTCCTAACACGCTGAGTAGGGGTGGGCAAAAACCCGCCCAACCCGCGGACCCGCCCTGCCCCTCCCCGAGCGAATTTTAAGTGTTTTTTTGAAGGTCTGGGTGGATTTCGCCCAACCAGCGCGGGGTGGGTTGCGGGTTTTGAAATTTTTTATTGCGGATACCCGCCCCGCCCAACCCACATAATTTAAAAAAAAAAAACCTAACCCTAAATCCCTAATATTTTTTTCTTGCGCCGCTTCTCCTCTCTCTAGTCTCTCACGTCTACTCTCTCCATCTCCAGCACAAGAGTCTTGCTTGTCTGTTCTCTTCTCTCTCTCCATCCCTCGACTGCTTCTCTCTTCGTCTACGTCGGTGCTCGACATCCTCCGGTCACGGGCTGCTACGCTGCTCCCACCTCCAAACCACAATTCAGGTTTTTTTCTCAGATTTCAAGTTTTTTTCTCCCTGGTCCAGATTTAATTCCAAGTTCTTTGGTTTAGGTTTGATTCAAGGGTTTTGATGTAGGGGTTGTGTAACTTCTGAGGAGATGAAATGAAAATAGAGAAGAAATCAGAGGAGAAGAAAGAGGGAAAGAAAGAAGAGAAACCGGCAGAGGAAAGAAAGGAGAGGATTTGAGGAAGAGAGAACCCAACCCGCACAACCCGTCCCAATCTACCCGCCCCGCAACCCCCGAACCCGCACGGATATTGTCATTGTGCTTAGGGTGACAGGTTTGAATTTCCAAAACCCGCAATGTGCGGGACGGGTGAGAAAAAGGCCGATACCCGCCCCGCTCGGACCCGTGCCCACCCCTAGATGAGACTACTCATGGTGATGGCAACATTGATAAAGAGGTTGGAAATGATGAAGAGTTGGGAATTGAGACAAAGGTAGGAGATGGCACTATTGGAAATGTTGGGGAGGGTGCTGAAAATGATAGGGAGAATGTTGGAAATGATGGAAAATCTAGGGGTGTGGAAGATACTAATGATAATTCATATATGGGGTATAGTGATGTCCTTAGGCCACCATATTCTAGTGATGCTGATAGTATAGTGCACTCAACCCATAGTGATATAACCAAGAGGGTGCAATTTAATTCTATTGACTTGAGTAATCATGTATTGGTGGTAGAGAATACATTTCAAGATGCTGCTGAGTTTAGAAAAGCTGTGAGACAATATAATATTTTGAGAGGAAAGGATTTGATAGTCAAGAGAAACGTTTGTGATTGTATGCAAAGACACAAGGAGCAAGTATGGACGTCGAACATTCGATGCTGGGCAGTAACCAATTTTCAAACAAAACACCAACCAAACTACTCCTTGGTAAGTTCTAAGGTCTTTATATGATCCTTAACATAGTCGTGAGCCATTATAACGCATCCGTGCATAAAAGGTTATGTCCAATGTTATCAAAATGCTAAACCATTATTAAGCTAGTATTAGGGCCAACAAAATATCCACATGCTTAAACCTACAAGTTATGCTATGAAAATAAAATAAATAGTATAACAACTTATGAAATGAGTTAGATTAGAAACGTTACCTCCTTATAAACAAAGGGGCCAATAATACATCTTTTCTCTCCAAAGCACTCTCACATGCTCACTACAAGGTAAAACTAAGTAAAAGGGGCGAAAATATGCTAAAGAGACATATGGGAGTGATATATATAAGTTCCTAACACTCTGAGGATAATGATGAGCTAGTGTACACAATACTACCACATGTCAAGCGTTTGGTGTACAAGTGCCAAGATCGAAACCTAGCCCTAATACCATTTGTAACGACCCAAGGAAAAACACTATCCACATATGGACTATCACCCTAAAATGACTAATCAATTGGAAGCTTTTCTAGAACTCTTTATAAAGCCCAATTCCAACTAGTAACTAAGCAATGCGGGACTTAACACTCATTACTATCTATAAATCACCTACTCTATATAGGCTACTCCTCAACTTCTCAGTATGGGACCAAGGTATTTCATGTTGGACCAACGATCCTAGGGTTTTAATCGAACATTTGTTTGATAAGGTTTGATCGATCAAGTCTCGGGTTACAGTCAAACGTTCAGACATCCAACCTCTGATGTTCGTCACTAGGGTTTGACTCAAATGTTCGGTTATACTACTTCGAACACTCAGCTATATTAGAAGATTAAAATTCTAGCCTTTAATGATTCCTAACGAATCTTAACAAACTCATTAGCCTATCCAAGGCTCACTTAACCTAATGAAATAATCAGAGTATTATATAGGCCTTAGACTGTCTAAACAAGTGAGCCCCATAAGGCCTATCACAATTGTTTGTCCAAATTGCAAGCAATTGCACTGGTTCTTAATCCCACCTCCTATTTACTTATTTTCATTGTAAGAAATATATCATTTGAGAGTATGTTTTTATAGAAAAATATGTTTTTCTAAAATTGCATTTAAATTTGGTGTGTTTTAAAAATACACAATTTTAAATTGGTGTAGATATTTTGTTTTTTTTTAAAAGAAAAAATGAACATTTTAAAATTACTATTTTTAAGCCAAACGTTTTGAAATCGCAAACCCAAAACATCAGATGTGGTGGTTTGTTGGTTTACTTGATGAAGCCCTTCAATTTGGGTTGCTATATTGGACTGTACCCCTAGCCCCTCTCCAAAAATGAAGTAAAACAAATCTATTCTATGTAGGAATACTTTTTCTTTTCCATAAACACTGCAAGTCTGGTTTTTTATTTGGGTTTGAGGAACAAATCTTACCTTGAATGAAGCCTTGCAAAACATCTGGGCCATATATCACTTGAATCCCACCAGGCCTACTCATCTTTGTGGGCCTTGGGCCCTTTATCATGGCCTATCTCTACAAAAATCAAGAAATGCTTGAGCCCACTCAAAGCCCATTTCAGATTCTGATCAAGCCCATTTCACATGACTTACTGAGGACACTCAAGCCTGTAAATTGCACAAGATCATTTATAGTTTTTTTTCTTCTTCGTCTTCCGCACAAGATCATTGTTTTGTTTTTGTTTTTGTTTCGTTAGATATAATAATAAATTATGACCAGGCTTTATTTGTTTCACTGTAAAATAAGTTCTGAAAAATATTTTTCTTATTTTTTTTTGTGTTTTGTGCGACGAAAAAGAATAGCTTAACCCAAAATATTTTCAGTTTGACAAAAAAATTCCTTTTTTCCGAAGGTTGCCAAAAGTCTCCAGCCTTTTTTTATAGTCGCTCATTTTTTTGCACGAGCTAAACATCAAAAATATTTTAAAAGAAAAAATTATTTTGTTGAAATTATTTTATCGGTTGAAGTTTGTGGGTTGACTTAGGTTAAAAGCAAGCTTGGCTGAGTATTCTCGGTTGGGTTAAAGTAGTTCGACTTGAAGCTTTTCGGGTCAAGCTTTCTGTGTGTTGCAGAGTAGGCTATGCTCAAGCCATTATAATCTGAGCTTCAACTGATCAGGATGGGCCTGGCCCAAATTGAGTGCTAAAGGGTTGAGAGTGGCGTCCACGTAGAACCTTTTTCTTTTCTTTTTTTAATTTTTAATTTTATCTTTGGGAAACTTCACTTACCCTCGTTAATTTATGTGTCTTTTGTAAAACTCCTTCAAATATTCAAAGTCTCTTACTAAGGTGTATTAAACTTTGATTTTCTTTCACTTTCTCTATTTCGTTAGGATTTTATGTTAAATCATAACAAAGTGGTATGAAATCACTAAAATATCGTTAATCATTTTTCTCATTTTTTTGTTTAATTTAACTGCAATATTTAATAATATAAGGTATTTGAAATGAAAGAAAAATTCAATATATCAAAATAAAATATTTTAAATATTAAAATAATAATTTACGAGAGTAAATGAAATTTCTCCTATTTTTGTCTATTTCTTTCGGATGCATTATTGTTTGCGTAGCACTATTAAATTGTTCGGGAATGTGCTACTCGCTTCAAATTTCATGAGTAGATGGGAATATCTTTTTGTTGCTTTTCTGAATTCTCTTGATATTGACTTTTTTCTATTCAACAATTACATTTCCGTTGTACTCAAAAGAAAAGAAAAAAATTATTATTATTATTAACAAGGAAAAATAAAATATTAGATTTTTTTGACTTTAAAGAAAAAAAAAAATAAAACTTACTAACAAAATGTTAGGACACTTCTTTTTCTTTTTTTCATTTTTAAGAGGAAATCATTCACTCTCATTAATTAATTAATATATTTTTATTACTCCATTTCGTATGCACAGAATTCAATGACGTGTTCAAACTGCCGTCTGAGAAATGAGGTGTGCCACCAAAATACCGTTTTGCCCGGTGTACTTGGGAATGGGAAATCGCCTCGGTGTGAGAGCTTACGCGTCCAGTTGGGGTGTCGTGATTTTTCGTATCTCGAGGCTGACGTTGCCCTTCGCCTTTTCTTCAAACGTGGGTCATCCTCCACCGTCCATCGTGGGCCCAACGATGTCCACCCTGAGAGAATATGTGAGAGTATATATTTGTGCCACCGGCTGCAATCTATTGAGTATGGACCTTGTTTTAGACCGTTCGTTTCTTCCAGTAGGCACTAATTGTCCCGCGCTGCCAAAAATTATTTGGATTCATGAGGATTTTTTTCTTTTGTTTTCCCCAAAGGTTGCTATTAATTATATAGAAAAATGCTATAACCAGAATAATGTAATAAGAAAAATCAGTTATTAATTGAATTTTTTTCAATCTTTTGTTATTCAAATACTGATTTTTTTCAGTTATCATAATTATATAACACTATTATAATTATCTACTAAATAATAATACTCTAATTACATTGTTGATAAGTCCTACAACTATTCTGCCTTCATACATCAGTAGTCTGACGCCACCATGATTGATCAATTTCTGATTTGCAATTAAAATGATACTTGTGAATTAAAAAAAAAAAAATTTCGATAGGACACTCTCTTAAGGGCTTGTTTGGAATTATATTTGAGGGGCCTAAAAATGCGCTTAACACTCAAAAAATCCGTTTTAAAAAAAAAAAAAAAAAGTAGTCGTTTGGTAAAAAAATTAAAAGCATTTCTAAGGGTCCAAAAAATTTAAAAATGACTAAAACGCATTTTGACAAAAACTTAAAAATGAAGCTTTTACCAAAAAAACGTTTTTTGACTTAAAAATTCTATTTCTCAAATACAATTTCAAAAAAGCTATTAACTCTAAGCATATGACAAAACATACAAGGTGCAATCTTCTATGATTACTAACTCTAAGTACATGACAAAACATACAAGGTGCAATCTTCTATGATTACCAATGTGACAATATATCCATCTGAGTCTACATCACTGACGATGTGTTATTGTATTATATTATGTTGAATTAAATAAATATTAAAGTAAAACTTTACAATAACAATTTGATAGAAAAATCCATAGAGGTCTTACGATGATTCTTTTTAATGATGGAAGTAGGAATGCTGAGCATGAGGGTATTAACCTCATGCACATCATTATCAATTGAAAATTGGCTGTGTGCCCACACCATGTAATTAATAAATAATCAATAATCCTTAATTTTTTTTTCCACAAATACTTCAAAATTGGGACCAATAAGGTGGGCAAGGTGAATGAACCCCTCATGTCACCAAGAGGCAAATCAAGCATTTTCCTTTGATTAGAGTCTAATTTTCATGGTAGCCCTTTAGTTTTAACTTGGGACATACTGTGACATCAAGCCAGAGATAAACAAATTCTTAAGTATTTTTTTTAGTCAAAACTAGATTTACATTGGTAAAAGTCATCCATCAACTGATGGTTTGTATGAACTGGTTTCATGTCTCAAAACTTAATTTGACAGTAATACCTTTTTTCCTGCTTTAAAAATTAAAAAAAAAATAAAAAAGATTTCTTTTTCTTTTTCTCGATAAACTAGCTGAGACGGCGAGATTATCTACATTTTTTACATTTGCCTAAACCAAATAATAAAAAGTTTATAAATTTTAAATTATTGTCTCCCTCAATGGATGTAAGCTTGTTAAGCCAATCTACTTAAATATTTGTGTCTTGTGTGATTGATTTATTTTTCTGCTTTATTAAAATCTTGAATTTAGTTTCATGCATAACAATCTTGCTATGGAGATTTATGTAATTGGAGCTCTTTTCTCCTCTTCTTCGAATCAAGATAGAACTTCAATGTCTCTCTTTCAACAGTCTCCTCTCGGTGAGCGTTGCAACTGCCTAAAGTGGATTCGGGTAGGGTTGAATAACATTTCCAGGTTCTTGCCCCTCCCCGTACTCCTTTTGTTACTGCTTTTTACGGGCCATATCTTTTGTTTTCTTTTAGAAAAAAAATTAAATTTTCTTTTTAAAAAAAAAGCTCGGTTAGCGGTTATTGAAGATACTAACCACTAACTGCCTTGGCGGTTAGTGGATGCAGTTAGTGAATTTTACTAACTGCTTATGGTTAGCAATTTTAAGCAATAACTGCTATTGTAACTGCATTTTTACCCCTACCTAAACTTAATTAGCATTTTTTTTTTGTACTTATGTGTCTCATGAAAGCACTAATCTCCGCCTCAAATTGATTATTCCGGGCCAAAAAAAAACGTAGTGCATGCGTATACGTTGCAAGCACATGGAAGGGAAGATTCAACAGCTCTGTACGTTGAAAATATTGCTTCCTGTGATTGATATTGCATTGATGGTTTGGTTAATTTGGCTGTTTGTAGTAATTGGTGTTTCGTTTGGTCTATCTTCTGTGGCTTAGAGGCCGGGTCCTTCTGTTGCGTTGCTGGGGAGATCTTCTTTGTTTTTCTATCTTTTTTTGCTGGAAGTGCATTTTTAGTACTCTTTGGTTGATTCAATGATATCATAAACTTCATATCAAGGATTCCCCTTGTAATTATCTCTTTTATATATATATATATATATATATTGCTTAGAAAAAAAAAAATTGAAAAAAAAAATCAGAAAACAAGCGTCCAAGGATCAGCCTAGCATCTGGTGTCCAAGTCATGAACTTTTGTGCCTTCTAAGAAATAAACTATACATGTTGATGGCCCCCAGGAAATGTATAAACAAAGGGTCAAGAAGACCAACTCTGACCATTTGGTATTTTGGTTCAAATTGTGCACTGCCACCAACCCAGTTGCCTTCATATTCATGTGGAGAAGTCCTTTCACTAATAATTGATGTTGTCTTTGGGTCCATATTTTGAATTGAAATGGTTATATGGGTTTGTTTACTAAAATTTTTAGGGAGTATTTTCTATTTTTTTTAGTTGAAATTAAAAAGTATTTTAATGCAATATAAATTTGAAAGTAATTTTTAAATGTTTTATGTTTGAGGTTATTTGTTTAGGCTTTTAATTTTTTCCTAAAAAGAAAAAAAAAATCTTAAAATAGGTTGTCAAACGAGATTGCTTGAAGTAAAAAAAAAATGCATCAAATAAATAATATTACACCATTTTTTGTGTATTGGGCATCAAAGTGCAAGATGCTTTTTATTTGAATCTAACTTCTTCAATTTCTCTTTTGACATTTTCTTTAATTTGGTGAATGAAGAGGACATTTTGTTTTGACTTGCAAATCTCAAATCTTAAAGGCATTTGCTTGTTTCAACTAAAAAGGTCATAGAGACCTCCCTCTTCCGTAACTAGACAGATTTCTTCCACTACAATTAGAGACAGAGCCAGGAAATTTTATGGGAAGGGCCAGCCTTTTTTTTTTTAAAAAAAATTTTTTAGTATTTTTTTTTTATTAAAAAAAATTATTTTTGTTGTTTTTTATAAACTAAAGACTACCTCAGGGCAACAAAAAAGAAGAAGTAAGCATTTGAAACTAAGGGCCAAAATTAAAATAAAATAATAATAATAAAAAAAAACTTAATGGGTATAGCCAAAAAAATTAAGAATATGGCCAAAATTTTTTATTAGATATGGCCAAAAAATCTAAAAATAGGGCCAAATTGTTTTGTTGGGAGGGGGTCAAATAACTAAAATTAAAACTAAACTTTATATATATATAAATATATTTACTTATAATTTTTATTCCTTATTTTTAGGGGGACCATGGCCCACCCCAGTTCCCCCCTCCCTCTGTCTTTGATTACAATACCTTTAGTACTTTTTTGTAGGTCCTTTTGGTTCACTAGAAAATTCAAATTAAAATTTAGACCTAAAAAATATTTGATCTTGATCCAATCCACCACCATAGATGTTGTCTTCTCCATTACTGTACAATTATCTCTTAGGGCCTGTTTGGTTCACGGAATACACCCCTGGAATAGAATGATAATTCTTTTATTTGGTAAGAGTCTATTCCTAGGATTAGTGATTCCCGAGAGCCTTAGGGCTTGTTTGGTTCGCGGAATAATCCCTTGGAATTGAATGATTATTCTTTTATTTGGTAATGGTCTATTCCTAGGAATAGTGATTCCCATGGGAATCACTAATCTCTTACACACAGGAATAGTCATTCTTCTAACAAATGAGAGGAATAGCTATTCCTGAGGGTAATGACAAGATTTTTTTTAAAATTGCATTTTTTATTATTTTTTTTTTCTCTCAAACTTTTTAAAAAAATGTTAAAAGAAAAAAAAGATGGGTGGCCGACCACCCCAATGGGTGGTTGGCCACCCACAAAAGGCCCTTGGGTGGCCCCGCCACCCCTAGAGGGCCTCGTCGGTCCACCGGCTTGGCCCTCCAGGGGTAGTGCGACCACCCCTAGGGCCATCAGGGGTGGCTAGGCCACCTTGATTCTTATCGGGGGTGGTCGCGCCACCCCCAGAGGGCCATGCCGAGATTCTTTGGGGGTGGCGCGGCCACCTCTAGTGCATGCTGTGGGTGGCTAACCACCCATTTGATTTTTTTTTTTTAGTTCAACATTGTTGTTGTTGTTTTTTTTTTTTTTTTTTTTTTTTTGAAAAATTGAGTTTTAGAAAAATTAGAAATCAAATGAGCTTTTTAGTCATTTTAGTTCAATTCCAATTATCAAATATGTGTTGCTACCAAGGTAAAGAATTGGAATACTTATTCCATTCCAACATTTTCTATTCATAGTAATACATATTCATTTTTCCAATGGAATACCCACTCCGCAAACCAAACGGGCCTTTAGTCTTTTCATTTTCCTCATAAGTTGGTCAAGATCAAATTAAAATAGCTTTTTGTTTGTTTGTTTGTTAATACCCATGTCCGCCAGTGTCAACTATAACCAATTTTGTTGGCAGTATTCTTAATTGCTTTCTCCACCTATGAAAATCCTTTATGGAACTGTGGCTAGATTAATGTCAAAATTTGATTTTCTTCTTGGTTTTTGCATTTTAAGTTCTGTAATTTTTTATTTTTATTTTTATATCTGCTATGTTTATTTGTATTTGTTCTAACTCATTAAAATAAATAAATAAATAAATAAAAACCTCACACCAATAGCACAACCAGCTTGCATATACAAATGATTATGCTAGGGGTGAAAAACTAACTGCCTCTGCTAACCTCCTAAGCAGTTAACTGGCGAACCGGTGGTTAATAACTCTAATAACCCCTAACCAATTTTTAAAAGAAAAAAAAAATAGTAAAAAAAAAAACAAAACGGAGAATCCCTAGCATTTCCCTAGTTTTTATGGTAATACGATAATGTTATACTACATATGACATCATTTATAAATTTTTATATATTTTTAAAATTTCGAACACAAAAATGACATCGTTGATCGTTTTATGTGTATATATACATAGCGGTTAGCAGTTTTGAAAAAACTTAAAATTGCTTTCAAAAGCAGTTAATAATTAGCAATTAATTGTTATTAAGATAAAAAAGTAAGCGGTTAACAATTATCGGTTCTTTTCACCCCTAAGCCTAAATAATGCATATGGGTTGAGGCAAAGAAAAAAAAAATTGGAAACCTCAGTGCTACATGGTAAGACAGTTGAGATATTTGGTGAGGAGAATACGTACCAACTATAAATAAATTTTGTAGAAATTAACAAATTAATAAAATACGTGTTTTTCATGGCAAAAAGGGAACATCAATGTGTATATTAGGTAGCTCACCACTATTTTTCAGCACGTGCTTATTGAACATTCACCAACATGGTTTGGCTACGAATTGAAGTCAGCTGAATAATCTTTTCTAGCTTGTTTCCCTGGTTTGACCTTGTAACAGTCGGTGGTGAAGAAAAGTCTCAATTATAACCTCAACAACAACAAACAAATATACTCCAAAAAAGAAAAAAAAAAAGAAAAAAAAAAAAAAAAAAAGAAGCCCCAACAAGTATTGAGTACGTGCACATTGTAGGCTAATGATTGATTGCAATGTTTGTCGGGAGTTGCTGTGATTTGTTGTCATTTTATGATTTCTTACCTCGTTCCTTTTCTTTCCTAATATGGGCTATCATCTTTTGTTGGGCTATTTTTGGGATTACGATTTTATTTAGTGCTATTTAAAAAATGGTTAAATATTTTATTTACCCTGGTAAATTTCTTTATTTTTTATTTTTTAAAGTTTATTTTTTATCACAAAATTTTTTTTTTTAGTTTGCTTAAAGGCGAAAATAGTCAATTAGTCAAAATTTCATCAAAAATTTGACAGAACGCTACATTAGCATAAATCATGGTTTTACATGTGTCCATATAATTAATTAATTAAAAAATAATTTTTTTTTAAAATTAAAACATTAAAAAATTAAATTAAATTAAATTCTTACAAAAAAATAAAATAAAATGGGAGTGCTCCCTTTGGCCATTTGGGGGTGATTCAGCCCACCCCAAGGGCCAATTATATATATATATAAATTTTTCGGAAGGCTCTTGGGGTGTCTACAGCCACCCCTATTTTTTTTTTAATAATTTAATTAAATATATATTTTTAATTAATTAATTATATGAACACGTGTCAAGATGTGATTAGTGTTGACGTTGCGTTCCGTCAAAATTTCGACCATTTTCGTTTTTAGGCAAACCAAATAACCTCATGTGATAAAAAGTAAAATTTAGGAGTCAAAAAATAAAGAAATTAAACCATATAGGTGAAGCTTTCAAATAAAATCATCCCTAACCTGCTTATAGAAATTGAAGTTGTTGTTGTTGTTTTTTTTTTTTTTTTCCTTATTTTATATTAAGTACTTTTTAAATTACAATGCCAAACCTCTTATCTTTTGCGATATCTTTTAAAAACATAAATTATTTTTGTAAAATTACAATTCCTAACACACAGGGAGTTCTTTTGTATGAGTATCTCATTAATAAAACTTAGCTTCCATTTTTTTTAAATGGATAGAATCTGGGGCGAAATCAGGAGGATCTGAGAAGAGGGACGACACAATTAAAAATAAATAATTTTTTAGGATAAACAATTAATTTTAAGAAGACAAATTCATAAAAAAGAAAACATAAATTTAGAAAGATTTTTAAATTTTTTAAGGGTAATTCGGCACTGGATACTACATTACGTTTTTGTGTAATATTCTTTACTTCTATGTTTTCTCTTCGCCTAAAACACACCATATGGCATATGGAACCGAATGGAATCTTCAATTTTTTTTTTTTTGGTTTGAAAAAACTCAAATTTAATTTAACCAAATAAATTTTAAATTGTTCCGTAGTTAAGAAAATTGCCCATCTACTTATATATATATATAAAAAGGAAAAGAAAATTGGACATGTACAACATGGGACATAATTTTTCTGTAAACTGGATCGAAGAAATTTCTTTCAAACTAGTCTATAAAAATGATATGCGTTATTTTTTTTAATAACATGTGAGACGTATATAAGCGTCAGACCTATGCGTTTTTTTGGCCTAACCCATGCGTTATTTTTATAAATTATGTTGAAAAAAATTCATCAGACCCAATTTAAAAAAAAAAAAACATTAAGAACAATATAAAGGGACAAGGGTAGAGGAAATTCATCAATGAATTCACATGTTCACTTGGGGAAAAGAAAAAAGATTTTTCACGTTCCACGATTTTGTATCTCACATGTAACTTTCAATGCAATGAATCCCAAGTCACGTCACGTCAAGTCACGTGCCTAGTCACACAATCATAAAAAAGTGCGAAATATCTCAACGGTGTTTTTGGTCATTTTACAACTTATTAGTGCCATTTTGGACTTTCTGCTCACCACATTTCTGCAAATCCCGTCGGGTTTGCCTTTCCCTTTGCTTGACTGTTTCCCACCCACACTATTCATAATCCTCCTCTTTTATTCTCACAATCAAAGTTCAAAGTCCCATCTGGCGGAGTTGATCCGAGATTATTGTCTTTTCCCATTAACAGCTTAGAAATTAAACTAACTTCTCTGGCCCTTATTATATGCCCCTTTCAATAATATATTTTGACAAAGAAAATTAAAAAAATAATAATCTTTCTCTCAGAAGTTTTGTTTTGTTTTTTTTTAGTTTTTATTACTATTTAATTTTCAGATTTTTGTTATGGTTTTTGTTTTTTACTTCTTCAAGCGCTGGAGGGTTTGGTGAGTATGGTTTCTTTTGCTGATATAAAAGCATATTTGTGTATGCTTTGAGAAAAAATAAACTTCCTCCAGCCACCTTATCTCTCTTTTCCCTCACTCTCTTATCTCCGTCTCTCTTCATGTTCTCCTCTTGAAGAACCAAGTTTTGGGTTTTTCTCAAGGACCTTAGAGAGACATGGAGGCTGTTCTAAAGGCAAAAGGGCTTCTTTCTCTACCCACAAACCCCAAAGCCAGGGTTTTTTCCTCATCGCAGGGCTTGAAGCATAGATTTCTAACCCCAAAACCTAAAACATTTGGTGGGTTTTCTCTATCATCAAATGGGTCCCAAAAACTCAATGGTTTTGTCCCAAAAACTCATGGGTTAGGCCAAAAAGGGGGGAACTTGTTTGTCTGCAGGGCTGAGGCTGCGGCGGCAGCTGATGGGCAGCCACTGTTTGGTGAGACAGAAATTGAGAAGCCGAAGCTTTTGGGTATTGAGGTTGCGACGTTTAAGAAGATTGTACCGCTTGGGTTGATGTTCTTTTGTATTCTTTTCAACTATACAATCCTAAGGGACACAAAGGATGTATTGGTTGTGACAGCCAAAGGGAGTAGTGCAGAGATTATACCATTTCTGAAAACGTGGGTGAACTTGCCCATGGCTATTGGGTTCATGTTGTTGTACACCAAATTGGCTAACGTATTGTCTAAGCAGGCTCTCTTCTATTCTGTTATTCTCCCCTTTATCGCTTTCTTTGGGGCATTTGGGTTTTTCCTCTATCCTCTCAGCAGTTATATCCACCCGGAGGCGTTTGCTGATAAGCTTCTCGGGATACTTGGTCCAAGGTTCCTTGGTCCCCTTGCTATTATGAGGATCTGGAGCTTCTGTTTGTTCTATGTCATGGCTGAACTTTGGGGTAGTGTGGTGATTTCAGTTCTGTTTTGGGGCTTTGCCAATCAGGTAATTAATTGTCTCACCAAGTATACTTTATAACTAATCTGTCTGCCTGATTTTTTTTTTTAATATTATGCTTTTAGATTTTGATGTCAGAACTTAGTTGTTTGGTATCTTATTTTCTTACATACAATTGATGGTATCTTCAGTTACAGCTTCCTAATTAATTCTTTTCTACAGGCTGCTCAAACACTAAAGCATATCTGTCTATTGTGTGATATGGAATTTCAACTTATTTGGACCGTTATTTCATTTTTTTTTTCAGCTACCTGTTTTATTAGGTTATTAAGCTGTCTTATGTTTTTCCATGTACTCCTTTGGGGGCTGGTTTATGCTTTGCGATTTCCGATATACTGATCTTTGCTCAGGAAAAAAGAAAGAGAAGAATATCAGTATCTTTAAATGGATCCGTTTCAGATTGGGAATTTTCACAATATAATACTATTAGGTTTTTTCCTCACGAGTTGGCTGCCCAGAGTAGGAAGGAAACTGCCCAATTATGCTCTGCGTTTGAAATGAAGGCCTCATATTCAATAATTATCTTTGAATGAATGGTTTTATCCAACTGATTTTTATTTATTTATTTTTTATTATTATTTACTTTTATATTTTATTATAATTTTCATCTGGCATCGGATGGCTAATTTCTTCCTGCTTGGACATGGCTAGTTTCTTTGAATGTATAGGATGCATGAAGGCTGGAATAACATTATAAATTAGAATATCATATGTTGCTTGAATTTGAAGTTTGCTTGATATGGTAGGCTTGATGATAATATTTTCTTGCTGAAAGTTCTGTCCCTATTTGATGTCTTCCTAAATGAGACTATGATTTGTGCAGTAGTGGGCGGTGCCTAGTTCTGCCTCTAAGATTGGTATCTTTAATAGAAAAAGACCATGGTCTTTTATTTATTTATTTTTATCTTCCTGTAATATTTGTTGTAGCTGAACTGCACATGAACAAACTTTGGTGCTGAAAGTGTTGGCTTTCAAGTTATCTCTCATTGTTCGTATCAGTCCTGGGAACTGATTATGCATTTGTTAAGAAACAGGAGTAATTTTGGGACACAAAATGTGGAAATACCCTCTGCAATGTTATGTGACATACTTAATTGGTATCTAAGTTATTATCACCTATATATATTCTAAGCATTACCTCGTCATCTTATCAAAAAAAAAAGTTATTATCACCTATATATTTTCACGGAGTTATCAGGAACAATTGATTGTTTTATGCACATTATTTTGAGGTATTATTTTTTTGAAGATAATTATGTATGACATTGATCTGTTTATGAACATATCACGGTGTTGCTCTTCTTTTACAACTCTTGCTTATGGATTGATTTCCTTCTAAATTTAAAAGGATAAGGGAAAAGATGTGCATACATTCTACACATGCTATAATTGGTAGACATATAAGGAATTGAAAGACCAACAAATGACCAATACGCTCACAGAAATATTGGTCTATTTAAGCATTTTTCCCATAAAATCCTTGTTCTAAATTGCCTTCTCATTAAGGACCTGTTACTTCTCTGTTCAACAAATGACAAGCATTTTTTTTTTCTCACTGTACGTTCCATTTCCATATACTCTTAATTGTCTTAAAATAACAAGCATTTCCTATTCCCACTGAACATGTCTTTCCAGATATTATTAACTGGCGGTTTTAAGAATTAAGGTTAACCAGCTGATGGACATCGAAAATTTTGGAGGTTGACTCAAATATTCCATGGTACTTTTACAGTTGGTGATAAAGCGGTTGCTTACAGGCAGCTGCTCTATCTGTGGGTGCAAATTGTTAATTCCATGCACATTCTGGAGCATGTGAAAGGGACTAGGTAGAAAAAGATCTAGCAGTTTTCCCTATAAACATAACTGCATCTGTTTTATAACGCAAGCATGACCTAAATATTACTGGTATGTATGATTCTGTCTAGTAATTTGTGAAACAGAAAAATCATGGCTGAGTTTGGACAGTCTCAGATGGTTGCTGAATTGCATCTCTCTCTCAAAAACTGAAATAATAATATATTCAAGAAAAGGCTGAAACAGGAAGAGGTTCAATCTTACAACTACATTCAAATCCTCATAAATCTTCTCATCTTACTATATTTTTTTAGCAATTAAAGAAAGTCTGATGCTGATTACTTCTTTATACGATTAGTCTTTGACAATTTCAAATGAATTCCATTGCATTGTGTATATATATATTTTACATGTTAGCTATAAAGGTCTCTGTCTTCCTTCAGTCAATCTCTAATATGTTGGAGGCGTTTTGTGCAGATAACTACTGTTGATGAAGCAAAAAAATTTTATCCCCTGTTCGGTCTTGGGGCAAATATTGCTCTTATATTCTCGGGTCGAACAGTGAAGTATTTCTCAAAAATGAGGCAAAATTTGGGCCCTGGTGTTGATGGTTGGGCCGTCTCCCTAAAAGGAATGATGAGTATTGTGGTGTTGTTGGGAGTTGCAATCTGTTTCCTCTACTGGTGGGTGAACAGTTATGTTCCTCTTCCAACCCGTAGTAAGAAGAAGAAGGTAATAATCTTCTGCAAGGAATCCCCTGTTGTTTAGCTGTTGATCCATTCTCTATCTAAATGTGTTTGTTTGGTAAACATTTATATTTGCCCGATTTCTGTTTATTCCTTTACATGTGCTTAACATGGCAGTCTTTCTTAATTAAGAGACTGAAAAGCCGGGAAATTACTAAAATATGATGTGTCACTGTCTTATTTGCAAATCAACTTTGTTCAAGTGGTGAAGGCCTTGGTCTTGGAGGTTTACTCCCTTTCAAGGTCCAAGGTTCAACACCTCTTGGGTGTAAACAATCCCTTGGGGCCACACTCTCTGGTGAAAAGCCAGCGATTTACCCATTTTCGTGTAGGAAAACTTCCGAGGGTGTGGTGCACGAGACCAAAATTTATTCTGCAGGAGTGGGTCCGAAAGGCCTTGCTTTATAGAGGTTCCCATTAAAAAAAAAAAAAACTAATAAGCTAGATGTTGAGTATATATGTGTGAATCTAAAATGATTAAGTCCCACATTAGAAAGATGTCACAAGTATGAGTGGTTAATGTAGCATAGATAAGGCCCAAACTTTTGGGTTTAGTAGGGTCCCGATATGTTATATTATGGTTTCATTAGAACCCTTTACAAGGTGTCAGTCTTCTTAACAACTGGTATTAGAGTTTATGCTGGTTTGCAGTTTGGTGGATTATAGTGGTCTCTTTTGTGGTTAGAACAAGTATAGTGTGCATGGCACAAATGAAGGGTCCCTAAAGTAGGGGCAAAGGTGCAGAATACGGGCAATCTCACATAGCTTGCAAGTGGTCCTGGAGATAGCCCATAAGATTAATAAAGCTTCTATTTGAGGGAGAGTAACAATGTGGTTATAGACTAGGGCGTGAGAAGATATTCTTGAGTATACATGTAAAATGGTTGAGTCCCACATTGGAAAGATGTCACAAGTGTGAGTGGTTAATATAACATAGTTAGACCCAAACTCGTAGGTTTAAAATTTTGGGTTAGCATTTTAAAATGCTATGGTGTCACTAGAATCCTTCCCAAAGTCTCAATTACCCTAACAATAGCTTTAATAATGCCTCATTTTGTTTTTTTTTTCAGTTGCCCCATAATTTGTTAAACATGGGAATCTTAATATAGAAAAAACTATCTATATTTGTTAAACATGGATCATAACTGTGCTAATCATATATATATATATAAAAGCCGAGTTTTGTCGTAGAGAGTACTTAGAATTGCGACACGTGTCCATGTTTTTTAATACAAATGTATGAAAATGTATGTTTAGATAGCCTTTTAGTGAGACAATTACATAGGGGTTTTATTTGCAATGCATTGAATTGTCTTAATGAAGAAAAAAAAAGGTTTTTAAATTGTCTCGTTTGCTTGTCTTAATGAAGAAAACAAAAGGTTCACAAATTATCTCTTTTTATTTTTCTTTTAATCTTCTCTTGCTTTCTCTTTATATTATCATATATCATATATATATATAAAAGCCGAGTTTTGATGTAGAGAGTGCTTAAAATTGCGATACGTGTCCATGCTTTGTAATACAAATGTATGAAAAGGTATGTTTAGATAGCCATTTAGTAAAACTACGGTTTAAAATGATCTCATATACATTTATCTAATTTTTTTTTCATCTTCTCTTACTTTTATGTTTAATTGTCTTAATGAAAAAAACAAAAGGTTCACAAATTATCTCTCTTTATTTTTCTTTTTATCTTCTCTTGCTTTCTTTTTATATTATCATATATGAATATAAAAGCCGAGTTTTGACATAGAGAATGCTTAGAATTGCGACACTTGTCCATGTTTTTTAATATAAATGTATGAAAATGTATGTGTAGATAGCCTTTTAGTAAAACTACGGTTTAAAATGATCTTATAAACATTTGTTATTTTTTGTAGCTAATTTGTTAATTAAGAGAGAATAAAATTTGTTGTTGATAATATTTTAAAGACTTTTTGACTTAATTATATATATATTAAAAAAAAAAACCCGGCGCGTAGCGCGGGCCCTAAGCTAGTATGAATTTAAACACTTGTCTAGATGCACGTGAGCACACAGACACACTCAGAGTTCAAATGCATGTGTAGACTGAATGGATCCCTCGTGTTCATACAGTTATTCAACATATGGTGATAGGTCCTTTTCTCTGTTGCAGGAAAAGCCCAAAATGGGTACAATGGAGAGCTTGAAATTCTTGGTTTCTTCAAGATACATTAGGGATCTTGCCACTTTGGTGGTTGCATATGGTATTAGCATCAACCTTGTTGAGGTTACATGGAAATCCAAGCTGAAAGCTCAGGTAAACTAACGATGAATTGTCCCAATTGTGATCTCTCAATTGGTTATTGGTTAATAAGTCTCTGATTTTCTAAATTGTGCAGTTTCCAAGCCCGAATGAGTACTCTTCCTTTATGGGTGACTTCTCAACTGCCACTGGAATAGCAACTTTCACGATGATGCTGCTGAGCCAATATATATTTAACAAATATGGTTGGGGAGTTGCTGCCAAGATCACACCCACAGTCCTGCTTCTGACAGGAGTCGGTTTCTTTTCTCTGATATTATTCGGGGATCCATTTGCCCCTGCTCTTATGAAGTTTGGGATGACTCCTCTTCTTGCAGCTGTGTATGTGGGTGCCTTGCAAAACATTTTCAGCAAGAGTGCCAAGTACAGCTTATTTGACCCTTGCAAAGAGATGGCCTACATTCCCTTAGATGAGGAAACCAAGGTTTGGACACTTTTGCCGCTATTCAGGGTTCTTAAATCTTAATAATGATCTAGATTGGTTTCAGTGATGTGCGAAAATATGGAAATTAAAACTGTCATACGAATAAGAAAAGGGAAAAACTGTAAATTTATGTGCCTGACATGGAGATGTCAACAGTTCAGAAATTTCTCTAGAATGTTGAATATATAATTTTTCAATTTTTGAGTAGTCATAAAATTTTACTTCAACATCAATTCAGTAATATTTTTCTCCTGAGGCCAGCGTTGTTTACTCTGCCTATTTATTGCTTGCTCTAGGTCAAAGGGAAGGCAGCCATTGATGTTGTCTGCAACCCATTGGGGAAGTCTGGTGGTGCTCTGATTCAGCAGTTTATGATCTTAACCTTCGGGTCGCTCGCGAATTCAACTCCTTACCTTGGAGGGATACTTATGGTGATCGTTCTTGCTTGGTTATCAGCAGCCAAGTCTTTGGATACCCAGTTTACTGCATTGCGTCAGGAGGAAGATCTGGAGAAGGAGATGGAAAGAGCAGCCGTCAAGATCCCAGTGGTGGCTGATAATGCAACTGGGAATGGGTCTCTTGCAAGTGGCTCGGCAATGAATCCAATGGCCGGTGACTCCACATCCGAGACCTCAACCTCCCAAAATATTTAGTAAGTTCTCTTCCGCCAGGCTGCTGAACAGGAAGATTTTAAGTGGAGCAGATGAGGACCAGTGTTAGGTGAATCATTGATTGTAGAAGATTACTCTACATATAAAATAAGTATGTTACTGCATGTTTTTGACGTCCAGTTTTCCATATATAATGGGCTTTAAAATCTGTTTAGGTTTTAAGTTTCTCCACTTGGGTAGAATTTGTTTGGAACTATATTGATGAAAGCTACTTTCCTTTTTAGTTTGGTATTTTTTCGAAAACTTGTTGCTGGAAAATGTATAATGGATGATAGCTTGCACGGGGGGTTACATTCCCTCTCAATAATGTCAAATATCATGTACACCATTAGATGCACAAACTTCAAATATATTCTTCATTTCAAATGAAATAGAGAGGATTCTTCCTCTTAGCTATCAAATTGAGTCACTTTCTGGCTTCCTCAGATGCCCCTGTTACGTGCCTTGCTACATGCTCAGCCCCATTAGATGAATGGCATTAACTGGCACTGAACCAGGATGATGAAAGTTCAGGAATCATGACCCATGTCTACTCTGAGCTACAATTGTTTGTTGTATGTATGCAGCAAATACAAACAAAATTGTAGTTCACATGTCGGTTCTATTGCACGCATACACACAATTTTGGCATTTGCATGCGGTATCCCATCTCCTTCCCATCATTCGTACATTTCTGGACATTTTTTATTATAAAAACAGCTATTACATTAACAACATTGTCAGGCATTTGTGACCGATTAATTACTTGATTGCCCTGTTAATGAATTTCTATCTATATGATTTTGAGGATCAAAGGGAAATGGAATTTTCTTTGTGGTGGATAATGGCTTATTCATTTACACCCACAAAAGATCATCAAAAGATCATCGAAGATAGTTTTCTAGGCCTGCTCACAATTGCTCATTTGCTTGGGTTGGGAAAAAACTCTAGAGAGAGAGAGAAAAGAGGACAAGTTTTAGTAAATGCAAAATATTCCATTCTCTGACATAGAGAACAAAATTAATTATAACACCACCAAACAAGAAAGGGACCTGGAAACAGAGGACTCTCTCTCTCTCTTTGTGCTCATCTCCTATCCTCGCAAGCTCCAAACCCCTCCAACGGTAAGTAAGAAAAAAAATCTTTATCCCGAAACACCCCATGCTGACGGTTTCTGTCCCTCTTCTCATTGTACAAAAGTCTCAGGGATAACTTGGTCAATTAGCTAGACAGACAACCTCTAGAAAAAGATAGCTATGTCTCCATTTGAATTTTACTGATCTCACATTTAATTCTACCGTCCTACCCTGTCTGTATTCCAATGTCATATATCTGGCACGAACTCCCTCTAACTTGCTCACCAAAAATGAAGAGGCAATCCTTTCCGGAAACCGTCACTTTCCCGGGAAAAGCATCCCAATTCGCGGCCGAACTCTGGTTCGACGACGCATGCATCCTCGACATGGACTACTTCGTCAAAACCCTCTCAGGCATTAAGGCCAAGGGTGTCCGACACGACCTAATCGGTTCCATAATCACCCACTACGCCTCCAAATGGCTGCCGGACCTCTCCGGCGGGAACGTGGCAGAGAAGAGCCTAACAAACTTCGAAGAGTCCCCGGAAAGCGTCACGGCTTCCTGGATGAAGAAGCGGTTCTTCGTGGAAACCATCGTGGGAGTTCTCCCTCCCGAGAGGGATTCCATCCCCTGCAACTTCCTCCTCCGCCTCCTCCGGACCGCCAACATGGTTGGCGTCGAGCCGACGTACCGAGCCGAGCTGGAGAAGCGTATATCATGGCAGCTCGACCAGGCTTCACTGAATGAATTGATGATACCGTCGTTTAGCCACACCTGTGGGACTCTGCTAGATTTTGAGCTTGTCATCAGGCTGGTGAAGAGGTTTGTGAATTTGGATGAGGTTGCCAAATCTGGGGCTGCTGCATTGATTAAGGTGGCGAAGCTTGTGGACTGTTATCTTGCCGAGGCCGCCGTCGATTCCAATCTGAGCTTGCCGGATTTTGTGGCGCTCGCCGGAGCTCTCCCTGGCCATGTCCGCGCCACCGATGACGGCTTATACCGAGCCATTGATACGTATCTCAAAGTAAACTTACTTTCTCTTTCAATTTATAGGCTTTCTTGGAATAAATATATAATTGATTCATGCCTATCATTAATTACTGACTTGAGACTTCATTAGATATTGTTAAATATATAATAATAATAATAATAATTAGAAAAAAACAAGAACCTCATACGATTCATAAAGACGTGTTGTCGCAAGCATAAAAGATTCTTCATCTGATGAAGCCTGGAGGGTTAGGTGGTCAGGTCCTTGCAAACCAGAAAGCAAAATGACATCAATGCCCTTTATCTTGGTTACAATGGGCTAGAGTTCTCCTAATTTTTTGGCTTTTTCTATTGTCCTCTCATGGAAGCATGTGATGGAAGGTAGCGTAAGGGGTTTGGATTGAATGGGGATTTTGCAAGTGTACTTTCAACCTAAGGGTAACTCATCAGATACATGCTTAATACAATCTGTCTGTACCTTAAAAGGCCATTGATTCCCTTCTAAATGTAACCCATTCATGATGTGCTACACTACACCATCTATACCCTAATCGCTAACAATTTCGACACAATACGAGAGACTTCCTAAGGGTGTAATTGTAAATACCTTTTTTATATGAGCTTTTTATGGCGGGTTTGTTGATGAACTTGATGTTGTTGCCGGCCACTGGGGTTCTCTCTCTGGCGACAGGACTAAATTATAACACATATAAGCCTTTATATTCTACACATGCAGTTTCAATTTGTTAATAAAACCCATTAATTGCCTTACTCCTTTATCTAAAACCACGTTGTTTTAGTTTAATAAAATATAACTAATTATATATTTGTTTTAGTTTAATAAAATATAACTAATTATATATGGGTATGCAGAAGCGGATATTCCGCTCTCCCCTCGCATATGTGCGATAGTAAATATGGTACGTATTTTCCTGTTTAGAATTATGGGCAACCCATGTGAATGGGCGTATAGTGGATGTAGAACGATTTTTAGTTGAACATCCCTAAAACTCCATATGGAACCCATCTGCCTAAGTAAGTGGCCAGACAACCTAAAATTTATTTGGGCGTTTAAGCCCATCAATCAAAGTTGTTACTCTTTGTATATGATTAAACTTGGTTTGTGTACAAAGTTAGTACTCATTAATTCTAGCTTGGTTCTTGATCATGAACATACAATCAAGTTCATGGCTTCATGCGTGCATATTCTGGCAGGCACATCCCGGAGCATCAAAGCAAGAAAGAAAGAGTCTCTGCCGACTAATTGACAGCCGGAAACTCTCGCCGGAGGCATCTCTTCATGCAGCTCAAAACGAACGCTTGCCCGTTCGGGCTGTCATCCAAGTGCTCTTCTCCGAGCAAAACAAGCTTAATCGCCATACTGATTCGAGTGGCTCCTTCAGTGCAACCCGGAGCCCGAGCATTGGGCTTGATCACCCCTCTGCTCGGTGCCACTCGAGGCGTGAAATGACAGCCAACCAAATGGAGATAAGGAGGCTGAAGGAAGATGTTTTGAGGCTTCAAAGCCAGTGCAACTCCATGCAAGTGCAAATAGAGAGGCTTGTGGGGAAGAAAAAGGGATTTTTCAAGTGGAAGAAGTTTGGACTACCTTCATTAATCAAGGGGGTTGATGTGGTTCAGAAAATTGAAGAGGTTGACGAAGAGTCGGGATTTGGGGGGGAAACGCCTCTGGACATTAAAACCAAGCTGGTGAGAGGGAAGACTCCTACCCCCAAGTGGAGGAAATCCTTGTCTTGAAGGAGATAGAAGAAGGCTAAGGAATTAATCAGCAAGTTTAATTATGTTGTTCTAGTATTTTATATGCTTTTGTTATTATGCAATGACTTTCTGAAATATTTTAAGGCTTAAATATATATATATTCTTTCTGTTCTAAACTCTAAAGATGGGTATTACTGTAATCAATAATAATTAGCAAATTGTCCTTGACCAAGCAATGTTTCAATTTTACGCCAAGGTAACTTTGTTGTGATCATATCCATGAAGCCAATATATTTTATGGTCTATTGATGCATTTTGTGTGAGCCATTTTTATTAGGATATGGGGATTGGGATAAGGATGCCCTATGATTTCTTTAAAATTGTAAATTTTCAAATTATAGGAATTCTGTTTCTTGCATCAAACGACTTGAAAAATGATACATACGAAAAACATTGCATGTTACTAACGAAAATTGAATATATTTTCATCAAATTCTTGCATTTTATGTCGTAGAAAAACTTTGAGCAAAAAACTATCATTTAGTTAACTGAAGAAGAAGTGCCTGTTCAAAAGTGAAGAAAAAGTATATTGCAATTTTTTGTTGTTGTTGCTATTTTGGTAACTTACCACCTTTCTAATAGGTAGTAATTTTCAAGCTGTTCGATATAAAGAATGAGCTGAATTCACATAATTTTAAAAAGAAATTGCATTAGATCCTAATCCCTTGATAGGAGTAAAAATGTGACCACTTGATTTTTGTCAATTTATCATTATAGATTTCAACATTGGGCTTATGGTTTATGGTTTTGGTTTGCACAATATTGGCTATATAAATTGTATTATAACTTCTATGGGTTCCTGAGTCTCTGGGTACTATTTACATTGGTTGATTTTTTTATGATAATTTTTATTTTTATTTTTATTTGGTTTGGTAGTTCTTTTTTAATTTGCAAACAACTAGATTAGGAAACAAAAATACCTTTCTAATCAGCTAGCATTGTTCACTTGCAGATTTTAGCAGGTAAATTAACGTCTTTGATGGGAATACTAAACCCATAATTTTTACCATATTGTAGAAGTCATTTGCCTCTTGTTCAAAACCATACCAAATCCCATGCTTTGGCGTATTATCAATAACCTAATTTTGATAATTATTCTTGTTTGCCTTTTCCGGCCATGTAACTATTCAAAAGATGTATCCAATGGGTAATTCAATCAGTTATATACCACGCCTCATAAAATAAAGGCCACTAGTTCGAATCTCTCTCTCCCTTCCCTTGTGTGGACATGTTAAAAAAAAAATAATAAAAAAAAAATTCAAAAGATAAATTAAAATGTGTAAGAATCGTAAAGTTTTGTTATATCATGCTATAATATTAATTAATAAGGAAAATGATAAAGGTACAACTTAAGTCCAACTTTAGTCCCACACCTCATAAAACAAAGATAAACGGCGTAGTGACTTCAATAATATTTACATGTTGTAAAAAGGAATTTTGAACTGAAAGAGCGAAATGATTTAAAAAAGCATGAGCAAGTTAAAATAAGGATAGGTTGCGAAGCATATATGAAAATTTGACTTGATAAAAAATGGAAATATTATATGCATACTTAAATAGGAATAGAGAATGTTTTTCCATTAAAGAATGTGCTAGTGTGCTACACATGATAGAATAGATGGAACGCAAAATTAAGTAGAAATTGGAGAAAAAGCTTAAACGATAACGTTTGGCTCTATCATCATCATCCACCAACTTCAGTATGTTCTAACCGTTAAACCTCACCCAAACCCAAAACCTCTGAGAAACCATGCTCTGTTTCTGCACCTGCAAAAATGGCTGCTTTTGCGAAAACCTCTCCAGTCCCTCTCCACCCTGACCATCCTAATCATCAAACTCCCAAAACCCACAACTCCAAACTCCTCAGCTTCTCTCACAACCTTCAAGCCCACCACCTCTCCCTCAAAAGAACCCAAGAAGTCTCAGTCCTCAACACCTCCCCTTCCTCCTCCTCCTCCTCCTCCGCCTCCTCCTCTATCACCACCCACAACCCAAATTCAGATATATGTCAACTATGCCTTGCCGGAAACTTAGAACAAGCTCTAAAGCTCCTAGACTCAATGCACGAGCTTCAAATTTCTGTAGAAGAAGACGCTTATATTGCTTTGTTAAGGCTAAGCGAGTGGAAGAGAGCGTATGATGAGGGGGTTAGAGTGTACTCACACGTGTCGAATTCGATGACACGATTAAGTGTTAGACTTGGTAATACTTTATTGAGTATGTTTGTGAGGTTTGGTGATTTGGGTAATGCTTGGTATGTCTTTGGGAGGATGGAGGAGAGGGATGTGTTTTCTTGGAATGTGTTGGTGGGTGGGTATGCCAAGGCGGGGTTTTTCGACGAGGCATTGGATTTGTATCACAGGATGTTGTGGGTTGGTATTAAGCCGGATGTGTATACTTTTCCTTGTGTGTTGAGGACTTGTGGGGGCGTACCAGATTTGGCGAGGGGGAGGGAGGTTCACGTGCATGTGTTAAGATTTGGGTTTGAGTCAGATGTGGACGTGATTAATGCTTTGATCACTATGTACGTGAAATGCGGCCATGTTCTAAGAGCACGATTGGTGTTTGATAGAATGCCGAGGAGAGATAGGATATCTTGGAATGCGATAATTTCTGGGTATTTTGAGAATGGAGAATGTTTGGAAGGGTTGAGATTGTTTCTTTTGATGTGTGAGCTTTCTATTGATCCAGATTTGAAGACCATGACTAGTATAATCTCTGCCTGTGAGCTTCTTGGTGATGTGAGATTAGCAAGGGAAGTCCATGGTTATGTTATGAGAACAGAGTTTGGAGCCGATGTTTCAATTTATAATTCTTTAATTCAGATGTACTCAACTGTTGGGCATTGGGAGGTTGCAGAAAAAGTTTTTTCTAGAATGGATTATAAAGATGTAGTGTCATGGACGGCGATGATTTCAAGTTATGAGAATAACATGCTACCTGCTAAAGCCGTGGAAACTTACAAATTGATGGAGCTAGAGGATGTCCAGCCTGATGCCATCACTATAGCAAGTGTTCTATCTGCTTGCGCTTGTTTAGGCCATTTAGATATGGGTGTTAAACTTCACGAGCTTGCTAACAGGACAGGGCTCATTTCATATGTTTTAGTTGCTAACACGCTCATTGATATGTATTCCAAGTGCAAATGCATTGACAAAGCTTTAGATGTTTTCCACTCTATTCCTGACAAGAATGTGATATCTTGGACTTCAATCATCCTCGGGCTCCGGGTCAACAATAGGAGCTTTGATGCTTTGATTTTCTTCCGCCAAATGAAACCCAATTTAAAGCCAAATTCTGTTACCTTAATTTCTGTTCTATCTGCATGTGGTAGAATAGGAGCTTTGACGTGTGGAAAAGAGGTTCATGCCCATGCATTGAGGACTGGAGTAGGGTTTGACGGTTTTATACCCAATGCGGTTTTGGACATGTATGTAAGATGTGGAAGAATGGGATCAGCATGGAACCAATTTAACAGACACAAAAAAGATGTTGCAGCATGGAATATTCTGCTGACAGGGTATGCCGAGAGGGGGCAAGGAGCACAAGCTGTGGAACTATTCCAGAGAATGGTGGGGGAACTGGTTAGTCCGGATGATATTACATTTATTTCGCTGTTGTGTGCTTGTAGTAGATCTGGTTTGGTGACGGAAGGTTTGGAGTATTTCCATAGCATGCAAAATCAGTATTATATCACCCCTAATCTGAAGCATTATGCCTGCATTGTTGATTTGCTTGGCCGTGCCGGGCAATTGGAGGATGCCCATGAGTTCATACAGAAAATGCCTATCGAACCTGATCCAGCCATATGGGGAGCCTTGTTGAATGCATGCAGGATCCACCGCCAAGTTGAGCTTGGCAAACTTGCCGCACATCATATCTTTGAAAAGGATACAACTAGTGCTGGGTATTATGTTCTCCTTTGTAATCTCTATTCTGACAGTGGTAAATGGGATGAAGTTGCAAAAGTGAGAAGGACAATGAGACAGACAGGGCTTACTGTAGATCCTGGGTGCAGTTGGGTGGAGGTAAAGGGAAAAGTTCATGCTTTCCTTAGTGATGATGATTTCCACCCTCAAATAAAGGAATTAAAAGCAGTTTTGGAGGGATTTTATGTGAAAATGAAGGCAATCGGTTATAATGAGCCAGAAAAGAGTTCTATGGATGAAGTTGAAGCTTCAAAAGCTGAGATTTTTTGTGGGCACAGTGAGAGACTGGCCATTGCATTTGGGCTCATTAACACTGCCCCTGGGGTACCAATTTTGGTGACCAAGAATCTATACATGTGCCAGAGCTGTCACAATACTGTCAAATTTATCTCTAAAGTTGTTCGCAGGGAGATATCTGTTAGGGATACTGAACGATTCCACCATTTCAAGGATGGCATCTGTACTTGTGGGGATGAAGGTTATTGGGGAAAGCCTGATATGTAAGAGTGCTGAAGGAATTTCTAATTTTGTGTTTAGTTTTAAAACGAAGGACCGACATACTTAAGGGTGGTTGCACTCAACAGTCTTTAATGGACCTAAGGATCCTGAATTGGCTCTCTAAATCCAAAAGGTGCCTTGGCAGGAAAAGATAGAATAGACCATGAGAATTTGCATTGCAAGAAAAGCTTGAACATCATACACATATTTCCAAGTGGTGATCGACTGAAGAAAGAAGAAGCTGCTTTTCAGATCAGGAGAACTGAAATAGGAATTTTGAGGGAAGCTGCCAATGGAAACACCAAATCTCTCTATGGATTGCTTCTTTCGCCTCTCACGCAATGCTGCGCACAAGGGTGGCGGGACAGGCTTGTCCCCTCTTGCATCTTGCTTGGAACGGGTAGGATTCTGTTCCGTAGTCGAACTCCCCTCACCATGTAATAAACGAGTAAATAAGATTTTTTAACTCCTGCTCCTCAGGGGATTGTTATCTTGATGATGGTTGTTGGTAAACTGTGGTTTTATTTTCGAGATTTGATAGACGTAATTCCCTGTAAATGTCCAACAAACCCAAAAAAAAAAAAAAAAAAAAGAACATTGCGAAAGGGGTCACTGACTATTGAATACTATTGAATCAATTTGAATGTATATGCTTTTGTTAAATTACTGATGTGATATAATATAATATCAATATACTGCTTCCTCCCAAATTTGTCACCTCACGATATCCATGTCGTCAGAAGAAAGTAATCAATGCTAAAGAATGCGAGGACACTGATAGTATATTGGAGCGTTTCTTCGTTATCTTTAGTAAACAAATGCTTCCTCTCACCTTCCTGCATCTTCTGTACAATCAAGACATGATTTATTAGCCTTATTTACACGATTTCGAAGCTCACCAGGTTGTTCTTACCAATTGTTTCTCCTGTCTCCGCTCTCTGTTTTGTGCATTATGTCTTGTTTTGTGCAGATGTATGGCCATATGCAGATGCAAGGAGGAACAATTGAGACAAACCTAGCAGTTAAGAAATTCCAGGAGAGCTAAATGCTTTGATACTCGTCAAGCTCACACGTTACCTAGGAACTTGCATTTACATGCCACGAGCAAAACTCTCTGCTCAGAAAAAAAAAAAAAAACTCCCCTGCCACTGCCTTCTTGATCTCCGTCATGCTCCCTCCTCCGCACTACTCCCCGCCCTTATAAACTTTTCCATACCTCCCTTTGATTCCCCTTTTCTTTTTAGTTTCAACAGCTATTTTTGTTTGGAGTTTAGATCTTAGATCTACTGCAACCTTTCCACACACTCAGGCGTCTTCTCTCCTCCACCATCTTCGGCTACCTTTCCTTCCATCAACGTGTCCTTTGTTACAATGCATGTATGCCACATGCCGCCATGATGCGCTTGGCCTACACGCGCCACCGCAGTCCTTTGTTTCTCCAATTAGATCTGACGAATATCAACACCTGCTCCTCTAGCTCTCTTTTGAAGCGTTTTGATGCAAAGAAGACTCTAGGTCCAAATTTGGACCTCAACATAACTGACTTTGTTGTGATCTCTCTCACAGGTCAAGGTGGGACTCATTATCTACTTATAAATATATCTCTAAGCCTTCACAGCTCATTCTGCAACTAATTTAAAGCTAAGAACCTTTTGGAAGCTATTTATGGCACTTGCACGTGAACCATTACAACCAACATTGTTAGTAGCATTCCCACACTCTCCTTCCATCTTGAAAATCTTCTGCAAGATATTGGGTCTGCTTGATCCACCAGTTTTACTGATGCCTTCCTTCCCTCTAGCGTAAGTGGTGAAGGCTTGAAGCAGGGTAGTTGAATAGGAATCCGGCTAATAAGCTTGGGTTCAGATAGTCAATACAATCCTTTTAGCGTTTTTGTTATCTTATTTATGGCATTCCAGAGGTGAATTTGTTAAAAAGAGTTTTGAGCAGGAACTTTTCCCAGGTGAGTGGCTATGTTTTAGGGTGGTACTTGGTTACTTGGTCGAGCAGTATTATTTTGTTGGTTTTTGATTTGGTTTCTTTAATGTTCTCCTTTTGTATTGCTCTGCTGTGTGTATATATCTATATATATATATATATGAATATATAAGTTCACACATTACCTTACACTGTAAATCTGAATCATAGGGTCTGCGTAAAACAACAAGAAGCTGTTATCAAATATCTGGCCACCACCATTCTTATAGACAAATAACAATCGAATACCTAAGTTTCACACAATTATTCAGATTGAGGAGCGATTCCTAGCACTCTTTAAAAAAAATATAAAATGAGGAAAAGAAAATGAAACATATGCATATATATGCCAAGTGGAGTTTTTCATATTTTCTCTGCCTTCTTGATCGTCCGGATGGATGACTTGATGAAACTGTTCCCTGCAGCATGGTCTCCATCACTATCATCATCACCACTTACCATCGGCTTCTTGCCTATGCAGTCCTCTCCCTTTTTCATATTTTCACTGCCTTCTTGATCGTCCTGATGGATGACTTGATGAAACTGTTCCCTGCAGCATGGTCTCCATCACTATCATCATCACCACTTACCATCGGCTTCTTGCCTATGCAGTCCACTCCCTTCTTCATCCCCAAGATCAGAGATGGAGAAGACGGAATTCGCTGAAAGGCCCTGGCACTCTCGGATCTCACAAGCTTTCTTTCCTTCCCATTATGGTCCCTTCTCTCCCTCACCTCAAACCTACTACTTCCAATTCCCTCGACGATACTACCCACATTGATCTCTTCTTTCTGTACTTCTCTAGCCTCTATCTCAACGATTTCTTCTATCCTCTTGACACCATCCTTCTCTTCAGATTCTGGAGGTTTGGAAATCTTTACCTCCTTTTGTGGGTACTTTTGATTCAGTTTTCTGATTATATCATCAGTCTTACTCTTTTCGCTTTCATTCACATTTTGAGGATCCAGCTCCTCTTGAGTATTATCTAAAAGCATTTGTAGCCATTTCTCTACATTCCCTTTACCACGCTGCTTCCTGCTCTCTTCATCTTCCTCTATTTCTTGCTCTCGAGGAACTGGGAATTGAATGTTAAATTTCTTCCCTTCTCCTATTTCAAGTTTATGAAGTTTATCCTCAAGTGGGATTTCATCCTCCAAGGCAACAATTAATCCGTTATGTTCTTCAGGCTTCTCCTTGGTAATCTTTTTTGCAGGTACTTTCACTTCCTCCTCAATTTCCTTTAGCTTTCCTTCTTCGTCAAGAGATAAACCAGCTTCAGATGCCCTCTGTTCCTCCTCTAGGAACACTCTCAGTTCTTTGTGTATAGGCGTTTTTGGCTTGATTTCTGGTAAACAAAGAACGGTTCTACTGTCCCTCTCTTCAAAAAAGGTATCATCCATTCTTGATCTCTTCCTTGCATGCTCCCAGTCAGGCCTAATCTGCAACTCAATCTCATCTCTTTGTTTATATTTCCTGTGAAGTTCTTTCTCTGAGGAATCACAAATTGCTTTCTGTGCTTCAAGTCTTGCCATGAGTGCGTTACTTGCAGCCTGATTCAGTCTCACCTGCTCCTTATAAATGACACTCCTACAAAGGAACAATTCAGATATGAGAAAATTTAAAAGCAACAATCTTTGCACATTAGTGAGGTTTTATTTTTTTATTATTTTTTTATCGATCTTACTGGTGCATTGCATCTCGAATCATCTTCTCTAGCATAGTCCTATATGAATGCTGTGCCTCTGCTAGTCGCCTGCACTTTTCTGCCCTTCTCCTGCGTTTTATCAGCACCAATTCCAGTTCTTGAATTGTGAGCTTTTCCTCCTCATTCTTTTGCTTCAGCTCATTTACTTCATCATCCAGTTTTTGTACTTCTGTCTGCATCTTTACAGCTTCTTCTCTTTGTTTCAAGGAATCTCTAGCCATGACAATTGCTTGGTATGGGTTCGTAACAAAGTCCGGGTTTTCATTTTCTTTCAAGACATTAGGCTTTACTTTTCTTGCAGCTATCACAATCAAATGAATATGGGGTTGTTAGGAAATGGAATTCTCTTCATATAAAACTGAAACAGGTCATCTATTTGATGTTCTTCTACTTACCAATTGCAGGGGGCTGTGACCTTAGCTGCCTATTGTAGTCCAGTGATTTCAAGGCTGACGATGTGTCATAATGTTCCCTTCTAGATACGACAATGGCGGCAGGAGCAAGGCCAATTCTCTCTTTGGATTCGATGAAATGTTGTGGAAAAGAATGCGACTCTACTTTCTGCGAAGCATTCAATTCTTCATTTTCACCTTCGGAAAACAAAAATGAAAATGTTCTGTGCCTGCTAAGTATGAAACAAAAAATTATTACCAACCGTTGTCGTTATAAATTAAAATGCATAGAAAGGAAAAAAATGGAAACAGACCCACCTGAAATCTGAGTTTTTGGAGGCGAAAATGGACAAGAACTGGTTTACAGAGATACCCAGTTGAAATTCCCACCATGGGATCAAAAACTCCAGCTTACTATGCTTCTTCTTGCAGACTTGACGCTGTAATATTCTCAGATTGCTTGCAACAGTTAGCCCTCCCCCTGCAATTTTAGCCAAAAGACCAATAAATATGAGAGACGCAGAGAAAACAGAGAGACAGAGGTATAATAGAGATCAAGTTGTATACTTGAGCGAGGAAACCAATGATCAATATCCCAAGCGAGAGGAGAAGCCGAATCAGCATGATAGTAGAGAACATTTCCGTACGGATCGACTCGAATCACTGTAGGGTCAAAGCCAGCATTCCTAAAATTGAAGAGAAGAACGAAAATCAGAAACCTCATCATTTGAATTTTTGTAAATGTGTTCATATGTTGGAGTTATGGAGAAAAACTCCAAGCGGTACCCGAGATGGTTGAGCTGCTTCCACAGGAGACTGACATAGATCTTGGGCTTCGCTGTTGGTTTAGCTTTCGGGTCAATAATTGGGAACATCTGATCCAAATCCCTTGCCCTCAAGGTCTGTAAAACCAAAAGGTCACAGAGACCAGCACAAAATAAGAATTATAAGAGGAAAGAAAAGAAAAGAAAAAAATCCAGAATTCTATGAAAAACCCATAATTCATTCAACATTCTGGACCCAAAATCCGATCCAAACTTGTTTAATTTATGAGAAACCCATAATTGTTTTTTTNTTGTAAATGTGTTCATATGTTGGAGTTATGGAGAAAAACTCCAAGCGGTACCCGAGATGGTTGAGCTGCTTCCACAGGAGACTGACATAGATCTTGGGCTTCGCTGTTGGTTTAGCTTTCGGGTCAATAATTGGGAACATCTGATCCAAATCCCTTGCCCTCAAGGTCTGTAAAACCAAAAGGTCACGGAGACCAGCACAAAATAAGAATTATAAGAGGAAAGAAAAGAAAAGAAAAAAATCCAGAATTCTATGAAAAACTCATAATTCATTCAACATTCTGGACCCAAAATCCGATCCAAACTTGTTTAATTTATGAGAAACCCATAATTGTTTTTTTAAGAATTATAAGAGAAAAAAAAAAAAACCAGAATTCTATGAAAAACCCGTAATTCATTCAACATTCAAGACCCAAAAATGTCTAATTCATGAGAAACCCATACTTCGTTTACATTACAGATATCAAAAGTTTGAATTTCTAGCGAAACTGACTAATTATAATGATCTTATCTCCAGATCTGAAAAATGATAAGATCTTCTGGTATTTTTTATGACAACCAAAGAGCACTAAGAATTCCAGTAAATTCTCTGTTTGTTTGCAGAGAAAATGATTCAAATGGAAAATATTAACATTTTCAGTATCTCAGAATTAAGTTGGCTTGATTATGCTGAGTGTTGCTACTTTCTGAAAACCAAGAGGCTGAAATTAGAAAACCCAGAATTCATTTTCCATTACCTTTTATTTTCCAGCGTTTTCTAGGCATGCAATCAGAGAATGAAAGAGGGCAGTTTTCTTACCTCATCTTGCTCCAGACCGTAAGGCGTGTAAGTGAAAGGAGGGCCATGGCTGTAGGGCCAGACACGGCGGTCGCGGCAGAGCTTCGCGTAGGCTTTCGGGTATCCGAAGCTGTCGCTGACTACCATTTCTTCTTCTGTGAATGTATTCTCAAAAGCCATTGTTTCCAACCTCTTCTTTGGAGAAAGCATGGATGCAGATTGCAGAGGGCTTTTGGTTACGCTAAGAAAGAATCTAACGGTCGACTTTAGTTTTTAAATGCTGGCAATTTTCAAATTACTTGCCACGTGGGCAAACGGTGGAGTGGGTGCAACGGCTACATAGCGTGGGCCATTGTTAATCAATCTTCTTCTTCTTTCGTTTTGTCTTGTTTTTATTTTAAGTAATGTAATCAATCTTCTTAAGAAAAAGTCTTGATTAGAAAAGATACCAAAGCAGATTTTACTTATTTATTTATCAATTTTTATTTTTATCTTGAATTGTGATTGGTAATTTGGTACATGATAATAGTACAAACTGTTTGAGGAATAATTTCACATTGCATGGATAAGATCTTGGGCATATTTATAAGGAATGGGTGACCATCTCTTATTGAATCGGTTTTATGAGATGAGTTAGGTCACGAATTTCTTCATGGTATGTTTAATCACCAGTTATTCTAAAAGCTCAAGCTAGCTTAAGCTTTTTGGATAACAAGAACATGGTATTAGAACTTATTACAGGACGAATGAGACCCACATTACTTATCCCGTGATGACCCAAAAAAATATTGGCCTTTACGTGAAGGGGTATTGAGGAATAATTTCACATTGCCTTTGGACAAGATCTTGGTCATGTTTATAAGGAATTGACAACTCTTTTTTATTGAACCTATTTTATGAGATGAGTAAGGCTCATGAATTTTTTCACAAACTTATCCACCAAAATGAAAGGAGATGGGGCCCTCGCAAAAATGATACAAAGACATTTTGTCCAAGCTACTTTAAAAAGTGACAACGTCATTCAATATTTTTGGATTTCTTAAAAATTAATGTTTAGGTTAGTAGAATAACAATAAATGACTCTTAAATATATATATGAGAGATGATGCTTAACACCTATTGAAGTAGGTGGAAGGAAATTTCCTCTAAAATTGTTTAGGGTTAATTATGATATTTACATGTAATGTAACACTCTAGTTCTATATTAAGAAGACGAACAACTTGCATCGTTTACTAATTAATATATGAGACTGAATTATTTCATAAGTAATTGTAAGAAAACTTGAGATGAACTAATCTTCTTAAAATGATTCGTACTCATCAAATTTCTTTCTTTATCTGCCCAAATTTGTCTTTAACCAAATTCTTCACCATTTATTAGGGTGTTTTTTTTTGGTCTTTGTTTTCTTAAGTATCCCTCAAACTAAGGACCAATGAGTACAAGAATGGGTTGAGTTTGAAATTTTGTTTATGAATACGGTGAATCGTCCTTCAAATGATTGAGAAATTATAAGTTGGATCCTTGAAATCCTTTCTTTTTTATTTTTTTCTTTCCTGGGTGATTGGACCGTTCAAAATAAAAACAAGCATTTTCTTTCTTGCTGTCATTCACTCATTCTAAATAAAGAGACTCAGAGAAGAGGTCAAGGTTGTTCTGCATCTACTTTCTAGTGTGGTGAATTTGAAAAGAGAAAATTGGACGCAATTATTGCTGTCGTTTCATCATTGTAGTTTGAACAAAAGTGTTTAACGAACACATAAAAGTGACTTTATAACCACCAGGTCCACCACTAGACCAAAATCTCCAACAATCAAAGATTTGGGCTTTCCTTGGCCAGCTTTTATGGGATCTCTCCAAAGTGCCTAAAATGACAGGTCTCTCAAGTTGTGGTATCAAGTATGTTTTACCACAAATTTTCCAGCCATTTTCTTATCTTCAAATAAATAAAACTAAGATTTTAGTATCAAATCTTACGCAATATATTCTAGCATTTAGCCGGAAAGGGAATGGTTACCTCATATTTTGTAACCTTTGGTCCCTGTAAATATTTTCATCAACATTTTATTAAGGAAAATTGCTAAAAGTCCACGAGTTTTGAGATTGTGATTGAGAAAGACTTTCATCCCTCTTTAGCAGCTGCATTAATTCCATGCTAGTACCTAGCCCCCCCTCAGCCTCGTGAGCCGCAAGAGCATGGGTTCCCTAGGAACTGTGTTTACGGGTGTAATATCACAAGTAATTTTATAAGTTTTTCTTGTATCACTATTGTGTTTCTCTAAAAATGATATAACTTTTAAAATTACCATTTGATTAAATTCAATAATGATCAATTATAAGTCCAATTGTAATTTTAAGAGTTACATCATCTTTGGAAGGATACAAGAGTGACACAAAAGGGACTTGTAGCATTTACTAAAGCGCATTGCCACTTTGCCTCCATGAATTGACAACTCTACAACCGACCCCATCAAACTACCATTTTGTGCCGAAAACCTCTCTTTCGTCATTCAAAGGTGTTAACTCAGATGGTCAACCCGTCATTTTGCCCTTATGAATTATAACGCATTGTAACTTTGACCGTTTGAGTTAATGCCTTTAACTGACGGAATGAGAGTTTTGGACACAAAATAGTAGTTTGATGGGATCGAGTAACAGAGTTGTCAATTCATAAAAGTAAAATGACAATGTATTGTAATTCATGTAAGCTGAACAAAACTACTCTTCATAAGCCTTTGTATTGTTAATGACCACATCAAATTAAGAACCAGCCACATCACAATAAATTAAATCAAAACTAAAAATCACAATTGTAAAATTATAAAAAGTTAGACATTGAAATGTACCTTAATGCAAAAATAAAAATAAAAATAAAAATGATAGTCTTCTTCTTTCATGAGAAGTCTAATCATCTTCCCTAGGAGAATAATAATAAGGACAACTTTGACTCAACTATTTTCTTATTTTTTACTTTTAAAAAAAAAATTCTGAAGCAATAACATCTTATGTGATCATTTTTTTATTTGGTGTTTTCTTTATAAAAATAATCATTTTTTTTTTTAAAAAAAATTGTCATTATTATGAAGAAAAAGGCATTTTTTTAAAATAATAATAATAATAAAAAAAAAATGACCAAATAGGATGTTATTGCTTCATAATTTTTTTTTTTTTAATTTTGTTTTTTTAAAAAAATGACCAGAGAAGAGAAAAGTTGGATCAAAATTATGCAAAAAAATTGTGCATTTATCATGTCTCTCCTAATCTCCTTCTATAGTCCTCAACACCATTGAATTGAATGGATGGTTGGGAAAGTGTGTATTGAAATTGATCATGATTACTCCATAATGCGGGATTTACTTTAATTAAAAACGTAGATTATTTTTTAAAATACACACTCTCAAACATACTCTAAACATAAGAACAGCAAAAATGTTGTTACCATTATTTAGAAAGGTTAATAGTTCTTATAAAGAATGAATTTGTGTATACATACAGATATGTATATAGTGAATTTATTCATGAGGTTCATGCTGCATTGGTGGAACACCTGTTGTGTTAGGCGTGGGCAGGGACTGAACTAGAAAGGGGGTTGGGGCTGAACCCCTCAAGCCCCAAAATATTCTCTATTTTTATTTATTTTAAAAAAATACTTTTATAATTCTTTTAATTTTTTTTAACGGTAATTTTAACTATTACATTAAGGGCTTATTTAGGTGTGTGTTTGAGGGGCTTAAAAGTGCGTTTAACACTAAAAAAGTCCGTTTGAAAAAGAAAAGGTACCCGTGTAGTAAAAAAAATTGGGATAAAGTCTACAGACCCCCTCAAACTACCACTTAACTGACAATGTCTTCCCAAACTTTTAATTGTGACAATTTCTCCTCCAAACTACCAAAACATTATCAATGTCTCTCCCAAGGCTAGCAAAAAGATAAAAATGCCCCTATATATTTCTCAATAAGACAAAAATACCCTGATAAATTAAAAAAAAAATTTAATTAAAAAGAACGATTTTTTTTAAAAAAAAACATTTTTTAAAATATATTTTTGTTTTAGAAAACGAAAATTGTTAATTTTTTTAAAATGAAAATTTTTATTTATAAAATTTATAAAACAAAACAAAAAATTTCAATTTTCAATTTTTTTTCTTAGAAATTTGGAACAAATTTCTTCTTCATTGATATCAAAAATCAAACTGGGGTAGATTGCTTCCTCATTACAAATGCCAAAAATACAATTTAGAATCTCATCAACCTAAACCCTATCTATGACACACAAAAATATATATTTTTTTGTACATTTATACCTAAAATAGCTAATCAAAATCTAATTTTTTTTTTTTAGCTAATTGCTTTTCAAATGTATCTTATATATGATTATATATTCTTTCTCTATACCATTTAAATATTATTTTATTTTTTCTTTATTAACAGTCATATTTTTCAATGGTCGTATTTAATTGCTAATGACAATGTCCACAAGCTGACGATATACTCTACAAAATACATTAAAAACCTGTAAAAATATTTAGTCCATAACAACCAAAATTCCAATAACTGATTATTTAGTCCAAAAAATACATTAAAAACCTGTAAAAACATTTAGGGTCTGTTTGAGATTGCGTTTGAAGGGCCTAAAAATGCATTTAACACTTAAAAAGCTCGTTTAAAGAAAAAAGTACTCGTTTGATAAAAAAAATTGAAAGCGCTTTCAATGGTTCAAAAATCCTAAAAATTGTCAAAACGTACTTTTCAGCAAAAGCTTCACTTTTAAACTTTTGTCAAAAAGCGTTTTTTGACTTAAAATCTCTATTTTTCAAATGCAATCCCCAACAAGCTCTTAGTCAATCACAAACTACATTCCAATTTTGAACCATGACAACAAACTGACTATTTAGTCTATAAAATAATCAAAAACATGTAGAAATATTTAGTCCATCTAAAATAGTGATGACTATTAATCCTACATTTCTCAAAACAAAAGAACACAACATGTGTCATTTAGGCAAACAAGTGATAAAATTAAAATAAAATTGTCCTTTAACTTTAAAATTTTGGACAATTTAATCCTATCATTTTGCCTAAATGACGACTCATCTTCATTTCAAATGAAATGGAGAGAGGATCCTTTCCAATTGTGCTCGATCGTTGAAGCTTATTTTGTTAACCCAACTGTAGCACACGCTTTTGCTGTATGAAAAGCTATAAAATTTTATAGATATTTGGGAATACATAATATTTTAATATTAGAGGATAATGAACTAGAAATAGTACACGTGTGTTGAAAGGAAGTCCAATTTTAGAGCCGATTGACGATTCGAGAATAATAATGTTGCATAGTCTACATCCATAGTTTATGAAGATAGGCATAAGGGAAGCAAATATGCAGTCCATCATTTGGCGGAAGCAGCATTCCAACAATCTTTAGAGTAAATATAAATAGAAAAATAATCTATCGTCAGAGTCTTAGAGAGTATTCACTAATAATATATATATAGCATTCATCCTCAACGACATACTTTAATTTCTTTTAATATTTCATTCTCAGCATATACCCTAAAGCTGCTTCCCTTCTCTGCACATAGGGAAAATCTTAAAAAAAAATCACAAAAACTCATCTACAACAGCTTCGCTATATCTTCTCTATACATTAGGATTGCTACAGTTGAACCCAACCCAATGTATTAGGTTCATTCAACTGTTGCAATCCACATGGTTTATTATAATCATAAAAGGACATTCTCTCTCCTCTCACATTTTCTTATGCAAAATAAATGAATATAAAAAAAAGTAAAATAATTAATATTTTAATATTATAGGAAAATATAAAAAAAAAAGTTATTGTGGAATGTATTGGAATAGGGAAACAAAAAGTAGTTTTGTTCATTAAATTTAAGGAAAATAAGAGGAAAGTTGCTGCGAATGCTCTTTAAAAACAATTTTCACACGCAATTACAACTTTGCCCTACAATGCATTTCATACGAAAGGCTAGCGAAATTTTAATTAATCAATTGGGTGATATTTTCCCATCCAAAACCACATGGGAATCCACGCCCTAGTACATGTTGTGACCACTTGAGAATTTTCTTAGGCCATTGAACCACCACCCCCTTGATGGTTCAATGGCCCTAGCTAGTTAGCTACCATTATAACTTGATATCTAATTAATTAATACACAAACTTAAACATTTGATGTCAAATTTGCATTTTGCAGCAACTATTTGCATTTACTAAAGATGATTATTATTAATCTTTTGACTTGATTGATGTGTTCATTAAATAAAAATTAAAAAAAGCAAAGGAATGGCCGTTGATGGTTAACAATAGGAGTGTAAACCTGGTTTGATTAATTATTACTGGTTAAAATCGCTAACTGGAACCGGAATTGTCGGTTGGCCAATTTTTAAAACCGAAATTGGTAACTGGCTACCTGTTACCCGGTTATTGGTTTGTAGCGGGTTATCCGGACCGGAAACCAAGTCTTTAAAAAGTTAGGTATTTGGGACCTATTTTGAGTATTTGGCCTACTTTTTGGGCTTAATTTGGCTATTTTTTGCCCTATTTAAAAAACAATTAGAACTTTTTTGGCCTAATAAGTTAGGCTTTGTTGTGGTTATTCAAAAAAATAAAAAATGTAAAGTAAATGACATCGTTTTACATTTTTTTATTATATATATATATGCGCCCGGTTACTTGTTATAACCAGGTGTATATAAAATAAAGGGGTAGCTTCACTTTAGACTCCTGAATTACCATGCGATTTGATAAGTTCTCCTAAACTTCAAAATCTCTCAATTTGAATCTTTTCGTTAGATTTAACCATTAATTTCTAATGACAATACCTAAAAAAGACCAAAATACGGAGATATTCAAATTGATTGCAATTGAAATTTCAAGAATTCAAATGGAGATGTTTTGAAGTTTGATGGATTTGTCAAATCACGTGGTAATTTAGGAGTATAAAGTGAAGTTATCCCTAAGTAAAAAAACCGTTAACCAAACTGATAGGGTGGGCTACCGGTTATTTTCACCACTTTTAAAAGTGGTTGGCCGATTAGCAGTTACCCGTTTGTAGCCGGTTATAACCAGCCAAATTTACACCCATAGTTAACAAAGATAAAAGGAGCCCAACCAATCCACTAGGACCAATGTTAAGGAGCCGTAGTAGTTGAGTATGAATGAGATATGCGGAAACTCTCCCTTTTTCCCAATAAACAAATAGATAGATAAATATGCAGAAACTCTTTCCTTATTAATTTAAAAAAAAAAAAAAAAAAAAAGAGATGCAGAAACCAATGTGTGAGTAGTCCGTAGTTGTGTACGAATGAGATATGCGGAAACTCTCCCTTTTCCAATAAATAAATGGGGTATTGTGGTTTAGAGTCTTTTAATTTGGCTTTGTTGGCAAAATAAGGGTTGCGGTTACTTCAAAATCTGGAGTCCCTAGTAGCAAAAATTTGTAAGGAGAAATATTACAGAGGAGAGTCTTTTCTTAATTCCAGATTGGGTAGAAGACCCTCCTATGCATGGAGGAGCATATGAAACGCAAAGAAATTATTGCAGGAAGGCCTGATTTGGAGGGTTGGAGACGGAAATTCAATTAAAATATGGGGGGACTGTTGGATTCCAGCTCCAAAGTCATATTCGGTCCAATCGCCTGTTCGTGTTTTGGATAGTGAAGCAAAGGTGAGTGCTTTGGTGGATGCCTCAACGATGTGGTGGAATATTCCCTTGGTCAGACGTTTCTTTAATGAGGAGGAGGCGGCAATAATCTGTGGCATGGCCATATGTCCCCAACGTCAACAGGACAAGCCGGTTTGGGTGGGCACAAAAAATGGGCTCTTCTCAATAAAGAGTGCATATATATCACTTGGCTAAGGAGAAAAGTGATTGTATTGTGGGTGAATGTTCGAATGCTGAGCCAAGTAAAAAGATGTGGAAGGCGATATGGAGTAGTTCAAGGGTGGTGAGTAATTTTTTGTGGAAAGCTTGCAATGGAATTTTGCCAACGAGAGTCAGTCTACAGAAGAGGGGAATTATAGAAGATACAATGTGTCCCATTTGCCGAATGGAGAAGGAAACGGTGAATCATGCATTGTGGAGTTGCCGCTCTGCAAGAGATGTATGGTCTGAGTGTAATATAAGTATCCAAAAATGCCCAAGTTATGATGACGACTTTATTAACACTTTTGAGAGGGGAACATGATCCTCTCCATTTCAACTCAAATGGAGAGTATCCATTTAGTGTAAAATGAGTGGTAGTATTGTCTTAGCATTAAAGTTGAAGGACTAAATTTACAATATTATCCATCATTTTACACTAAATGGATATTCTCAATTTCATTTGAAATGGAGAGGATCCTATTCCCCATTCATCCACCTAACATTCAATTCAGTTGTCCCAACTGACATTCAAAAGACGTGTACGCAATGTGTTGATTTTGCAACCTAATTTGTCTTGCTCTCACTTTTCTTCATCGGTCACTGTCTTTATCAACCTTCTATCGAGCCCCCTCGGGCCCCTCCTCTGCAGCAGAAACCAGCTTCTAAGTTAACCCTCAAAATCAAATTTTTTTAGTTTAATTATTATTTTCTCATAATAAATTACAGCAGACTAGGGAGAGGGAGAGGGAGAGAGAGGAGAGATGAGAAAGGAGAAAAAAAAAAAATGTTTAGAATATACTACAAGCGAACTTTCAAATATGAAAGTTTATTTTAACAAATTTTAGGAAAATTGATATTCTAGAAGATCTGTTGAAGCACTAAAATTGCTAAATTTAACGCTAAAATCTTTTTGACTACGGTACAATGCTCTATTTATAAAGCTTTATATATATTTGAATAATTTTCAATACAAACTATATATCTTAATTTACGGTAATTGATTTAAGGTAATAAAATCATCAAAAGTTTCTATTCTTAGCATCTCTAGCAGGGGCCTTTTTTTGAGGAAAAGCTTGAATAAGATTCCAAATTTTCCTTAAAAAAAAGCCTTGCTGGAGATGTTAAGAATATAAACTTTTGATGATTTTATTACCTTAAATCAATTACCGTAAATTAAGATATATAGTTTATATTGAAAATTATTCAAATATATATAAAGCTTTATAAATATGGCATTGTACCGTAGTAAAAAAGACTTTAGCATGTAGACATAAGTCCAGGGCTGGTTCAGGGGCTAGGCGACTGAGACAGTCGCCTAAGGCCCCCAAGTAATAAAGCCCAAAAATTTTTTTAGTAAGACCCCAAATTTTTTTTGATAAGGCTCAAAATAATTTTTAATTTTATTTTAACTTAAGGCTTAATTTTTTTTTAAATAAGGCCCAAATTTTTTTCCCATAAAAACTTAAGGCCTCTAAAATAAGGCCCCAATATAAAAGAAGCTCATAGTAAAATAAGACCAATTTATCCACAAAAAAAAAAAAAAATAAGCCGCCCCCTTTTTTTTTTTTTGTCTTTTTCCTTCACACTAATCTAAAAAAGTAAAAAGACTCATTCTCTCTCTCTCCTCTGTCTGAGTGTCAGCGAAGTCCATTTCTCCCATTTGAGCTCTCTCTCTCTCTCTCTCCTTCCTCTTCGTCCTTTTCTTCTCTTCTTTTTTCCTCTCCGATACAGAATGCTCAAAATTCAGAATCCAATCTCCACCGTTGACAATGAAGATTCATATATCGTTAACATCCGTGTCAATTTTCAGCTCAATCAGACCACAAACGCTCATTGATCGGATGTGTTTTGTTTGGTGAGTTTTGACAATTTTCAGCTCAATCCTTTGCTGATTTCTAACAATTTTTTTGGTGAGTTTGTTTGAAACCAAAAATCCTAAACATACACTCACAAGATACATTAATATAGATTTATTATTATAAGAATTAGAAGTTACAGTAAGATACATTAAGAACTCTAAATATAATAATATTAAAAAATATATTATTTAATTAATATTTTAATATTAAAAAAATAAGGCCTCGTTTAGAAGTTTCGCCTAAGGCCCCGAAAAGCATTGAGCCGGCCATGCGTAAGTCCTAAGCTGAACCACCATAATTTTATGCGTCTTTTATCTCTTTCCATTTATCTCTTTAGATTATTAGGAGCATCTATACTCTCCATTAATCTTTCAACTGTCCAATAGCTTACTCATCAAATGGCATCAATCAAGAAAAGCACCTTGTTGAAGTAGATTTTTGAACGGCTGCTAGACCGGTCGACAGGCTCGTGCAAAACAAGTGAAAAAGTCAATTAAAAATCATCGGTTTCTAACAAACAAAAAATACTCCAATGGTTAAGGAAGTAAATCTGTTTTAAGAGAAAAATTTGAATGGAAAATTTAGGGAGATCGATCATGATAATGAAACCTGATTTAGAGTGGGGTCTGTTTTTTAAGTGAAAGAACTCCTCAAAAATGGCTGATTGGATACTTGTCGCGTGAAGGACAATAACTAAACTATTCGGTTTTCTTGGAAGCTAGACTAGTTCTAAGATGTCATCTCTTAGTCGGTTCGTCTTTTTTGTAAGTTGGATTCGATCTATGTTTATAGGGGTTCTTTTATTCTTGATAGTTTTATCCATCAAAGTGGGCTGCGGCCGTCAAAAGCTGTATTCTCAAGTGACTTTTGCCTTCCTAGATCTTCTTTAGGACTTTGAAGTGCTTGCAGTCTCTTCTAGTTGTGTTTGAAGTTTTTTTTATTACTTGTAACTTGTTTTATGTGCTTGTAGCTCATTTTGTTGTTGTTGTTTTTTTTTTTGGGAACAATATCCTGGATACATGCCGGTGTTACCCGGCCCCTTCCCAGACTTTCTCCTCCCCTAACTGAAGTGCGTTTTGAGCCAAAACTCGTTTTGTTGCATGTTGAATGAAGATGTACTTACAAAAATAAATAAATAAATAACTTTAAACAATCAAACTATATATGTCGTAGGATTCCAACTTATTATTGACAACCAGTGTTTTTCACACAAAAAAAGAAAAGAAAAAAAAAAACAGTACATGTACATATTCAAAATCTAACAGTAACCTGCACGACTGTATTCAATAAAATAACATGAAACTAATTAACACAAACTATTATGAAACTTCGATAGAAAAAATCAACATTTGAGGGAAAACATATATATACATCAATTTTTTTTTATTTTTTATTTTTTAATTTTATTTGTGATGTATATATATATACACACTAAAGTCTAAATATCATAGAACAATAAATATAAAATAAAAATATTTTTTTCCCAATTTCTTTATATGACATTAATAGTAGCTGGTTGGTATGTTTTAATAACTCCTTTAAAATATGTCTTTATTTTTCTTTCTCCTCTTATGCGAACATGTTAAGAAAAAAAAAAGTCTTTATTTTTGAATGCACTAGCTAACACCATTGTTCCCACGCACCGTGCATGCACCCAGCAGCTTGAAACTGCAAATATAAGACAAGAGAATCCTAGGTAAGGATATCTACACATGTTGTGATTTTCCTCACAAGAACAGTACCCTATCAAACATTTGGATCCACTATCCACTTGATTTTTCCTTGTTAAAGCCAACATCTTCTTACACTTGTCAAGCAGAGATAGCAGCAATAGAGGTTACTCGGTGTTAACAGAAAAGTAAAGGGAGCATATAAATCAATCAATCTTTGGTGTGCTTTTATATATTTGGGCATGGTCTCCATAAATATGTGAGAAGCCGAATTTGTGCAGTTAGCGTATCACCTAAATGTATATGTTGCGTCAATCTTTGTCACTCCACCTCACATCCATCATTCGTGTACGACTCTATTTCTTATTTGTGGTGACGTGGTGAGTTGGAAATTATAAGGATCATCCAATTATGTGTTTGACCTTTTAACAATTCGAACAAAAAAAATTGTTATAAATTTCAATCCAATAAGTCTGACCAGGTTCGAATGCAAAATAATTAAGCATAACAGAGTTTTTTTTTTTTTTACTATATTTTTTATAAGTGTCAAAGACCGAAGGGTTTGAGCCTAATAACAAGCTAGTTTGTTAATATTCTTTAAGATCGTTTTCTAGCAAAAAACAGACAAGTATCATCAAACAATTCAACACATAAAACACTTAAAATTACCTTCATATTTATGTCGTATTACAACCAATAAGTAAAAAAAAAATCATTAAAAAAGCGTTACTAAATTAGCATGGAAGCTTGTGGGCCGAGTTCTTCTAAAGTTGGTTGGAGAATTTGATACGTTTATACTTAACAAACTCTTCAATTTGCATTTGTATTAACTAAAAGATTTATCTCTTAATTGAGTTGATAACATGTTTTTTACCATCATAACAGGAATCTGAAACCAAATCTTATTTTAACTTGGATGGTATATATATATGGGTGAGGAGAGGCTTAAAATAAATTAAAAAAAAAAAAGAAAGAAGAAGAACTGTTTCTCATTGTTATTATGTTGGTAATACATGTATTAAAAAAATGATAAAAAAAAAATTGGCTCTTATTTCACTCACTTGCTTTTTAGAAATAATATCTATGTAGAACTATATATTTTTTTTTACATGTCCACACAAGAGGGGGGAGAGAAATTCGAACTAGTGACTTTCGTTTCATTAAGCGTGGTTTCAGTCGATTGATCTACCTCTTGGGGACTATGTAGGACTATTGTTAACATATATATGTTGACTATTTTTTCTCTAGTATTTAATTATTGTATTAATATTAATTTGTATGGTTATGACGCCAATCATATTATATTATCTTATGCTTAATTTATTTAATAGTTTATATATGTAAAACTTTTCAAATATAATGATTGATTTTTACTTGTTTTTTAAGTAAAAACCAGTTCACTCTTAAAAAATTGGTTAAAAAATTATGCCTTGGTTTTAGCCTTTATAATTATAATGTATTTTAGTAACTGCAAATTGGTGACGTGCCACTGTGGCAGGTCACCCACCCTACCAAGTTGCCTTATTGGTGACTTGCCACAATGGCACGTCACCTATTGGTGACGTGCTATAAATAACACGTCCCAAATAATTTTAATTTCATTTTTTTTTGTTTTATTTTTCTCTTGTTCGAACATATTTTTAATTTTTTTTCAAGTTGGTGATGTGTCAGAGTTGACAGGTCACTAAAAAAATGAGTGACATGTAATGAAGTGACACGTTACCAATTGGTGATGTGTGAAAAACTCCATTACTATAGACACTTCACTAAATGCTAGGTTTTTTTTTGTGGTGACATCAGTTTGATTTCATACCATTTGTGCAAACAATTGAATTGAGCCAAAGTCTTAAATTGGATGTTGACAAAACAAGCAATTTAGATCTTACTTTAATGATATCGGCAAATAGGGCAGGATTCACGTCATTGAAGGGGATAGGAGGACCATTCATGTGCATGCAGCATGCCCCATTACCCGACAACTTAGTTGCAAGGATTATGAAGGCAAAGTACTATCCGAACTGCTCGGTTCTTGAAGCTCCTTTAGAGAATCGACCATCCTTCGCTTGGAGGAGTATTCAAGGGTCTAGCGATCTAGTTAAAAATGGACTTGTATGGAGAGTGGGCAATGGTAAAAAAGTCCGAATTTGGAAGGATAGGTGGCTCCCGACGCCTACCGCATACATGGTGCACTCACCTCCTTTTCTCTTTGACCCACAAGCGACGGTTAGCCAACTCATTGATGTAGACACAAAATGGTGGAATGAGGCATTATTGGAGCAATTGTTCTCTAGGGAGGAGGTAATCTCCATACAACTTGTTCCACTAAGCACCATAGATCAAGAAGACATCCTCATTTGGAGGGGAACGGCAAAAGGGCTCTTTTCGGTAAGGAGTGCATACCATTTGAAAAAAGAGAGAGAAGTGGCAAGTAAAGCGGACGGATCATCTCATGTTTGACTTAGTAGCATGTGGAGATCCATTTGGCGGCAAAAACTACCAAATGCGGAGAAACACTTTCTATGGCATGCTTGCCACGAGATACTACCCACAAAAGCAAACTTATTTTTGCGAAAAGTGACTATGGACCCCGTATTGCCCAATATGTGAAAAAGAGGAGGGGATAGCCTATCATGCTTTGTGGCAATGTCCTGCGGCCAGAGACGTGTGGAATGCAGGGTGCGTAAAATTCCAGAAAAGCTGTCTTGGAGGGTCAACTTTTTTGCATGTGGCGGAGGGGATGCTGAACGGATGTGATCAACTAGAATTCGCTCACTTCATGGGTATTGCTCGACGCATATGGCTTAGACGAAACGAGACCCTTCATGGTCGGGCCTTTATGCACCCCAACATTATTGTGCAGCAAACAACACAAGCGGTGGAGCTGTTTCAGACGGTGAGGGAATGGGAGACACTGCAAGTGTCAGCTTGCAGAAACCCAACACCCTGCTCTTGGAAAAACCCTCCATTAGGGTGGTTTAAAGCAAATTGGGATGCCGGAGTCCATCGTGCAAAGGGTCGCGTGGGTCTTAGTGTAGTCATACGGGATCACCATGGAAGGATGTGGGCAGCGAAGATTATGACTCACTGGGGCTTCCTGGATCCAAAAGTTGCAGAAACGTTGGCAGCCTCTATGGTGACAAAGATGTGTATCGAAATGGGAATTCAACAGGTCCAACTGGAGGGTGATGCGCAGGGAGTCGTGGATGCTGTGAATTCTTTGGGGCATGATAATAGTGGAACAGGACACCTCACAGAGGATATACGTGTTGCCTTAAGCTCCTTCACTACTTGGGAAATGGGGTACATACATAGAGATGGCAATAAGGTGGCTCATGTTTTAGCAAATTTGGCTTTAAAGGATAATATGGAAAGGGTGTGGCTTTATGTAAGGGTGTAAAGGCAATTACGGTTAGTGGTTATTGGCAAAAATTGTTAACCGTAACCGCCTTAGTAGTTATTAAATTTCACTAACCACATCCACTAGGTGGTTAGTGGATAGCAGTTAGCGGTTAGTCGGCGGTTAGTAAAACAATTAACCGCCCACTATAACCGCTTTTTAAAATTAGGCCTTTTTTGGGCGTTTTTGGGCTTTTTTTTTAACTACTATAACATTTTTTACCCTTATTTGTTTTTTTTTTTTTTAATTTATTTTTATTTTTAGTGTCTTCTTAGGCCAAATTGCTATAAAAAGAGCTCATATTGAAAAATAAAAAATATTTGACTTACTTTAAAATTTTTTTAAAAAAATCCTTAAATATGAAATCATAAGTTCATAACCGGTTAACTTTTTCTTCTTCTTCTTTTTTTTTTAAACACAACATATAAAAAACAAAGTTCAACACAACATATAAAAAAAAAAAATAAGAAAAAACTTCAATAAAACATATAAGAAAAGTTCAACACAGCATATAGAAAAAAATAAAAAAAAAATGTTCAAATAAAACATTAAATGATACAAATAAAACATTAAAACTGCGAGATAGAGAGAGTCAGAGAGAAAGAGGCGACAAGAGAGAGACGGTCCAGAGGTAGAGTTTGTAAAGAGGGACGGCCGATGGCGTGAGTGAGATAGGGAAGGAGAAGAGAATAAGATGAAAATCCCTACCCTAACCCTTAATACATTTTTCTCTCAAAACTGATGTTGTTTTGATGTAAAATTCATTCTTATTATTATTAATATAAAATAGACAATATATGTATATATATGATTAATGATTTAAATTATTATCATATTTACTTATAGTCTTTTCTTTTTTTTTTAATTGAACTTATTATCTAATGATAATGCTCAAACTCCTAAGTCCTAAATTCCTAATGATCTAATAGTCATACACTCATACTTAAATTATATAATCATATTATCTCACAAATCACAAATCACAATTTATATTAATATGACAAAATTATCTTAGATATAAGAATCTAAGATAATGTGATATATGTTTTCTAAGTATAAAGTATTTAATAATGCTTTGATTCAATTGTGGTTATAGGTAACATATTGTTTAATTTAATTGTAAGTATCATACTATCATTATACATGAATAATATGAATCATATGATTAACTTGTAGACTTATGACTTATGAGTTATGTCATATTATATATATAATTTGTTATTATATAATCAAATGATTGAATGATCAATTGATCATGTGGTATAATCATATAAATTATAGTGATAATATATTAACACTCAATTTGTGGTTTAATTATTGAAAACAAAAATGTGATTTAATCATTAATTATCAATTGATTAAGTTATATGTATAAATATTATTATAATTATAATTATCATTATATCAAAATATATTATATAAAATGCGGTTAGCGGTTATAGTTATTAAACCCAATAACCGTTAACCGCTAGGCGGTTAGCGGTTAGCGGTTAAGCAGTTAAGCAGTTAGCGGTTATAGTGGTTAACAGTTAGCGGGCGGTTAAATAATAGTTAGCGGGCGGTTAAATAACCGCCTTTACACCCTTAGCTTTATGAACCCCTGGATTGTATACGTGATCTTTTGCATGCAGAGATTTTAGCTCTGCAACTTTTGACTTGAATAAAATGACGTAACAACCTCTTTTTCAAAACAAAAAGCATGCCCTAACCCAAATGTTGCCTCATTGTTATCCATAATACATACAAATTCTCTGATGAAATCTTTCAAATGCATCATTAAGATATGCATTTTCATTATATTAATTAACGGAATCGTACGGATTTACTCTTTTGTTTAATGCTAACCAATAATTAAATTGAGTATGGCGCAGTTGATGTGTGACAAAAGAAAGGGCTTTTGCTCCCCCTCAGCTCCCCCTTTTTCCCTTTTTTCTTGTCTTAGGAACTTTTGTACATGGGATTTATATTTGATTATTGGAGTGAAGAAGGAACTTATGGCTGAAATTTTTGGAACTCCAAGGTGGAGAATCCCTCCTAAAGAAAAAAGAGAATCGATCACCTTATAATCTTGTCAATTTGACTTCTCCACTTAATTAATTACCGGCTGATTTACTGTAAAATCTTTAGTGATGAAGAAAATTGAAAACAAGCTTATAAGGAGAGGTTGTCGATAATCTTATATACATATGTTTAAGACTGTACTTAAGCCATGTGAGATATTTAGGATCGTAACATATCACTACTCTTTTGAATCTGACCCTTACGACGGCCCACTCTATTTTATAAGTTGCCCCCTCTGCAGAGACAGATCTGATGGGGGACTGGCAGGGGCCATGGTCCCCCCCAGATCCAAGAAAAAAAAATGGATCTATTTTTATTTTTATTTTTTTAACCGGTCCCCCCCTCCCCCCCCCCCCCCCCCACCCACCCCCCNACGACAGTGACATCGATAATTGTGTGCATTTCTCTCTCTCTCTCTCTCGCTTGTGTTTTGTGTTTTCTCTATGCATTGTGTTTGTTTTAGGGTTTTCGTGGGGGATTTGTAGGATTTTGAGGTATTATTTGGAGATCAATTGTGAATATAAAGTTACTTTTCTCTCTTCTTTTTTGGTCATGGTCATTTTATTTGTCTTTTGGTGGTTTTCATTAGGGTTTTGAGGTTATTTTTTGGAGCTTGATTTGTAAAAATGGTGCTTATTGATGGTTTTTAATTAGTATTATTATTTTTTGGATTTTAGAATTTTGTGGGATCAGTTTTGAACTTTCGGTGGTTAAGGGGTTTTCCTTTTAATATTTTTGATTTAATTTATAGTTTAAGTTTTGAGGTATGTTACATGAAACGGTGTAGTTCCTAGCGTTTTTCAGGTTGTGTGCGTTTTGGGGAAAATGTGAGTCGACTTGTTTGGGTATCTGCGGTTTTTTTTTTTTTTTTTTTGTAGTTACTTTTGGAGAGTTGTGCACAAACCATTTTAGCTAAGTTCAATGGCAAAATTAAGTCACCAAGTGGTTTTTTCTGGGATGATTTGGGGTTTGGGGGGACAATGGACTAAGTAATAGGTCACAGTGCACCTTTTTTGTACTGATGCTGTTAAATTTCTGCGGTTTTAGTTGCATTCACGTGAGAGATATGCTTCTATGCATTATCTTTTCATTCTCCTTACCATCTCTGCCTATTTGGCACATGACAAGTCTTCTTTTTCTATTTTTTTTTTTAATTATAAAATATGTGCCACATAAGCAAAGATGGTAAGAAGAATGAAAAGAGAATGCATAGAAGCATATCTCTTCATGTTATTATTTACATGATAAATGTCTCATCACGATTTTAAATGAAGGGTTATAGCTTTTAAAGTAAAAAAGCTTTGTTTTATGTATATTTAAGTATACACAATGGTACAAATGCAATGATTTTTATAATTAATGGGTTTTATTTACTTTGATGAACATTGAACATGATCTTTTTAGGTGAACAAGACCTTCGTATGTTTATCTTTTTGCTAAAACTAAATTGAAGCTAATTTTATTTTTATATGTTATTTTTATGTATTTTAAATTTATACCACGGTCCATGTAAAAAAAAAAATAATAAAAATAAAAATTACACCACGGTCCCCCCATCAAATGTTCTGGATCCGTCCCTACCCCTCTGTTACTAGAACCTGAGATATGGTGCTTGACTTTGATACCAAATAATACAAGCTTTGGATAAAACTCATATTTAAAAATCGGCTTAGAGGATCGGAGGAAGGGTACTTGAGAGCTTTTATATATGCACGGTTTAGTTATATAGGACACCTATGATTGTAATAAATCTCAACATAAACCCTGATCCCTCTCTTAAAGTTGAAGACCTCATTTCTCAACATAATGACCCAACTACGGATTGGAAGATCACTCTGCTAATCTCAAATTTCTTGGAACACTTACCTCCTTCAAGACCTGGTTAGTCTTCAAGATTTAGCTGAGTGCAAACTTTTGCATTCATAATCTAATTTGATGGGCTGCTTCAACCATATTCTTTAGTAGCATTTTCAATAACATGTTTCTTTCACTCGGTACTGGAAAGGATTTGACTTAGAAAGATGTTTCGCTATGCAATTTTATTTGTACTTTATTCTCATATGTAAAATTAAAAGTTTTTAAGGGGTGGTTAAATCGAGTAATGGCCTTATCTTATGAAACAGAAATCACTAATTTGAATTATCCTCTCATTGTGTGCGTGTCTATATATATATATTAAACAAAATAAAGACAAAAATCTGAAAAATACCCTGTATTTGACAACAAATGCACCTATCACTAAAAATAAAATAAAATAAAATTTCTGACCTAAATTTTTTGACGTTTTTAACTGTTTGACATGTCAGAAAATTTTTCTAACTTGTATTTTCTGACGTGTTTGGCAGGTGAGAAATGCAATGGTTAGAAAAAAAAAATTTGGCACGTCAGAAAATTCTGACTTGCTAGTCAGGAAATTGTCTATTTAAAAAAAATAATAATGAATCAAAATATTTTTTGACATGCTAAAATTGTCACTTTAAAAAATTGTGGCTGCCATTTTAACACATCAAAAATTTTTGATGTGTGATTTTGGCATGTCATAACGTCAAAAAAGGGCAAAAAAAAAAAAAAAAATGGCAAGAAGGGAAAACAACGTCCGATATTTTCTGGGGTTTGCTAGGGGTTCTCTCTCTAGTGTTCTTCTAACATTCTCTCAGTCTTACGTAAAATATGATTTAAGAAAAAATAAAATTGTAGTACCGTTTTTTTGCCAACAGATTAATTTTTATGAGTTAATATTTAGGTTCTAATGCTTTAAAACTTGTTTTTGGATTCAAAACTAAAACCTAAGGGTGGAAGGTTAACCCTTTAGGGATGGTATCACCCAAAATGGATTTGATCATCCTAAATTTAGTGTTAATGCCTCAATTTTGGTACTAATGCCTCAAATTTGATGCTAATGCTTAAAAAAACAAGTAGTGGAAGCTACTAAATTTTTATTTTTTCTTAAATCATGTTCTACGTAAAACTAAGAAAACGCTAGGAAAACACCGAAGAAAAAATCCCTAACATTTTTCATATTTTCTTACCTTTCAAAAATTGAAAGGTCAGAAAATGTGGGGTTTCTTTTTCTGTAGTAATATATCCCCTTCCCCCAATCGCCAATTCCATGTTAAAACCATCCCTCTCACTCTTACAATAACTCACCACAATGGACGAAACCACCACCACCACCCCTCTCCTCCCAGCCCCATGGCACCACCGCCTCCGCCTGAAGACCACCCTCTCTTCGGAGCTCTCCGGCGCCGTGGGAGACCTTGGCACCTTCATCCCCATCGTGCTCACCCTCACCCTCGTCTCCCACCTTGACCTCGGCACCACCCTTGTCTTCACCGCTCTCTACAACGTCGCCACCGGCCTCCTCTTCGACATCCCCATGCCCGTCCAGCCCATGAAGTCCATCGCCGCAGTCGCCGTCGCCGAGTCCCCCCACCTCTCCGTCCCCCAAATCGCCGCCGCAGGCCTCTCCACCGCCGCAGTCCTCCTCTTCCTCGGCTGTACCGGCCTCATGTCCTTCCTCTACCGCTTTCTCCCCCTCCCCGTCGTTCGCGGCGTCCAGCTCTCTCAGGGCCTTTCCTTCGCCTTCTCCGCCATCAAATACATCCGCTACGACCAAGACTTGGCCACTTCCAAGTCCGGAGCCCCTCGCCCCTGGCTCGGCCTCGACGGTCTCCTTGTCGCTCTCGTCTCTCTCCTGTTCCTCGTGCTAACTACTGGCGCCGGTGACAAACATCACGAACATCACGAATCCGAACGCGAGTCCTCTCGGCGTCATCGCGTGTCCAGGAGATTACAGCTTCTCTCTGCTATTCCTTCAGCGCTCACCGTGTTCCTGATCGGGTTAGTTCTGTGCATTCTTCGCGACCCTTCGGCTTTCAAGGGACTTGAGTTTGGTCCATCTAAATTAAGTTTTGTAAAAATTACGTGGGAGGATTGGAAGATCGGGTTTCTTCGCGCAGCGATTCCACAGATCCCATTGTCTATACTGAATTCCGTGATCGCGGTGTGCAAGTTGTCCGGTGACTTGTTCCCCGACCGCGAGGCCTCGGCGATGAAGGTTTCTGTCAGCGTCGGGATTATGAACTTCGTCGGATGCTGGTTTGGAGCAATGCCGGTGTGCCATGGCGCCGGCGGGCTTGCAGGGCAGTACAGATTTGGGGGGAGGAGCGGTATGTCAGTGATTTTTTTGGGAATAGGAAAGTTGGTTCTTGGATTGGTGTTTGGGAATTCGTTTGCGAGGATTTTGGGTCAATATCCAATTGGGATTCTTGGGGTGCTTTTGCTTTTCGCTGGGATTGAGTTGGCTATGGCTTGCAGGGATATGAACACAAAGGAAGAGTCTTTCGTGATGTTGCTCTGTGCAGCGATTTCTTTGACAGGTTCTAGCGCTGCTCTGGGCTTCGGCTGCGGGATTTTGCTCTTCTTGCTGCTGAAATTGCGGCAAATGGAGTGTTCCACTCTTGGCTTTCTCAAATCTGAATCTAAATCATCGATCGATGATGAAACTGCTAGCATCATCCCCTAGTATTATCAGTGTTTGATACATAAAAATAGCAGCTTTAGTGTGTGATTTCTCAGCATTATTTGAGTTATTTTGATGATTACGTAATGTAAATTAGTTTATGTAGGACTATGTATTTCTTAGTATTTTCGATTCAAATAGCGGTCTGGGTTTATGTTATGACCAGTTCCTTAAACTGTGGTTCAGAGCAATCATGCAAAGAGTACCAGCTTGTTAAAGGAGCCATATATATACAGATTTCAGTGCCTTAGGGAGGTGGACCTTGTCAAAGAGGAAAAAAAAAGAAAAAAAGGCAGCACCAAAAGAGCAAGACATAAATCTGTTGGCGCTTTCTATGTGTTGCAGCAGTGGATGTAGTCAAAGACGAAAAACATAGCATTTGTACACGTGTTGTACCATTAATGAGGATTTAATCCAAGGATATGGCTCACTCTTCAAAGCTCTGGCTACCTCTGGCTGTCTGGTTAAGGATTCCATTTTGTATTCCAAACGAATTGATGTAAAGATCCTGCTAAATGCTTCTAATTTTGATCCCTAAATAAATGGTAGTCGAGTGCCAACACCTTTACATCATGGCTGAACCAAGGGAAGGAGTCTTAACTTTTCATCATGGGTGAATGTTGCATATAAAGCTTTGACTTCACCACTTTGATTTTGTTGGAGTGTTTTCAAGTCCAAGAATTTGATACCTCAGCGATTTTTTTCATGGCTAAGCTCTGAAGGGACTCAATGTACGGTAGTGAGATTCCTGCAACACAAAAGCAATGTCAGTGGGCCTCCGATAATTGGGCCGAAGACCATTTGATGCTTAAGTTAATATATTTATTTTTGTGTAAGAAAAATAATGAAAATTTGCCTCTAATTGTCCATGAATCAGTGTGTATGTGTTGAGAAAGGTATGTAAAAAATGAGAGGGAGAAATGGTCGTTAGAGAAAGAGGGAGATGAGGGTTTCTGGGAGTTCCTCCAAGAGCGTAAGACGTGTGTGGGGAGGAAGAAGAATCAAAAGAAGACCCATTCTCCTTCTCTTTCCTCTTTTTATCTAAAGATGCAAAAAAATGTGGACACGTGTCATTTGGTGAGTGAGTATTGACATATTGTAAATAAGTGTAAAATGAAATGGGGCTCACAAGGGATATTGTCTCCCCAACAAATTTGGATATTGTGTTAAATTATTATTATTTGAACAAATTAGACAGATAAAAAGAAAGAAATTTAATTATTTAATTAATATTTTAACATTTTGTACTAGTTATTTAAAAAAAAAAAAACTACAAAAGCTAGTCTTGAAACTTGCCTATATTGAGCTTAGGCTGCGGTGAATGAAGTACAGAGTTTTAGGCCCAAGTTCGAGTTTAGGATGTGAATTGAATTGCGATAAGCTTAGCTCAATTGCAGATTTTCCCAAATTAAACAAGCATATTTGCACATATTTACTGTAATGCTCCCAAATCTAGCTTTGCCTAGTCTGATAGGGTTACTCGCGATTACCTCAATTTAGCTAATTAGTAGTTAAATGGGGAAACGCCCCTCTAAACATATAAGAGTTAATGCATAAGAAGGTAAAATAATATAAGAAATTTATTAATCATTAAAGGAACAAGTATAATCTTCAATACGTGGAATACAGAGCGACTAATGGAAATAATAATTTAAGCAAACTTGATAACAATGTGAAGATCTTTTCTTAAGCAAAGTCCATAGTGGCAATTGTGACACTCTCAGGTTCTAGGAACAAGTTTCCTACAAGATGTAATAACTGCATAAGTCTAACGACTTAGTAAGTAAACCTCACAGTTGGGTACGACATGAGCCAATTATCATTAAGCAAAAATAAACGTTTAGCGTTGGTAAATATTTGAAAGGGGTGTTGTCTTTGTTAATACACCATAAAATATCGTTTTGTTGAGAGAAACGGGTGTACTTCCAACGACAATCGCCTAGGTATTTTTAATGCAGAAAACTACTATTTTGTAAGTCATAACTATTATATATGGTTTACCCAAGATATTATCTATTCTCAATAAGGTTGGCACTGTCCTGATGGACCTTTAATACAATGCCAATGCCCTGACTATTATACGCTACCATCCATAACACTAGCAGCTCGAATGAGTCCGACTTCGGGTGGCCCACACTACTAATTATGTATGTTCTGTAGTGACCTGCCCGTTAGGACTGCGCCAGTCACGAAATAACCATTGGATACAAGGCCCATATAATACATTCATACATAGTTTGACTATAGAATCAAGTATATATCGTAAGTTCATGACCATTATACAACACGTACTAATATACTATGTCATACAATGTATCTTATCAACTAGTTATTAAAGTAGTTACCAAGTTGTACAAGATATAGGCATGCTCATTTCATACGTGTGTTCAATCAGCTGACATATCACATGTTTTTAAGGAAAGTGTTCGTAAGTATTTACTTACCTCATGCACTCACTCAAGTCCTTCAACATCATGAATCTCTATTATAACGAAATACGATAGATTGTTATACGCAGTACTGGATAACTTTTAGGTCCTATCTAATGAAAAGGGGATGTTAAAACCTTAAGATTACACATCTAGAGCTAAAGGCGAATGCCTTGCTCCCTGGGCGAACACTCGGGCTCGAGAGCGAACGTTCGACCAGTGAGTTAAGACTCTCGGCTAGAACTCCAAACTATGTTTTTAGGCTTCTATCTAAACTGAGAGTTGATATATTTCATCCTAGGCTACTAATTGACACATGCAACATAACACATCATGCTACTCCAGGCAGTAAATGACGGATTTAAAATTCTTTAAAACATTATTGGTGTTTGTAAGGAAATAGGTACTAGAACTTGTCAAAACATCTTTAAAACTTGCAATACTAGTAACAACAATAAATAGACAGGAGGGAAGGGTTAGGAGATTACCTTAGAAGATAGCAAAAGTCCCAATCTTCCTTCCTTCTCTCTCTAAGTCACTTTTCACACTAGGGTTAAGGTTTTTCTGAACTTAGGGGAGGCTGAGGGTCGAAGGGCATGGTTTATACAAAGACTTGTGGTGTGCCTTGCTTTGAAAAGGTGGAGAATTGATTAAAATTGCTTTTTAGAGTATTAGCGAACATTCGAGTACTATTTTGGCGAATGTTCGGGTACTATTGCACGTTGGATACAAGGGTTCAAGCATATGTTTTTGGGTATTGCTTACTAGTTCAAAGACTGGTCAACGAACGCTCGTGGAGGTCACCCTAGCATATGTTTGCACTATAGGTCAAGTGTGTACGTTCCGATGGTCCCCCTAATGTACGTTCGGTCAATGAGGGGTGTTTTTGGGTTTTGTTTTAAAAAAAGCTCAAGGGGATGGGCTACTAAGAAAGGATTTTAGTCTTTCAGTTTATGAAACCTTGTTTTATTAAAATATCAACCGTTTTTGTAGTAAGTAATCTTTTCAAAACGAGTGTTTTGTTGGGATATTACATTTATGGGCGTGTAGCCTTTGGATGGAGTAATGAAAAAAGAAATACTCATATTTTCTCTGTATTATTTTAAAATTAATGCAACTTTTAAAATTATTATTATATTACAAATCTAATGAAAATTTCAAAAATCATTAACATGTCATTTAGCATTACTCCTTTTGGAGGATATTCAAATATAATTTGATCACTACGAATAAATGGAACAAAGTTTCTTTTTAAGAAGATTTGGTATCACGGTTTTCGATAAAATGCACAAAACATAAGAAACATATGTCAAAGGAGCAGTGATATCCTTACAAGTTACAATTGGCGTGCATGAACAGTAACACGCCAGTTGTATGGACAACTATTAATTAATATAAAATAATATTAAAAAATTTGATAAACAGTAATTTAAAAAAAAATAGTAGTTGTCCGTACAACTGGCGTGTTACTGTTTATGCACGTCAATTATAAGGATATCACTACTCATGTCAAAGCCATAGTTTAGTTTGTCTAATAAAGTGACTGGAAAAATATAGAATGATTGGTAGAATAGAAAGTTAGGCATCTATCATCCATGACCCACGAGACCTCCCAAACCCATTCGAAACTCTCTCCATCCTCCCAAAATACCCTTTAATATTGTTCACCTTGTACTCAAGAGGTAAAGGTCATTATCGTAAGAAAGGAAAAAAGACCCAACAAAACATCAAACACTTCAAAGGGCAAAGTTTTGGAGCTTCAATTTGTCTACAATTTTTTTACAAGTTATTAATATTTGGAGCATATTATTAGAGCTTAATTACGATAGTCACTCACTTTTTTTTTTTATAACAAATCTCAGCATCGGGTATCAATAGCCGGACTCAAAACCCGACTACTTTACATTATTTTTCTGAATACAAGAAAAACTGAGCGGATCCGACCGGTACCCACCCCTACATTATATATATATTGTGGTAGTAGTAAGTCGTTGATTAACCACCATGACTTTGATACTCATTTGTTGGGAGATAAAGCGATCATGGAGTTTTTACTAAGAGTACATTAATATACATAATTGAATACAACTCTAGCCCAAAAGCCTAAGCTAATGGGCTAAGGTCCACCTAGGTATATTAAGCACTATTTTTTATTTTTTATATATATTTTTTCAATGTGGAATACAACACTCATAAATGCAATCACAACAATATATAATCATATAGACCGATTTATAATTTTTTTTCTTGAATATTAATAATAATTAGGGGTAATTTCACTTAACCCTCCTGAACTTACGCGCCTTTTGCAAACACCCCCCCAAAGTTAAAAAACTCTTACTTTGGTGTATCCAACTTCTAATTGCTTTCAATTTTCCTCTTCCGTTAGAATTTTCTGTGAAATCCTAACTGATCCAACCAAAATTACCCATTTATCCCCCACTCCAAAACTACGTCGTTTTGGGCCCCAAAACTACACCGTTTTGGGCTTCAAAACGACATCATTTTGACTGTTTTATCATTATTATTTTTTTAAAAAAAAGGGAAAATATAAAAAATTAAAAAAAAAAAAAAAAGAAAAAAGAAAGGGAGAAGGGAATTGGGGGTGGCTCCAGCCACCCCCTAGGCGGTGGAAGGGAATCGGGGGTGGCTCCAGCCACCCCCTAATCGTGCTTCGTCACCTTCAAGCACGTCGACGGCGCTCTCGTCGCCCTCAAGGAGGCCAGCAAGCGGATCAATGGTCGCGTCACAGTCACGCAGCTCACCACCGTTGGGAACACCGGCGGAAACACGAACAGCAACACCGCCGACTTGGCGATGTGCAAGATCTACGTTTGGGAGGTGCCGCATGACATGTTGCCGGATAAGCTCTTGTCCCATTTCTCGTCGTATGGGGAGATCGAAGAGGGGCCACTTGGGTTCGACAGGTTCACCGAGAAGTCGAAAGGGTTCGAGCTATTCTCCAGCGAGGCTACAACGGGACCTCGCCCTTCGAGGGGTTCCCACCAACGCACGTTAGCTCCCTCCTACGCCGCCAAAGGATCAAAGGGTGGGGCTCAACCGGCGCCATCTTCGACCACCTAATCGAAAAAGTCAAGCCCCGCACCATCATTGAGGTGGTTTCGCGTCGGCAATTCACATGGCCGGGATGCGAAGAAAGGGAAGCAAGGTGGGCCGCTGGGTCAGCCTGGGCTCGATGGGGTTCAGGGCTAGGTTGGGGCTACTGGGAACGACGGTATGCGGATGGGCATGGCGGAGGGTGGGCCGCCAAAGGGTCATCACCGGCCGTAGGGGGTGGCCCTGATTTCATTCCCTTATTATTTTTTTTTTAATTTTAATTTTTATATTATCCTTTAAAAAAATTTATTAAAACGGTCAAAACGACGTCGTCGGTGTAGTTTTGAAGCCCAAAACGACGTCGTTTTGGAGTGAGGGATAAATGGGTAATTTTGGTTGAATCCGTTAGGATTTCACAAAAAATCCTAACGGAATGGGCAAATTGAAAGCAATTAGAAGTTGGATACACCAAAGTGAGAGTTTTTGAACTTTGAGGGGGTGTTTGCAAAATGCGCGTAAGTTCAGGGGGTTAAGTGAAATTACCCCTCATTATTATCATGATTGATGGAAAACCCCATGTCTTAGCCGATCATCTATTTAAATATATTTAAAATAATAATAATAAAAAAAAAACTAAAAAATAAATTAATAATCGTAGTTCCGTGCCTAGACCTTTCGGTCAGCTTGATACTCGTCAATGGGACACATTTTCACTATTGTTATACATAGATACTTCTCTCACTAGCTGGCAGAGCTGCAGTTGGCAAGAAACAAATTTTTTTTTTTTTTTTTTTTTTTTTGAAATAGCAAGAAACAAATTTTAGTTCATTGCATATCAATATCAATTAATTGAGGAGTAACTTCACTCAATTAAACCGTTGAATTATCATGTGAGTTGACATACAAACTTTGAAACCTTTCAATTTAGATCCCTAAACTTTCAATTGAAATCAATTTGAACAATTTCGTCAATTATTTTCGTTAAAACCCCAAAAAAATTACAAAATTACCCTTCAATTTTCTTTTTATTAAAAAAATTGAAAAAAAATGGATTTTTTTTTTAATTTTTAATTTGAAATTAAAGGTAAATTTAAAATTTTATAAAAAAAATTAGGGGCATAAACGTAATTATATCACTTTTAACGTTTAAAATTTGATGGAGGAGTTTAAATTGATTGCAATTAAAAGTTTAGGGGCCAATTAAATTGAGAAGTTTCAAAGTTTAGAGGTATATCAAATCGTATGGTAGTTTAGGGGCTTAAAGTGAAGTTATCCCATTAAATATTAATCTCTCAAAACCATATCGTTTAACTCCAAATTCCAATTGTCTGAACTAGAAGGAAACGAATAATTATCTTTTGATCTTTTTCAAGAAAAGAAGAACTCAACAAATTGAAAGTGTATGGAACCATTAACCATAGCACACATTTTTTCGAAAGCATATATGCTTGATACTTGGCTTGACAAGGAGATAAAAACATAAACTAAGTACAGTTTTATCGGACCAAAAAAGGTAAAAAATAAAAAAAAGGTGAAAAATAGTTTCTCCTGCTCATCGATCAAACTTGAGTCAGAAAACAAGTTGATTATACACTTAACAGAAGTGTGTAACACATTTGATTCCTGACTTGACAATTGGTATATGAATATATAGTTCAAACATCCTAAATTCCTCGAGCAACAGTTTCCATGTCTCTGCATATATATATAGAGTTTACTGCTTGAACAATAATTAATGTTTTCATACCAATACTAAACCTGTTTGTTTGTGGTGCACACTCGCCATGGCTGGAATGGAGCATGTTATATCTGTGGAAACTGATGAAACATGCAGAGGCAACGACCAACCAATTATTGTTGCTGACGAGACCCAATGGTCGAGTATTGAAGTCCCAGTCAGTCGACTCAGTCCCTGCAGGGAGCAGTGGTTGGAGCAATTAGAGAAGGCAGGAGAAGACAGAGCACCAAATGAAGCAGAGAAAACTGGACCAAAGATACAAATGGCTCCGTTTTTGCTGCGAGAGCACCCAAATGTGGCCAAGTATTTTGAGCCAAGGGTGATGTCGCTCGGTCCTATCCATCATCACGGTAAGCCAAAGTACAAGAGAGCAGAGAAGTACAAGCTTGGATTGGCAAACAAGTTCGTCAAGGAGAGCCGTAAGACAGCTGAAAGTTTGTACAAAAAAATTGAGGAGAAAATCAAGCAACTGAGGGAGTACTTCGATGAGGAGGTGACCAAGAAGTATGAGGACGAGTACCTCGCCAGGATGCTATTCGTGGACGGGTGTGCTGTATTACAATTCATATACTATGGAATTGAAGACAAATTAAAAGATGTGAAAATGAAAAACGATCAATCACGCTTTTGGATGGATGACTTGTTCTTGTTGGAGAATCAACTTCCTTATCAACTCCTCGAGGATTTGATGGAGTTGAGCGACAAGAAAGAGAATTTGCACAAGTCCATCGACATTTTAACTGGAGTGCTTGCAGGTTACGATGATCCTGAAAAGACCAGCGCAGATCAAATGCCGGCCCATCTTCTCGATCGCCTGCGAACAAAACTCCTTGTCATGCCCAACAGTCCTGCTCGGGCTGCTGAAACAGGGTGGGCTTGGAACTTTTCTCTCAAGGTGCGGGACCTTAGAGCAGCAGGAATCCAATTGAAGCGTAGTAAAACTAGTTCCTTGACAGACGTATCTTTTGATGACAGATTCCCTGGATACCTTTATCTTCCTCCAATAGTGGTGGATGAGTCAACGGGGCCCATTTTCATGAACTTGACAGCCTATGAGATGTGCCCAGATTTCGATAATGACTTCGGCGTCACCTCTTACGTATGCTTCCTTCGTTCACTCATTAAACATCCCGACGACGTGAAGGAGCTAACCAAAGCGCACATACTCGACAACTTCCTTGATAACGAAGAAGTGGCTAAACTCTTCAATGACATAGCCACTGACTTGGTGCCTAATCCCGAAATATATGGCTATGTCAAAATGAACATTCAGAAGTGCTACAACAATAATATATATCATATTCTTATTAAGTTGAAGACCTGGATAGCTGAGGTCATTTACGACCATTTCAGCAGCCCCTGGGCAATAGTGGGTTTGCTTGCCGCATCATCAGCACTTGTTCTAACCGCCATCCAGACTTGGTATACAGTCTACCCTCCCCCCTACCCCTGAGATGTACTTGGATCTCAAGTACATCCATCTCCATGTGGTTCCATCTATTTCCTTTTGCTTTAGTGCTTGCATGTAAAATAAGTCGGAGTGATCGAATGTATCTTATACCTTATTTATTGATGCGATGTGTTCGATTTTTTATTTTTTGAAATAGTAATGTGTATGAATTGAGAATAAACATACATACATAGCTTAGTTTAGGAGCCAAGTTGATTGCAATTGAAAGTTTAGGAGCAAAATTGATTAGAATATCGTCATTTGTGTCGTCCATACATAGCTTAGTTTAAATATGAGAATATTTCATTCAATATGTACTTCCCGTTTCTTTTGACATAAAATAGTTTTTAGGAAAATGATTTTCGTATTTTACGGTATTTAGTGCGACGTAAAATAATAATCAGCGGAAAACATTTTTCCTTTGACCGAAAATTCTTCTTTAATTTTTGAAAAATGGTTTACGACCGATTTTGAGCATCTCATTCTCAAATTGATGTACCTTGTCAAGACTCGCCTAGGACCCTGCCGAGACTTGACTCGGACCCGCCCGAGACTTGTCCGTGACTTGATTGAGACGCGTCTAGGACTTGCCAGGAATTGACAGGGAAACGACCTGGACTTGATCGAGACCCGCTCAGGACTTGATCGGGACCCACTCATGACCTACCCGGGACTTGACCAGGGGCTACCCGAGACTTGACCGGGACCTACCCAGGACCTGCCCGAGACCTGATCGGGACCTGTTGAGACTTTACAAGGACCCGCCCGAGACCTGTCTAGGACCTGATCGGGACCTGTCTAGGATTTGACCGGGACTTGTTCGGGTCTCAAGCGGATCCAGGTCGGGTCTCGATCAAGTCCTTGGCAGGTCTCGGGAAAGTCCCCGACGGGTCCCAGTAAAGTCCTAGCGGGTCCTGGTCAGGTCCCGGGCTGGTCTCAGGCGAGTCCCAGGAGGGTACTGGGTAGCTCCCTGGCTGGTCACGGGTAAGTCTTGGACGGGTCCCGATCAAATCCCAAGCGGGTCCTGTTAAAGTCTTGGGCAGATCCCGGTTAAGTCCTGGGAGGGTCCCGGAGGGGTCTTAGGACCTACTCGTAAATTTAGAGTTTAATATAATTTAATGAATATATATATTATGACTTTTCGTATGAGCTAAACACCGTAAAATGTTTTCCAAAAAGTAATTTTTCAGGAAATTATTTTATGTTGAAAATATTTCATGATGAAAACCATTTTACGTCGAAAGAAATAGGGCCTTAGTTTTGCAATTTAAGCAAATCACGAAGGACATCTGCAAATGGTTGAAATATTTTTTTATGAGAAATGCTAAGTGTATTAACTTTTTAATTAACAAATGCTTACTAAACTGAAGTGTAACTTATTCATTGGAGAAAAACAAAACAATTAATTAAGATAAATGTAACGAGTACCAATAAATGATCTATACATATCTGTTAGCTAGTAAAAGAATTAGTACCCCTAACATTTTTCATTCTTTATTGAGCTATCATGACTAAGTGTGAAAATGCGGATGCAGTTATTAGTAATTAATTTTCGCATCCGCAAAATGCGGACAATCATTTTTGGTATTCACATCCATGCGATTATTGTAGTTAATAAATATAGTTATTATCCACTGTCAGCATCGTACAATTACTATCCGCATTCGCGCGGTTATATATTGCGATTAATAAATGCAGTTATTATCCGCATATGAAGTAATGAGCGTTTTGGACCTTGAAGTTATAATTCTCACTTCTAGTAAATACAAAAAATGCATTATCTATAGTTAACAACTTAACACTATTATTCATATCACATTTGCTAATCATTTTGCCATGAACTTTTCATCTCATACATTATTTAGCTTACTGTATCATATGTCTGTAGTTGGTGATAGGAAAAAAATTTGAAAGAATAATAATAATAAAGGAATAACATATATAAAGCGATTAAATTAGAACAAAGAAAAAAGGTTTTCCAGTAGTGAAATTTAACAACATTATAAATCTAGCAAATATAGAAAACATAAATAACAAATCTAACGAACATTAAAAAAAAAAGAAAAAAACATAAAATTATCAAATCCAAAAGGACTACGTTAGTGAATTTAATTATATATATATGTATATATATATTTTTTTAAAATTTATAATTATATGTTATATATAAAGAGTGTTAACCATTTATTATGCATGAAATGTGTTAACCATTTATGTGTTATACTGCAAATTGATTAATAGAAGTTCTCTAAAATTACTTGTTAAAGCCGGTTGGTCATATCGAAAATGCCAACAATTAGGTCTAACTAATGAGTAATCACGTCGATTTAAAAAATTATAAAATATTATTAAAAAAAGAAATGAATAGTATTTTTTTTAAATTATATTTTTTTTAAATCGGCGTGAGTGATTGTTTACTCATGCCGGTTGTTGATTTATCATTACTCATAACTAATAAATAGATTATCTCAATCGATGGAGTAGTGCTATTGGGCACACAGGTGTGAATGAACAGTTTTCACGCCGGTGGCGTGACACAAGCCACGTTCGCCTTTAAAAAAAATAGGAAAAAAAATGACAGTTTTTCTCCAACTGAGTTGAAGGAATTTTTTTCAATCCAGTCTATAAAAGTGACATGTATTCTTTTTTTTAATGATATGTGAGATGTAAATGAGTTTTTAATAAAATTTATTCAAACTTTGTTCCTATTATTAAAAAAAATATGTGCATTTCACATGTTTAAGGGATACATGTCACTTTTATAGACTAAGTCAAACGAAATAACTTTTTCCAAACAAAAATTGCTTGTTTTCGTCAAATTTCATTTACTCCC
>CM017321.1:25684339-25694898 GCA_006937295.1 Carpinus fangiana
TGTAATTTTGAGATCACATTGTGATCTTTTATGTTTGTGTCATCCTCAAACAATGTGTAATTTGTTTATGGTTGAGGGAGAACAATGTCTTATTTTGTACCACTTTTGTAATTGTGTAAGCTAATCTAATGTGTTAAGTTATTTTGTAATTGTGTAACCTAACATATTGTGTAAGTTATTTTGCAAGTTATTTTGTAATTGTGTAATTATTTTGTGTTTAGTTTACATGAATTGAGTGTATATAATGCCTTAATTCATAAAGTCAACTTTTTACCAACAATTTTTAACCGCAAAAATTTTTGTATATCACAAACACATTCAACCTAACCAAATGTGCTCACTTTGCCAATCACGTCCGAAATGTCCAAACATTTTCCACACTTTTTTTAACCTCAAAACATTCAATGTATATCGCAAACACATTCAACCTAACCAAATGTGCTCACTTTGCCAATCACAAAATATGTCCAAACATTTTCCACACTTTTAACCACAAAACCTAATTCCAACCACATAAATTGTCATATTCTAAACCTAATTTCAATCGCATAAATTGTTCTTATAGACTACATATATTGTTATCACACTAACAAATTAACAACAAACTGTTACATAGCAAAACATGAAGAAAAAAAACGAGGCTAAATGTCCATATGTCCAACACTTTATGGCTTCCACCCTGGATTCGTTCGCTTTCTCTTGGCTTTCATAATTTGAACACCCTTCACTATAGTTGTCACAATGCATTTTCCTGCCAACTTAGAACCAGCAGCTGCAGCACTTCCTCCTCCGACACCACTGGTAGTTGCAGCACCACCTCTTCCTGCACCACTAGTAGCTGCACCACCAGCACCACCAGCACCACCTCTGCCTACACTTCTGCCTCCACTAGTTTGGAATGCAAATCCCCCTAGTTCTAGCCCCTCTAGGTCCACCACCAACAATCTTCCATCCAGTTCCACCACCTCTAGTTTTAGGTCATGTACGTGGAGGATTAGTTGTAGTAGGGGCCTCTTCAGTTAGGTCAATATGTATAGGAGGCCTTGTACCAGTACAACGGAAAATGCCTCTAATCCTATCAGATGCACAAGTCCTTGATGAAGGACCTGCTATGACCATTTGATCAAGTTCATCAATGTCCATATCTTCCATTCTGGCCCATGCTGGTGGTAAGACTATTCCTCCACCGAATTGAGATGCATTTGCAGGATCAATGTCAGGACTAACAGCAACTGGAGGTGTTACTCCTCTTCTAGGTTGAAAGCCAGGGGGAGGTGTGTGCTCTCTTTCATCTACAAGTCTGGGGATTACAAATGGATGTCGAGCATGTGTAGCTCTCTGTTTCTCCTTACCCTTCTACAACAAAAACAAATTTAACAAAACAGTCAAACGTTATGTATTAGGGTTGAGGTGCATGCTTGTGTATGGTGCATAATTAAAGAGGGCTACCATATAATTAAATACCTTGAGTGTCGTGCATGCTTGTGGACCACCACTGCCACCACTTGGTTTATTCTTGTTGGTCAAGTCCTTTTTTATTGTAAAGAATACAAAATAAAACAAACAAAAGAGGGGTTATTTTTTACTCAACACAGCAAATGCAACCAAAAGTAGGTGGTATAAGATACCTTCAATGCAGCGGGTGAGTTGCTGGGACCACCACTTGGTGCATTCTTCTTTGTCAAGTCCTTCTTCATTGTTAACAAAGCAAAACAAAATAAACATTTTAGCATTCACCATCATTTGCATGTCAAAGGAATGATAGCTATTGTAAAGTCAATACATTAAACAAAGCCATTAAAAAATTAACAGTACAAAGTTAAACAAATTTATACCTTACGCACAACTCGTGTCTTGCATTTGCCCGTAGTTTTAGTACTTGAACCAGCACTTTGTGACTGCATAAAAAATGGCCGAAAAATGTTAGCATATTCATCAACATAATCATAACCAAGTCCTTTCAATTTAATTTAGAATATTATACAGCAATGATAGGCTTCAAGAACACTTACAGTTGTCGAAGTCACATTCAGTGGACAGCTCCTCTTATTGTGCCCTAAGCCAGTACACTTCCCACATCTCATGATTGCTCCAAATTTTCTCATTCTATGTGGATTTTTGGGGTCCCTACTCTCACCAACACCCCTCATCCTCAACCTCTTTGGCCTCCTAGGGGTCACTCTACAGGTAGGTGGTTCCAAACGATCATGTCTGGTCTTTATCCATTGCTCCTCACTAGGCATTGGGTAAATGATTGGTGCATATGCCTTTTTGTACGTCTCAATTGTGTAGCATTCATCAACATAGTCCTCGGGATTCCCACAATCATATAGTACAGAAGCAAATGCATGGGGACAGGGGATTCCAGTGACTTCCCACTGCCTGCAACCACATACCCTTTTGCGTAGGTCCACCACATACTGTTTGTTATTGGGAACAGTGACCTCAAACATTCCCTCACCAGCATAATCTGCTATACAGTCCATTGCCACCAACCCAACTGCCTCCAACTTCTCCACAATTCTAGGGCACAATCTACAGGTCAACTTCTCAATTCCTTCTCTCTTAGCCTGATATCTCCTCAACAATTTTTTTCTTATCACTTTCAACATTGTTAAAATAGGCTTGTCACGTGCCTTGAGAATATATGAGTTGAAACACTCACATATATTATTCACCAACAAATCACATCTTGAATATTCATTAAAGTATGCCAGGGACCACCCACTAGGGTCAATCTTCACCAAGTAGTTGTAGGCAGCCTCACTAAGTTTCTTCAATTCTTCCATACAAGCTGTAAACTCGTGTGGTGTGTACGCAGTTGCTGCAGCCCACAACTTCTCCTTCAACGCCAATCCTTTATGCCCTTCTAAGTCCCAAAATTTGGCATATAAATGTCGAACACAAATTCTACGATCCGCCATTGGAATAACAGTATCTAAAGCTGGCATAAGACCCTACAAAACAAATTCACAATGCATGAAAAAAAATCAGAACTTACCAGTAGCAATTGAATTTTATTTAATTGAAATATACAAATATTCACCACAATTACATCTAACACATCTTACCTTTTGTCTATCCGAGATGAACGTTGGTCTACAACCCCGTTCATATACTCTAAGATCGGACACAAGGGTCTCCAAAAACTATGTCCAGGACTCTCTGTTCTCAGCTTCAACAACACCAAATGCAATAGGATACATATTGTTATTTCCATCCCGTCCAACCGTAGCCAAGAGTTGTCCCTTGAAAGGACCTTTCAAGAAGCATCCATCCACCCCAATAACAGGCCTACAACCATCCAGGAACCCCTTCTTCATTGTAGCAAGAGAAAAATAGAGTCTCCCAAATTTTGGAGCCGCATGTGGGTCTGGTCTGTCAACCTTGATCATCACACAACTTCCCTTATTATTCCTTCTCAATGTCTCGCAATAATCCCACAAATGACCATATTGGTCTTCAAGCTTCCCATATATTTTTTGACATGCCTTGGTCCTAGCCCTGTACATGCAACTTGTAGAGACATCCACTTTCCACTTTTCATTAACTTCGTGTTGTATGACTTCCAATGGCATTTTGGGCTGAACTCTGAACTTCTCAATCAATTTTTTCGATATCCAATCTGCATTGACAATGGAGTTTTTGTATTGCCGACCACAAACATGTTTGGGCTGCATAGATATTATTTGAAATGTTTGTTCATTAGAGACCTGCCTCCCATAGACTCGGTACTTGCACTTCACATCCTTACACACAACAATAGACCTTCTTCTGTGATTTTTTTTTAACCTAATTTCCTTGCCCCTCTGTACATTGTACTCTTTAACAGCCTCCCTAAATGTTTGTATGTCTGAAAAAGTCATTTTGAGCTTCAAAACTGGGTTAGCCATGTCAACTTGGTGAAATTCTGGAGTTTTTTCAGATGTCATTCCATCTTCCTCATCACTATTGGGTGGTGACTCGAGGATGTCACTTCTACCCATTTCAGAGTTTGTGTCATCATCATCTTCATCTTCAAATCTTTTCTTATTCTTAGGCCCGATTTCAGACCTAATATAATCAGAATGCAGCCTAGCATGCTCCTCAGCATGGTTCCCATCTTCTTCATCACCATCACCAGCTCCACTGGTTCCAACTGCACTGGTTCCAGCTCCACTGGTTCCAGCTCCACTTGCCCCAGTTTTAGTATCGACTGTGTCAACTTTCACATCAAATAAATCCTCAACATCACTGACCTTGTCTTTCCACCAAGGGTCATTGTAATCAACCCTCGCCTCCTCTTCATCATCGTCATCTTCATCATATTCCTCAACATCACCCTGACCTTCATCAAAACACACTACATATAAATGCACAATAACTTGCTCTTTATGGCAGCCAACCATAAATAATACATCATCATCAGAAGTTATTAAATGTAAACCACCCATCAATGTCTTATCAGGTTCTTTGAAGTACATTAGATCCCCTGCCTTGTACCCATAGTCTTTACAAATATCTTCAAGTTCAAAGAAGGACAAGTTATCGGGATCATAACTTTCACCATGAACACACACATTTCCACCCATGTAATCGCAACCAGAACTCCTGTCGAAGCGACCCCCATAACTAACTTGGAACACTAACTTTGAAGACATCCTACAAAATTAATAAATAGAAACATGAGAACTACCAACTACCTTTAACTATACACAAACATAGTTACTGCTTAATAATTAAGTTATGCAAATCTAAAATAAAACTAACTTATAAAAAAAATGTTATATAAAACTAAAAATATGTAATTGTCATTTGTAAGCACATGTGAGTTTGGTCTATCAACCAGGTGATAATCAAAATATTTTTTAAACCTAAAACAATAAGTTTATTTCTTATAAGTTGCCATTTTATTATCATTCAATTTAATCCTTGCATAGCCGAGATATTAACATGAATTCATACATTTTTAAAAACATAATTACTAGGCAATAGTAATAATGTCAATATATAATTGGCTAAGTATGCATTTATATGCAATTATGAATGGCATATGCGTTCATAAACATGATTGATACATCTTGCATACTCAAAGACAAATTTACAACTTACTAATTACGTAGACAAACTACATTTTGCAGACAAGTTTACAACTTACTAATTACCTAGACAAACTACATTTTGCATAGTCAATGACAAATTTACAATAAACCCTAACAAATTAACACTCACTGTACTCCAATTTACCAAAAATTTGGGTACCACGCAGTGCAAAATCTCTATCCAACAACATTATAAACTTTGGGGACCACTTTTGTTCACACAATCAAAATGTTATACAGTTTGGGGACCACTGTTGTTCACACGACAACATTATACACATTGGGGACCACTTTTGTTCCAACCCTTCGCAATAAATCCAAATACAACAGAAAACCACTTTTGTTAACATAAATCAACATCAGAGACTAAAAAGAAAACCCTAAAATAAACCCCCTTACGAAAACCCCAAATTACCCAAAACCCTAGCTTTATGCTACCCAAGTTCGTTCGAATATGCGAATCAGAAAGGGCGAAAACTGACCTTTTGAAGTATACAAATGCGGAAAAGTTCGAACTTTGGGTGGGTTCCGAGTGGCAGTCGTGAGGGTTGTCGAGGGTGTGGGTTCCCTTTGTCACGACTCCGTGGCGTGAATGGCGTTCCCCAACTCGTGTGCTTACGTTTGACTTATTTAGTTTTGTTTAGACTTAAGTAAACTGGGCGTGGGTTAGGTTGGACGATGGGCTGGGTTAAGGGTTAGGCGTGGGTTAAGGGTTAGGCGTGTTCAGGGTTATGGGGGGTATTTTGGGGAGAAAACAGGCTACAGTGGTCACGTGAGACGCACGTGACCACTTTTCCGCTGGTCAACAGCGGTTTGACTGGCGGAGTACCAACATTGAGAAAATTTGAAACTTTGAGGGGGTACATTGTGAATTTTTAAACATCGGTAGCCGAATTGAAAATCACCCCAAACTTCAGGGGGATGATCCGTACTTTCCCCTTTGAACTTTAATGAAGCTTTAATTCCAGAAAATCAATATATTTTATTTTATTATTTACGCTACTTAAATTATGATTTTATTTAGTTGTAATAATTTCCTTTATTATTCTAGAAATTCTATAATAGGCTTATGTTTACTTTTGCTCCAAGTTTGCTTATTCTTATAAATACAGCAGACCTAATATGTAAGATGCAGAGTTTTATGTACTTTGATCAGTTTATCAATGTGAAACACTCCATGAGTGATTTATATCCCTTGATAGAATCTTGGTTTAAGAATAATTGTGATTTGCTTATTGTTTGTCTATATTTATCGTGAATCCTGAGAATATGCAAAGTAGAAAATTATGGTGAGAAATCATAAGATCATATTGTAATAAATCCAACATTAACGTCACCCTGCCCCATCACTAGTATTTACAAAAAAAATAAAAAAATAAAAAAAGCCCATCACTAAACATACATTAGAACCAACCATGTTTTAATTACTTTGTTGGCACCTTGTTGAAATCAATAACGTAGTATTTTAAAACATTTTGGTTTAGTGATCTTAATTTAAATTGTGTTAAGATTTTTTTAAAATAATTAAATAATAATTAAGAAAACAAATAACAGCTAAAAAAAACTCCATTTTGACTTGGGCGTTTACTCTCCTTTTCACTGCATGCTGCTCACGATGGAAGACTTGGTCAGTCCCATTAGAAGACCAATCCTATCGGAAGGGTAGTTCATGTAGGAAAAGAAAAAAAGAAAAAAAAAATGTTTTGGCAAGGCTATTGGGCCACCCCCTAAACCCACTGATCGATGGGTGCTCGAATCACCCCAATATAACTATATATGTTTTCTCTAGCTCTTTCTCTTTCTCTCTCTTACAACACATTCTTGGGCACCGTAGAAGTAGAAGAAGATTACATGCATGGAGACCTCTCGAAGACTACATGCATGGGGAACTGATGCAAGCCAGTTTTATCTGTTTTGGTCAAATTCGCACCTAACGAGCTTTACTAAAAATATCATATATCAAGTTTCAAATATTATATTTGAACAAGCTTAGTGGTGTTGGAAAGTTAATTCAAAGATCTACAAGTCATGTTCACGAGGTTTGGCTAATTCCGATGTTTACTAGGTCAAAACGGGTTGAAAGTGAAAGATTGGAAAGCTGAATATGGAAATAAAGGCAAGAATCCAAGAAAGAAAGACTTGATTGTTCTACTGTGGACTTTAATGAAGATTTAATTCTAGAAAATCAATATATTTTATCTTATTATTTACGCTATTTAAATTACGATTTTATTTAATTGTAATAATTTTCTTTATTATTCTAGAAATTTCCATAATATGCTTAGGTTTGCTTTTGCTCCAAGTTTGCTTATTCTTACAGTAAACCTAATATGTAAGATGCAGAGTTTATGTATTTTGATCAATTTATCAATATGAAACGCTCCATGAGTGATTTATATTCCTTTTGTCTTGATGTTTTGATAGAATCTTGGTTTAAGAAGAGTTGTGATTTGCTTATTGTTTATCTATATTTATCGTAAATCATGAGAATATGCAGAGCAGACAATTATGGTGAGAAATCATAAGATCATATTGTAATAAATCCAACATTAACGTCACCTAAGCCCTATCACTAGTATTTACAAAAAACAAAAATGCCCCATCACTAACATACATTAGAACCAACCATGTTTTACTTTGTTGGCACCTTGTATGAATCATTAACTTAGCATTTTAATTAAAACATTTTGGTTTAGTGATCTTAATTAGATTGTTTAAGAGTGATCTTATAGGCATATTATCATGAGAGCCCCTTAGGTCCGGACCATCTGCAAAAGGGCTCTTTTACAGCCTCCAATCCCCTCTTCGCACATCATCATCTGAAAAAAATTGCAAAAACTTAAAATGTGAAAAAAAAGCAGCAAATCAAAGTAAGTGTAGGTCCTCTTTTCTTTCCATTTCATGGACCCACCGGAGAAGATGAAAGTGGAGAACCACGGAGAAGATGACCCGCCGGAGAAGATGAAAAGTGGAGACCCACAGATAAGATGACCCGCCGAAGAAAGACCGGATCTGGCAAGTGGAGAAGACGACCCGCTGGAGAAAGACTGGGGACTGGCGAGACCCACGCCACGGAGAAGATGACCCGTCGGAGAAGATGAAAAGTAGAGACCCACGGAGAAGATAACTCGCCAGAGAAAGACCGGATTTGGCAAGTGGAGAAGACGACCCGCCGGAGAAAGATCAGGGACTGGCGAGACCCACGCCACGGAGAAGATGACCCGTCGGAGAAGATGAAAAGCAGAGACCCACGGAGAAGATAACCCACGAGTCTGAACTAATCCGTTACCCAACTCTTTTGAGCTTAAAATATTTTGTGTGTGTGAGTGTATTATATTTTTGTGAAATTATTTTGTATTTGCTTATGTGTCAGCTTGTGAGTGGTGTATGTAAAAAAATGTGTTTTGCATATGGACATAATTCAAGGTTTTCTCTATTATCATACGTACATACTATATATTAATTATCTTGAGATGGGATTTTTCTATTTGAGGCGCGTCACTCATTTTTTCTTTGGTGGTAACAATACTCTACCAAAGCTAATGACACTCTCGTTCAACTTCAATCTATTCTTATCGAGAGATTCTTCCTTTTTTTTTTTTTTAACCATGTATTGGTTAGTACATATTGCATGTTGATTAAGCAATAACTTATAGAAGAATACAAAATGTCCATTACGCTACTATTTAACAATAATCTAAACCAAACACCAAATTATGATTGTTTCTAATTGATCAAATTTTCTGCACATGCCTCGTGATCAATTCTCTTCTTGATCAACGTGCCTCCTCGTATTGAACAACACCAAAAGCAAGTAGGAACATATATATTAATTTTATTAATGAGATATATACAAATTTTTTTGATGTGGGTTTGTTCTTAACTCTTAGGATATCAAACTGAAGTTAGCAAGATCAAATCATATATAAATTAAGCGTTGAGAGAACAAAAAAGATGTAATCTTTGAATTAAGGGCATATGGCTGAATGGAAAGATGTAACTTTTGTTTCATGAATGAATTAAGGGCACAGGAGAGCAAACTGATGTGAAAGATTGCAAAATTTGCCAACCAAGAAAATCCAATAAAATTAACCATGGCCTCATTACTTCTGGATTATAAGCACGAGTATCTTAATTTGTAGAATGAGAATCTGCATGTTTAATAAATCAGTCACGGCGGAAACAACACAGAATTAAATGAGGAAGATTTTATGGATATGACCAAACCAATTAAGACAAGGGATGCCCTAAAATCAAAGTAGACAGAACTACAATCAACTAAACAATCCGATAAAGAGCTGCTACAAAATTCTAACCGAATTATTAATTTGTTAAACTAATGATTAAGTGAGCCTAACTCATCTCATAAAACCGGTTCAATAAGAGAAGGTTGTCTACACTTGATAAACATGCCCAAGATCTTGTTTTCATGGAATCAGAGTCTGTCTGAGTTCGAACATTGACTCTATCAATTTACCCTCATTTCAATTAAACATTTTACGTGTTGAGCTTCACTTATTAAAAAAGAGTTTGGGCCCACACAATAAATGGAGTGTTAATATAATGATTAAGTAATTAAATTTACATCACTCTATCATTATTAATCTCAAACTTTCTTATAAACCAGGAAGCTACATATATATCGCATAAAACATACAGCTGGTATTATAGTATATATATATATATATATATGCAAGCAAAACGATCGACCAAAAGGCCTCCCATCCATATTACAGCTACTCAAAAATTGATGCAGCTGGTGTAATCCTAAAAAAGAATGAGCCCTTCACTTTTGGAACTGTCATCAAGAAGTCTTTGCTGAAGTTCCCCAAACTTGAAGACACAGAGGCGCTCCTAATCAGTCTTTCGCTTCTCTCAGAAGATCTCACCCTTCATGTCTCTGCAGTTCCAGATCCCTTTCAATAATATTTAAGAAAAACAAATAAAAGCTAAAAAAAAAAACTCCATTTTGACTTGGGCGTTTACTTTCCTTTTCACTGCATGCTGCTCACAAGTCAGTCCCATTGGAAATTTGGAAGGGCAAGACTTCGTCAACCATATACCCCAACAATTGGGGTAAATCATCGAGTGCGAAAAAAATCTTGAATGCAGGAAGGCTCATGGAATGTGAAGTTGTCATATTATTATCATACCAAAAAAAATAAAATAAAGATAAAGATAAAGTCTACTTAACCCTTTCAAACTACCACCCCAATAACAACCTACCCTTTCAAACTATCAATTGAGATAATTTACCACCCAAACTACCTAAACAATGACAATGTACCCCAAATTTAATAAAATGACAAAATTACCCTTACTAAAATAAAAACAAAAATACTAAAATTTATTTTTTTTTCAAATTTTTAAGGGTATTTTTATCTTATTGGAAATTTTATAAGGATAATTTCATCATTTTGCTAACATTGGGGGGTACATTGTCATTGTTTTGGTAATTTAAAAACCAAAAAAAAAAAA
>CM017321.1:25695197-25745300 GCA_006937295.1 Carpinus fangiana
CAATCCATAATGGACTAGGGAGGATCCGGATCCATCTATTTCATACCTAAGATTTAAAGTTTGTGTATTTATTGGTGTACATAATGGAGTAATTCTAGAAGTTCCTCTTATGTCACTCTTATGTCCCTCCAAAAATGAGGTGAATTTTAAAATCATCATTAGATTAAAATCTAATAATGATCAATCACAAGCTCAATGGTGATTTTAAGAACCACATGATCATCCTTGGAGAAACACAAGAGTGACACAATAAGAACTTGTAGAATTCTTCGTGCATAATATCATCTAAATATTTTAAAAAACGTGATAACATTGATATCATGTTATATGCACCAACTTTAAATTATTATCATGAAACAAATTTTATCATTTTTCAAATAAAATTGAGAAGATCCTTGCCGAGTAAGATTTTACACTGACGACATTTATTATCATTTATTACTTTAAACCTTGACTGGGCCCAACGGTGAAGCGATTGGGCTTCACGATTTTCCAAGCCTCGTCTCACTCCATCAAGCCCAACCCTATATTGCTTCTAGTGCATTCTATTTTGAGCTTAAATTTTATACCTATATTTTGTAAGAAAAATGCTAAATACGACAATCTATCTTAATGAGACAAATTGACATTATGCCTTAAATGTGATTTATTGGGCAGATTATATTACGATATCAATCACCACATAAATTTCAGTCAAAGATATTCTAGCTAGAAGATACACCAGCTATGCATGCAATTGATAGCTCTGTGTGAGGATCATGCTGACAGAGCAACGGCTCCTTACCCTTCATATTTCAAATCTTCCTTATGTATATTTTAGTTTAAGGAAAATTACACTTTACCTCTTAAAGTTTGGGGCGATTTTTACAATGCACCCCCTGCAATTCGACCATTCTAACCCTTTTTTTTTTTTTGCCAAAATGCCTCCATCCTATGTTTAAAAAAATAAAAAAAAAATTAAGAGATGGCCGGTCTGTGGTGGCTAAAGTCACCCCTAGGCCCAACTGGAGTGGCTGGCCACTCCTTAATTTTTAATTTTTATTTTTTAAAACTTGGGATGAAGGCATTTTGAAAAAAAAAAAAAAAAAAAAAAAAAATCAGAATGGTCGAATTGTAAAAATTTAAAAGTTTGAGAAGGTTCATTGCAAAAATTGAAACATTAGAGGTCAAATTAAAAATTATCCCAAACTTTGAGGGTAAAGTATAATTTATCCTTAGTTTAAATATTGATTGTATAGGAATCATCTCCATCCTTTCGTACTGTACAATTTCCTTTTATGTGTTATTCTCTGTAAACAAGTATAAATATAAAGTGTCTTTCAAAAAAAAAAAAAAAGTATAAATATAAAGTGACCCAAAATGATTCTTGAGTTTGTTTTGCACTACAATTCTTATGTCATTATACATCTCACCTCTATTTTCCTGAACTAATGTGAGTGATAGTGCGTAATTAACAATGATTAATGACACATACATCAAAATGCGTCACAATCAGAGAAAGTATCACAATACGTACATGTGGACAAAAAACAAACTGAAATGAGCCATAAAGTTTAATAAATCTACCATCCACCCTACCACTCCTAAAACAAATTAAAGCCATCGACAACGATGTGTGGATTAGGAGCACTACAAAAGTTAATAAAACTCTCTCCACAGCCGACAACCAATGTGAAACCCAACAACAAATATCAACATTGTCATGTAGAAACTAATCTTTTTCATCAAAAGCAAAATCTTTTCCAAAAGCAACATATTTGTGGATCCTCTTGCTTGGTCATAAAACATTGACCGGTGAAAAAAGTAAAGAGTGTTTGATCTAAAGCATGAGTAGTTAGTTAAGTGCGAAATTCAGTATTGATTTAGTTTGCCGCAAGGAATACTAGAAACGGCAGAAAGTCTCAATTTTTGTTCGAATAACTACACTCGAACAAGAAATTGTTGGTTCGAAGCGATTTCTTTTGAAGTATATTTCTATTAAAAACATCCCCTCTTTTCTTTTCTTTTCTTTTCGTTTTTTTTTTTCCCCCCTTTTTTTAGAGCCACGTCATGATTTGTTAGGGCCTAGGGGAGGTGTACGTTAAAGGATACGGCTCACCACTTCTCGGTCAAAAGAGAGCCACTTTTTTCTTCATATTCCCAATTGCTTTGGAGAGGGAAGGATTGCTCAATTCTTGCAGCTTGAAATTGGCGATTTTCCATCACTTTTACATTATAGCTGTTGGGAATAATACGACACAACCGGCCCATTAGATGAGTCAGAGTCACGGGCTTCAGGCCCAATACCAGCCTACGAAGAGCTACATAATTTTTTATTTTATTTTATTTTTTTTATTATTATTTTTTTTGGACAAGATGAAGTTTCATTAACTGCATATAAGAAAAAAAAATACATAAAGGGGTGGGAAGAGTTTAGAAATTAACCAAATAAAAATGACCCGGGTCCAATAGCTTTTTGACCCACCCACCATGAGATCAAGAACCACTAAAAAAAACCCTATTTCTCTTTTCCCTTTCAAGAGAAAAAAGGAGGAGTCGGTGGCCAGCCTCCGATGTCGTCTCCGCCACCATCTGTCATCTCCGATCTCACCTCTAGCTACGCTCGTTGTCTACTGCTCTGGTGCCCTCCTCGAGTTGGTTATGGTTCATAATTATGGGTTGTAGTTTTGATGGGTTTAAGCAACACAAAAGGCCAATAAGAGGCTTGGGAGCAGTGGCGGAGCCAGACAATTCATATTGGGGATGCCGTCAAAATTTTTTTAGCATCCTAAAAATTTTCTATACCCTAAAAATTTGGTAATTCACATAATATATGCATCACATAAAAACAGAAACAACAAGTCCTTTCAGTAATTAAACAATAGGAAAAGAAAGTGGTAAACTTGTATATGAACTCAGTGATCACATAAATTTACAGCACCTAGTGCCAAAAATGCCAACCAAACAATTACAATCCTGATAAAACTTACATTCATAATAATCTATTGCATGAAATTCTAGAATTCTCATACCAAATATTCCACTTTAGAACTTGAATTTTTTTTCAATTTAGGGCTTTACAAAAAATAATAATAATAAATGGCACTTTACCTGTCTATCAAATAATTTTCGCTTACTTGAAACATATTTCTCGAGAGGACCATTAAAAGGAGACAACAATACAATTATATAGTTTCTTTGTATTTCCTCAATTTTCTCAAAAATCAAACAAAGCGTGTAAACTTTTTTTTTTCTTCTTATTTACTTGCTGACAATTTTGAAGTATAATCATATTTAACCACCATAACTAGGACACTAGAGAGAAAACAAAACAAAAAATAAAAGAAAAAGGTTAATTTTGTTATCGTTTATGGCAAAAAAAAAAAGTAGTCAAATCCATAGGTAAAAAATAATTTTTATTTTGGGGGTGTAGTGGGTAGGAGAATTTTTTTTTTTTTTTTTTTTTTTTTTTAATCTTTGGGCAGCATTTGACAGCAAAGCTCCATGCCTGGCAGTGCTTCCCAATGGAGCGGCCAGATAATTGCCGGTTTGGCTAAAAACGACGAACTTTTGGGCTCGGGAGGAGTCCAGTGTGGTGGTTTGGTATGTAGGTGGCATGTGTTTGGGTGGTGGCTTTAGGCGGAATCCGGGGACGGAGTTGGGTTGAGGAGGTGGTGGGTTTTTTTTAGGGCCGGTGGAGCATTTTTGTTTATTGGTTTTTTTTTTTTCATAAGATCCAAATCCGGTGTTTTCATGACTATCAAATTTAGTGTTTTTAAATGATGTGTCAACCTCTTATTAGAGGCACATTCTGATAGTAGGGACTCTCTTGTTAGAAATAATAGAGGACTCATATTTAAAAAAATCTGAGATTCAAATCTAGTGGACAGTGACTATAGATGAAGAACCATACATCTGAGTTTAAAAAATATTTTACTCAATTTTAAATGAGATTTTCTCATTGACCAAAAATATTTTTTTGGTTTGAAAAAAACTTTTGGCTTAACAAAAGTCAAGACCTTTGTGTCTTAACTTTGTGTGACTGTGTCTTAATAAGGACTTGACAAATCAGCGTGGAAGGCAAATAGAGCCCCCACACCTTACAATTGAATTTTCTGTATTTGTTTTAAGGAATCAGAGAGGAGAAATATCAGCATGCAATAGAATTATGAGATTCCAATTTATTAGATATTAAATCCGTATTTTGTCTGCAATTGTAGGCTGTTAGACCGGTTCAAAAATAATGGGAGATGAAGGTCTTTGGTTGACTGGGCCGGAAGTTTCTTTTTCTTTTCTTTTTCCCGGTCCAAATAAGAAAGCCATGCAGCTTACATTTTCACACTTTTAATTGAAGAGATGCCAGATTTGTGCTTCCTTACAAATACAATGAATCTTCCTTTTATTTTTCCCAATTCCTATTTACGTGTTGAATGTGTTGAATATAAGTTGTATTGAGATATGTGTATAAAATTAGGGACAATAAATTCGTATTTACATGTCGTATTGAATATAAGTTGTATTGAGATAAGTGTATAAAATTAGGGATGATAATTTTTTACAAGACTCACGAATGTGATACTCACTCAACACAAAATTAAAGAGTTAAGATTGATGAGCCTGACCCATTTAATTAAATAAGTCGGGTTAGGGTTGACCTATATATTTTTACATCCATTACTCGACATGATCTGAACCTCACACACAACATAATGACCGACAATTTTTGACGTAACGTGTGACGCAAATTCAACACAAAATTAGAGAGTTAGGGTTGGAGGGGTTTGATCAATTTAATTAAATGGGTCGGATTATAGTTGACCTATATAGTTTTATACTCATATCTTGACACGACCTGAACCCGACTTTTGAACCATAATTCGATTCATTTAAATAAACAAGACAAACTTCTTAACTCTAACTCGCTAATTTTTTGTCCGGTTCATGTCGAATTTATAGATTGTATTAAAAATTGTCAATCCTACTAAAAAGATTGCTTTCCTGAATAAGGGTGTGTTTGGCAACCTCCTCCAGCTTTTTTTTACTATTCCAAAAAAATCAACATAAAACATTCTCACTTTTTTAGCCTTTTATATCACATTATTCACTTTTTATTATTATTTACATAAAAAAAAAAATTATTACAAAACGAAAAATTCACTTTTCAACCAAAAACAAAAACTTCATACCACATCAATTCACGTCATCTACAATAACGAAGGGAAAATGGGTAGGCAAATGCACCCTAAATTGTTTGAAAATATTTTATGCTATACAAGCATAAAGACAGTCACGCAAATCACATTTAAAATGTGAGCCTTCCCACACTTACTTGGTAGACGACTTTGGCATTCTCTGTCCACATGAAGGGCCAAGTTCCGGCACAAAATGTTTGAAAATTTTTGATGGCACGAGAAGACTTAACACCGTTGGTCTAATTACACGACTTTGAGCATGTAAATAAATGCATCAATTTGACCTTCTTTGAGCCTGACCAACAATATTTTTGTCAGAACTTTTTACTTTTTTTTGTTACAAAACTCTCAGCCTGCCCAAAAATTTGGCATTTTTTCTTCCATGCAATTTAGTATGCTTATGTTATTGCACTTTCTCTTGGTATATTGGATCTATTATACATATACATATGCCAGCTAAAGCTGGCAAATCGGGTTAGCAAGTTTGGTTCGTGTCAACTCGCCAACCCGATAAGAGTAAACCGAAACTCGACATGTTTATTTAAATAGGTAAGACTATAGAACCCGAGCACAACCCGCGAGAATCCTTGAAAGAAATGAATCCCAAGACTGATGCCGTAACAAAGAAGCTCATATTCTTCCCATCACTTTTCATGTAACTATTTTGTGGGAACCGGGAAGCAAAGTCATGACACGGATGGAAGAAAACAGATGAGAGTTGGTTGGAAAGCAATGAAGCATAAATACATGGACCAGGATGTTTGGTTCAATGGTCTTGTTTTATCTAGAAGCCCAACCACAACCACAATTTGGAACCTTTCCTTTTTCCCTTTAAATTACGCTAATTTAGGTAAAGTGATGTGATGCCCTTTGATAATGACCGAGTTTTCCTTTAAATTGAATTGAAGAAACTTCTTCCAACTCAATTTATAAAATTGACATATATCAGTTGAACATGTGAGATGCACATAAATTTTTAATATTAGAAATAAAGTTTGAATAAAGAATATTAAAAACTCATTTGCATATCATATATTATTAAAAAAATGAACATATGTCATTTTTTTATAGAGTTTTCCTCCAAACTGGGTTGAAGAAAGTTTGGAGGAAACTATATCCCTTTAATTATATGGTTATCATAAGTCATCTCCACTATCTTTTCTAAATATATATTTTAGTCAAAGTTTGTAACCAAAGCATTCGGCTTTCTTCAACCAAATTTATAAAAATGACATGTGTTCCTTTTTTTAATAAAATATAAGATGCACATAAATTTTTAATATTATTTATTCTAACTTTGTTCTTATTATTAAAAAAACATGTATATCACACATGTTGAAATAACACANTAGGTAAAGTGATGTGATGCCCTTTGATAATGACCGAGTTTTCCTTTACATTGAATTGAAGAAACTTCTTCTTCAATTCAATTTATAAAATTGACATATATCAGTTGAACATGTGAGATGCACATAAATTTTTAATATTAGAAACAAAGTTTGAATAAAGAATATTAAAAACTCATTTGCATATCATATATTATTAAAAAAATGAACATATGTCATTTTTTGATAGAGTTTTCCTCCAAACTGGGTTGAAGAAAGTTTGGAGGAAACTATATCCCTTTAATTATATGGTTATCATAAGTCATCTCCACTATCTTTTCTAAATATATATTTTAGTCAAAGTTTGTAACCAAAGCATTCGGCTTTCTTCAACCAAATTTATAAAAATGACATGTGTTCCTTTTTTTAATAAAATATAAGATGCACATAAATTTTTAATATTATTTATTCTAACTTTGTTCTTATTATTAAAAAAACATGTATATCATACATATTGAAATAACACATATCATTTTAGAAGAAAATTATGTCCATTTTTATAAACCGAGTTGAAGAAAGTTTGGAGGAAACTATATCCCTTTAATAATGGTTACCATAAGTCATCTCCACTTTCTTTTCTAAATATATATTTTAGACAAAGTTTGTAACCAAAGCATTCGGCTTTTTCTTAGTGATGATATCAATCATGGAATTAAGATTTCTTATAAAGAGAGGCTACAAGATTCGTTTGTCTAGAATTGTTTAGTTTTAGAGCACTATCAGCTTTTCTTTTCTTTTCTTTTGTATCTCTTTTTCTTTTTTTAATTATAGGGGTAATTATCTTTTCCCCTATGAACTACAACGTATTTTCCATTTACCCCATGAAATACCAACCCTACTGCTTGACCCATGAATTACCATTTTATGCCTAAAACCCTTATTCTGTTAGTTAAAAGCTTTAACTCAAACGGTCAAAGTGACAATGTGTAGTAGTTTATGAGAGTAAAGTGACAATAAATTGTAGTTCATGAGGGCAAAATGAAAATACTGTAGTTCATGATGCCAAATAAATTTGATAGCTGTAATTTTTTCTTTTTTGGAAAACTTCAGAAAGCCCTCCCATCTTCCAGCGATTTGCACAAGACACCCATGAACGAAAATTTCTCTCACTTATCCCCCTAATCTTTTGTTTCCTCTCACTTTAGACCTTTCAATGCCCAAAACGGTGTCGTTTTGATGCCAAAAAATGGTGTCATTTTGGGGCTCAAAACGGTGAGTTTAGGGTTTAAGGGTCCAAAGTGATAGAAAAAGAAATATCAGGGGGGTAAGTAAGATAAATTTTTGTTCATGAGTGTCTTGTGCAAAATGCTGAAAGATGGAGGGAGTTTTATGAAGTTTTCCTTTTTTTTTTTCTTACAAATTTGGGCGAAGGGGGGGGCTTGGCCTATACCAGCCACCCCACTTCCGTCTCTGACTGGTACCATGTATGTGTGCATAATTTAATAAGTGTGTGACGACAATACAACACACCATTTGATAAGTGTGGCCTCACAAACCATGTGTGTGATTTAATATATGCTGAAGCAGTGCAACACACCATTTGAGGACAAATACAACCATAATTAAATGACTAATCTGTTCAACCCATCTCTATGAAACCATATTGGCCTAGCCACCTTTATTTAAGGCTAATGGCATGTGAGACCACAAATACAACCTTACTCTAGGGATTAGGTGGAGCTATAAATGATTGTATGGATACTTTATAAATGAAATGATGATATGCTTTACGAAAAATATTTCTAAAATGTTAATTTTGAAAGTGAACACTGCATTAAAATACTTTTACTTACATAATTAAATGTTCAATAGAGCATCTTGGTTTTTATAGAGAAGCCAATTAACTAGGATTGAGTATGAAGGATTTTGAGGCAGACACGGTCGTTTGGAATGAATGATCTTTAGGACCCATTGCAGAATCTCGAATGTCGTTTTATGGTAAATAGTGCTTTCGAATGGTGTTGCGAATATTGTGTATTTTCTAGTGATGATGTGTATATTATAAGGATTTTAGTTAATATACTAATCCTTAGTAAATGTTTTAGTTGTAATTATTAATGTTGGTAGAATTATCATATGTTTTCGCTGCTTAGTTATCTTTTTTAAGGAATAGAGATTCCTTTGGACTTAAATAAGTATGGAAAGGGTTCAAGAATTAATTATTAATTAATTTTTTATTACGTTACATAACATGACAATCTTAACCAAATATTAGATCAATCCTTTTATAAATATATATATATATATATATATATTCAAGAGTTGATTGAAGCTGGCTGTCATCATTATATGATGAAAATATAATATCTAATATTACTTCTTAACTTTTTTCTTTATACATATATCTCTAGAAATTTTTTACAAACTATTGTGAATTTTATAATATTATCTAAGCAGCAAATAGTGTTTGATGCAAGTTGTAACCAAGACAATAAATGGTTTTGTCTTATCTACTCNCCTTAATTTAATATTTAAAAAAAAAATTAAAAAAATAATAATAATAGAGAGACTTTTTTCTCAAAAGACCCAGCAATGCTCCCTTAATTTAATATTTAAAAAAAAAAAATAAAAATTAAAAAAATTAAAAAAAAATGATGGTGCCATTAGCTTTTACATTCCAAAGATTTTTAAAAGGTTTGCGGGCGTCACGACTTTCACAGGCCTTAATGCGCCTCTCCCATTGGTTACCCAATAATATATTAGGAAATCACTTTAACTTTCTTTATCCTTATATTATTTTTTTTTTAAAAGAAAAAATCGGTTTCCTCTATTTCCCTTAATATTGATTTGAAAGAACAAATAATAGAGTTAAATACGCTTTTATCCACAGGATTTAAACACTTTATATTTTTTTTTCTTTGAAGTTTTATTTTTATCATAAGAGGTACATATAATTTTTATAAAGATCAAAATAATATATTCGTTAAAATTTTGTCTAAAACTTAACGAAAATGTTATGTCAGCATCAATCAAATCTCGTCACATGTCATATAATTAATTTTTTTAAAAAATTTTAAAAAGATGAAAAAGTTATATATATAAGAAAAAGAGAAGAAATTTTTTTTTTTGGGATCACCCCCTTTGGCCATGGGGTGGCCCGGAGTCCAAGGGTGGCCGAAACCATTACCATTGGTTTCTTAAAATTGTTTCTGGGTATTTCTCTTTTGTTCTGTTTCTGTTAGTTTCCTTGGAAAGTATATTGGGTTCAGTCTCAGTACTTGGTTCTAGGGTTCCATTATGGAGTAGCTAAATTACTTTCGATTTTTGGAAAAGGTTGGTCTTTACTAGATTCTTCAGGGTATGCCTATGCGCAAAAAGGTATTCTGATTCCTTTCAAAATGCTTCTTGATTTAACGCTGATGGTATTGCAGTGAAACCTCCACCACTCTGCATTTCCTTCTTTGGGTTCCCCTTCTTGCTCTGCCTTTCGTTGTATCACCAATTCAAAATCTTCAGCCAAATCTTATATTCACAATCACAAATCAGTTAATACCAATCAAAGTTGTGAATTTTCTTCAAATTTTTCTTGTAGACTGCTGTAATTTGCATGATAATTCGATTCGATGAAGTGGGAAATGGAAATTCTCCCCTGCACCGTTTATTCCAAACGGGAGTTGGCAAATTGCCAAAGCCACCCCCAAATGGCCAAGGGGCCCAAAAAATTTGTTCTTTCCTTTTTTAAAAAAATATAACTTTTTAATTTTTTTTTAAAAAAAATTAATTATATAACATGTGACGACATTTGATTGGTGTTAACATGGCATTCAGTTAAATCTTGGAATGAATTTTGACAGATGTACCATTTTGGTCCTTAATGAAGCTGTAAGGAGAAAAAAAAAATGTTAAAACTCTAAGAGGCGAAAGAGTATTTAACCCTAAATGATAGTTAGATAAGAAACTTAGAATGTATTAGAATATGAAAGGAAAAAATAATAATTTTTTTTAAAAAAAAAAATCTTCTCAAGAAAATCGCCAAGGGTGCTTTAAAAAACCATCTACTAAGAGGTTTAGTAAGGACAAAGTTGAAAGAGCATGTTTTTTTTAAAAAAATGTAACTTGTAAGGACAAAGTTGAAAGAAAGTTTATTAAAAAAAAAAAAAAGTGCTTCTCACATGCTTTTTAAAAAAAATATATGTTTCTCACATGAAAAGTGATACATGTCATTTTTATAAATTATATTAAAGGAATTTTCTCTAACCAAATTTGGAGTAAAATTATGTCATACTAAAAGCATGTTTGTGATTGTGTTTGATAAATAAATTTTTAATTTTTTTTTAAAAAATATTTTTTTGATAAAAGTTTTATTTTTAAACTTTTATCAAAAATACGTTTTAAACATTTTTAAATTTTTAATTTTTAAAAACGCTTTTAATTTCTTTTACCAAACATATATATATTTAATGTTAAACACCATTTTCAGCCTTTTAAACGCACATCCAATCAGAGCTTAATAGCAAATAGACCCACCACAACCTTACTCAAATGGATAAGAAAAAGATGGGTCTAAAACATATGCGCCTCCCATGATTTTCTGGAGGACTCTGTTCAATTGAAATGGACCTTCAATTATACACTTCCATTACGACAAAGTCAGTCGACTAGACATCAAGAAACTGAAATCTTATCGCTTAGGGAAAAAAAAAATCCAATACGTGAGGCTCATGTAATAAAAAGCTGGCAACACGTGGACATGTCCATCATAATATATTAATATCAGACGCCTAGTAAGCCGCCTAAAAGTTAATTTGACAAACAATTTATCTATACCAGTCCGAAAGAGTTTTTTTTTTTTTTTTCTTTTCTTTTTTTTTTGATTTGCTTTAATAAATGACAAATACTATTTAATAGTTTTGAATTTCTTAAAAATTAATTTTTAGATTCTTAAATTAGTAAAAATGCAATAAATAATTCTTAAAAATATGAAAAAAATATATGTGAAAAATGAGATCTATCACCTATCGAAGTAGGTTATATATATATATATATATATATATATATATATAACATTCTAGTGTAATTAGCTACCTCCTTGTGTTCCAGAAAATATGTATGATTTGAAAGGAAAAAGGGGAAAGATTTATTATGAATAAACATTATGTTTATACATGAATTCATGAATTATGAGTGGTCTTGGTTTGGTGGTTTTAATAAAAATTTTAAAGTGGTTGAGCATTCTAGGGTAAAAGTTCAACTCCGAAAAGGAGAATCATTAATCATATTAATATTAGTCGTTTTAGGATCCATTTGAGAGTACGATTTTAATTAGTGTAATTTTAAAAATTATATTTTTAAAAATTGTGTTTTTAAAATCGCACACGCGTTTGGTAAAACATGTTAAAAAATAACTTTTTTATTATTTTTTTATCAATTTAGTCTTTGGATAACTTTAGCATATAATTGTGGTTTCATAGTCAAACAGGTAATATTGCCCAAAATATTTTTTAAAATATTTGGGGTTTCATATCGAAATCATGATTTTAGTTTAAATTTGCACTTTTTCAAATAAGTACCATCTACCTTGCTTATTGAAATTGCATATTTTTCTCCTATTTTAAATTAAGTTTTTTTAAATCGCAATGCCAAACACTTTACATTTTGCGATATCTTTTAAAAACACAGATTATTCTTGCGAAATCGTAATCCCAAACAAATCTTTAGTCGCACTCGTACTTTGATAAAACTAGGTCAGGCTATGACTTAGTCGGACATGAGAGAGTGCTTGTAGTTGCTGTCTATCAAGTAAATGTATTTTGCAAAAGACACCTTTCGCAGTATGATACGTACAAAGAATTAAAAATATTTTTTATATTTTCATTCAATCACATTAACCTACAAAAATAAGTTTTTATTCACAATATAAAAAATATTAATATACAAAATTTAAAAGTTAACCTAAATTTTTTAGTTTCGGTGGTGGTTCGGTGGAGTTTGCGTGGTCTGTCGAGGTCTAGTAGTGGTCTGACAGGGGTTCAACAATAGTGTAAACACATCGATTCCATATTGAGAAAATAAGTAGTTCACATAAAATAATGTTAAAAACCTGTTTTGAATTGCGTTTGAAAATAGAACTTGTAAAGCAAGAAATAGTTTTTTTAAGAAAAAATTTCATTTTTAAGTTTTTCTCAAAGTGCATTTCGACATTTATTTAGAGCAAAAAGTCAAAGAAGTAATTTTTGAATTTTTTTTTAACAAATAGACCATTTTTTTTCATAGCTTTTTATGTACTAAAGTTACTTTTTAAGCTCTTCATCACAATTTCAAACATGCTCAAAGTCCCACATTGTTTAAATACTAAGTGAAATTTGGCTTTACAAATAATTTTAGAAAAGTTTTAAATTAACTAATCATTTTCGGGGGTGATAATGCAAATGTGGCTAATAAAGTAAAAATGAGTATAGAGAATTTACTATGATAATAATTTAATAAAGGGATCAATACAAGAAAGTGTTCAAAATAAAATAAAATAAAATTAAAATTTGGAGAGTTCAAAGCTCGTTGTCACACTTAAACCAATAAGTAAATTATTCAAGTAAATCGATTATGGAATTATAGTCTAATCTAATGAGAATAGTCAAATTAACCTTTCAATGTATAAACCATAAGGAAATTATTCAAGTAAATCGATTATGGAATTAGAGTCTAATCTAATGAGAATAGTCAAATAAACCTTCCAATGTATAGACCGTTAGGTGCTATACTTTAGTTACTTGAATGCTTACTTAGTTGTTAATAATGTGTCCTTAAGGAGTAGTTTAATTGGCTACAAACCACATATCTCATAAAGTGGAGATCATTAAATCGAATCGCCCCCCATTTCTAATCTAATGAAAATAGTCAAATTAACCTTTCAATGTATAGACCGTTAGGTGCTATAATTTAGTTACTTGAATGCTTACTTAATTGTTAATAATGTGTCCCTAAGGGGTAGCTTAATTGGCCGTGGATCACATGCCTCATGAAGTGAAGGTTATTAAATAAAGTCGCTCCTCTCCTCCCCTTTTCTCATTTCTCTCCCTTTGTATGGACATGTCAAAAAATAAAAAAATAAAAGTTGTTATTAACGTGATTAAGTAAGTTAAAGGGTTTAAGGGAAAGGTTTCTTAGGATTATAATTTGCCCAAAAAAACTCTAGGGCATTAGAAAATAATATTTATAAACATAAACCCTTAATTAGGCTTTTAAGCCATTGAGAGAAGTGATTGAATAATTAGTACATCAACTTGCACATACTAAAAGTGATTAAGTAATTTAAGGGTTATAAGAAATAGGACCCGAGCCTAATAAGGAGGACAAAATACATATTTTTTTGGACATGTTCGCACAAAGGGAAGGGGGAAGTGGATTCGACATTATAAAAGGTCAAAACGCACTTTTTGAGAAAAGTTTAAAAATATTGTGGAACCGACATTACAAAAATTAAAATTTTAAGGTTATGATTGCAAAAATGCTAATAGTTTTTAGGCCATCGTGTAAATGAAGTTTTTCCATAATTCTATGTAGGGTTGATAATTCGTGTTCGTGTATCGGGTTTAGGTCATGTCGAAACATGTGTATAAGACTATATAGGTCAACAATAACATGACCCATTTAATTAAACCATGCAAATTCCTCAACTATAACCTTATAATTTTGTATTAGGTTTGTGGATTATGTAAAAAATTGCTTGTCATTATGTTGTGTGTCGGGCTTAGATTGTGTGAAAGCATGGATATAAAATTATATATGTCAACCCTAACCTGATTCATTTAATTAAAAAAGTCAAGCTCCTCAACCCTAATCCTTTAATTTTGTATCGGGTTTGTGGATCGCGTTAAAAAATTGTCAGCCTAATTTTATGCCAATAAAAAAGAGTTTTGAGGAACATAAAAAGATATCCAACAAAGAAGATGAATAATATAGAGTTTTTGAAGAACTAATTTCATATATTGCAATTTCTATACCTTGTCATGCCATTTTTCTTTCATTTCACAACATATTAAAAATTGTACTGTTAACTATATATATATATAAAGTAAATTGAACAAGTCACCAAAAAAAAAAATAAATAAATAAAGATGGAAAGAATCCGATGGGGATCATTAATTTTTTTTTTAGTAGGTAAATCTCTTTTCATTCTATAATAGATTTAGAACATAAAAGTTCTTACATTATAGATCATAAAGCTCATAAAACAAAGGCAAAAAAGCTAAGCGGTTACAAAGTCATAGATATATCGAAAAATCTAGCAATCAAATCGTATTCATGACCTTTGATCTCACCCATGTACAAACTTTACTTATGACATAGATTTGCTCCTCGTAGATTATATTTAAAACATAGGTAGATCATATCCCTACAACAAAAGTTTTTATTTAATTGGTAGTGAGAGATAAGTCATCGCACCAAAAATTATTCATCTTCAACTCGAAAGTCAGAACAACATAAAAAAAAAAACACACACACACACACACAAACAACAGTGAAAGGCTCACACAAAAGCACGTGAGATTCATACGATCCACGGAGTAGCATGTTCGAACCACAGTTGTAACATCCCACCCCAATGACACAATATTGTCCGCTTTTGGCTCCCCTAAACCAGACTTCCCAGGGGGTCACCCATCCTGGTATTACTTTCGCAGAAGCACGCTTAACTACGGAGTTCTGATGGGGTCATTACCATCACGGCTTTAAAACGTATTGTTGTCATTAAGGGTGGAAGTATACATTTAAGCACATTCCCATCACCATACCCAGGCGATGTGGGACGTCACAACAGTCGTTGCGTACCGACTAGAGGAAAAACGTTTGTTGTCTACAAGACTTGTTGGCACCGGGATTCGGGAAGAAGGTGTAATGACATGTATAAGACTTAGACATGCGGCAAAAATGTAGGTCTGTTTCGAAAAAAGCCGATCTAAGAACTTTTGCAGAATCTAACAAAGCCAAAAGATCGAGGAGGAAAATGAACGACGAGGTGGGGTAAACGGCCAAAGCGATGGGGGAGACTAGGCGTTGCTACTAGAGTAAAAACAAAATCTAAAACAAAAACAAGAAAAAAATGGGAAGAGAAGAAGGATGAAAGAAGCCATCATTCTTCCCTTTTAGACCGCACTGAAAGGGGGTTGGGATTAAATCTTCTCACTATTGTGAAAGAAAAAACATTGGGGATCATTAATTAATACAACATTTTTTTTTTCTTGAAAAGAACTCATTCTCATTCCATAGAATTCAAGAGCAAAAGCTCTTACAATCACAGGCAAGCCTTGAAGTAACCGTAGCCTAAGTTACAAAGTCACAGGTCGAATCTCATACAAATCAACGAAATTCGAAAACACATCCGCTACCCCATGACTAAAACAACAGGATAAACATTCAAATCTGCTTGGCAGGTTCAAAGACTACTGAACCAAGTAGACGCCATCAGCTGCATAGGAAACGTTTATTCCACGACCCTAAGAGGTAAACCCTCTTATGCCGCTACTCATCCTCCTCGACAATTAAGCCAGGATACACATTCATCCACGACATAGAAGTCTGGACCATTTTTCCTCCTTGACCCGAAAGCCAGAGTAAAGTACACATCCACGACATATAGGTCAGGATCAAAGGGGATCCAATCGAACCATCGAGGCCATATCATTATCACAAGCAAATAACAAATGAAATACAGGAAAAATAAAAGCAACATAACTGAATACAATAAAAAAGAAATATAGGGAAAGAAGCTGATCGCGTGTACGTTGACCCCGTACAAAGAAGAGCACGGTGGAAGCTCGTCGCTGTGAGGGCGCGAAAGAAGCTCAGCAATGGACGGAGGGCAGCGAAATCGGCGCTGAGGAGATCGGCAGAAACTGTAAAAAAAACTCAAAAAAACACAGAAATAAATAAAAAAGTAATTCAGCAAAACACTAAAACAAAAACCGAGATGGAGGAGGCGAGGGATGAGGAAAAGGGATCACTACAAAAAAAATGGGCAGTTTGTGACGTTTGAATAGTATGCTTTTTTTTAAATGTCACAGCAGGGGTGACATGTGAAGGAAAAAAAACGTCACTCCTAATAAGAGTGACGTTTTTCATGTGGCACGTTATCATGGGGGTGTTGTTTGACACTGTTTAAATGTCACAAATTTTTTATGATGTGCAAAATAAATATGAACGTCACAATTGGGGTAATGTGCAGAACCATTTTCGCACATCACCCTTGGGCTGACGTGAGAAAATGGATCTGAACGTCACCCAATTGTGACGTGCAGAATCATTTTCTGCGTCACAAAACTAGGGGTGACGTGCGAGACATGGTTCACACGTCACAAACTAATTTCAGGCATTCCCGCCCCTTGCTGCCGCTAGCTGCAAAATTTAATTTCAGCCTACCTTTTTTCTTTTTTGTTTTCATTTTGTTCTTCCCTTTTAGCTCGCGTGCTCCTCCTTGGTAAGCAAAGCTGAACGCCCTAAATAGCTCAATCGATGAACTCTGAAGTCTTCAATGGCTACGACGCATCAGGTACCTGTTAGGTTTTGAGCGATTATATAATTAAGTGTTTTTTTTTTTCTTGGGATTTAATATTTCATTATGAAATTCCCGATCTGCATTCAAGGGTCGCTGCTGAAGAAGGTTCTGGAGGCGATCAAGGACCTGGTGAATGATGCGAACTTCGACTGCTCAGCCATGGGGTTTTCGCTCCAGGCCATGGACTCCAGCCACGTGGAGTTGGTGGCTCTGCTCCTCAGATCCGAGGGTTTTACTGCAAAAAGGGATTTCGTTAGGAAAATTAGGGTTTTTTTTTTTTCTTTTGTGGGATTGGGTTTGTTATTCTGCTAATTTAGATTTATGGGTGATTAAATTTGAGACTTCAAGAACTTTTGCTGTGTTTGGTTGCTGTGGAAATGTTGGAAAAATGAAAGAGAAATGCATTTGGAAATTTTGTTTGTGATACAGGATTCTTATGATCTTTTTTCTATACCCCTCTCGAAATCACTGAAGTTATTCTTTGGAAATGTTAGGATGAGTGTTAATTGCAATGGAAATTATTACTTCAAAAATAATTTTTGTTAATTAACTTGAGATTGTGTTTTATCCTTTATCCTGTTTTTTGAGTTTGAGGAAATTTATTTGACATGTGCTTGTTCTGATCTATTGGTATGCTTCCAATTGGCTAATGGATTAAAGCACAAGACAAGATATCTGATTTTGAGATGAAACTGATGGACATCGAAAGCGAGCACCTTGGAATTCCAGAGGCAGAGTACCACGCTATTGTTAGGATGCCTTTGTCTGAGTTTGCTAGGATATGTAAAGATCTCAGCGGCATTGGTGACACTAGTACTGTTGTTCTTTATTCATCAAAATTTCTTCTTCTTGTTCCAATTCTTGTATTGTTCTTGAGGCTATGCTTAGCACTACAGTTGATAATGAGTTGGTAACCATAAGAAAAAAATGAATCTTACGGAGGTCTGTAGCAGTACCACACCAATGTTTGGGAAAAAAAAGCCCCTAAAAAATAATTTGGGTAAAAAAACCCCTAAATAAAATTTGGGTAATTTTTTTTTTTTTTTAAAAAAACCTTATTTAATGACGTTTAAATTTTCTGCACGTCATCCCTAGGGTGACTTGCAATTTTCCTGCACGTCACCCTAGGGGTGACATGCAAAAAATTTGCACGTGCGATTTTTTGCACGTCACCCTAGGGGTGATGTGCGAAAAATTTGCACGTCACAAATTTTTTTTCTAGTCACCTGGTTTACAGTCATGCAGCTACACGTCACTAAGAGCATGTCACTACAACAAGGGTGACGTTTTTTCCCCTTCTGCACGTCACAAAGAGCAAGTCACTAATTCATTATTTTTTTGTAGTGGATGAAGACATCGGGTCTAGGGACATCAAATAAACTACTAGAGTCCGATATGAAAGGGACGTGGGGAGGAAGGATGGTGGAGGCCATCCCTCCTCCCCTGTAGTTTAATTAATACAACTTAAGTCTATCTCAAAAGCATATTTTCAGTGATTTTATTAACATTATTAATTCAGAATCCAATAGATACCTATGAGACCTTGCATAATTCAGCTACCCAACCCTACTAAATATTACAACATTTTATTTGTAAAATATTCTAATATTTTATATTGCATTATCCATCACTAAGTACTCGTGCGACCTTGTTCTTTTTTAGCGGCATAATTCCGACAACCTCCCAATATAATAGCATTTTACAGTTAATATATTCTCATTTTTTTTTTTTTAATATTTCTTTCTCACGTGCATTGGTAATTTGGTAGTAGTCAAGTGGATGGGGTAGGAAAGTAATTTCCAAGGGCAATATCTTGAAGACCACAACGCTTGTCACGCACAGCTTTCCGCTCTCGCTGTCTGTCGCTCAATATCCCATCTATTAAATTAAATAAATTGATTGTTCTCGGTTTAGACCTTCTAGAACAAATTTCTTATATTAAAAATTAAAATAAATAGACCTTCTAGAACACATGTTATTTATTATAAAACCAGAATAAGAAACCGTGTCGGTGCAACCTGAAAGAAAGAAAAGTAAATAAATTTATTATTTATATATATTTTTCTTTTATTTTTCAATAATGCTAAGTACCACGGCGGACTCAAATAACCTTTAAATTTAATATTTATTTTTAAAGAATTTATTATTTCATCTCATGAATTAACACTGAATTGTTGTATTTTTCTTTATTAATTATCAATTTTACATTACGATCTTATCAAACTATTATTTCATTATTAAAACTCTCATTCCATCAATTAAGTCGTTAAGTCAGATAATTAACCTATCGAATGGTAGCTCATGAGAAAATAATAACTACATAAAATAAAATACATACACATTTAAGGTATGTGACACGCATGTAACGGTATTGATTGACAAAAATAAGTTTTTGTAACGAAATAATAATTTGATAGGGTTATAATGTAAAATTGATAATTGATAAGGTATATAATAATCGATTATTATTTCTTAAGGAGAAATGATAACTACCCCTTTATTTTTTTAACAAAAATTAATTTAATAATTTATTGAGACAGTTGTATAAATATTGTAAAATAATTATAGAGGGTAAAAAGTGGTTTTTATATTACTCTTTAGTTTTTGAAAATAAAATTATTAACAAATAATTCAAATAAAAGCCGCTTAAATTTCAAATAAAAATTTCTACAAACTTATTTATAGTAATTTCCGTACGAGTCAATTTCTAAAAATAGCATATATTTTTTAATAATATATATATTTTTTGTAAGAATTTTCTATTTGTATTAAAAATACCTTGGCGTAAAGAAAATGCTAACAAAATGATTTGGACCGTTAAACGAGAAATAATATTTTTATTAATAAAAAAAAAAAGAGAAATATGAAAAACATTTATCAAAAGAGCTGGCGTCTTCGTTTCCGGTCAACATTGACATCTTGAATACACATTTCCGAGCCAGTTCATGGAGGAAGGCTCATGGAATGTGAACAAGCATTTTCCAGAAGCCGCCCGAATGGCTCTTCAATGGTAGCTCTTAAAAGTCCTATATATACTCGCGTCATAATATTGTTCCTTCAATAACTTCATTCCTCGGAGCAGAAAGAAAGCTGGATTACCTTTAATCATATGCAGAAAAACCCGTTTCTCTCTTTCATCTTTTTCAGATACAGAGTTTGAAATCATTGGTTTGTTGGCCTCCGTATTGGGAAACAAGTTCCCGGGTTTTGGTGGGTTTTTGCAGTTTTTGTGAGACCAGTCTTTGGTTTTAGCTATAATGCTTTGAGAACTTATACATATTCGAGTGGATTCTGAAGGAATATTTCTGGGTTTCAGTGGGTTTTAGCTGTTTTTAGCTGCAGCAATCTTGATTTAGGTTCTAATAATGGACGGCGTTGACCACTACAAGGCCAGTGGTAGTTTACGAGGAAGTTTACGGTTACGCAGTTCGTCGGTGTGGAGGAACAATGCTATGGAAGTTTTCTCGAGGTCTTCGCGAGAGGAAGACGATGAAGAAGCTCTCAGATGGGCTGCTCTTGAAAAGCTTCCTACTTTTGATCGTCTAAGAAAAGGTATACTAACGACGTCGAAAGGTGAAGCCAGTGAAATCGATATACATAATCTTGGATCTGAAGAAAGGAAGAAATTGCTCGAGAGGTTGGTCAAAGTAACTGAAGAGGATAATGAGAAGTTGTTGTTGAAGATCAGGGATCGGATTGATAGGTAAGACGAAGACCTCTGCCAAGCTATGCTTTAATTTATTTATTTATTTTTCCAAGTTTTCTTGGTAACCAGTCAGAGATTAACAATTTTCATACATATTCGTCAGTACGACAGTACCATAATGGATTTTCTTGTTTCTTGGAATTTTCTCAGAGTTGGAATTGATCTTCCAGCAATTGAAGTCCGATTTGAGCACCTAAATGTTGAAGCAGAAGTTCTTGTAGGAGGCAGAGCCTTGCCTTCGTTCTTTAACTTCATGATAAGCATCCTAGAGGTAACCATCTGCAAAATATACAACTTAAGTTAGGGATAAATTTTAATTTCTTTGAAGTGTTTTGTTGAGTTATTATTGAATTTGTTATTTTTTACTATGTATAGGGGGGTTTGAATTATCTTCACATTCTCTCAAATCAAAAGAAGCACATAACCATCCTTAAAGATGTTAGTGGACTCATCAAGCCTCGCAGGTGAGAAAATATGCTCAGCTGTTATCTTGAATTGGACTCTGAATATCTAGAATGAATTTCCGGGCAATCAAATTTCTAATTTGATGCATGTGTAATTGGTAGAATGACATTGCTATTGGGTCCCCCGAGTTCTGGGAAGACAACACTCCTACTGGCTATGGCTGGAAAGCTTGACCCGGCTCTAAAGGTAAAAATAATATTATTTCCGCTTCATTCTTCCTTGAATTGTCAATTCTTAGCTTTAATTAAGCTCTTTAGTCTCATCCCTAATTCAAAAAACCAAAACTTCTCCTACAGTGTTCAGGGAGGGTGACTTACAATGGCCACGGTATGAATGAATTTGTACCCCAGAGAACTGCTGCATATATCAGTCAATATGATCTCCATATTGGGGAACTGACTGTAAGGGAAACCTTGGCCTTCTCTGCGAGGTGCCAAGGGGTTGGATCACGCTATGGTAAGTTAATTAACTTTAAGGGATCACTTATTCTGTTTTTAGCTTTCCTTCATTATTACTTTAAGATGAACACCCCCATGAATAATTCGCAATACAGAAGAATGACTATTACTTTTGTAATCTGCAGATATGTTAGCAGAGTTGTCTAGACGAGAAAAAGAGGCAAATATCAAGCCTGATCCAGATATCGATGTCTACATGAAGGTGAGACAAAAGATATTGGCAAAATGATTTAATCTTTAGGAGATCTCTAGCATTTAACTTATTTTGAGAAATTTATATTATTAGTTTTACCCTTGTAGGGAAACCCCTCATATAATAAATGAGATTTCAAATGTAATAAACACTAAATACGCCTTGCAACTAATCTTAGCTTGATCATATTATAACTGACTTATGCTCAATTTTAGATTGAGTAAAATCATTGACATTTTATATTTTAACATAACATATAGTTTTACCGTGAATGATGATGGTTTTCCTTTGTGTTTGTCTTCTGATGTATCAGGCAGCAACAACTGAAGGCCAGGAGGCGAACGTGGTGACAGATTATATATTAAAGGTAACATTGCCATTTTTCCATAGACTTCTGTACTTGAAAAATAATTATTAGGATTTTAAAAGTGTTCGCATAATATCCTTCAGTTTCTTATTTGCTTCACGCATGAACTTACAGGTTTTGGGTTTAGAAGTGTGTGCTGATACCATGGTGGGAGATGACATGTTGAGAGGTATCTCTGGTGGACAAAGGAAGCGTGTTACAACAGGTATACCAAGTAGCATATAAAATTCATTTTTATTGATATGATTTGCCGGCATGCATGATAATATACATAAGTCAAATTATAGGGGAGATGCTGGTTGGACCAGCAAAGGCACTGTTTATGGATGAAATATCTACTGGATTGGACAGCTCGACAACTTTCCAAATTGTGAATTCGCTCAAGCAATATGTTCACATTCTTGATGGAACGGCAGTCATCTCTCTACTGCAGCCAGCACCAGAGACTTATGATCTTTTTGATGACATTATTCTCCTCTCTGATGGCTATGTTATCTACCAGGGGCCCCGTGAACATGTTCTTGAGTTTTTTGAAACCATGGGCTTTAAATGTCCGGAAAGGAAAGGTGTGGCTGACTTCCTGCAAGAGGTTAGTGTGAATCTTGACTTCATTGGCCTCACACATACTCATACTAGGCATGCAAAGATGTTTTAACAGCCATAAAGTGTGGAGTTAGCTAGCATGAAAGCCTCAACAAGTACCATATGGGGACGAGCCTTAAATGTGTAGTATAAAGCCTTTTATTTGTGCATATCACAGGTGACATCGAGGAAAGATCAGGAGCAGTATTGGGCACGCAAAGATGAGCCTTACAGTTTTGTCATGGTTCAGGAATTTGCTGAGGCATTCCAATCATTCCATGAGGGAAGGAGAATAGGAGATGAACTTGCAACTCCATATGATAAGAGAAAAAGCCACCCAGCTGCTTTGACAACCAAAAAGTATGGTGTTGGTAAGAAGGAGCTGTTTAAAGCTTCCTTCTCAAGAGAATACTTGCTGATGAAGAGGAACTCGTTTGTATACATCTTCAAAGTTGTACAGGTAGATTTAAACTTTATTTTCCTGGTCCCTTCAATTTTTTTTAAACCAGATTTTGATTAATTTTTTTTTTCTCTGCTTTCAGCTTGCAATAATGGCAATAATTGCAATGACACTTTTCCTTCGGACCAAGATGCCTCGTGAATCAGTAACAGATGGAACAATTTACACTGGTGCTTTGTTCTATACAGTGATTATGATTATGTTTAATGGGATGGCTGAGCTGTCTATGACGATTGTAAAGCTTCCTGTTTTTTACAAGCAAAGGGACCTCCTCTTCTATCCTTCATGGGTATATGCTCTTCCTACATGGGTCCTCAAAATCCCAGTAGCGTTCGTGGAAGTAGCTGCTTGGGTATTCGTGTCATATTATGTCATTGGTTTTGATCCAAACGTTGGAAGGTAATTATAATGAATTTCTTGCACATTTAGAGATTGGTTTAGCTAGGTGTTTTCCATAATGAATAATATTTGGAAATGTGTACATTGCAGGTTTTTTAAGCAATACCTTATACTATTACTTGTAAACCAAATGGCCTCTGCATTATTCCGATTTATTGCATCACTGGGTAGGAATATGATTGTTGCTAACACGTTCGGGTCATTTGCACTGCTCCTGCTTTTTGCATTGGGTGGTTTTATCCTCTCCAAAGGTAACATTATTTTGAGAGTCATAATAAATTTTTTTTGCCCATTATTTACACTGCACCTTAAAGAATAATCCATTATTTTGTTCACTTTGACCAGATGATATAAAGAAATGGTGGATATGGGGGTACTGGATATCACCTTTGATGTACGCGCAAAATGCAGTTATGGTTAACGAGTTCCTTGGGAGCAATTGGAAAGTAATTTCCTGAACTATACATTTGAACATTTATTATGTATACATCGTAATAACAAGCTAATGCCTGATTAAATTATTTAGAACTCAACGGATACACTAGGAGTTAGCGTATTGAAGTCGCGCGGGTTTTTTACCGAAGCACGTTGGTATTGGATAGGCATAGCGGCAACAGTTGGATTCACCTTATTTTTCAACGCCGTTTTCACTGTGGCTCTTGCTTATCTTAACCGTGGGTATCTCCACCTTTTTCACCTTGATCCTTATTAATATAGGAGCTTTTGAGTTGATGATGTGCAACTTATGTGCAGCATTTGGGAAGTCACAGACGGTAAAGTCAGATGAACCAGAAAGCAATGAACAAGGGCAGAAGACTGGAGAAGGTATACAGTTAACACACACAGGAAACAACTCTAGTCATCAAGGGTCCTCATCTGCAAGGACAGAAGCTGCTGTTGAGGGCAGTCATAATGGGAAAAGAGGAATGGTTCTTCCTTTTGATCAACATTCAATCACCTTTGATGACATTATATATTCTGTTGACATGCCACAGGTAACTTATATCATAAATATTTGGAACTGAAAGTGTTTCTTGAATTTACTTGCATTAGTATTGTCCTGAAACTTGAGACCTAATGGTTTCTATTTGACTTGCAGGAAATGAAGAATCAGGGTGTCCTCGAGGATAAATTGGTGCTTTTGAAGGGTGTGAGTGGTGCTTTCAGGCCAGGTGTTCTCACAGCTCTGATGGGTGTCAGTGGCGCTGGTAAAACAACTCTGATGGATGTGCTGGCCGGTAGGAAAACTGGTGGATATATTGAGGGGAACATCACAATTTCAGGGTACCCAAAGAAGCAAGAAACGTTTGCTCGAATTTCAGGGTACTGTGAGCAAAATGATATTCATTCTCCTCATGTTACTGTGTATGAGTCTCTGCTCTACTCAGCATGGCTGCGCTTATCCTCTGAAGTTGATTTAGCAAAGAGAAAGGTTGGTATTTTAATGAAACCTCTGCTTCAGGGTTTTGCTGTTCCTTTTCTTTTAGTGCAATTGACAATTTTGGTTTGTGCTCATGCTGAATCTGGAAATTCTCACTCAAGTTTAGCTCTCTTGAAACACGTAATTTGAGCTTGTCTTCTCTTGGCATGGCAGCGGACTAAAGCCAATTTAAGCACTATTAATGTGGTTCCCTGTCATTATTGTGGATTTAGATTGTGAATGTTGTTGCATTGCCTGTGTTTGAGCACCACATTGAGTATATTTATATTGATGTGTTATATAAGCAATTACGAGAGAAGCCTCAATTTTACTAGTCTTTTTGAGGTATCACACAAAAGTGACCAGCGTGTCATCATGTCATGATAATTAAGCTCAATCAACCCACTTCGATGGTTGTAAATTTTCAGTCTTCATATTGCCTTTACACAAAAACTTGTTCTCAAAAGCTAAGCATGATCTGAAAATAAAAAATGTTTGATTTTTTCATAAAGAGATTGAATGCCACTAGTTCCACTACCATAAATCTAGATTCATGGTTCTGACAAATGGTTTCAGATGTTCATTGAGGAAGTCATGGAGCTTGTGGAGCTGAAACCATTGAGGCATGCACTAGTTGGGTTGCCTGGTGTGAATGGTCTCTCTACTGAGCAGCGCAAGAGGCTCACTATTGCAGTTGAGCTTGTGGCAAACCCCTCCATAATATTCATGGATGAGCCAACTTCGGGTCTAGATGCAAGAGCTGCTGCTATTGTTATGAGAACAGTGAGGAACACAGTGGACACAGGAAGAACAGTTGTGTGCACCATCCATCAGCCAAGCATTGACATATTTGAAGCTTTTGATGAGGTGAGAAATATAAATTATCAACAAATTAGGTGAGCATTCATTCGTTCTCTCGTAGATTTGAGCTTGATATTTAAAACATGTACTTGCAGCTTTTCCTAATGAAGCGTGGAGGACAAGAGATATATGTTGGGCCATTGGGTCGCCACTCTTCCCTTCTTATCAAGTATTTTGAGGTAGGACGCTATGAGAAAAGAGAAACAGACATCCAATAACCTTATTGCTTTATCTATGTTGTAATTTCCTAATACATATACCTTTTCCTTGCTTCTAGAGTGTTGAAGGAGTCAAAAAAATTAAAGATGGCTTTAATCCCGCAACTTGGATGTTGGAAGTAACAGCTTCTGGGGAAGAAATGGCTTTGGGCGTTGATTTTACTGCTGTGTATAAGAACTCAGACCTATACAGGTACCTTCCATGTTAAATTAACTGAATATATAATAAGACAAAAAGAAATATATCATCTTGACAATGTATATGTAAGATCCTTGTCATATTGATGAACTTTAAATTTAACGCTGAAAATTGTACTACTGTGTGGCATGTGCATCAGGAGGAACAAAGAACTGATTAAAGAATTGAGCAAGCCCACTCCTGGTTCAAAGGACCTCTATTTTGCAACTCAATATTCACAGTCATTTTTCACTCAATGCATGGCTTGCCTATGGAAGCTACGATGGTCCTATTGGCGCAACCCACCGTACACTGCCGTAAGATTTCTCTTCACAGTTTTCATAGCACTGACATTCGGGACAATGTTCTGGGACCTGGGCTCCAAGACGTAAGTTGTTACTCCTGGAAAACACAAAAATGTTATGGATGCTAATGCTTTACTGCTACGGTTTAATTTTGCTTTTGAATTTCAAATTGCAGCGACAAGCAACAAGATTTGTTTAATGCCATGGGTTCCATGTATGCTGCTGTTCTCTTCCTGGGCATCCAAAATTCTTCATCCGTGCAGCCCGTTGTGGCTGTTGAACGAACTGTCTTCTACAGAGAAAGAGCTGCTGGAATGTATTCAGCCTTGCCATATGCATTTGCACAGGTAACCAGGGTCACATATTACACGCTTAATCGTTCTAAGGGAATAACTTGGTATCTTAATGCAATTGCCCTCTTTCACCCCAGGTTGTAATTGAGCTCCCATATGTCTTTGCACAAGCTGCGTTCTATGGCATCATAGTTTATGCTATGATTGGATTTGAATGGACCGTTGCCAAATTCTTTTGGTATCTATTTTTCATGTACTTCACATTGCTCTACTTCACCTTTTACGGCATGATGAGTGTAGCTGTGACACCAAACCACCATATTGCCGCCATAATATCCTCTGCGTTTTATGGATTATGGAACCTATTTTCTGGATTCATTGTCCCAAGAACCGTAAGTATTTGCTGTTTTAATTTGATGTGCACGTACTTAAGTTTACGAATACGCAAAACATTTACTGACTCCTTTCTGTTTTGATTAATCTACTTGGCCAACAACAGAGGATTCCTGTTTGGTGGAGATGGTACTACTGGGCATGCCCTGTAGCTTGGACCTTGTATGGGTTGGTTGTTTCACAATTTGGAGATATAGAGACCGAGCTTGTGGACTCAAGCATTAAAGGTGAAACAGTGGAAGGGTTTGTGAGAAGATATTTCGGATTCAAGCATGAGTTTCTGGGAGTGGTGGCTGGTATGGTTGTCTTCTGGACCGTGCTCTTTGCATTTATCTTTGCCTTCTCCATCAAGTCCTTCAATTTCCAAAGGCGATAGAAAATTGTTTTGATTATTTTTGTAGTATGTTCTGGGATTAATGCTAAAAACTAGCATGTCCAACTTCTTTTATATTTTTTTTTGTCTCTTCCACCAACTTCATGTATCATAAGGCACTTTGAGTATATGTATTCACATAAAAGAGTGTTGTAGGATTCTTCATTTATCACTAATCAATGTGTCTACTTGTAGAACTTTTGTTCCTCAGGATGTGTTCAAAATGCTTCTCTTATTTCCATCCAACACTGCTATATCAATTGGTTTGAATGATATCAGAGGAATCTCAATCTTAATACTTTTAACAATTGGCACAAATACTCCAGTGTCCAAGAAATTAATTGAAGTTATATAATTGTACCCCAAAAAAAAAAAAAAAAAAAAAAACTTCTATTTTGTGTACTAGAGTGCTCAAATTCAATTAACCCCTAGGATGGAAGTCTGGTATTTCCATTGTTGGGAGAAGTGGTTGCAGGGTTGCATCGAATCTTAGCTCTGCAGGTTGTGGGTGGCTAGTTCTTGAGCAGCCCAAATACACAACACCTAATTTATTTTATTCTATTTTTTTTTTCTAAATACAACACCTAATTATGTATGACCAGGATAAAAGAGAACATTAGAAAATAGATAAATTTTTTATGTTGAATAGAATCTTATTAACCAACCCTGGAATCACACCTCAAAAAGACAGGAGCGGCTCAATAGAATAGGCAGCTTAGGCCACTGCCTTAAAGACCCATAAAAAAAAAAGAAAAAAAAAAGAAAAAAAGAAAAGAGAATGTGAAAGGCATTGAAAAAGAAAAAAGAAAAAGAGAGGATGCTATTTAGCATGCTATGAGGGCCTAAAAAACAAGAAAAACACGATTGACAATGGTTGTTTAAAACGTAAGGCTTTGTTCGGTTTGCGGAATAGACCCTTAGAATTAGGGCTGGCAAAACGGGTCCACGGGTCGACCCCGTTTACGACCCGCGGCAACCCACGACCCGTTTAGCATAAACCTAGACACGACACGGCCCGTGAAATTTTACTGGTCACCTGACACGACCCGCGAACCCGTTTAAACTAAACGGGTCTAACGGATCGGGTCTAATGGGTCAACACGACCCGTTTAGCTTAAAATGCAATTTTTTTTTTAATGAAATAAATATAATAATAGTTAATAAGTTTTAACAATTCATCTCTTAAAATTAAACCCCTAGTTGGCTAGCACCAAATCACTTAATAAGCCTAATTGTCTAATAAAAAAAAAAAAACAAATCACATCATTACAATTTACAAATATAATTATACAAATTGGGCCATTGGGTTCCCATTTTTGTCCCGTATTGTCCACTTGAGTCTTGATTTTGATTCCTTGAATAACTCACAAATATGCTCATTTTAGTATGCTCCTAATGAACTTGAAATCTCAGAACTTTGAATGTTACAGCCTTACAGGAATTGATGTTATCAAATGTCAGAACATCATCATCATCATCTTCTTCTTCTTTTTTATCCACCTTCATTAAATTTTGTTCTATATCAAAAGATAAGAGAAATTAATGTTATTAAAGTAAGATAAAAAAAAGTAAATGAAGAAATTAAAAAGTAAATGACCCAAGCACAATGGCACAAGGAAGAAGCAACAGCAACCTTTATGCTCTTAACAATAAACTGGAGAACCTAAACGCAACTAACTAAACCACAAAATTGATACTCACAACAAACCTCCTCTGTACATTCTCTCATTAAAACGTATCAACTTGTCCATCCATTGGATAGAAGAATAGTATCGCAGAGGAGAAAAAAAGAAATGACACAACACGGAACAGAATGAGATGTTATTTGTCTGCATGAGAAGAAGAGAAATTAGGTTTTGAGTTTTCTGTTTTCAACTTTTCACTTTCATCTTTTTTTCTTTAGAAAAAAAAAAACAAAAAAAACTTAAACGGGTCTGGCGGGTCAACCGCGGGTGACCCGCGACATGACCTGTTTAAGCAATTTAAACGGGTCATAAACGGGTCGACCCGTTTACAACCCAATCCCGCTAATTTCGTGTCGTGTTTGTGTCGGGTTCACGGGCCATGTCAAAATTGCCGGCCCTACTTAGAATGGACTAGCTAACACTATGTATAGCTATTACTTTGTTTGGTAACACAATATTCCTGAAAATAGTTGATTCCCATGAGACTAATAATCTTATACGCACAGGATTAGCTAAGCCACTAAAAAATGAGTGGCTTAGCAAATCATTTCTCGTGTGATTAAATTAAGGGTTAAATACTTTCGATCCCTTGTGGTTTAACAACTTTATTTTTTACCCCATTGATTTTAGTTTTTATCATAGGTGGTACCTCGGTTATTCATTAAGACGGATATTGTACCATCGTCTAACTTTCATCCAAAATTTGATAGAAATCCACATCAGCGACCCTAAAACTTGACACGTGTCCATATACCTAATTAAAAACTAAAAAATATATATTTTTTAAAAAAATTAAAAACATTAAAAAAGTAAATTAAATTAAATTTAAAAGAAAAAAATTGTTTGGAAAATGGGTGGCCGGCCACCTCCATGGGATGGCTGAAGCCACCCCCGGCCGTTTTAGCTAGATGCCATAATGCATGAAAGACTCCTATCCTCAAACCACTATGTAACAAATATCATCTTAGGCTCTTAATAAATGCATATAAGTATAATGTACCAAGATATCATGCAAATCTTAAGAAAACAAGAAGGGTATTTAAAACATTTGGGAAACCTTTTCTCTTATAAGGAAAATGACATACAAACTCATCATGGTACATTTAAAACTTGTAGAGGACATGAAAATGACAAAGCTAACATAGAAACTAAGTGAATGCAGAAGAGTTTTACTTGAAGATGGCCTCCTACTTCAAAATATCGTCATTCTCTCTCTAAAAATATATTCTCACCCTAAGGTTTGAGTTTTTGGTGTGTGGGTGGAGTTTGGGGCGAGGAGGGGGTGCTATTTATAGGATTCGGATCATCTCCAGTCCATTATGGACTAGAGAGTATCCAGTTCATGGTTGTAATTTCTTTAAAGAAATCCTAGTGCTACAAATGTGTCACGTGTCATCTTAATAAAAAAATATTAATTAATATTTTAAAAATAAATGAAAACTAAAATAATAAAAAAAGATGAGTAGTTGGACACCCCATAGGGGGTGGCCAGACCACCCCTGCTGGCCTGGGGGTTGGTTTGGCCACCCCCAAGGGCCAACAATTTTTTTTTTTTTTCTTTATTTTTTAGTTTGAGCCTTGAGGGTGGCCAGACCACCCCTGCTGGCCATGGGGTGGCTTCGGCCACCCCAAGCCACCCCAGATTGGCCGAAGCCACCCCATGGCCATTAGGGGTGGCCAACAATTTTTTATTTTTATTTTTAGTTTGGCCATTGGGGGTGGTCTGACCACCCCCATTGGCCATAGATGGCTTCAGCCACCCCATATTGGATGGTCTGGGGTGGTTGAAACCACACCTAGGCCAACGGTGGTGGTCCGGCCACCACTTATGGGAAGGCCGGCCACCCCTTAGTTTTTTTAANTCACTTAATAAGCCTAATTGTCTAATTAAAAAAAAAAAAACAAATCACATCATTACAATTTACAAATATAATTATACAAATTAGCCCATTGGGTTCCCATTTTTGTCCCGTATTGTCCACTTGAGTCTTGATCTTGATTCCTTGAATAACCCACAAATATGCTCATTTTAGTATGCTCTTGATGAACTTGGAATCTTAGAACTTTGAATGTTACAAGAATTGATGTTATTAAATGTCAGAACATCATCATCATCATCTTCTTCTTCTTTTTTATCTACATTCATTAAATTTTGTTCTATATCAAAAGATAAGATAAATTAATGTTATTAAAGTAAGATAAAAAAAAAGTAAAGGAAGAAATTAAAAAGTAGCTGTCCCAAGCACAACGGCACCAGGAAGAAGCAACAGCAACCTTTATGCTCTTAACAATAAACTGGAGAACCTAAACGCAACTAACTAAACCACAAAATTGATAGTCACAACAAACCTCCTCTGTACATTCTCTCATTAAAACGTATCAACTTGTCCATCCATTGGATAGAAGAATAGTATCTCAGAGGAGAAAAAAAAGAAATGACACAACACGGAACAGAATGAGATGTTATTTGTCTGCATGAGAAGAAGAGAAATTAGGTTTTGAGTTTTCTGTTTTCAACTTTTCACTTTCATCTTTCATCTTTATTTCTTTAGACAAAAAAAAAAAAAAAAAAAAACTTAAACGGGTCTGGCAGGTCACCCGCGGGTGACCCGCGACACAACCCGTGTAAGCAATTTAAACGGGTCATAAACGGGTTGACCCGTTTACAACCCAAACCCATTTAAGGTAAACCCAATCCCACTAATTTCGTGTCGGGTCACAGGTTATGTCAAAATTGCCGGCCCTACTTAGAATGGACTAGCTAACACTATGTATAGCTATTACTTTATTTGGTAACACAATATTCTTGAAAATAGTTGATTCCCATAAGACTACTAATCTTATACGCACAGGATTAGCTAAGCCACTAAAAAATGAGTGGCTTAGAAAATCATTTCCCATGCGATTAAATTAAGGGTTAAATACCTTTGATCCCTTGTGGTTTAACTTTATTTTTTGCCCCCTTGATTTTAGTTTTTATCATAGGTGGTACCTCGGTTATTCATTAAGATGGATATTGTACCATCGTCTAACTTTCGTCCAAAATTTGAAAGAAATCCACATCAGCAACCCCAAAACTTGACACGTGTCCATATACCTAATTAAAAACTAAAAAATATATATTTTTTAAAAAAATTAAAAACATTAAAAAAGTAAATTAAATTAAATTTAAAAGAAAAAAATTGTTTGGTAATGAGTGGCCGGCCACCCTCCATGGGATGGCTGAAGCCACCCCCGGCCGTTTTAGCTAGATGCTAGAATGCATGAAAGACTCCTATCCTCAAACCACTGTGTAACAAATATCATCTTAGGTTCTTAATAAATGCGTATAAGCATAATGTACCAAGATATCGTGCAAATCTTAAGAAAACAAGAAGGGTATTTAAAACATTTGGGAAACCTTTTCTCTTATAAGGAAAATGACATACAAACTCATCATGGTACATTTAAAACTTGTAGAGGACATGAAAATGACAAAGCTAACATAGAAACTAAGTGAATGCAGAAGAGTTTTACTTGAAGATGGCCTCCTACTTCAAAATATCGTCATTCTCTCTCTCAAAAATATATTCTCACCCTAAGGTTTGAGTTTTTGGTGTGCGGGTGGAGTTTGGGGCGAGGAGGGGGTGCTATTTATAGGATTTGGATAATCTCCAGTCCATTATAGACTAGAGAGTATCTAGTTCATGGTTGTAATTTCTTTAAAAAAATCCTAGTGCCACAAATGTGTCACGTGTCATCTTAATAAAAAAATATTAATTAATATTTTAAAAATAAATGAAAACTAAAATAATAATAAAAGATGAGTAGCTAGACACCCCATAGGGGATGGCCAGACCACCCCTGCTGGCCTAGGGGTTGGTCTGGCCATCCCCAAGGGCCAACAATTTTTTTTTTATTATTTTATTATTTTATTATTTTTTAGTTTGAGCCTTGAGGGTGGCCAGACCACCCCTGCTGGCCATGAAGCCACCCCAAATTGGCCGAAGCCACCCCATGGCCATTAGGGGTGGCCCAGCCACCCCTAATGGCCAACAATTTTTTATTTTTATTTTTAGTTCGGGCCTTGGGGGTGGTTCGATGGCTTCAGCCACCCCATATTGGATGGTCTGGGGTGGTTGAAACCTTACCCAGGCCAACGGTGGTGGTCCGGCCACCACCTATGGGAAAGCCGGCCACCCCTTAGTCTTTTTTAAATATATGTTTTTAATTTTAATTATTAATTATTTTTAAAGTATAAATAATATTTTATTATTATTTATATTAAAATAACANGATATGACCGATAATTATTTTTAATTTTTAATTTTTTTTTAATTTTATACTTTTTACTCTTTTGATTTTTATTTTATAATATAAAAAAGATGTAGTGGATCAATATAAAAAAAATATTCAATAAGCTATTTTAGCCATATATATATTTAGGCTCCCAAAAGGGTCAAAACAACTAATTTTTAATAAGTTATTTTAGGCTTTAACCCAACAAAAAGTATTTGAACTCTCAAAATAACTAATTTTTGGCCCAATTAGCAACTAGTAAAAAGCTCAATAAAAAGTTAACAAAAACCGGTTTAACCAATTACCGATATGACCAATTAACCGATTAACCGATAGCTTATCGGTCGGTAATCGGTCAAGAATCGATTAACTGATAGCTTATCGGTCAATAACCGATAACCCTATTCACTAGACCGATATGACCGATACCCAGCCCTAGAAAAGACACTGATCTCATTAAGGTAGAAGTCAAAAGCACGAAGCTTATACAATGTAGAACAACAAAACTCTGACAAATCTTAACCATAGCCAAGACAAAACCATAGCCAAAACTATGACTTCACCAACCGGCTAACCTATGTGTGAGTTTCGATACTAGAACAGATCTGCAACAAGCAGAGACCAACAAAACATAGGTGTAGCCCCTAACGGAACCCCCACAACTCAAGGCCAAATGACTAAACCATCTACAACCCAAAAGGTCAGGATGCCTTATTACATTGACCAAATACCAAGCATAGGACTAAACCTATAGAGAAATATATATTAAGAAGCCTAAGGGCAAGGCATTTTTCTTTGGCTATTACATACCAACTTTAAATCCAATAATCAAATCCATTTTCTATCGCCTTTGGAAATTAAAGAGCTTGATGGAAAAGGCGAAGATAAATGCAAAGAGAACAGGCAAAGCGACAATCACAATCGCCACCACTCCTAGAAAATCATGCTTGAATCCGAAATAGTCTTTCAGAAAATGTTCCACCGTGCCACCAGTGTCCTCAAGCTCGTCCTTTATATCTCCAAATTGTGAAACAACCAACCCATACAAGGTCCAAGCTACAGGGCATGCCCAGTTGTACCATCTCCACCACACAGGAATCCTCTGTTGTTGCCCAAGTAGATTAATCAAAACCAAAACTTAAGGCACTCTTTGTTCAATGAAAAATGTTTTTTTTTTTGAATCGGAAAATACTTACGGGTCTTGGGACTATGAATCCTGAAAATAGATTCCATAATGCGAAAAACGCAGTGCCTATTATGGCGGCAATATGGTGGTTTGGTGTCACAGCCACAGTCATCATGCCGTAAAAGGTGAAGTAGAGCAATGTGAAGTACATCAGAAAAATATGCCAAAAGAATTTGGCAACAGTCCATTCAAATCCAATCATAGCATAAACTATGACACCATAGAACGCAGCTTGTGCAAAGACATATGGGAGCTCAATTGCAACCTGTTAAGTTACAAAGTTATTCCCTTAAAAAGACTAGGCAAGTAATATGTGACCTTGGTTACCTGTGCAAATGCATATGGAAAGGCTGAATACATTCCAGCAGCTTTTTCTCTGTAGAACACAGCTCGTTCAACAGCCACAACAGGTTGTACTGATGTGACATTTTGGTAGCCCAGGAAGAGAACAGCAGTATACATGGAACCCATGGCACTAAACAAATCTTGTTGCTTGTTGCTGCATTTTGAAATTCAAAAGTAAAATTAAAGCATAATTAGCATCCATAGCATTTTTGAGTTTAATTTCCAGGAGTAACAAGTTACGTACATCTTGGAGCCAAGGTCCCAGAACATTGTCCCAAATGTCAGTGCTATGAAAACTGTGAAGAGAAATCTTACGGCAGTGTACAGTGGGTTGCGCCAATAGGACCGTCGTAATTTCCATAGGCAAGCTATGCATTGAGTGAAAAATGACTGTGAATATTGAGTTGCGAAATAAAGTTCATTTGAACCAGGAGCAGGCTTGCTCAATTCTCTAATCACTGCTTTATTCCTCCTTATGCACATGCCACACAGAAGTACAATTTTCAGCCTTAAATTTCATCAATGTGACAAGGATCTTATATATAAATTGTCAAAAAGATACATATCTTTGGTCTTATTATATATTTAGTTAATTTAACATGGAAGGTACCTGTATAGCTCTGAGTTCTGATACACAGTAGTAAAATCAACACCCAAAGCCATTTCTTCCCCAGAAGTTGTAACTTCCAACATCCAAGTTGCTGGATTATAGCCATCTTTAATTTTTCTGATTCCTTCAATGCTCTAAAAGCAAGGAAAAGGTATATGTATTAGGAAAATACTAACATAGATCAAGATTTATGGCTGTTGGATGTCTGTATTTTTGTTTTCTCACCTCGAAATACTTGATAAGATGGAAAGAGTGGTGACCCAATGGCCCAACATATATCTCTTGTCCTCCACGCTTCATTAAGAAAAGCTGCAAGTACATGTTTTAAATATCAAGCTCAAATCTACGAGAGAACGAATGAATGCTCACCTAATCTGTTGATAATTTATATTTCTTACCTCATCAAAAGCTTCAAATATGTCAATGCTTGGCTGATGGATGGTGCACACAACTGTTCTTCCCGTGTCCACTGTGTTCCTCACTGTTCTCATAACAATAGCAGCCGCTCTTGCATCTAGACCAGAAGTTGGCTCATCCATGAATATTATGGAGGGGTTTGCCACAAGCTCAACTGCAATAGTGAGCCTCTTACGCTGCTCGGTAGAGAGACCATTCTCACCAGGCAACCCAACTAGTGCATGTCTCAATGGCTTCAGCTCCACAAGCTCCATGATTTCTTCAATGAACATCTGAAACCATTTGTCAGAACCATGAATTAAGATTTATGGTTGAGATTGCATTGAGAAATAGAGTTTTTAAAGTAAAAAAGAGCTTTTTAGAAAGAAATGCTTTACTTCTAAGCTTTTTCTAAAAGTACAATTTGACTCATTTTTAGAGTAAACATGTCAATAATTACTTTTCGAGTTTTTTTTTACTAAATAGACCAGCTTTTTGTTTGGCACAACTTCTTCAGTATTAAAAATACTTATTAAGTTTCCTAACACTATCTGAAACTGGCTTGTAGTGACCCTAGTGGCATTTAGAGCCCATTTGTGCATTAAAGAGCTTAAAAAGTACTTTTAATACATAAAAGGTTATGCCAAACAAAAAGCTGTCCATTTGGTAAAAACTCAAAAAGTACTTTTTTCACCTTTTGCTTTGAAAAAGGCCAAAACACACTTTTTAAAAAAGGATTAAAAATTACCTTTTTTTAAAAAAAAAAAAAAATTTTTTTTGCAAATCACACTTAGTGATTAAGAACATGTTTTTGTAAAGTCAAATTATCAATTGCACTAAAAAAAAAATATTGATAGGAACAGCAGAACCCTAAAGGAGAGGTTTCATTCAAATACCAACCTTTCTAGTGTCTGAATCAACTTCGGAGGATAAGCGGAGCCATGCTGAGTAGATCAAGGACTCATACACAGTAACATGAGGAGAATGAATGTCATTTTGCTCACAGTAGCCTGAAATTCTAGCAAATGTTTCTTGCTTCTTTGGGTACCCTGAAATTGTGATGCTCCCCTCAATATATCCACCAGTTTTCCTACCGGCCAACACATCCATCAAAGTCGTTTTACCAGCACCACTAACACCCATAAGAGCTGTGAGAACACCTGGCCTGAAAGAACCACTCACACCCTTCAGAAGCACCAATTTATCATCAAGGACACCCTGGTTCTTCATTTCCTGCAAGTGAAATGCAAACCATTAGGTCTCAAGTAAATTCAAGAAACATTTTCAGTTGCAACTATTTATGATATAAGTTACCTGTGGCATGTCAACGGAATATATTATGCCATCAAAGGTGATTGAATGTTGTTCAAAAGGAAGAACCATTCCTCTTTTACCATTATGACTGCCCACAACAGGAGTTCTACTAATTTCACCTCCCCTCCCTGCATGTCAACTGAATATAATTGGAACCTAGAATGCACCTTTTTCAGAGTAAAGTAAGAATTAATTAGTATAACACAATCTGTGCAACCCATTACCTATGTCGCTGTTTCCTTCTTGTGTTAACTGTATGCCTTCTCCAGTATTCTGCCCTTGTTTACTGCTATGTGGTTCATCTGACTTTACAGTATGTGCCTTACCAATTGCTGCACATAAGTTGCACATCATTAACACAAAAGCTTTTATATTAATGGTGAAAAAAGGTGAAGATACCCACGGTTAAGATAAGCAAGACCCAGAGTGAAAATGATGTTGAAGACGAAGATGAATCCAATTGTTGCCCCTATGCCTATCCAATACCAGTGTGCTTCGGTAAAGAACCCGTGCGCCTTTAGTACTCTTACTCCCAGTGGTTCCGTTGAGTTTCCAATCTAATTAATTTAATAAGAGATATTTAGCTTGTTATTAAGAGGTATACTGAATAAATGTTCAAATGCATAGTTCAGGAAGTTATTGTTAATTCTAAAATAGGAAGCACAGAATAAAAATCCTTCAAAAGTGTCTTACAAATTTGTTTCCCTTAAGAAATTATTTGTCCCTACCAAATACGATGAATTGGCATGCAAAAAGTTACATCAAATATTTCTCTAGGATACAATGGAGCCAAGAAAAAACCTTTGTAGTTTGGCTAGATTTTGCATAAATGAAACTGAACCTGAATACCCTCAGATTTTCTATTCTAACAAGAGAGATACAGATTTTAAAACTGCAGAAAGTTTTGAGAGAGACAAAAAAAAAAAAGAGAGAATTTTCAATGGACTATCTAATAGTGTTAAAACAACTTCAATGTTCTAAAACTAATTGTCAATGGACAACGTATAGTGTTAAAACAAAAGTTTTTAATGTTTGTTCACTAACGTGCGATTAACAATAATAAACTACTGTTCTAATAGTAATAAATTGCTTTTCTAATATTCATTAAAATCTGACAATATCTTAACATACACTTAATTTTGATCATTAGATCGTAATTATTAGTAACAATCACTTAATTTCAATTGTTAGATAACACTTAATTTGATCTTACAATTGACTTTATTAATGGTCCAATAAATCAAACTGTTGTTTCTATCTTAGAAACATCCTATGGTTCTTTTGAACCTACTAGATCATATGATCATGACCGTCTAAAAATGAATGGTCATGATCTAATCGCTCTGATGTGCTTTGTACCAAATGCGCTGTCAAGGCGCCACAAGTGTGCGTCTAGTTCTTCCCACCATGCTAGAGTATAGACATAAGTGCATACACCTAAATATTGCTTGGTCTACAGCAAATGCTTCATGTGTATTGAGCCTTTTAAATGCAAACTTGAGTTTCTCATGATTGATAGATATATATACTAATTTTGAAAATTCTTTAACAATTACTTGTTTCCACTTGCTCCCAAGGAACTCATTAACCAATATTGCATTTTGCGCGTACATCAAAGGTGATATCCAGTAGCCCCATATCCACCATTTCTTTATATCATCTGGTTGAAGTTAACAAAACAATGGATTACTCTTTAAGGTGCAGTGTAAATAATGGAAAGAAAAAATATATTATTGTAACTACTCAATATAATCCTTACCTTTGGAGAGGATAAAACCACCCAATGTAAAAAGCAAGAGCAGTGCAAATGACCCGAATGTGTTAGCAACAATCATATTCCTACCTAATGCTGCAATAAATCGAAATAACGCAGAGGCCATTTGGTTTACAAGGAATAACAGAAGAAATTGCTTAAACAACCTGCAATTTGTACATTTCCAAATATTAATATTCGGTATTGGAAAACACCTTGCTAAACAGATCTCTAAATTCATTATAATTACCTTCCAACGTTTGGATCCAAACCAATGACATAATATGTCATGAAAACCCAAACACCAGCTTCAAGGAACCCTATCGGGATTTTGAGGAGCCATGTAGGAAGAGCATATACCCATGAAGGATAGAAAAGGTGATCCCTTTGCTTGTAAAAAACAGGAAGCTTTACAATCGTCAAAGAGATCTCTGAGATCCCATTAAACAAAATCATAATCGCAATAAAGAATAAAGCACCAGCGTAAATTGTTCCATCTATTTCTGATTCATGATGCATCTTAGTCCGTAGGAAAACTGTCATTGTAATCATTGCCATTATTGCAAGCTTCAAGCAGAGGGAAAAAAAAAAAAAATCAAAATCCTCTTCATTAGAAGTAAATCACCATTTATCCTAAAAGCCCAACATATTGAATATTAAATTTAAATAGAAGGTGAATTACGGAGAGGGGATTCAAACTCAGGATCTCTATTTTGATACCATGTTAAAACAACACTCATCTTAAAAAATTAAGCTAATAAGAAAGGATAAATGTAATAATTTAATCTATACTTTAACAATCAGCAAGTTTAAATCTACCTGTACAAGCTTGAAGATGTAAACAAACGAATTCCTCTTCATCAGCAAGTATTCTCTTGAGAAGGAAGCTTTAACCAACTCCTTCTTACCAACACCATACTTTTTGGTTGTCAAAGCAGCGGGGTGGCCCTTTCTCTTATCATATGGAGTTGCAAGTTCATCTCCTATTCTCCTTCCCTCATAGAATGATTGGAATGTCTCAGCAAATTCCTGGACCGTGACAAAATTGTACGGATCATCTTTGTGTGTCCAATACTGCTCCTGATCTTTCCTTGATGTCACCTGTGATATGCACAAACAACACCATACTTTATGGTTGTGAAAACAATATCATTGCATGGATGAGGCCGGCCAATGAAGGTGAAGATTTTCACTAACCTCTTGCAGGAAGTCAGCCACACCTTTCCTTTCCGGACATTTGAAGCCCATGTGTTCAAAAAACTCTAGAACACGTTCACGGGGCCCCTGGTAGACAATGTAGCCATCAGAGAGGAGAATAATGTCATCAAAAAGATCATAAGTCTCTGGTGTTGGCTGCAGTAGAGAGATGATTGCCGTTCCATCAAGAATGTGAACATATTGCCTGAGCGAATTCACAATTTGGAAAGTTGTCGAGCTGTCCAATCCGGTAGATATTTCATCCATAAACAATGCCTTTGCTGGTCCAACCAGCATCTCCCCTATAATTAATTAATTAGCAAATCATATCAATAAAAATGAATTTTATATGCTTCTTGGTATACCTGTTGTAACACGCTTCCTTTGTCCCCCAGAGATACCCCTTAACATTTCATCTCCCACCATGGTATCAGCACACGCTTCTAAACCCAAAACCTATAAGTTCATGTGTGAACCAAATTACAGAAGCTGAAGGATATTATGTGAAGAATTCTTAAATCCTAATAATTATTTTCCAAGTACAGAATTGTACGGAAATAGACAATGCTACCTTTAATATATAATCCGTCACCACGTTCGCTTCCTGGCCTTCTGTTGTTGCGGCCTGATACATCAGAAGCCAAACAAAAGAAGAAAACCATCATTACTCACCGTAAAACTATGTTATGTTAAAATAGAAAATGTCAATGATTCTACTCAATCCAAAATTGAGCATTAGTTAGTTATAATATGAATCAAGCTAAGATTAGTTGCAAGGCATATTTAATGTTTATTACATTTGAAATCTTATTTATTATATGCGGTCCAAGTATGGGTTTCCTTACAAGGGCAAAACAAGTAATATAAATTTCTCAAAGTTAATGCTTCAGATATCCCAAAGATTTAAATCATTGGCCAATATCTTCTACCTCACCTTCATGTAGATATCGATATCTGGATCAGGCTTGATATTTGCCTCTTTTTCTCTTCTAGACAACTCTGCTAACATATCTGCAGATTTTAAAACTGATAGTCATTCTTCTGTATTGCAAATTATTCATGGGGTAGTTCATCTTTAAGGTTATAATGAAGGAAAGGTAAAAAACAGAATATGATTCTATGATTCTATTAATTGGGATTTTATGATGCATAGCCTTCATTGCTTTGGTTTCCCTGAGAAATTCCTCAGATGGATTAAGGAATGTATTACTTCTCCTAGATTCTCCATTTGCTTGAATGGGACTCTGGTTGGTTATTTTGAGGGGAAGAAGGGTCTGAGGCAGGGGGATCCATTATCTCCCTATCTCTTTGTTCTGGTTATGGAGGTGTTTGCTAGGATTATGGCTGATTTAACTGCTGAGGGCTCAGGTTTTAAGTTCCATCCTAAGTGCTTGAAGTTAAGACTTACACATTTGCGCTTTGCAGATGATCTCCTAATCTTTGCTGAGGCTAGTTTGAGATCAATTCATACTTTTAAAGCTGCTTTGTCTGAGTTTGAAGATCTGTCTGGCCTTAAAGCTAATCCTTCTAAGAGCTCTTTTTTTTTTTTGTTCTGGTGTTTTGGGTAGAGTGAAGCAGTTACTGTTTGATGAATTGAAGATGAATGCAGGGATTCTTCCAGTCAGGTACTTGGGGGTCCCTCTCATTTCTACTAGACTGTCTGCAGCAGATTATGGGGTTTTGTTGGATAAAATAACAGGGCGCATTGACTCTTGGCAGTCTAGGAATCTCTCCTATGCAGGAAGACTTCAACTGCTTTCATCTGTTCTTTATAGCTTGCAGGTCTATTGGACTGGAATTTTTATTCTCCCTAAGTATATCATCAAGGCTATTGAGCAGAAATTTAATAGGTTCCTATGGAATGGAAAATCAATTGGTTCTGCCAAGGCAAAGGTTTCGTGGAAGGATGTGTGCTATCCTAAAAGAGAAGGAGGCTTGGGACTGAAGAGTTTGGAAGTTTGGAATCAGACCTCTATGCTTAGGCATGTTTGGAGTCTTTTTGCTAGGCCTGGCTCTATTTGGGTTGCTTGGGTGAGGGAGAATCTTTTGAAAAGGAAAAGCTTTTGGAGTGTTGGTATCCCACAATCCTGCTCTTGGAGTTGGAGAAAAATCTTTAAGCTGAGGGATGTTGCTAAGAGATTTTTAAAGTTTGAAGTAGGAAATGGGGAGAATATTCATATGTGGCTGGATTCTTGGCACCCTTCTGGTATTCTTTTGGTCAGAGGGTGGTTTATGATGCACAGAGCAGTGTGGAGGTCAAGCTTTCCTCTGTTATTCTTAATGGAGACTGGTTTTGGAAACCAGCCAGGTCTGAGGCTTTAGTAGAGATTCAGGCTAGGCTTCCTGAAGCAAGGTTAGGCCTGCATGATAAAGCTATATGGACTGCTTCTAAGAAAGGCTGCTATGTTAGCTCAGAAACTTGGCAGATTCTTAGAAAGAAGAAGGTGGAGATTGATTGGTGGAAACTGGTGTGGTTCCCTTTAGCTATACCTAAACAAGCTTTCATTTTATGGCTTGTTATGCAGGACAGGCTCTTAACAGGGGATAGTTTGATTAAAATGGGATATAAAGGAGATGGTAAGTGTGTTTACTGCCATAATCAGACTGAAAGCAGGGATCATCTTTTCTTTGAATGCAGCTTTAGCTATCGAATTTGGAAGTTCTTTATGTGTAGATGCAATGTGACCAGCCCTTCTGTAAAATGGGATGAGATTATTCAGGTGGGAATCAGCAATTGGGGGGAACAAAAGTCTGAAAGGTATCCTATGCCGACTGGTGTTAGGTTCTATTATCTATCGCCTTTGGTGCACCAGGAATGAAACTAAGCATTCTGGACATCCTCTTACTGAAGATCAGATGCTGAAGAGAATCCTTTGGGAAGTAAGGGCTAGGATAGTTGGAAAAGGAAATTTTCCTAAGACTAGAGAGAATCTTCTCTTAGTGTCTTTATGGAACCTGCCTGTAGATTTGCTGATGTAAGGAGGTTTCTGCAGAATGTGTTTTTTGGTGGTTTGGTTGTTGTTTAGTATTGCTTCCCGTAAGGTTTGCATCTGTTTTTGGGAGTATGTTGTTGGTTGGATTTCTGCAGAGTTTGTTATGCTGTTTTGTCTTTGTTTAGTTTGTTGGTAGGCCTCTGTGAGGCTTTGGTTTAGCTCATTGCAGGGCTTGAAAATTGGTGATACTTGGTGTTTTGGTTTTGTGCTTTAATGAAATTGCTTATTCATCAAAAAAAAGAAAAAAAGAAAAAAAAAAAGAATAAGTGATCCGGCCTTAAGTTAATTAACTTACCATAGCTTGATCCAACCCCTTGGCACCTTGCAGAGAAGGCCAAGGTTTCCCTTACAGTCATTTCCCCAATATGGAAATCATATTGACTAACATAGGCAGCAGTTCTCTGGGGTACAAATTCATTCATGCCGTGCCCATTATAAGTCACCCTCCCTGAACACTGAAGGAGAAGTTTCGGTTTTCAAATTAGGGATGAGATTAAAAAGAGTATTGAATAGTTGAGTTCAGTTCATTTAATTTCTTTCAAACAAAAGCGGTAGGGCTTGTCACCGAGCCAGATAAGAATTGAAAATTGAAGAAAGAACGAAGCTGAAATGATATTATTCACACCTTCAGAGCCGGGTCAAGCTTTCCAGCCAAAGCCAATAAGAGTGTTGTCTTCCCAGAACTTGGAGGACCCAATAACAATGTCATTCTACCAATTACACATGCGTCAAATTAGAATTTGATTGTCAGAAATTCAAAATGCAATTCAAGATAACAGCTGAGCTGAGCATATTTTCTCACCTGCGAGGCTTGATGATTCCACTAACATCTTTAAGGATAGTTAAGTGCTTCTTTTGGTTCGGAATAATGTGAAGGTAATTCAAACCACCCTATACATAGTAAAAAAGCAAATTCAAGAACAACTCAACAAAACTCTTCAAGAAATTAAGTTCATATTTTGTAGATGGTTACCTCTAGGATGTTTACAATGAAGTTAAAGAACGTTGGTAAGCTTTTGCCTCCTACATGAACTTCTGTTTCAACATTTAGATGCTCAAATCGTACTTCAATTTCTGGAAGTTCAATTCCAACTCTGAGAAAATTCCAATAAACAAAAACTCCGTTATAGTACTGACGAATATGTATGAAAATTAAGTATAGTTAAGAAACGATACCCATTAATCTCTGATTGTAATCCCCATAAGAATTTGGATGTGACTTTTGATGGAGGTTTTTTGGAGGAAGAGGGGAGGATATGGAAATGGTGTTTCTACCAAAAGTGCGGAAAAACAGAGTATGGAGGAAGAAATTGCAGTTGATTTAGAAGTGAGATAAAGTAAATCAGTTTCAAGAGGACAATGAGACTATTGATGAAGAGGTTAAAGGTGTTGAGATGATCAATCATCTGGTTAGAGTTGTTTCCTGTTTGTTCTTTCAGCAGAATGATGGTTTTTGCACAAGTTGAAAGCCGCTGCGGCCACACCCAACGGCCATATCAAAAATATATATAATTTTGATATTTTATTTTGCTTTTAAATTAAATAATATATTATTATTTTTTAATAAATAAGACATGTGACATTTTTGTAATCTCTTTAAAGAGATCGTGACCATAAACCGGATAAGTGTTAGAATATAATTAAATTAACAATTTTTTTTATTAGCTTAAATTATTGTGATAAGTGGTTATTTGACTAGGAAAATTTCTTTAAGTGGGTGACCTAGATGGAGAGGTTCTCCCGGTACACGGTGATCTTTTAACTATCACTCTTTATGCATTATATCTCAAAAAACTTTAAAAAGTGATATTGAGACCTCCTATAGTACCACCACCCGGGTCTCCTATAGTACCATCCCACGTCAAATTAGACATTTTTGTATTTTTCTTCTCGAAATATGCTTAAAGTTATTAAATTAAAAAAAATTAAAATTATTAAAAGAAGAAAAGAAAAAGGGAAAACACAAAAAATGGGTGACCCTTTTTTATATCAGCCCCATTAATTTCTTTATTTTCAAATGGTTATTTTTATATATTTTTTAATTTTATTTTTTTAGTAACTTCAAGGTATTTTGGAGAGAATGTAAAACTGTTTAATTTCACACGTGATGATAGTATGTAGTGCCTTGATGTCGGTTTTTAAAGTCTGAATATGTAATTGCAAAGTGGGTGATAATTAGGAGAGGGGGCTAACGTATATATTTTTCCAAAAAAAGATTGAAAGCATAACTTCGCATGAATTAGGATCCTCTCCAGTTCATTTGAACTGGATAATATTTAGTTAGTTATAGTGAAATGGTATTTTTGTTTTTTTTCATTTTAGGTGTACTTTTAAGGGACAAAAAGACCATTTTACTGTAACTAACATGATATTATCTAGTTGAAATGAACTAACATGACATTATCTAGTTGAAATGAACTCGAAAGGTTCCTGTTCCAGTTGGCATACATACCTATGAATCCGATCTCTGATGTTCAACAAAAACTTCTCATTATCCACTTCGGTTACTCTGACCAACCTCTCCAGCAGTTTCTTCCTTTCTTCAGATCCAAGATCATGTATATCGATTTCACTGGATTCACCTTTCGACGTAGTCAGAATACCTTTTCTTAGACGATCAAAAGTAGGAAGCTTTTCAAGAGCAGCCCATCTGAGAGCTTCTTCATCGTCTTCTTCTCGTAAAGACCTCGAGAAAACTTCCATAGCATTGTTCCTCCACGACGACGAACTGCGTGAACGTAAGCTTCCTCGTAAACTACTACTGGCATTGTAGTTCTCAGCGCCGTCCATGANAGGATCCTCTCCAGTTTATTTGAACTGGATAATATTCAGTTAGTTATAGTGAAATGATATTTTTGTTTTTTTCATTTTAGGTGTACTTTTAAGGGACAAAAAGACCATTTTACTATAATTAACATGATATTATCTAGTTGAAATGAACTAGCATGACATTATCTAGTTGAAATGAACTCAAAAGGTTCCTGTTCCAGTTGGCATACATACCTATGAATCCGATCGCTGATGTTCAACAAAAACTTCTCATTATCCACTTCGGTTACTCTGACCAACCTCTCCAGCAGTTTCTTCCTTTCTTCAGATCCAAGATCATGTATATCGATTTCACTGGATTCACCTTTCGACGTAGTCAGAATACCTTTTCTTAGACGATCAAAAGTAGGAAGCTTTTCAAGAGCAGCCCATCTGAGAGCTTCTTCATCGTCTTCTTCTCGTAAAGACCTCGAGAAAACTTCCATAGCATTGTTCCTCCACGACGACGAACTGCGTGAACGTAAGCTTCCTCGTAAACTACTACTGGCATTGTAGTTCTCAGCGCCGTCCATGATTAGATGGTGAAAAAGATGCTCTTTTGGGTAAGCTGCGCGCTTCAGCCTTCTAATTTCTGCTCCGGACAATGAAGATGAGGAAATATTATTACGAATGTGTACATATATATATATAAGGAAAAAGAACAAGACATCTCCTATAATAAAATTAATGGCCACAACTGTATATCTCTTCATTAATTCAAGTTAAAATGACGGCCACCCCACCCGCCGGCCACCCGACCTATATATAAGTTTTGTGTTTTCTTTGGGGCGGTTGTGGTGGGGGTGATCCAACCGTTATAAGTCTTAGCTAGGCCCTACTGCCCTGGTGGTAGTTTTGGAATGTCCCTTTTTCTTTTTGACAAAGTTTTTTTTTAAATTGGGTTGAAGGAATTTCCTTCAACTTAATCTATAAAAATAGCACGTGTCTTTTTTTCATATATATACATAAAAGCCAAGTTTTGATATAAAGAGTGCTTAGAATTGCGACACGTGTTCATATTTTTTAATACCTATGTATGAAAATGTATGTTTAGATAGCCTTTTAATTAGTGAGACAATTAAAACATTGGGGTTTTATTTGTAATGCATTGAATTGTCTTAATGAAGAAAACAAAAGGTTTTCAAATTGTCTCTTTTTGATCTCTTTTATCTAATTTTCTTTTCATCTTCTCATGCTTTATGTTTAATTGTCTTAATGAAGAAAACAAAAGGTTCACAAATTATCTCTTTATTTTTCTTTTTTATCTTCTTTTGCTTTCTCTTTATATTATCATATATTCATATACATATATATATATATATATATAAACCGAGTTTTGGCCTAAAGAGTGCTTAGAATTGCAACACGTGTTCATGTTTTCTAATAGAAATGTATGAAAATGTATATTTAGATAGCCTTTTAGTAAAACTACGGTTTAAAATGATCTTATGAACATTTGTCATTTTTTGTAGCTAATTTGTTAATTAAGAGAAAAAAATAAAATTTGTTGTTGATAATATTTTAAATACTTTTTGACTTAGTTATATATATATATAAAGCCCGGCGCATAGCGCGGGCTCTAAACTAGTTTTAATAACATGTGAGATGTACATGAGTTTTTAATAAAATTTATTTCAATTTTGTCCCTACTATTAAAAAAACATGTGCATCTCGTATGTTCAACGGACACATGCCATTTTTATAGAGTAGGTTGAAGGAAATTCTTCTAACCCAGTTTGGAGGAAAACTTTATCCGTTTTTTTATTTTTTATTTTCCTTTGGTTTTGGGTTTTTAGTTTTATTTTATTTTCGAATTTATAAGGTTATTTTTGTCTTATTAAAAAAAATTATGGTCTTTTTGTCTTTTTACTTACCTTAAACACAGCATTGAGATTTTTTTCCTAGTTTAATTACATAGGACACATTGGCACAATTGGTAGTTTGAAAGAGACATTGACTCTCGTGGCTTCTTTTTATTTTTATTTTTTATTTTACATGTTCGCACAAGAGGGGGGAAGAAGGCCAGATTTGAACTAGTGACTTCCACTTCATTAGGCGTGGTCCTAACTGTTTGAGCTACTTCTTAAGGATTAAGCTATACATATTATAATTAAACTTTCAAATGTTCGGTGCACATTTTTTAAAAGGAAAAAACCCTAAATTTAAGTTTCTAGAAACGCCTAATAGGAAATTCTTGGCAGCGGAAGTAGTTTGTTTCTTTGGCTGACCATTTGATGTAGAAACTTATGAATACTGCTGAAATTAGAAATGCAGTCGGTTGGACGAGTATGGGAAAAATTCATCGATGATAATAAAGATCCGTTGAAAAAAGAAAAGAAAAAAAGCATGGTCCTAAACCTGTAGAGAAATGTTTAATGCAATTTTTCTACGGGTCAACCTTCTCTTTCACACTACGAGGCCAACTAAATTTATTAGTAGGTTTAGGTATAGGAGTAATAATCAGAGATGAAGGAGGCCGGGTTCTTCCAGTGAAGAATATGACTATTATGGCAGTTCATGAACCGGTCACAGGGGAAGCTTTGGCAGCCCTACACGCAGCTGATTACTCCGTGACTTAGGGGTTGTTTGATAACGGGTTTTAGGATACACTGTTCATCAGGGTTGCACTGTAGCGCCTTTTTAAGCTGACTTTTATTAAAACGTTAGGTTAGTAAATTACAGTTTTACCCTTGTAAGATAATTTCAGGCCACTTTTGAAAATGGCCGGACGATTGAGAGAGCAAGAACAAGGAGATCGCAAGAACAAGGCAAAGTGGGTTTCGAAGTAACCCAGTCCCTCAATCAGTGACTGGNTCTCTTTCACACTACGAGGCCAACTAAATTTATTAGTAGGTTTAGGTATAGGAGTAATAATCAGAGATGAAGGAGGCCGGGTTCTTCCAGTGAAGAATAAGACTATTATGGCAGTTCATGAACCGGTCACAGGGGAAGCTTTGGCAGCCCTACACGCAGCTGATTACTCCGTGACTTAGGATTTTTCGAGGTTATTTTGGAAAGCGACTCTTTGTCGGTGGAAAAAGGCCACTGGGGAGAAAGAACAAAATTGGCTATGATATAGGCATACACTACAAAAATCACACACATTTTTTAGGCAATTTTTCTGACGATTTGGGCATATTGAAATGTCAAAAATGTTTTTGACGCGACTTTTTTGACGTTTTTCAAACCTCAAAAAATTGTCTGTCAAAAAAGTTTTTTTCCTGACGTGATGAACAGTAACACATTAAAAAATTTTGATGTGTCACTGTTTGAAGCGTCAAAAAAATTTCTGACGTGGTGAACAGTACCACGTCAGAAAAGTTTTTTTTATTTTTTATTTTTCAGAAATTTTTTTGACGTTTGAACAGTGCCACGTCAGAAAAGTTTTTTCTTTTTTTTTTTTCTCGAGAATTTTTTTGACGTTTTAAAATTCAAACCTCAAAAATGTTTTTGACGTGGTAAACAGTACCACGCCAAAAAAGTTTTTTTTTTTTTTACAGAAATTTTTTTGACGTTTTAAAATTCAAACCTCAAAAAAATTTCTGATGTGGTGAACAGTGCCACGTCAAAAAAGTTTTTTTTTTTTTTTTTTTTTTTTCTGAGGTTCCTTTTTTTTTTTTTTTTTGGTTCTAGCAGGGTTCTTTTCTCCTTTAATTTCCTGGATAAAGACGAAATAAAAGAATTAGATCGAGGGGAGAGGAGAGGAGAGGGGAGGGGGAGAAGAAGAGAAGAAGATATATAGAAGAAAAAGGAGGAAGAAAAAAGAAATAAATAAAAAAATAAAAAAAGAAGAAGAGGGAGCTGGGCGTGCAGATAGGA
>CM017321.1:25747691-25867583 GCA_006937295.1 Carpinus fangiana
TCTTCTCTTGCAAATATTTAGTTAAAAATTATGTTTAATTTTTTGTTCAAGTGCTTTACAATTTAATTAGGTGTATATATACATGTTTAAAAATTTTATTAATCAATAATTTTTAAATTATATATTTTTTTAAAAATAAAAAATCTAATTAATTAATTAATATATATAAGCCCAACCATATATGTACATATATATATATATGAATAGCAAGAAAACTTTAGAGAATAAATTTGAATTTATTTATTTTATTTATTTATTGCTTAAAAGAAAAAAAAAAAAAAAAACTTTTCTTACATTGTGAACAGTGCCACGTCAAAAAATTTTGACGTGGCACTGTTCACCACGTCAAAATTTTTTGACGTGGCAAATAGTGCCAGGTCAAAAAAGTTTATTATTACGTTTTTTGACGTTTTAATCTTTGCCACGTCAAAAAATTTTGACGTGGCTTTTTTGACACATATTCAAACGTAAAAAATTGATGTTTTTTTTGTAGTGATATTGTGGAAGATACCAAGCTAGTTCTGAGGTTTCTCCAGCATTGGAAGATTAGTCATATCAAGCGAGAAGTGAATGAAGCGGCCCATGAATTGGCAAAGGAGGCATCTAGGACTGATATGGATATTATATGGTTTGAGGAGATTCCATTGTGCATTTCCAATATTATTCATTTAGAGCTTAATGCCCTTTTCTAATAGAGTTAACGCTCTTGTATTCTTTTTTCATCTATAAATGAAGAGGATCCATTTATTTTTTATTTTTTATTCTTAAAAAAATTAATTAGTAGGGAGAAGACACCAACATGGTTCAAATTGAACTTTAAAACAGAAACAGCATTTCTTTTTATATATCTAAGAATAAGAATGATGAACACCTTTTTGCGGTCATTAATATTAAAAAGGTTTTCAAAAAAAAAAAAAAACAGCATTTCTTTTTATATATCTAAGAATAAGAATGATGAATACCTTTTTGCGGTCATTAATATTAAAAAAGGTTTTAAAAAAAAAAAAAAAAATTAAAAAGGTGAACAGCACTCTTAAAAGAACCATAGAAATTTGTTAGAACAGTTCAAGAAATTAATAAAATTAAGGGATAAATTCATAATTGGTTCTTATGGTTAACCTAAATTATAAATCACTCTATATGGTATAACAAATAATTTATAAGTCCATGTGGTTGGCTTAAATTACAAATAACTTCTTGTGATATAAAAAATAATTTATAAATCCATAGGGTAGGCCATAATAACAGTTTACTCCTTAAAATTAATTTACATTAAGTAACTTAATAAAATCCGTTACTTTGTCACGTCATACTACTATAATAAAATTAACATAATCTCTTATATCTCCAAAATTTTACTCTGTACATAACTCTCCCTCATTTTCATCTTCCTAACTACGATTTGGCAGCATTTTGCGAGAATTTGACAGTTACATTTTGTGAAACAATTGAGGAAGATGAAGATGATGGATGATTACATATGGGGTAAATTTTTGGGGATACAGGAGGTTAATTTACTGTAACAGTATGACGTGAAGTGAAAGTTGATGTGTAATCTTAGCTAGCGACTTAAAATAATGTAAAAAATCCTAATTGTCATTTTTGAAAGTAAAAAATTCATAATAACACTTGTCACTTTTTTTTTTTTTTGGTATGACGTGACAAAGTGACAGATTTTGTTAAATTACTAAATGAAATTTGATTTTAGGGAATAAACTGTTATTTTGGCATACTTTAAGGACCTTTAATTATTTTTTATATAATAGGGAATAATTTATAATCTAGGCCAACTATAAGGACCTATGTTGAGCGCCAAATATTTTATATTTGAGCCTCTTAATTTGCATTTGCTAAACCCTTAGTCTTGTTATTTTATGATGTTTTTGGTTAGTTTTGGTGTTTTACAGGTTGCTAAGGTACATCTGTGGCCAATTCCATTAATTCTGGGGCTTAAGACAGTTCGGGGAGTATTGACAGCAAATTTGAGTCGAGTAATGATTCGCACCCGATGAGTCCCACCAAAAAGGCCATATCTAGATTTGTAGAACTCCGATTGGGGCATTCTTGGTGTCACTGGAATGCTAACTCGAGGATCTACAAAGTCATATTTCACAAGAATTGGCTAATTTTGAAAGTAATGAGCTCGAGCACACATATAGTGTGATCGAGCGAACTTGTACCCATCAAAATTGGAAATGCATGCTCGAGTGAGATCGAGCGCACTCGGCCGTCCTAGCAATACTAAAACCCTAAAATTAGCTTATAAATACTATCTTTTTCATTGTAAACATACCAGGGGGCATTGTAGAGTCCAAAACTTTGACATAGAGTCGTTCTTGAGCTTTTTGAACATTTTCCTTTGTAAGTTTTAGTTTTATTATGATTTCAATTGATTCAATTATCTCTTTTGTTATTATGAGAGGCTAAAACTTTCAACTAAGGTTGAAGATGAAGCCTCATCATTGATTAGTTCTATATTTCTCATGTTTTTGTTCGTACAATTCCAACTTTAATATAAAGTATTTTTGTTTCAATCTAGTTATGTGACAAAACTTGTATTGATTGTTGTTTATTGAATTGTTAAAATATTGGATATTCGTTGGGTTTCATCCATCGGATACTTCTAATCTTTTGATTGAAATTGGATATCCATTGTCTTTCGTTGTTCAAACAGATACATTGGATCTTTTGATTTCAATTGGATATTCGTTGTCTTTCGTAATAGAGTTGGATTTATCGAATCTTTCAATAGGATTTTATAAAAATAATAAAAAATGCTTAGGGTTTATCTTGATGGATATATGAACAAAACATGAGAGTGTGAGTTTTGATTTGATGAGGTGGAGCTCAACATCTTTGACATCAATAAGCAGCCACTTGATTATGATGAGGCCTGCCCTGTGTGCTTAATTGAAAAGATCACTGATGAGGCTCTAAGTGAGGTTAGCTTGGAGGATCCTGAGGTGGAGTGCTCTACTCAAGATGAAGATGACTTAGACCTTGATGGCTAAGTGGGCTAAGTGGTCTTTTGTATGAGTCTAACTTGGAGGACCTTGAGATAGAGTGTTGTACTCGCCAATTGCACGAGTCGATCGTAATAGAGTGGATGTGCAAGTGCGAGTGTCGAACCCACAGAAAATCGGTTTTGCTAAAAATCAACTTTAAATGCCTAAACTAATAATATCTTAACCTAGTTCCAATGTCAAACACGTGGTGCGCGGAAAATAAAACTAAATTAAAATGCAATAAAATAAAGAAATAAAAACAACTAAAATCCCTAATTCACTTCACAATAAATTAATTCACATATAAACATGCTTAGCTCGTATGTATATTTTCGTCTATCGATAAAGTACATATGTATATTCTATTGTTGTTACACAATCTTATCAAACTACTCGAGGCAAACACTGTTATAAGAGGTCACAACGGATAATGGTGCGCAGACGAATATCCGATGTATCTCCGGTTGCAACGAGTGTTGACATTTGGCGATTTGTAGACAACAATCAACACACTTTTGTCACTAAAATGCATTGAAATGAATAAACATAAATCTTAAAAGACAAAATAATACGAACTAAACATAAATATATATAAACAAATCTATAGTGAGGGAAAATAAGAGACTAAATTAAAACAACTATAAGCATTAAATAAAATAAATGATAAAATGACGTTTAGAGGGTTTTACAGTGATGAACGGGGAGGATTTAGGCCACAAGGGGCGCCTCCAAGCGTTTTCCAAATGTCCGGTTCGTTTACAAGAGAAATGGGGATATTTATAAGCTAAATTTAGGGTTTCCGCGCTGCCAGGTCAGATAAGGTGCGTTCGATCGCACTAAGTGCGTTAGCACGCACTCGTGCATGAATTTCGGCATTTGATGGGCACAAGTGCTTTCGAACGTAAAACGTACGTTCGAACGCACTGCCTTCAGAATTAGCCCTCACATGTGAAATATGAAGTTGTAGATCTTTGAGTTAGCTTTCTAAAGACACTAAGATCACCCCAATCGGAGGTCTACAACTCCAGATATGGTCGTTTTGGTGGGACTCGTCGGGTGCGAATTATCGCTCAACTCAAATTTACTGTCAAAGCTCCCTGAACTGTCTTAAGCCCCAGAGTTGATGGCATTAGCCCCAAATGCAACTTAACAACCTGAAAAACACTAAAACACCAAAACTAACCAAAATATTAGAAATTAACAATACTAAGAGCCTAACGAATGTAAATTAAGGGGTTCAAATAAGCACTTTTAGGCACTCATCAAGTGTTTTGCACCATCTGGAGGTGATCTTGATATTAGTGAGTTACTTCAGCAGACTGAGACTATGCATGAGCAAGCTGAGGCCATTTTGGATCCCATTCCTGAGTTGCAGCCGGAATGTAGGGAAACCACTAAGTTATCATTCTCCACACCATATTCATCAGCCGTTGAGCCTTCCGAGTTGATTTTTGAGAGCAAATGGGGTGGACCCATTCATGTGTGGCCTAGGTGTTCAAGTGTGACTGTGGGGAGGAAAGGATAGTGAGTGGTTCTTCACTCGAGTTCAAATAGGATGGCAAGGGGGTATTGATTACAGCAAGATGAAAGCCATTACTAGGAAAGATCATTTCCCTCCCTCATTTTTTGGTTAGTTTATGAAATGGTTAGCTGGATATCCTTACTTCCGTGTGCTTGGTAGTTATTCCAGCTACAACCATTATCCGTTGGACCCCGGCAAGCCAGAGCACACCACCACTCTCACTTTTGCCTTTTGTGTGTTTGCCTGTTGTCACATGTCGTCTGGATCATGCAACACACCTGCTATAGAAAGTCTGGCTGAAGACTGTAAACTTGGCACTTGTGAGAGGCAACCCATTGTTACTTTCAATTTTTGTTGTCATTTGATTTGGTTTTTCCTATTTTGTTTTTTGTTTTTATTGTGTTTTTCAGGAAGTCTGTCTACCGTTCAAGTTTAGGGGAGCGTTCTCCTATGTTACACCCGACTTACACTGCCTATCTGGTATTGTATCTAGATACATTAGGGACAATGTGTCATTTTAGTTTGGAGGTGGGGTAGACATTGCTTTTTTTTTTTTCCTTATTATTTTTGTTGTTTGCTTGTAAAAATAAAAAATAAAAAAAATTGGCTATGTTGTTGATTATGCATGAGTTACACTATGCCTATAGTTTGCATTTCATAGGCTTGTTTAACATCTTGAACACATCATGTCAGTAGGACTAGTTTCTACTGGCTTAGAGAGACTTCACATGTTTTGAGTTGATTATCACATGCACATTAGCATAGAGTCTGTGAGGTATGAAATTTGAACTGAATTGTGTGGTATCTTGAGATTTGTTGGATGACTTATTGATGAGAAGATCTTGACTAGAAAAAAAAAATCCAAAAAAAAAAAAAAAAACTCACTTTGAATTTTTCACGGAGTAATCGGACCTCTTGCCTCATTAAGCATTGAGTGTTCGTGTAAAAATGTATGAAATTCAGTTTGGTTGATTGTATGGCTAGTTTGGCTTCGTAGCCTTTTTGACTTGAGTCATTAAGCCCTTATGGATGTTTTCACATCTAGTGCCCTCAAACCATCTGGTTTGGGAGTCACTGGCCTAACGCTCGTTGCATAGGTCAATTAGAAAGCTTAAGGGAGTAGAGCATTGCACAGCCTACCAAAAAAAAAAAAAAAAAAAAGAAAAACTTAAGCCTTGGTTGTCTTCATCTGATAGAACTCCTATGAATTTAGAGATACACAAACTTTGAGTAAATTGAAGCCTCATGATTAAATGTTAATCTCACTTTACACTTAATGAAACATGTGTTGTTTCGATTGCCCACTTATTCTCTTGGATGTCCTGATGATGTGATTGTGGTGTTCACTTTGCACTTAATGAAACATGTGTTGTCTCGATTGCCCACTTATTCTCTTGGATGGCCTGATGATGCGATTGTGGTGTTCAATTTGTTAAATCTGCTTGTGAGGTAAAGACCATGTGTTTGTGTGGAATTTCATGATTGCCAATAACGTAGTGCTGAAAAATGTTTGTGGGTGCTATTGCTGGTAAACCCTCACGAGACTTCACTCGTCCACTAGGGATGCCTAGGGGTTTAAAAGGCTTGTTGCATACACTAAATGCAATTGTCTCTCCCACAACAGTGGACTTATGTTTCTTGCTTTGATTTTGTTTTGTTAAGGGACTAGCAAAATGTAAGTTTGAAGGTATTTGTTGAGCGCCAAATATTGTATATTTGAGCTCCTTAATTTACATTTGCTAAAACTTTAGTCTTTTTATTTTTTGATGTTTTCGGTTAGTTTTGGTGTTTTAGTGTTTTGCAAGTTGCTAAGGTACATCTGTGGCCAATTCCATTAATTTTGGGGCTTAAGACAGTTCGGGGAACATTGGTAGCAAATTTGAGTCGAGTGATGATTTACACCCGATGAGTCCCACCAAAAAGGCCATAGCTAGAGTTGTAGAACTTCAATTGGGGCATTCTTGATGTCATTGGAAAGCTAACTTGAAGATCTACAAAGTCACATTTGACAAGAATTGGCTAATTCTAAAGGTAGTGCGCTCGAGCGCACATATAGTGTGATCGAGCACACATGCGCCCATCAATACTGGAAATGCATGCTCGAGTGCGATCGAGTGCACTTGGCCGACCTGGTCTAAAATTAGCTTATAAATACTATCTTTTTCATTGTAAACGTACTGGGGGGCGCCGTAGAGTCCAAAACTTCGACCTAGAGTCGTTCTTGAGCTTTTTGAACGTTTTCCTTTGTAAGTTTTAGTTTTATTATGATTTCAATTGATTCAATTATGTCTTTTGTTATCATGAGAGGCTAAAACCTTCAACTAAGGTTAAAGATAAAGCCTCATCATTGATTAGTTCTATATTTCTCATGTTTTTGTTCGTACAATTCTGACTTTAATATGAAGTATTTTCATTTCAATCTAGTTATATAACAAAACTTGTATTGATTGTTGTTTATAGAATTGTTAAAATATTGGATACTCGTTGTGTTTCATCCATCGGATACATCGAATCTTTTGAATGAAATTGAATATCCATTGTCTTTCGTCGTTCAAACGAATACATTGGATCTTTTGATCTCAATTGGATATTTGTTATCTTTCGTAATAGAGTTGGATTAATCGAATCTTTCAATAGGATTTTATAAAAACAATAGAAAATGCTTAGGGTTTAATTCTTGACGGATGTATGAACAAAACATGAGAGTGTGAGTTTTGATTTGATGAGGTGTATTCTGAAAACCTTAGTACCTTTTATTATTAAATTAGTCAATTTCATTTTCAGTTATTTTCATTTTACACGAAAAACCCTTTTGAACTTCCCAACTAGGTTAAGAGAAAGTTCATTTAAATAGGAAATTGGTTTTTGCAAACGCAATTCCCTGTGGATCGACCTCGCACTTGCACAAGCTGTACTACACACGAATCGTGTGTTTGCGAGTAATTATAATTTGTACATCAACCTATAAATTATTTTTTATACCACAAAAAATAATTTATAATTTAGGCTAACCACAAGGATCAATTTTACATTTATCCCTAAATTACTAAAGTTTATATTTTGTAGATGGTTACCTCTAGCTAGGATGTTTACAACGAAATTAAAGAACATTGGTCAACTTTTGCCTCCAACATGAACTTCTGTTTCAACATTTAGGTGCTCAAATCGTACTTCAATTTCTTGAAGTTCAATACCAACTTTGAGAAAATTCCAATAAACAAGAAAATCCATTATGGTAGTTGTTAGAACACAGTTTTTTGAGGATGACGTGGCAAACTTCTATTGATCGGTATGTTGATGGTTAGATGTTTGTGTATAGATTAGTTTCACTGCAAAAGAGAGAAATAGGATAAGAGTGGCCGGTGGTGTCCTGGCGATGGGAGCTCCGATGCCTAAGTTAGTGATGTGAATTCCAAAGAGAATTAATAACTTGGAGAAAACAATGAATTAGGAGAAGTATTGGATACCTTGGAAGTGGGGGTGGAGCTCTCCTTTTATAGGCATCTGGCGACAACTGCCTGATTGGCAGAGGAAATCCTCGGTGTAGCCGAGGATTTGATGATAAATATGTAGTCGGTAGAACCGATCCTCGGATGTCCCCAAGGATCCAACAGTGAACAGAATCCTTGGGTATTCCCGAGGATTCAACAGCGAGTTTGATCCTCGGAAGAATCGAGGATCTAATAGTGGATATTATATTCGGACGGACTGGGCTTTGTTTAGTACTTAATGGGCCTTTACTTGGGCTTGATTTCTAGGAGGCTCGTGGAGCCCATATGGATAAATCTGGATCCTACAGTGGAGACGCATGTCCGAAGGGAGAAAGAAATTGCTAAGAATGATCTAGCCGTTCAAGCGAAGATTAGAGACTTGGAAAGCAAGCTTGAAGCGGTGCACGCTATATCTGAGAGTGTGCTGAAAGATCACTCAGCAATTCACGCGAAGTTTACCTTCGCAAAGGCTGAAGTTGATCGGCTTAATATGAGACTTTTGGACGCAACGAATGAAATGGCAGTTTGTCATAACAGGGCTGAGGTTTTATCGCGGTTGATTCTTGATATGAAGGTGAAGTTTCATAGAGCCAAGGAGGAATTGCGCAAAATAAGGAAAAAGCTTGGAGCTTCTACCGGCAACTGACCTTTGCTTCTTGGGGACGAGACACAAGATTTTCTATGGGCTACATAGGAGGGTTTGAGTTTTTCCGAGAATGGGTTAAGAAGCCTGGAAACTTTCTTAAAGTCAAAACAGTTGCCCCCGAAGATGTTACACCCTCTAAAAAAGCGATTTTAAATGTACTGTCTATTGGTCAAGAAGAGATGCCAGATTGTCGGGGAATAAAGCGCATGGGGTTCAAGCCGCATCTAGTATATAACTCGGAAGCTTGGTTCCAAGCCCAACTCCCTCCTAGGGTTGAGTGCCGAGAATACTCATATGTTGACTCCACGAAGTCGGTAAATTCTTCTACTGAATCGTGGGCCCATGCCGAGGATTGTGATGAGTTGTACTCATAAATTTTACACTTCTGAATTTTACCTTTTGTATTATGTCGTTGATGATGTAATTCTTTTTAACCATCTTTAATGAGAATAGTAAACTTTCCTGGAATCTTTGACCATCCTTTTTTTTTTTGGTAATGGAATCACAGGGCATTATGCTTTGCCTTAGGAATGAGCTTTATTTCCACCATATCTCTGATGGTTTAATTCAGAACAATCTTCTATCAACCTTAACTTCCCCTAACATTTCCACTTTAGAGATTATGTTTCGAGTAGGCCGTACATTTTTGGGACACTCCTTCAGCGGCTATACACTCCGAATGGGTTTAGAACATTCCTACTTCAGAGGTTTTTAGTTATAATTGGGCTTTACTTAAAACGTGGGATATGTCAGTTGACTGATCACAAGTATGATATGAGCATGCCTACTTTTGTAAATATTTGGTAATTGCATTATAAATTGATTGTTAAGATGCATTGTATGACATGGTACACCAGTACGTGCGGTATAAATGGTCATGGGCTTACTATATAGACTTCATACTATGGTCAAATGTGTATATGTGGGGGGCTTTGGATCCAATGGTTTCATGACCAAGGTGTAACCATTTCCAATGGATGATCATTATAGTACGGACATCATTAGCGGTGTGGGCCACCCGAGGTCAGACTCGGTCGTGCCACTAGTGTTATGTACGGTAGTGTACAATGGTTGGGGTACCGACATTGTACTAATAGTGACCTAGTAAAAATAAGTCTTGTGGGCCTCTTCACGGGGCCCATTCCATTATACATGAGGTTCCCTCTCTCAAAGCGTCAATAGAGTTAGCCTCTTCTAAACCCTCAATTTGTTTGTAAAAGTGATCCATCCCTAGTAACATCAAGTGATCCCTAGAGAGTTTTAATTGACGTTGCTTTGCATTTATTTGAAGATCCAAGATTTCCCAACTTCATGGAAGGTCACTAACACGTACGTACACGTGGACGAATTATCCAATCTCCTTCAATTCGTTGATCGTTTTCAGTATCACATAGAATACAAATTTGGCCTTCATTAGAACATTTTTATTGAGCTCTTTAAATTTGGTTTTACTTTAAAAGTTTGAAATTTTTTACAAAAAGAGTCATTTAACAAGCTTTTTACGTTGATTAACAAAGCTCTCCAAATATCAAGTGCCAAAAGTAAAAGTTATTTAGTTTTTTAAGCTTATATATTCATTGTTCTTCTCTCTCTTTCATCTATCAAGAAAATAATAATAATAATAATAATATTTAATTAAAGTAGAGGAAGATATTGTGAGTTTGACGTTTGGTTCATTAAAAAAAAAAAAAATCTCTTCAAATTTGACTTCTATTTGAAGAGCTCAATATGGAAGATGTTATCTAAAAGTTAGGTAGTTGGAGAAGTCAAACAAATCTTAGTGGGGAGGACAAGATTATTAAAATTAAGTCCAAATTAGTCTTCATTTTAATAAAGAGAAATGCTAGGTGTTCTTCTAGTGTTCTCCTAGTGTCCTCCCCACTCTGATGTAACTTTTAAAATTATTATTGAATTTGATATTATCATTAGACTTTTAATCTATTGGTGATTTTCAAAGTTACATCACAATTGAAAAGACATCAGAAGAATATTAAAAGAACACCTAACATTTTTCATTAATAAAATAACTTTATATTCGTTTCATCCTCTTAGCAGAGAGGAACAAATCTTTTATAAGATGGTTGAGAATGTTATAACTAATAAAAGAATATTAAAATAATAAAAAATCATTTATATATTTTCTATATATACAACTTTTATACACATCTCTCCTACATAATAAACAATGATGCTATAAATTATATATTTTTTTTTATCTCATAACTATTTTGCAATGTTAACTTGACAACATCGACCAACCCTTTATCAATAATTGTTAAAACAGCTCAACATAATATATTGTCAAAGATGGTGGTTTAATGGCTTCAAGGTAATCCTCGCATGATTAGGTAAAAATTAGGGTATGAGTTCAACTCCCACAATGAAAATCTTCATAATTGATCAGTGTAAGCAACCTTAAGTACGTCTTGCTGATGTCTTAATGGTGTTATGTCAAGTTTTGACTAAATTGGGCTTCATAGTGTTCCTATAGGTTGACCTGCTTGACCTGTTAATCCAAAAAGGTTAACGCGAACACGATCCACGAGTGACTCAACATGACTTGCATGACCTATTTAATAAATGGGTCAACCTATTTTACCCATTTAGACTCAAACGCAACTTGTTTAACCCGTTTGATCGAACCAACATGACCCATTTGACCAATTTCAACCTGAACACGACCTTTTTGACACGCTTAATCCGTTTCAACATGTATTTATTATATAAAAATATATTCGTAAGCGGTCAAGTGAGTTAATCCGTTTATGTCCAACTTTATTTTTATAATTTCGTGTCAAGTTTACGAGTTATATAAAAAAATTTGCCAACCCTATCTAAACCTTCTTTATCTTCAATTCCCAACTAACATATACTACTTAGAGCATTTTCAGCAGTGTATTTAAAATTGGAAAAATAGCTATATTCGTCATTTTTATATTTATTATATTTAGCTATTTTCGCCATTTTTTTTACTCCAACAGAACAGCTTTGGATTAGTTATTATACCTTAACTGCTACAGTGAATAATTATTTGTAGCTATTCACTGTAACACACTAGATTGAATTTTAATATAATATAATATTATTTTTAATCTTACTTTTTCTCTTTAATTAAGTATCGACAATAATATAATAAAAAAATGAGAAATAATATTTTAAAACAAGTAGCTAATAAAATAAAGAATCTGTTGGAGTTGACATTAAAAAATAAATAATTAAAATAAAAAATTATACTTTTTAATTAATTATAATAACTATTACCGTTAAAGATGTTGTTAACTATAAATTGATTGAACAACTAATCTCAAGGCTCTTCGGCCTCTTACCTTTCTTGAGTAGAAAAAACAACTCAACGTGATATGATACTAAATTAAATACGTGTATGCAGTGAGATTGCATATTCTCTCTTACTTGATGACGTCATTGATGACTGCATAGTGCATGTCCATTTCTCTCCGAAGTGGTCGCCTTTTTGACACGCCTTCTCTCGTGAGTGTTGTGTTGATATCATCGATGACATTTGCGGTGAGAGTGAGAAACAACAAACGGCAGAGGATGGTACGTACGATTGCGTTTAGGTGATATCATTGATGATGTTTAAGTAATCGTTATCTATTTGAATCAGGATCCTAATCCTATCTATTTTCGTAATTTTCGTTTCGTTATTAAAATGAATTATAATTTTTAAATAAAAAATTGAAAACGAAATAGAAAAAAACATTACTTTTTTTGACAAAAGAAAAAAACATGACTAATCTTCAGATGTAATCTTTCAAATATACCCTAGTCTTAATTTTCACCACAATCAAAGAAAAATTTATAGTTCATTAAAAAGTTTTGGAAAAAAATATACTTTAAGCCTCAACTATTACTCCTAAAATTTCACCATCTAAAATCCCAATTCTTCAGTTGTATTTTTATTTTTTTATTTTTTTTATTTTTTTTATTTAGTAAGCTTTCTTTTCTTAAAAAAAGGAAATATAAAGGGGGCAATTTCGGTATTCCAAGGGTAACAATTTTTTGAGTAATGTTTGTATATCACCTTCTATCCCCTATTCCTCAAACTTCAAAGCCTCACCACGCCACACCACATAAATTTTAGGAGATGGTGATATGAATAGAGTTACCCATTCTTTTTATTAATTTTAACCTCTAATAGTGATGGATAAGTATTTTTGTAAAAAATACGTAATTTGATATATCCAAATGTCACACTTGATAATTTGGAGACACAATTGATAAATTAAGGAGTGATAATTCAAGAAACTTTTATATATTCTCCCAAAATTTTAAAGTATTATTCTTGTATTAATTTACAAAACATGTGAAGGCAAGATAAAGTGTTATAACAACTAGTTGGCCACCTTACGTATTCCATTAATACAGCTAACCCTTTAATTTTGCGTCGGGTTGGCAAATCATGTTAAAAATTTACAATCCTATTTACGTTTCCCTTTTCATGGCCAGATTCCTAATGGGCATGTGCTACAATATACGATCACGCACCATACAAAGTAGCTAGTCTATTCACCCCTCTTGCCTTTTTTAATAGGAAAAAATATATATATATCAAACATGATATAATATTAAGGAAAATTTGCAAAATTAGTTCACGTAGTTTACTTGATTGGCAATTAGCTCTCTATGGTATTAAAATGAACTCAAAGATCCCTAAAATATGCCAAAAAAAATAATTTAGTCTTTACAATCAAATTCTGTCAGCTAATTTAACCGATCCTCTTAATGTGACACTAACTTAAATAGAAAATGTATCATAATTTTATTGGCTTGACGTGTCACAACAATCAAAATCTATCAAGTTAGTTGACGAAATTTGACTTTGCTTTTTTGACATAACTTAAGGATGTTTGAGTTTATTTTAATACCGTAGAAAATTAATTGCAAATCAAATAAACCACCTAGACGATCTTACAATTTTTTTCCTAATATTAAACCCACGCATACAAGCGAGATTGCATTATTTGCATACTCTCTCTTACTTGGGTTGGGGACGTCATCGATGACTACATGGTGCATATATTGATCACTTCTCTCCGAAGGGGTCACTTCTTGACACACTTGTCCCGTGAATGTTGATATCATGGATGACATTTGGGGAAAGAGTAAGAAACAGCTCACGGAAGAGGATGGTATTTAGGTGATATCATTAATTATGTTTAATTAAATTAGAGAAAATGTCCGGAATCGTTATCTTTTTCGTTTCTCTTTTAAAATAAATTTTCAACTCTTTTATAAAAAACGAAACGAAACAGAAAAAAAAATTATTAATCTTCTATTGTAATCTTTTATACACTTTTATAGTTCATTATAAAAGTGTTGTAAAAAATATATGGGAACAATATAAAAAAAAACCCCCTAAACTACCGGCCATTTACAATTTAGTCCCCTAATGTTCAAAAAGTGATAAAGTAGCCCCCTAAACTACCAAAATGTAACAAAAAAGCCACTTATTTTTTTATATTCCTATAATACCCCTATTCTTTAAACAAATAAAATAATAAAATAATTGTAAAAAACCCAACAAAAAAAAATAATGGTTGAATATTTATTTATTCCAATTTTTTTTTATTTTTTTTTTGTATTTTATCCCATTTTTTGTATTTTTTAAAAATTGTTTAGTTTTTTTTTTACAATTATTTTATTATTTTATTTGTTTAAAGAATAGGGGTATTATAGGAATATAACAAAATAAGTGGCCTTTTTGTTACATTTTGGTAGTTTAGGAGGCTACTTTATCACTTTTTGAACATTGAGAAGCTAAATTGTAAACCGCTGGTAGTTTGGAGGGCTTTTTTATATTTTTCCCAAAATATATATATATATATATATATACTTCAGCCCTAACTATTACTCTCTAATAGGGATCTCTCCTCCCTTCCCCCCCACCCTCCCCCCTCCCTCTTCCCTCTCCCCTCCCTCCTTTTGTTTTTAACTTTTTATGCACTTTTTTTTTTTTTTTTTAAAGATATTGATGTCATAGATAGGTCTTGAATATCAAATTGTTATGTATGTATCTATGACTTATAATCTCGTAACTTCGGCTATGATTTTCTAAGAGCTTTTACTTTGTGATATAAGAGCTTTATGCCCGTTATCTTTCATCAATTAATGAGACTAGAATGATTTTTCCTTATATATATATATATATATATTACTTCCTAAAATTTAACCCTCTAAAAAAACAACTGTTCAGTTTTTATTTTTGAAGTAAGGGCTCCTTTTTCTAAAAAATAAAAAAAAATAAAAAACTTATAAAGGGGTAATTTTGGTATTTTATCCTCTACCCTTCAAAGCCTATGTGGCTTGGTCTCATAATATTTAATTTATGAAAATTAGTTTTTTAGTTTGGAAGACCATGCTACGCCACATAAATTTTAGTAAATTGTGATATGGAAGGGTATATGAATAGAATTACTTATACTCTACATTCAATTTGACCTCTAACAGTAGTGACAGGTGATTCTTTTGTATATAATTTGATATATCCAAGAGGAAACAGATCATTTCCATATCATTTGAAATGGAGAGTATCCATTTAATGTATTTAGGAGGATAAATTTGTTCAAAAAATTTACCCCAAAAAAAAGACAATATTGTTTTTCTAAATACATTAAATAGATACTCTCAATTTCATTTGAAATGAAAATGATCATTTTCCATAATTTAAAGGCAAAATCCATAAATTAAGGAATGATAATTCAATGGACTTAATTATATATTATCCTAACATTTTAAATTCTTGTATTAATTCATAAAACACGTGAAGGCAAGATATAGATTTATAATGACCAGTTGGCCACCTTACGTATTCCATTAATACAGCTCTGTACACGTCTTTAACACACGTGCAGAGACAGAACTCTTAAACAAGAAGACATTTTTTTCATCGTTTTGAAAGTCATGTTTTCAGTTCTGTTCATTAATGTTTTATAACAAAATTTGACCAGAACTTCCAAAAGTTCCTTAAAACAATAACATTTGTCTGGAAAATCCACCACCCTGAGACCTTTATTTTTATTTTTAATTTGAGAAAGTACCACGAAATTGTATGACGCGAAGAACATGGAAAATGCAAAAGCCACCCACGTGCTGACGTGCACGGCGCTTCAGCCTTTCTATAAATACGCACACACAAAGTTGTTCAACAGAGGGGAACAATCTTTTGTACAATGGAGAGTGATGATATATATAACGCCGGCAATAGTTTCCGACTAGGCGGTTCGCCGTCGGCGTGGAGGAACAATGCCATGGAAGTCTTCTCGAGATCTTCCCGGGAAGAAGACGACGAAGAAGCTCTCAAATGGGCTGCGCTTCAGAAGCTTCCTACATACAATCGTTTGAACAGAGGTTTATTGACTACACCGCAGGGAGATGCCACCGAAGTGGATGTGCATCATCTTGGGCTTAAGGAAAGGAAATGTTTGGTGGAGAGGTTGGTGAAGGTCCCAGAAGAGGATCATGAGAAATTCTTGTTGAAGCTCAAAGACCGCGTCGACAGGTAACTTTTTGTTAAATTACTCTTATCCTGAAATTTTAAGTTTATGAGAAGTATTGATGCATTTAATCATTAAATTTATGTCGTAACGTACACTTTTCCTCCCCTATGAACGATGGAAAAAATATTTGAATTCAAGACCATTGCTTTGATACCAATACTAAATTACTACTTATCTCAGAAATTTAAGTTTACACCGCTCGATGCATTGCCGGGTTTTCAATTCTGTTCATCCAAGTTTTTTTCTATGGAAGTATGTTTTCTATGAATTTTGAGTTAAAGTTTTTCTTTGAACTTCTCAGAGTTGGAATTTCTCTTCCTACAATTGAAGTCCGGTTTGAGCATTTAAATGTTGCGGCAGAGGTTCATGTTGGAAGCAGGGCTTTTTCTACATTCTTAAACTTCTCTGTTAACATACTGGAGGTAACAATGTGTAGATATGTACAACATTTGTTAATATTATACAAATACTTTGATATTTTTCATTTTAAAGATCTTACTTTTTTGTTTGATTTTAAAGGGTTTCTTGAATTATCTTCATATTCTTCCAAGTAGAAAGAAACAATTATCTATCCTTCAGGATGTTAGTGGAGTCATCAAGCCTAGCAGGTGAATAAGCAGTCTTTGTTTCATTAAATCATTAGTTATTTTAAAAGTTAAATTAACTAAAATGAGAGGTGAATTGTAGAGTCGGCTTCGAAATTATAACCTCTACTCTGACAATCTTAGTCTTTAAAATTCGGATTAGAACTTTTATTATTCCTTTCTGACATGGTTGACATGTTTTACATAGAATGACATTGCTTTTGGGTCCTCCAAGTTCGGGAAAGACCACACTCTTGTTGGCTTTGGCTGGAGAGCTTGATTCCGACCTCAAGGTATATAAGAGTAGACGATGTTTTCCAACTTTGTTGCTTTGAATAAGATTCTACTTTCTGGCTTTATTCCTAAAACATGGAAGTCAAAATTCTTGTCCAGTTCTCTGGGAATGTGAGTTATAATGGCCACGACATGCAAGAGTTCGTTCCCCAGAGAACTGCAGCCTACGTCAGTCAACATGACCTCCATATTGCTGAAATGACTGTGAGGGAAACCTTGGCCTTCTCTGCAAGATGTCAAGGGGTCGGACCACGTTATGGTTAGTTTACATGATTCCCTTTCTTTTCCTCCTAGCTCTTTTATATATATATGTGTGTGTTTGTGTGTGTGTGTGATTTAAGTATTAATTGCAGGTTGTTTCTGTGATATAAGTGATTTAAGTCTGACCTTTATTTATTTTTTCTTTACTTCTTTTTGTGGCATTAAAGAGATGCTAGCGGAGCTAGCAAGAAGAGAGAAAGAAGCCAATATTAAGCCTGATCCTGATATTGATATCTTCATGAAAGTAAGTAGAAATTTATTGTCACTTGAGATTTCATTTAATATAAAGGGGGTATCCTGTGTTTCGCCTAGAGTAAGTCCTTAGAACACCATGCAAAACACCTCCTTTACACCGGTTAAATAAAGTTTGACCTTTCACCCGCGAGTGTGGTTTCAAAAAATTATTTACGCTCAGAAAGATTGAACCTTAAGCCTGATACTTCATGAAGTACCATTGCCAAATAACTTACCTACTCTAGTCAATCCGTTGGATTTCGTTATGAAAATTTGTAGCACTTAAAAGTACTTATTAATTATGAGAGATGCTTTAGTCTGCTCTCAGTTTTTATTTATTTATTTATATTTAATTCTTTTAAACATGATTAAATTATTGTAATTGTCAATTTAGGCAATAGCAACAGAAGGTCAAGAGGCAAGCGTGGTGACAGATTATATTATAAAGGTAACATCACAGAAATTTGTTAATTCCATAATTATGAAAAGAGTTTAGAGATCATTACCAAGATATATACAGTTTATGATTCATCGTCCATAAACTTTGCAGATTTTGGGATTGGATGTCTGCGCAGATACCTTGGTAGGGAGTCAAATTTTGCGTGGTATATCTGGAGGACAAAGGAAGCGTGTTACAACAGGTAACTCTATTTCTATTCCACTCTCTAAAATAATCGTCAAATAATTGTCAACATTATTAAATTATATATATATATAGGTGAGATGTTGGTCGGACCATCTAAGGTGCTACTGATGGATGAAATATCTACTGGTTTGGATAGCTCGACAACTTTTCAGATCGTGAATTCAATCAAACAATATGTTCACATTCTCAACGGAACTGTCGTCATCTCCCTCCTCCAGCCGGCACCGGAGACTTACAATCTTTTTGATGACATTATTCTTCTCTCTGATGGCCAGATTGTGTACCAGGGTCCTCGGGAACAAGTTCTAGATTTCTTTGGTTTTATGGGCTTTAAATGTCCTGAGAGGAAAGGAGTGGCCGACTTCCTGCAAGAAGTAAGTTTAAATATATGTAGTTTTTTACTTGCTCATATGCTCTTTTTTTTTTTTATAAAATAATTTCCACCTAGATCAAGGAAAGCATCTAGCATTTCCTAGACTAGGAGGACACAAAGAAAATACTAGGAGAGTAACTAGCATTTTCCAATATTTAATTAGCAAAAAACTTTCCTGACATCTTAATGTTTCAGTACTTTTGTAATAATACTTTTAATCTTAAAAAAGTTGAAATGCCGAGTTCTCATGTTTTAAAAGTTTGGAATGTCACCCACACCATTAAGGTTAATGGTTAAATCAGACAGCCTACCCTTGTAAAACTAATAAAAATACTAAACAACCATTAATTAAAAAAATTAAAAGAGGAAATTATTATTATTATTATTATTTGTACATAACAGGGAATATTGGGGATTTAACAAAAACATTAGAGCGAAAAGGTGGGATTGCAAAAATTTAGAAATTTAAGAACCCGACCTTACAATTTTTTAAAATTTAAAAGTAGGATTGTAAAAGTATGGAAACATTGAGAGTAGGTAAAGTTTTCCTGAGTAATTATTAGCTTCCAAGAAGATCTGAAGATGAGCATGATGCTTAGAATCTCATGAAGGAATTCATGTACAACTAATTTGTGATAGGTGACTTCAAGGAAAGATCAGGAGCAGTATTGGGCTCAAAAAAATGAGCTTTACTCTTTTGTTACTGTTAAGGAATTTGCTGAGGAATTCCAATCATTCCGTGTGGGACGGAAGCTTAGAGAAGAACTTGAAACTCCATTGAACAAGGCTGAGAGCCACCCTGCTGCTTTGACAACTAGAAAATATGGGGTCAGAAAGAAGGAGCTGTTGAAAGCTTGCTTGTCAAGAGAATTCTTGCTTATGAAGAGGAATTCATTTGTCTACATTTTCAAGCTCACCCAAGTAAATATTTTAGCTTTATTTTCACCTTGTTTCTTTCTTTTTTACATTAAATTTCATTGTTCATGATTTTGATTGGATGTTACTATATTTGTACTTTGTGCTTTTAGCTTACAATAATGGCACTGATCGCGATGACACTTTTCCTACGCACTGAGATGCACCACGATTCAGCAACTGATGGAAGAGTCTATACCGGTGCTCTGTTCTATGGTATCGTTATTATCATGTTTAATGGGGTAGCAGAGATTTCCATGACCGTTGCAAAGCTTCCAGTTTTCTTCAAGCAAAGGAAGCTCCTATTCTATCCTCCATGGGCTTACTCTCTCCCTACTTGGATCATCAAGATCCCTCTGTCGTCTCTAGAAGTTGCTATCTGGGTCTTCATCACCTACTATGTCATTGGATTTGACCCAAATGTTGGAAGGTAAAAGATGAAGATGAAAAAAAATTAAAAATCGTATTACTTTTGATATGTTTGCTAATGTTATGTAAGTATTAATTGCAGGTTGTTTAGGCAGTACCTTGTGCTCTTCCTTGTAAATCAGATGTCTTCTGCATTATTCCGCTTTATTGCTGTAACTGGCAGAGGGAACTTGATTGTTGCCCACACATTTGGGTCATTTGCATTGGTCATGCTTTTCGCTTTAGGTGGCTTTGTCTTGTCAAGAGGTATATAATTTAATTGCTTCATACACCAATCAAAAGTAGCTTTTCTATCATTAGAAATGCTATTTAATAGTAGTCTATTATGTGATGCTTATTGCTTTGTTGCTTACTACCACAGAGAACATAAAGAAATGGTGGATATGGGGTTACTGGATTTCACCTATGATGTATGGGCAGAATGCTGTAGTAATCAACGAGTTCCTTGGGAAGAACTGGAGAAAAGTAATTTCTTCAATTGGCTGCAGCATGTACACTTATTTCAGTTGTCTCTTATAATTGTCTGATATTTGAGAATGTTTTTTCTGTCAAAGGTTCTGCCAAACTCAATGGAATCTCTCGGGGTTGAAGTTTTGAAGTCTCGTGGATTCTTCTCTCAATCATATTGGTATTGGATAGCCGTAGGAGCATTAGTTGGATATGTATTACTTCTCAATGCTGGCTTCACTCTGGCTCTCACTTTTTTCAATCGTGAGTATCTCGACTTTATCCACTTTGATATATATATATATATATAAAGTTTATATCTAGTAATACTGTAAAAACAATTGTGCAGCGATGGGGAAGCCAGAGGCTATTAAATCAGAAGACTCTCAAAACAAGGGATGTGATGACAGATCTGGAAAAACCATTGGATCACCACCTCAAGGAAATAGTTCAAGTCATGGAACAAACAACATAGGTGATGTATCTCATACAATGCATATTTGTTTATGTGGGGCTGTGTTCTTTGATTTAAATTTATGTTATTTCTTTCCAAGCTAATTGAATGTTTTCGGACTGCAGAGAGTGGAAATGAAATTAGGAGGGAAAGAGGAATGGTTCTTCCATTTGAGCAGCATATACTTACCTTTGATGAAATTACGTACTCGGTTGACATGCCACAGGTAGCTTTTTTAAATCGCCACTTATTAAAAAAGTTTAAACTTATAGAAAAAATAAATTTAATTAAACTCGTGTGAGGTGAAACTCTCATTTGATAGTGAAGCCCAGAACATGGGATATTTAACTGAAATAGGGGTTGAATGATAAAGTCAGAGTTTAAACTCAAGGCCTCTAGTTATGATACTATGTTAAGTAACTATTTATCCAAAAATATTAAGCTAACAAGAATGAATAAATTTGGATTTGACCCAAATGTTTAAAGTTTTCAAATGTATGGAGGCCAAAGTCATGAGATCTATTTGTTTAAAAAACCGTGCAGGAAATGAAGAATAAAGGTGTTATCGAGGACAAATTGGTGCTCTTAAAGGGTTTGAGTGGTGCTTTCAGGCCAGGAGTTCTTACAGCTCTAATGGGTGTCAGTGGTGCTGGAAAAACAACTCTGATGGATGTGCTGGCCGGTAGAAAAACTAGTGGATATATTGACGGGAAGATCACAATTTCTGGGTACCCAAGGAAGCAAGAAACGTTTGCTCGAGTTTCTGGATATTGTGAGCAAAATGACATCCACTCTCCTCATGTTACTGTCTATGAGTCATTGCTCTTTTCAGCATGGCTCCGTCTGTCTCCTGATGTTGATTCTAAAACGAGGAAGGTTGGTATCTGAAACTGGAAATTGTTTCAGCCTTGGAGTTTCAAGTTTTATTTACTTGTATTTAAAACTATCTTTTAAAGCTTACTTACCATTTACGGATCTCTGAATGATAGACAGTTGGAAAACTTCACGCTTACTTGCTGAAGTATAGGCAGTATTGCAATCATAATGTCATGTTTAAAAATTTGCTAATATTTACTAATGCTGATTTTTGAAAATGAAAAATGTTTTTGTAGATGTTCATTGAGGAAGTTATGGAGCTTGTGGAGCTGAAACCACTGAGGCAATCATTAGTTGGGTTGCCTGGAGTGAATGGTCTCTCAACCGAGCAACGCAAGAGGCTAACCATTGCAGTAGAGCTAGTTGCCAACCCTTCCATAATTTTCATGGATGAACCAACTTCAGGGCTGGATGCTAGGGCTGCTGCTATTGTTATGAGAACCGTTAGGAACACCGTCGACACAGGAAGAACAGTTGTGTGCACCATCCATCAGCCAAGCATTGACATATTTGAAGCTTTTGATGAGGTGTGACTAATACTAATAAATCAACACAATTTGTGATGTCTGCCTCGGCTAATTTTGCAAGTAGAGATACTTGTCTGCAAACTTTTTTCGAATGAGGTTGTTGTTTGATTTTGGAAGCAGATTTACTCATTTGCAATCCTCATCTGAACATGGTTGCAGACGAGTGGTTAAGAAATGAAAAAGAAAAATATTTTCGTTTATACTTCCATAGTTCCATTGCAACCTCAAAATCGGGGGTTTCCATCCTACATCAGTTTGAAACTTTTGTTTATGGTCTCTTCTGTATATTAATGTGAAATATTTAACATGATATTGCAGTTATTCCTAATGAAGCAAGGGGGGCAAGAGATATATGTAGGGCCATTGGGTCGTCATTCCTGCCATTTGATCAAGTATTTTGAGGTATCTGTGCATAATGTCAGCAGATGCATACTTGATACTTTGATCTTTATCTTTCTGAAAGTTTTGCTGATGCATTTACTCTATTTTTACAAAGGGAGTAGGAGTTAGTGAAATTCAAGATGGTTACAATCCAGCTACTTGGATGCTGGAAGTTACTTCTTCAGCACGTGAATCAGCTTTGGGGATTGATTTTGCTAATGAATACAGAAATTCAGAGTTGTACAGGTAACTCTAATTATATGCACCCAAAAGTACTATAATAACTTTCTCATATTAATGTAACGTTTTGCCAGTATACTCATGAATGGTGTATATATATACATCCCAGGAGAAACAAAGCACTTGTTAGAGAATTGAGCAGCCCTGCTCCTGGATCAAAGGACCTCTACTTCTTTGCTCAATACTCAAAGTCATATTTCTTCCAATTCGTGGCTTGCTTATGGAAACAACACTGGTCATATTGGCGCAACCCACTATACACTGCTGTAAGGTTTCTCTTCACGATGATCATAGCCTTGATGTTTGGGACAATGTTCTGGAACCTTGGCTCCAAAACGTAAGTTACAGCTGGAGAACTAAAATAAGATATAAACGAGCAAATTGTTGTAATCTATGAGCTCTTTAACTAATTCTCAACTTTGATAATTACAGGACGAAGGAACAAGATGTGTTCAATGCTATGGGTTCTATGTATGCTTCTGTTCTCTTTATTGGTATAAAAAACGCTAACTCAGTGCAGCCAGTAGTGGCTGTTGAACGAACAGTCTTCTATAGAGAAAGAGCAGCTGGGATGTATTCAGCCTTGCCATATGCCTTTGCACAGGTAAACCTATTTTTCAGGCTATTGTTCATGTGTGTTTGTGTCGTAAGGCACTTAGGAAAAAAAGAGAGTTTTTTCTTTTATTAGTTTTTCTCTCTTATGCTATTTTTTTTTTTCTTTTGTGTGAGAGTAAGATTTGGGTGTACTTGGGGCTTTGGGCTTTGAGTGATTTTCTCCTGTGATCTTTGTACTCTTATCTTTTATTAGTACATTTTTTTGGGATCCTCTCCGTCAGTGAATGTAGACTTGTTAATCCGACCCACTTAAATTCCGATGTCGTGTGTGATCGATTTATTTTCTATTATGCTCTTCTCCACTTCTTTAGGATCCTAAATTTTAGTTCTGTGCACAACAAATCTTTTGTTGCAGGTTGTGATTGAGCTCCCATATGTTTTTGTACAAGCTGTGTCCTATGGTGTTGTAGTATATGCAATGATTGGATTTGAATGGACTGCTGCAAAATTCTTCTGGTATATATTTTTCATGTATTTTTCACTATTGTACTTCACCTTCTATGGCATGATGGCTGTTGGCATGACACCAAACCACCACATTGCTTCCGTAATTGCTTCTGCATTTTATGCAATGTGGAACCTCTTTTCAGGATTCATAATCCCACGACCTGTAAGTTTCTCCTCCTCGATTCTTTCAATTGCAATATCCCGTAATTTCTTCTGTCAATATGACTAATCTCTTTCTTATGCTTTCATTTTCCTACATGGTATTAACAACAGAGGATCCCTATTTGGTGGAGATGGTACTCTTGGGCATGTCCAGTAGCTTGGACCTTGTATGGGATGACTGCATCTGAATTTGGAGATAAGAAGAACCCCCTTGAAACTGGTGACCAAACAGTTGAAGAATTTGTGAGAGAATATTTTGGTTTCAAACATGAATTAGTAGGGGTGGCCGCGGCTGCCGTTGTTGGGTTCACAGTACTCTTTGCATTTATCTTTGCTATGTCCATTAAAGTCTTCAATTTCCAAAAACGATAGAAATTTGTTTGATCATTTGATTAGGATGGTGAGTACATACGAAAACAAAAAATTTGTCAAGTTCTTTGTATTTCATTTTTAACTTTTATGTATCATATTACACTTGATTATTGATATTTCAACAATGTAAAGGGATTCTTTCATATATCATCATGTGTAACACCCTCAAATTGACCAGTCTGGTATGGTTACTGGCAATTACCCCAATATAGCTAACTGGGAAACTGCCCCTCTAAGCATCATTTAGAGTTATTGCATAGCAAGGTGAGATAAATCTGAGAAATCTAATAATTATAAAGGAAGCATATATTATCCTTGAAACATATACATGGAGCTGTTGAGAGTAGCTAACAATGCTAACGAATTAACATATGCGAGTTAGGGCTTGAATGTGCAACATTCGGCTCTATCACACCCCCAAACTTACATATTGTTATTCCCTTAGCAATATATAATAGTAAATAAAATGAAAAACAACTAATTAAATCCTTCTTTCGTGGGTTGTACGATTAGCCTATGCGCCAAGCTTTTTAAAATCCTAGGCATCCTTAGAGGACGATTGAAGTCTCGTTAGGGTTTAACAAAAATGGTACCCACAAACATTGTCAATATTATGTTATTTAGAAGAATGAAGCATTACAGAAAAAAAAAATGGTTGTCATTCATTGGCAAGCTTAAAAAGATAAACATCATAGCAGGAGGAAACATTCCTTCTCATTCGGGGGCTGATATGCGGCATTAAAGATGTTCAACTTGGCTTTTAAATTCCCAAAAGATATGGACGTCACCCTGTTTCTACAATTTATGCAGGCATTTGCCATAGATACGAATGGTTGTTCATGGATCACAAGTATGAACTTATGGGAATCAAAGACAGGTTCTATATCAACATCTATGAAATCTATCGAAAAGTAGAACTTGTCCCCCCTTATTATGACATCTTCAATGATCCCACGAGGATGCTTGATAAATCTATCTGTAAGCTGTAAGACTGTCATCGTTGGTTTCAACTCTCCTAATCCTAGCTGCTTATACACCGAGTAGGGAAGCAAGTTAACACCTGCTTTTAAGTCAAGGAGTGCTTTATCAATCGCTCGGTCACCAATGACACAAGCAATTGTAGGAGCACTTGGGTCCTTGAACTTTGGAGGGTTGTTGTAATGGATGAGAGAACTTACTTGCTCGGTGAGGTGAACTTTCTTAGGGATGTGACTCCTAATCGTACGCTTTTGAGTGCATAAGCCCTTGAGCATCAAGGAGTGGGAGGTTGATCTTTACTTGATCGAAGACCTCCTTCACGTCTTGTATCTTTTCTCCTTGTTTCCTAAAGTGAGAGGATGTATTCAGACATTCTGGATAAGGGATCCGAGGCTCATATGGCATCTTGAAAATGGGGGTAGAGGATGAAAAAGCCTCAGTGCTCACTTCCTTACCTTTTTCCCGATGTAGATTTTGTAGGGCCTTATTTTGCTCATCCTTCCTCTCTTCCACATGATTGTTGACCACTTTCCCACTCCTCAGTGTTGTGATAGCTTGAACTTGCTTAATATAAGAAGTACTCCCGTCCACCATGTATTGTTCCTTAGGATTGGCCACTGGTTGACTTGGAAGCTTTCCTCATTCTCTCCTATTGAGGACATTGGCTATTTGTCCAACTTGAGCTTCTATCTTGACAATGGATTGAGAGTGAGAAGCAGCAGTTGATCGTTGGTATCCAGTCTGTTGAGAGTAGCTAACACATTTTCTTGAAAATCAGAACTCATTGGGGGAGGTGGTTCGGCTTCGTATTGCTGCTGTGGAGGCCGGTAGGTTGAAGATGGCTGCTTTGTAGAATGTGCTTGATTGTGGGTGAATTTCTTGAATCTTAGGCTCTCCATGAGAAGTTAGGATGATTTCTACATCCTGGGTTGTACAAATTGGAGTATGGATCATTACTCGGTCTTGAGAATGCTACATTTACATGTTCATTAGGAATGTCAAAAAATTGTCTAGGAGAAAAACGGTTAGAATCTTAATGCATAGGACTAAAATAAAATGAACATGAGTCATGCTTTGTGGTCATGTGAGGGAAGCGACCATAGCTACCATCATTTGGTCCATCTTTCGAGATAGTATGGACATCTCAGGGTTCATACTATTATTAGGCTTTCATATCTGAAAAAGATCTTCAGTCTTTGGGGCATTGGGTGTGGGTGGCCTACGACTAGTTGAAGTATAATGGACATAATTGTCACTAACGTTTTCAAACAGAGTCCATGCTTCATCTTAGTTTTGAAAAATAGTGAAACTCTGAAAAATTATAGCCAAAAGTTATGAAGGTTACAAAGTTATAAAAATGATTTCAAGCTTCCGCTAACCCATGTACAATTACAATTAATGAACATATCTGCTTTGAGCAGACTGGATCTAGGACATGGGTAGCTCAGATACAAAAATAAAAGTAAAAAACAACTACAAACTAATTTGGCAGTGAAAGTTAAGCCCTGACACCGATCTACTTTATCCTCAACCCAAAGGCCAGGACAAACAAAAAAATAAAAAATAAAAAACAAAACCCCCCCAAGGAGAAGTGAAGGAGCACGTCATCGTAAACATTCATTTGGAAGACACACCTTGGCTGAAGAAGACGACCAGATCTAAGGTTGATAAGACTAGATGTGGATCTAGATTTACAAACTAGATCTAAAGCAACCCCCATAAATGGTGACTAGAGGAGTCTACAGAGAAAACACTGAGCACTGTTATCATGAAAGGGGAGAAGGAAAGATGTAGACGTAAATCTTCCTCATTTTGAAATTGATCTTTGTGTTGTCTAGCAGAAAAGAAAAAAGAGGAATTCCCTTGACCTTTTTAATTGGCGTTGCTTTGGATATATTTGAAGATGGAAGACATCCCAATTTCATGGACAGCCATGTTACATGCATGGGGACGAAGTATCCAATCTCCTTAGACAACGTTTTTTTTTTTTTTTTAGTAAATACAAACAAAATAGAAGGATTAAAAATGGGATCTTTCTCACTATTAATCCTAATAAAATGAAAATGCTTCCAAATATGAGGTTGGTAGGAGCTCACTTAACAAGATGGCCAGGTGCACACGATTATTTGCATTTCTTGAAACTTTTTCAACATACGAAGAAGTTTTTGTTGACTGTCCGAGTTAATTGGAGCAAAAGACCAGTATGTAAGAAGAGAGGGCTGGTTGATCGTTCTCAGTATCACATTTTGCTCGCCAAAAGCAAAGAATACAAATTTGGCTTTCATTACCTAAAATTTACATAGTTGGAGAAGTCGAACAAAGACATTAGCGAGAGTTAAGACAAGATGATTAAAAATCCAAATTAGTCTTCATTCTAATAAAAGAGTTTCTTTTATTAAATGTTATAATCATTATAACAATGAAATAGATAACGACTTCAGACATTTTAATATGGGAAAAATATAAAAAAGTCTTTTAAACTATTAGTCGTTTGTAATATAACTCCTCAAAATGTTGAGAAATTGATAATAAATTGGCAACCAATTTTTCATCAGCCCTTTATACGAAAGAAAAGTTTGAAAGAAAACACACGAGAACACATACCAATCTCACATGTACACAAAGAGTTTACGTTGTTCGGCAATATGCCTACATCTATGGGGCGTGATCTGGTCTCTTTCTTTACTATTGAGAAATATTGAGTACAATGGTACAAGCCTAAACCGTTCAAGTTTAATATCACAAATCCAAACCCTTAACTCCTTGTACACCTCACTCAACTATCCCTCTCAAATACCTAGTAAAGAAAAACTCTCTATACTTTGTAAATGCCACAAGTGCTCTCACCAATTTTTTCGGATGATCTCAACAAGGACTGCATGTCCTTTTATAGAGCATAGTTGCTTCTTCACAAAGTAATCAAGCCTTGACCAAGAAGTAAACAATCATTTGCCAACAAGTAAACAAGCTTTGACCAATAATAAATAACTCTTGGCCAACAATCTTTGACCTATAAGTAAATAATCCTTGGCCAACAAGTAAACAAACCTTGACCACTAAGTAAACACTTGTTGACAATTTGAGTCATTATCAACACAAAATACCAAAAAAAAAAAAAAAAAAAAACTAATAGGCGAATAAATACAATTTTTTTTTTACAATTATTTTATTTGTTAAAAGAATAAGGGTATTATGAGAATATAAAAAAATAAGTGACATTTTTGATACATTTTGATAGTCTGAGAGATATTTTATTATTTTTCAACATTGAAAAGCTATATTGTAAATGATTAATAGTTTAGGGTTTTTTTTATATTTTTTATATTTTTTATAATTTATATTTTTCCCTTTTAATAACTAAACATCATCAATGATATCACCTAAATACTGTTGTATACAGTAAGGCGTTATGTTTTCCACTTACCATCCTCTGCCGTTAGCTGTTTTCCACTCCTACCCAAATGTCATCCATGATGTAATCATTCAGGAGTCAAAGTGTCTCAAAAAGTGACAACTTCAGAGAGAACTGAGAAGTGAATATGCAGTCATCGATGATCTCACCAAATAAGAGAGAATATGCGTTCTCACTGCATATATGTGTTTAATATTATATCATGTTTGAGGTTTTTCTATTTTTTTATTTTTATTTATTTTTTAATTCAAAAAAGGCAAGAGGGGCAATGAGACTGAAATTTTATTTGGGCAATATTATAGTACCATGCTTGTTGGGAACCGATGACAAAGAAGACTTAAATAGAACTGACAATTTTTTACACGATTAGAGAACTCGACACATATCAGAAGATTACGGTTTGATATAAATGGGTTTGGATCATATATGGGTTGACCCGCTAAACCCGTTTATGAAATTATATATATAATAAATATGTGTTGAAACAGGTCAAACGTGCCAAATGGGTCTTGTTTGAGTTGTAATGGGTCAAATGGGGCATGTTGGATTAGGTCAATTAAATGGGTTAAACATGTTGCATTTGGATCTAAATGGGTCAAATAAGTAGACCCATTTGTGACATGTTTATTAAACAAGTCAAGCATGTCATGTCGGATCACTAGTGGGTCATTTTCAGGTTTTAAGTGTATGACCAATTAACTAAACAGATCGTGTTCGGGTTTAACCTTATTGGATTTATAGGTCAAGTGAGTCGGCCCAAACCCTACCCTCCAACCATTTTTGCCAACACTAGGCACTCTGTCAAACTTGGTTGAGCTATAAGTTGACATAGCCCCATTAGAACTATAAGTTGACATAGCCCCATTAGAACATCAGTGAGACTTAAGGTGGATTACATTAATCGAACATGAAGATTTTCAATGTCAGAGTAGAACTATCCTTCAACCACCCTCTAAAATATTAGAAAGGGTAGTGGTGCGGCCACCGTTTCTTGTTTGATTTTTGTTTTTCTTTATATTTTTTAGGGTAAAATCCATATATTCTCATCAAACTACCACCTAATTAATATTATTCCCCTCAAACTTTTAATTGTGATAATATTTTATAAAACTACTAAAACATTATCAATGTTAGGGCTGTCAATTTGATACGACCTGATAATTCGACACAAACACGACATGAAATTAGCGGGTTTGGGTCGTAAACGGGTCGACCAATTTACGACCTGTTTATCTTGCTTAAACGGGGTCGTGTCGCAGGTCACTTGTAAGACCCGTTTATGATTATAAAAAAAAAAAAAATAAAATTAATTTTTAGTTTTTAACCCATTCCACGGTTTCCACCTCATCCGGGCCTTATCACCTAGGAACTCTAACACTAGAATACTCTAGATTCACTCAATTTGACTTTTCAGTTTCAGTTTTCCCACACCACTTTCTCCTTTCTTTTTCTTATTTTTTTTCTCGTCTTTTCTTCCTCTGCCGACAACATCACCCTCACCCCCACCCAACCCCATCTCTTTCATATTCTTTTTTTTTTTTTCCTTTCTTTTTTCTCCTTGTTGTACGCTTCAGCTTCTAACCTCTTTTTCTTTTCTTTTTTGTTTTTTTGTTTTTTTGTTTTTTCATTCTCAGTTCTCACGCTGCGCCGCCCAGGCCCTCCATTGATTTTCATAATTTTCTTCTTCCTCCACAGTCCACTCTCTCTCGCTCAACGCTCTCTCTGCTCTCCGCTCGCTGCCGAAGTCGCAACCACTCTCCCCCTCTCTTTGCTACGCCGCCTGCCGCTTTCTCTCTCTCTTCCGCCGATGTCGCAGCCACTCTCCCCCTCTCTCTGCTATGCCGCCTGCTGCTCTCGACCCATTATGTTAAACGGGTTTTACGGGTTGTGTGGTGACCCATGAAACTTAGGGGCTGTTTGAAAACCGGATTGTAGATGTACTGTGCAATTGTGGTTGTACTGTAGCAGCATGAGATATTTGACCAGTGTTTGACCAGGTGAATTTCGAAAACATAAGTCAGTGTGAAAAAGACGTTTTTAGCCTTCCTGATCACCAGCCCCTTCGTCTTCACCATCTCGTCTTTCTTCAAATCATCAACAACAAGATCCGTCTCCTCCTCCCACATGTCACTGTAGCTGTGCACAACTTTGTTGGTGAAAAACGGCAGCGTCATGATACCCCTCCACCAGTCCTCACAGGGAGAAGGCAGCCTCATCGTGGCGGGGCTCGATTGGACGCTGGCGTTGATCAGATTCTCGATCTCATCGATGTCCGACTGGGAGAACTGGTGGAGGGGTATCGTGTCGCCGCCGACATCTTTCCCTCCTCTTTCCCGTTAAACTCACACAGAGGAGGTGATCCGCCATCGCCGCTGCCACCATCACCGCTGACCCTGAAGTTGTTTGGCAAAGAGCGGCGCGCCGAGGGCANCTTCTGTCATGACTTTCTTTTTTATTTATTTATTTTTTTTAAGGAGAAATTATTCAAGTCTCATTAATTGATAAAGGGTCATGGGTATAAAACTCTAACATCATAAAGCAAAACCTTTTAAGAAATTATAGCTGAAGTTACAAGGTTATAAATTATAGATACATACATAACAATCTGACATTCAAGACCTATCTATGACATCAATATCCGCTAACCCATGACTAATTTTCAGTTGTAACAACAAATCTATTTCAGATAGACTCAACTCAATGCATAGGTGGCTCATATTTCTCGGCCTTAGAACAGAAAACCCAATGCCGAAACTCATCCTCCTTAACCCGAAAGCCAGCAAAACTATTCACATCCATAACCTAAGACAATCCTTATTTAAACAAGTTACAAAGAAACTGCAAAAACAAATTAAATACAGAAAAAACACAAATCCAATAGACAACTATCGGTGGAGGCGAAAAAACAACTGCGCATGTGGAGCACGAGTAGGAGAGTGAAGCTCCCATGTCAGCGCGTGTAGGCCATGCACTGGCATGTGGTGGCAGTGTTGTGACGAGGAGGATGGCGACAGGTGGTGGAGAGGTTGGAGAAGGCAGGGGAGAAGATCGTCGTTGGCCTGACAAGCTCGAAAGGAACAGATTTAGCTTAGATCAGACCATATCTAAAACCCCCCAGGCAACCAGAACAAAGGAAAATACGATGACCGGATGAGGCGACGAGTCGACAAGATGGAGGGTGTAGCATGGCTTCTGCTGAAACCAATGAACGGGGACCAAAAACAGGGAACAAAATAGAAAAACAAGTATTGCATAAAAGCAAAAGAATGGGGGGAGGGGGGAGGGGAGAGGGAAGGGGGATGGGAGAGCCATTACTCCTCCCTAAAGAAACTCATCGAAGAGGAAAAAGTAAAGAGAGGTCAGAGGTTCTCTCTAGGCCGGCCAATGTAAGAACTCATCTTAAGTTCCAAGTGTCGGACTTAATTAGTAGTTTGGAGGCACAGTCGAATAATTACGAATAGTCCCCTAAAATTTTAAACTATTATTCTTGTAATAATTAATAAAACATGTGAAGGCAAGATAAAGTATTATATATTACCTGATGGCCATAATGCAGCTTTGTCCGTCTTCGACACGTACACGTTAATGCAGCTTTGACCGTTAATTCATAAGCATTCCGTTAATGCAGCTTTGTCCGTCTTCGACACACGTGCAGAGAAAGAACTTTTAAACATAAAAACATTTTCGTCGTTTTCAAAGTCTGTTTATTGCTTTTCACCAAAATTATACAAGTGAACTTCCAAAGTTCCTAAAAACAATAATAATTGTCCCTTTTTCCATTTTTTAATTTTTAATTTGAGAAAATACCACCAATTTTATGATGCAATGAACATGGTCACAACATTTGACGCTTCAAAAGCCGCCCACATGCATGCATGGCACTTCAGCTAGCCTCTCTATAAATACGCACACAACAGCAAAGTTTCTCAACACAGAGGGAGCAATCTTTTGTATAATGGAGAGTAGTGAAATATATAAGGCTGGCAGAAGTTTCCGACTAAGCGGTTTGTCGTCGACGTGGAGGAACGATGCCATGGAAGTCTTCTCGAGCACTTCACGGGAAGAAGATGACCAAGAAGCTCTCAAATGGGCTGCGCTTGAGAAGCTGCCTACTTACAGTAGTACGCCGCAGGGAGATACCACTGAAGTGGATGTGCGTCATCTTGGGCTTAAGGAAAGGAAATGTTTGATGGAGAGGTTGGTGAAGGTCCCCGAAAAGGACCATGAGAAATTCTTGTTGAAGCTCAAGAACCGCGTCGACAGGTAACTTTTGTTAAATTACTATTTATTTTATTTATAAGAAAATATGAATTAATCATTTAATCATATATATATATATAAATTAAAAGCCGAATTACTCTTTAGAATTAATTTATAATTGCGATATGTGGCATGGACCCAATTTTTTTAAAGGCTAAATCGATTTTTTAAGAGTGAACCGGTCAATAAATTAGCTTAATTAAAAGCATTTAATTATATTTAAATAATTTCTTTATATGTGATTTTATTAATTTCACATATTTAATGTACGATATTATTTTCTCAGAATTTATTACTTTCCAAAACTATATAAAGAAAATATTTAGAATTTAAAAACATACTACATTAATTAACTACTCATAATCGGCCATATAAGTCATACCAAAAAAAAAAAAAAAAAATAAAAATATCGGCCTTATAGCCGATATATATATATTTTTTACTTTTCATTTTAAACCATGTATATCTATTGGAACAAATTTTTATTAAAAAAAAAAAAGTTTATTTTCCTTTGTATTTTTTTCCTTCAAATGTTCAAAATTATATGCATTTGATTTGTATTGAAATATTATAGATGTCACACTAAAAATATTAAATATTCATGCTAATTTTTTTTATATTATAATCCATGTATTTTTCTTGCTATATTTTTTTGGAATAATGCTACAAGTCCCTCTTGTGTCTATCTTAAGTCCATCTAAGAATGATGTAGCTATTAAAATCACCATTGGGCTTATGATTGATCATTATTGGATTTTGATCAAATTGTGACTTTAATAACCACATTATTTTTGGATGAACTGAAGATGGACAGAAGATGAATTTTTAGAATTATTAATTTTTTTGTTTTAAAATCGTGGTATATATATATATAGCTCTTGATATATATAATACTATCACTCACGTATGAGTTCAAACTTTCACTTAATAACAGAGACCTAACATGTAAAATATCAATTGAATTTGAAAGTATTCGATGGAAAAAATATTTGAATTCAGGATCTTTGCTCTAATATTACTCGTAAATCATCATTTATTTCAAAAGTTTAAGCTTATAAAAAGATGTGAATTTTTAATTATTTAATTTATATTCTAATATTAACTTTACGCCATTGCATAGATACATTGCATAATGCTAATTCTATTCATCCATTTTTAAAATTTTTTTTTTTTATGGACGTTTGTTTTCTATGAATTTTGAGTAATTTATTTTTTCTTTGAACTTCTCAGAGTTGGAATTTCTCTTCCTACAATTGAAGTCCGGTTTGAGCATTTGAATGTTGCGGCAGAGGTTCATGTTGGAAGCAGGGCTTTGTCTACATTATTAAATTTCTCTGTTAACATACTGGAGGTAACAATGTGCAGATATGTACAACATTTGTTAATATTATACAAATACTTCGACATTTTTCATTTTGTTCATTTTTAAACAACTTACTTTGACGTTTGATTTTTAAGGGTTTCTTGAATTATCTTCATATTCTTCCAAGTAGCAAGAAACAATTGTCTATCCTTCAAGATGTTAGTGGAGTCATCAAGCCTAGCAGGTGAAAAAATAGTCTTAAATATTTAACTGAAATGAGAGGTGAATTGTAAATTAAGTTAGATTCAAAGTCAAACATTTGCTCTGACAATCTTTGTCTTTAAAATTCAGATTAGAACTTCTATTATTAATTTCTGACAAGGTTGACATGTTTTACATAGAATGACATTGCTTTTGGGTCCTCCAAGTTCTGGAAAGACCACACTCTTGTTGGCTTTGGCTGGAGAGCTTGATGCCGACCTAAAGGTATATAAGAGTAGAGGATGTTTTCCAACTTTTTAGCTTTGAATAATATTCTACTTTCTGGCTTTATTTCTAACCCATGGAAGTCAAAATTCTTGTCCAGTTCTCTGGGAATGTGAGTTATAACGGCCATGACATGCAAGAGTTTGTTCCCCAGAGAACTGCAGCCTACGTCAGTGAACATGACCTCCATATTGCTGAAATGACTGTGAGGGAAACCTTGGCCTTTTCTGCAAGATGTCAAGGGGTCGGATCACGTTATGGTTAGTTTACATTCCCCTTCTTTTCCTCCTCTTCCTCCATATATATATATATATATATATATATATATCCTTCATTTTCGTTTGATTTTTTTTTTCTTTACTCTTTTTGTGCCTTTGTGGCACTAAAGAGATGCTAGCAGAGTTAGCAAGAAGAGAGAAAGAAGCCAATATTAGGCCTGATCCTGATATTGATATCTTCATGAAGGTAAGTAAAAATTTATTGTCATTAGATCCAGAGTACATCATGCAAAGTACCCCTAGGTGGCGAAAGGGATAAACCTCAAATATAATACTTTACCAAGTAACTTACCACTTGAATCAACCCCTTGAGATTTCATTAAGAGATTTTCTAGCACTTAAAAGTACTGATTAAGTATGAGAGAAACAACATCTCTCTCTCTCGCTGCTTCATTCTTCTGTCAGTTTTTTTTGTTTTATTTTATTATATTTTATTTTGCTAAACATGCTTAAATGATTGGAATCGTCAATTCAGGCAATAGCAACAGAAGGTCAGGAGGCAAGCCTGGTGACAGATTATATTATAAAGGTAACATCATAGAAATTTGTTAATTACATAATTATGAAAAGAGTTAGCAATCAATACCAAGATAGTTTATTTCAGTTCATTTATAATTTTATCATCAATCAACTTTGCAGATTTTGGGATTGGATGTCTGCGCAGATACCTTGGTAGGTAGTGAAATTTTGCGGGGTATATCTGGAGGACAAAGGAAGCGTGTTACAACAGGTAACTCTATTTCTATTCCACTCTCTAAAATAATCGTCAAATAATTGTCAACATTATTAAATTATATATATATATAGGTGAGATGTTGGTCGGACCATCTAAGGTGCTACTGATGGATGAAATATCTACCGGTTTGGATAGCTCGACAACTTTTCAGATCGTGAATTCAATCAAACAATATGTTCACATTCTCAACGGAACTGTCGTCATCTCCCTCCTCCAGCCGGCACCGGAGACTTACAATCTTTTTGATGACATTATTCTTCTCTCTGATGGCCAGATTGTGTACCAGGGTCCTCGGGAACAAGTTCTAGATTTCTTTGATTTTATGGGCTTTAAATGTCCTGAGAGGAAAGGAGTGGCCGACTTCCTGCAAGAAGTAAGTTTAAATACATATAGTTTTTTACTTGCTCATATGTTTTTAATTTTATTTTTAATTTTTAATTTTATTTATTTATAAAATAATTTCCACCTAAGATCAAGGAAAGCACCTAGCATTTCCTAGACTACACACACAAAAAAAAAAAAAAAAAAAAAAACACTAGAAGAGTAGCTAGCATTTCCTAATATTTAATTAGCGAAAAACTTTCCTGACATCTTAATGTTTCGGTACTTTTATAATTATACTTTAATGTTAAAAAAGTTACAATGCCGAGTTCTCATGTATTAAAAGTTTGGAATGTCACCCACATCATTAAGGTTTATGGTTAAATCAGATAGCCTACCTTTGTAAAACTAATAAAAATACTAAACAACCATAAATTAAAAGAGGAAAAAAACTAACTAATTTTTCTTTTAAAAAAAATAAATAACAAGGAATATTGGGGATTTAACTAAAACATCTGAATGGAAAGGTGAAATTGCAAAAATTTAGAAATATAAGAACCCGACCTAACAATTTTTTAAAATTTAAAAGTAGGATTGTAAAAGTACAGAAACATTGAGAGTAAGTAAAGTTTTTGATGCAGTGCGACTTAGTGAGTTGTAGCAAAAAACAACAATAAAGTAGTAGATAATTAATTTCAGATTTTGAGTTTATCAATGATCTAAGAAATTTTTCTTAAAAAGCTAGGTACTCTCTAGGTTTTGAAGGAAAAGAAGAATAAAACTCAATTCTGAGTAATTCTCATTAATAAAAATCAATAATCAACATAAANATGGAAAGCTGAAATTGCAAAAATTTAGAAATATAAGAACCCGACCTAACAATTTTTTAAAATTTAAAAGTAGGATTGTAAAAGTATAGAAACATTGAGAGTAAGTAAAGTTTTTGATGCAGTGCGACTTAGTGAGTTGTAGCAAAAAACAACAATAAAGTAGTAGATAATTAATTTCAGATTTTGAGTTTATCAATGATCTAAGAAATTTTTCTTAAAAAGCTAGGTACTCTCTAGGTTTTGAAGGAAAAGAAGAATAAAACTCAATTCTGAGTAATTCTCATTAATAAAAATCAATAATCAACATAAACTCTTTTTCTAGAGGTTATAAGCTTGTATTTATAGCTTGAAAGACTCACCTATTAAAATACGAAATAAAGACTCCTAAAACCGTAAATCTAATAAAATACGAAATAAAGACTCTCATAACCCTAAACCTAATAAAACATGAAATAAAGGTGGTTTAAATAAAATAAAGCTACGGCGCTCGTTCGGATGGGACATATGGTCATCTGGACGGCCACGTGACTTAAACGAAAAAAAAATGAAATAACATATGGGTTCGGACTACACTCCGATCTACATCATTCTCCCCAAGTTGGACATAATTTGTCCTTGAATTTGGCCGGTTCTTCCCGCGGTCCTTCGGGTGCCTTGTCAACTCGTTCCATTTGCCCTTCCTCAAGATCAAGATACGAAAACACCCCACAATACACGTGATGCCCCTAATCATCGGGAGACGGTGATGATAATCTTGAATGCCCCACGCATCACTTTGCCAAACGTCAAGCTTGTCGTGCCCCTCTCGTCTCTTCCCCGACATATAGATCATATCATAAATTTGGTTAGAAGAATTTGACAAAATAGCATCTACCCCAATGAAATCAACATAGTTAATAGGCGCTACACTCAAATCAAAGGCTTTATCTTCGGGGATCTTATCAAGCACATAGTGTGTATCCGAGAGATTTACCTTTTCTAACAACTCCTCTTCATCGGGATAGATGTCATAGATTGGTGGAAAGGCCCAATCTACCGAGCAATATTCCTCAATAAATCCATCTTCTCCACCATAACCAATTGACTCCTAATCTTTGCTGCCATTCTAGGCACCACCTTCGCCATCTTCCTAGGTACTTCCTTTTGTGGAATTTTTATTTTTATTTTATTTTAATTTTTAATTTTTAATTTTTTTTTTCTGTCACCATGAACTCTTTGGGCTGTAAGCAACCTTAGAATTCAGGTATATCAAGTTTGAACCTACTCACCCGCCAATTGGCATGACCTTGCGTAAGGTGCTGACATCCCTACGTTCGGCGCTCCGCAAACGGGTTTCTAGATCCATTCCCGCCGTGACTACACAAGTTGGATATTTGGGTAGTGAGGTCTTCAAGTTGATACCACATAGCTCATAATTGATCCTCCTTGAGTTGCCAACGTTCAGGGATAGATTTGCCTTCGGCCTCCACGAATCGCGGTCTTGGTTGGCGACGACAATTGTTCGGCCCACCACTCATGTGCCTCAAACGAATCGTCGATTGCTCCTTACGTGCTGTCTTCGTGCGGACTTGCACCTCGTTCATGTCTACAAAGCGGTTGCTCCTCCTCATTCATGGAAAGTAACTTGAGCTCTGATACCAATCGATGCAGCGTAACTTAGTGGGCTACAGTGAAGAACAACAAATAAAGTAGCGGATAGGTAATTCTAGATCTTGAGTCTATCAAAGATCTGAGAACTCTTTTTGAAAATCTAGATACTCTCTAGCATTTTGAAGGAAAAAGAGGAATAAACTCAACTCTGAGTAATTCTCATTAATAAAAATCAATAATCAACAACAACTGATTTTCTTGGAGGCTATATGCATATATTTATGGCCCAAAATCTTAAACCTAATAAAATATGACACAACTACCCCCAACACCCTAAACCTAATAAAAAAATAAAGATAATTAAATAAAACAAATGCGGCTACGTGTCCGGATGTGATATATAGACGTCTAGATGGGACACAAAACAAAAACATAAATTTAACATAACATCCGGATGGGGTGCGAACGGGCTTTGAACGGAGGGTTCTGACCCCTTCCGAGTAAGCTACTGGTCCAGATGGGCCTTACATCTGTCCGGACAGCCTTCTGCTGTTGGACAATCAATCTGCATCATTCTCCCCAGGTTGCAGAGAATTCATCCTCGAATTCAGTCGGTTCTTCCCACGATTCTTCGGATGCTCTGTCAACTCATTCCACTCGCCCTTCCTCAAGAACAAAACAAAACAACATCCCACAATAAATATGATGCTCTTCATCATCGGCATACTTCGATGTTTGTTGTGAAAGCCCCACACACTACTTGGCAATTCTTCGGATTTGCTTAATTTTTCATGTTCCTTTTCCCTTCCACGTGCCATGAAAATACTCAAGAATGGATCAGCCGTTGTTTCCCTTATGAACATATAATTTTCCTCATCCGCATAAAATTCACCAACATCACTATTAGGAGAGTTTAAAATATCTTCAACACAAAGGAAATCAACATAATCACCCTCTTCACCATTAAAATTAGGCACTTCACCTGAAAAGTCTTCATCAACCACTTCATCGGCGATGTCATCCTCTTCATAATCAGCGATGTCATCCGTGGGCTCTTCATCTTCCAATTGGTCATCTTCGTCGGGGTAGAGGCCATCAAACATGGGACACAACCCATATTCTTCATACTCTTCCTCTAGGTCGGATGTCAAAGGTTCTTCAATTGGATCTTCTTCATTCACATCATCATCATAGGTTGGTAGAGAATCCCAATCTACAAACCCTTGTGAAGGATCTTCATCTTCAACATCTTCATGTCGGAACTCTTTATCAATGAATTCGGATTCCTGAAACTCTCCATCTACAGATTCTTTTTCCTTCTCCACAGAATATGGATTCGGTTTATGGATTTATGGTTGGCAAGTAGGAGTCCAATTGGTCTGTCATGGACTCTTCACGTCACTCCATGTTTCCCTAAATACCTCTTTTTTGTAGGAATTTTTTGTTTTCTTTGTCACAGCCGTAGGCCCTTGTCTCCAGTTTTGCGATTGTCGTCCCATGGTATACTTGTAGGGAAAGAAAGCGACTCGCATATTTTTCAATAGTTTTTCCCAACTATTGATCTTCAATTTGCCTTGCCGCACCCGACTTTGGTTCAGTTGTTGCCAACACGCAGTAACTCTTCACCGGAATGTGTGTACCACCAAAGAGACTCGTCGTTCATCGGGCATCACATTGAACTCGAGGTTACACTCAATCCAGAAATTTTTCAGGTTGTGGATCCCCTTGGAATTTTGGAATATTGAGTACGAATCTACTCACCTGCCGATTGTCATGAGCTTGCGCAAAGTACTGACGTCCGTGCGTTTGGCGCTCAGTAAACGGGTTTCTAGATCCACTTCCTTTGTGACCACGCAAGTTGGATATTTGGGTGGTGAGGTCTTCAATTTGATCCCTCATTGCCCTGAATTGATCCTCCTTGTATTGCCAACGCTCAGCGATATATTTGCCTTCCAACTCCGTAAATCGCGGCCTTTGTTGGCGATGACAACCGTTCGGCCCACCACTCATGTGCCGCAAGCGAATTGCCGGTTGCTCCTTACAGACTGTCTCCGTGTGCACGTGCACTTCGTTCATGTCTGCAAAGCGGTTACTCCTCCCCATTCACGAAAAGTAATTGAGCTCTGATACCAACTGATGCAACGTGACTTAGTGGGTTGTAGCGAAGAACAACAATAAAGCAGTGGATAACTAATTCTAGATCTTGACTCTATCAATGATCTAAGAAATTCTTCCTGAAAAGCTAGATACTTTCTAAGTTTTGAAGGAAAATAAGAATAAAACTTAACTTTGAGTAATTCTCATTAATAAAAATCAATAATCAACATAAACTCATTTTCTAGAGGCTATAAGCATGTATTTATAGCCCATAAGACTCCTACACCTAATAAAACATAAAATAAAGACTCCCAAAATCCTAAACCTAATAAAATACGAAATAAAGACTCTCATAACCCTAAACCTAATAAAACATGAAATAAAGGCGGTTTAAATAAAATAAAGCTACGGCGTTCGTCTGGATGGGACATATGGCCGTCTGGATGACCATGTGACTTAAATGAAAAAAACATGAAATAACATATGGGTTCGGACTACACTCCGATCTACATTTGTTTTCCTGAGTAATTATTAGCTTCCAAGAACATGAGCATGACGTTTAGAATCTCATGTAGGAATTCATGTACAACTAATTTGTGATAGGTGACATCAAGGAAAGATCAGGAGCAGTATTGGGCTCGAAAAAATGAGCTTTACTCTTTTGTTACCGTTAAGGAATTTGCTGAGGCATTCCAATCATTCCATGTGGGACTGAAGCTTAGAGATGAACTCACAACTCCATTCAACAAGGCTGAGAGCCACCCTGCTGCTTTGACAACTAGAAAATATGGTGTAAAAAAGGTGGAGCTGTTGAAAGCTTGCTTGTCAAGAGAATTCTTGCTCATGAAGAGGAATTCGTTTGTCTACATTTTCAAGCTCACCCAAGTAAATATTTTACCTCAATTTTCACTTGTTTCTTATTTATTTACATTAAATTTCATTGTACATGAAATTTGACTGAATATTACTATCTTTGTGCTTTTAGCTTACAATAATGGCACTGATTGCCATGACACTTTTTCTACGCACTGAGATGCACCACGATTCAACAACTGATGGAAGAATCTATACTGGTGCTTTGTTCTATAGTGTCGTTATTCTCATGTTTAGTGGCACAACTGAGATTTCCATGACCGATGTAAAGCTTCCAGTTTTCTTCAAGCAAAGGAAGCTCCTATTCTATCCTCCATGGGCTTACTCTCTCCCTACTTGGATCATCAAGATCCCCATGTCGTCTCTAGAAGTTGCTATCTGGGTCTTCATCACCTACTATGTCATTGGATTTGACCCAAATGTTGGAAGGTAAAAGATAAAGCTGAAAAAAAATTAAAAATCTCATTAGTTTTGTTATGAACACGTGAAGATGTGATATTTTTTCTAATGCTATGAACATAAATAATATATTGCAGGTTGTTTAGGCAATACCTTGTCCTCTTCCTTGTAAATCAGATGGCTTCTGCATTATTCCGCTTTATTGCTGTAACTGGTAGAGGGAACCTAATTGTTGCCAACACATTTGGGTCATTAGCGTTGGCCATGCTTTACGCTTTGGGTGGCTTTGTCCTCTCAAGAGGTATAATATAATTTAACTTGTTCATACACTAATAAAATGTGGCTTTTCTATCATAAAAAATACTATTTATTAAAGCGTTATAAGATTGCTACATAACTGATATGACGTGACAATAAAAAATGTCAGGTATATGACTATCATATAACAGTAAAAAATGTCAGTTATACAACTGCTATATAACTGATGCGTATTGCTTTGTTGCTTACTGCCACAGAGAACATAAAGAAATGGTGGATATGGGGTTACTGGATTTCACCTATGATGTATGGGCAAAATGCTGTAGTAATCAACGAGTTCCTTGGGAAGAACTGGAGACATGTAATTTCTTGAATTGGTTGCTGCATGTACACTTATTTCAGTTGTCTCTTATAATTGCCTGATATTTGAGAATGTTTTTTCTGTCAAAGGTTCTGCCTAACTCAATGGAATCTCTCGGGGTTGAAGTTTTGAAGTCTCGTGGATTCTTCTCTCAATCATATTGGTATTGGATATGCGTAGGAGCATTAGTTGGATATGTATTACTTCTCAATGCTGGCTTCACTCTGGCTCTCACTTTTTTCAATCGTGAGTATCTAAACTTAATCCACGTTGATATATATATATAAAGTTTATATCTAGTAATACTGTAAAAACAATTGAGCAGCGATGGGGAAGCCAGAGGCTATTAAATTAGGAGACCCTCAAAGCAAGGGATGCGATGACAGATCTGGAAAAACCATTAGATTACCACCTCGAGGAAATAGTTCAAGGCACGGAAAAAACAACATAGGTGATTTATCTCATGCAATGCATATTTGATTATGTGGGGGTGTGTTCTTTGATTTAAATTTATGTTATTTCTTTCCAAGCTAGTTGAATGTTTTCGGATTGCAGAGAGTGGAAATGAAATTAGGAGGGAAAGAGGAATGGTTCTTCCATTTGAGCAGCATACACTTACCTTTGATGAAATTACGTACTCGGTTGACATGCCACAGGTAGCTTTTTTAAATCGCCACTTATTAAAAAAGTTTAAACTTATAGAAAATAATAAATTTAATCAAACTCGTGTGAGGTGAAACTCTCTTTTGATAGGTGAAGCCCTGAACATGGGATATTTAACTAAAATAGGGGTTGAATGATAAAGTCCGAGTTTAAACTTGAGGCCTCTAGTTATGATACTATGTTAAGTAACTATTTATCCAAAAATATTAAGCTAATAAGAATGAATAAATTTGAATTTGACCCAAATGTCTAAAGTTTTCAAATTTATGGAGCCAAAGTCATGAGACCTATTTGTTTAAAACACTGTGCAGGAAATGAAGAATAAAGGTGTTACCGAGGACATATTGGTGCTCTTAAAGGGTGTGAGTGGTGCTTTCAGGCCTGGAGTTCTTACAGCTCTAATGGGTGTCAGTGGTGCTGGTAAAACAACTCTGATGGATGTGCTGGCCGGTAGAAAAACTGGTGGATATATTGGCGGAAAGATCACAATTTCTGGGTACCCAAAGAAGCAAGAAACGTTTGCTCGAGTTTCTGGATATTGTGAGCAAAACGACATCCACTCTCCTCATATTACTGTCTATGAGTCATTGCTCTATTCAGCATGGCTCCGTCTATCTCTTGATGTTGGTTTTGAAACAAGGAAGGTTGTTATCTAAAACTGGAAATTGTTTCAGCCTTGGAGTTTCAAGTTTTTATTTACTTGTATTTAAAACTATCTTTTAAAGCTTTATTTACCATTTAAGGATCTCTGAATGATAGAAAGTTGGAAAACTTCACGCTTACTTCCTGAAGTATAGGCGGTTTTGCAATCATAATGTGATGTTTAAAAATTTGCTAATATTTACTAATGCTGATTTTTGAAAGTGAAAAATGGTTTTGTAGATGTTCATTGAGGAAGTTATGGAGCTTGTGGAGCTGAAACCACTGAGGCAATCATTAGTTGGGTTGCCTGGTGTGAATGGTCTCTCAACCGAGCAACGTAAGAGGCTAACCATTGCAGTAGAGCTAGTTGCCAACCCTTCCATAATTTTCATGGATGAACCAACTTCAGGGCTGGATGCTAGGGCTGCTGCTATTGTTATGAGAACCGTTAGGAACACTGTCGACACAGGAAGAACAGTTGTGTGCACCATCCATCAGCCAAGCATCGACATATTTGAAGCTTTTGATGAGGTATGACTAATACTAATAAATCAACACAATTTGTGATGTCTGCCTCGGCTAATTTTGCAAGCAGAGATACTTGTCTGCAAACTCTGATCGAACGAGGTTGTTGTCTGATTTTGGAACCAGATTTACTCGTTTGCAAACCTCATTTGAACACGGTTGCAGACGAGTGGTTAAGAAATTAAAAAGAAAAATATTTCCGTTTATACTTCCATTTGAACCTCAAAATTGGGGGTTTCCATCCTACATCAGTTTGAAACTTTTGTGCATGGTCTCTTTTGTGCAGCTACTCTTAATGAAGCTAGGGGGGCAAGAGATATATGTAGGGCCATTAGGTCGTCATTCCTGCCATTTGATCAAGTATTTTGAGGTATCTGTGCAGAATGTCAGCAAATGCAGACTTGATACTTTGATCTTTATCTTTCTGAAAGGTTTGTTGATGCATTTATTTTATTTTTACAAAGGGAATAGGAGTTGGTGAAATTCAAGATGGTTACAATCCAGCTACTTGGATGCTAGAAGTTACTTCTTCAGCTCGTGAATCAGCTTTCGGGATTGATTTTGCTAATGAATACAAAAATTCAGAATTCTACAGGTAACTCTAATTATATGCACCCAAAAGTACTATAATATCTTTCTCATATTAATGTAATGTTTTGCCAGTATACTCACGAATGGTGTATATATGTACATCCCAGGAGAAACAAAGCACTTGTTAGAGAATTGAGCAACCCTGCTCTTGGATCAAAGGACATCTACTTTCCTGCTCAATACTCACAGTCATATTTCTCCCAATTCATGGCTTGCTTATGGAAACAACACTGGTCATATTGGCGCAACCCACTATACATTGCTGTAAGGTTTCTCTTCACAATGATAATAGCCCTAATGTTTGGGACAATGTTCTGGAACCTTGGCTCCAAAACGTAAGTTACAGCTGGAGAACTAAGCTAAGATATAAATGAGCAAATTGTTGTAATGTCCGAGCTCTTTAATTAATTCTTAACATTGAAAATTATAGGACAAAGGAACAAGATGTGTTCAATGCTATGGGTTCCATGTATGCTGCTCTTCTCTTTATTGGTTTCAAAAACTCGACCTCAGTGCAACCAGTAGTGGCTGTTGAACGAACAGTCTTCTATAGAGAAAGAGCAGCTGGGATGTATTCAGCCTTGCCATATGCTTTTGCACAGGTAAACGCTATTTTTCAGGCTATTGTTCATGTGTAGTAGGATCAATAATTTGTGTATGTCACTTATCCCGCACAGGCAGATCGAATTGAAGCCTCAGTGATGTTCTACCTTGAGGTCTTGTGTTTAAGTCCAGACTAAAGTGATACATGTAATTTAGTGGCGATTACAAGTATGAGGGATTTTGATTTTTTTCTATAGAGGCGGGTTTGAGGGGCCTTACTTTAGAGAGATTCCATGTTATAAAAAAAATAAATTTAGATGTTGCTTGAAACTTTGCATATATTACGTGATTTAATCTTTCTTTGCAGGTCGTGATTGAGCTCCCACATGTTTTTGTACAAGCTTTGTCCTATGGTGTCATAGTATATGCAATGATTGGATTTGAATGGACTGCTGCCAAGTTCTTTTGGTATCTGTTTTTTATGTATTTTTCACTATTGTACTTCACCTTCTATGGCATGATAGCTGTTGGCGTGACACCAAACCGCCACATTGCTTCCGTAATTACTTATGCATTTTATACAATATGGAATCTCTTTTCAGGATTCATAATCCCACGACCTGTGAGTTTCTCCACCTCAAATTCTTTAAATTGCAATATCCCCTGATTTCTTCTGTCAATATGACTAATCTCTTTCCTTATGCTTTCATTTTCCTACATGGTATTGACAACAGAGGATCCCCATTTGGTGGAGATGGTACTCTTGGGCATGTCCAGTAGCTTGGACCTTGTATGGGATGACTGCATCTGAATTCGGCGATAAGAAGAACATCCTTGAAACTGGTGAAACAGTTGAAGAATTTGTGAGAGAATATTTTGGTTTCAAACATGAATTCCTGGGGGTGGCTGCTGCTGCCGTTGTTGGGTTCACATTACTCTTTGCATTTATCTTTGCTGTGTCCATTAGAGTCTTCAATTTCCAAAAACGGTAGCAATTTGTTTTGATAATTTGAAAAGGATATGGTGAGCATATTAATACAAAAAAGTTGTCAGGTTCTTTGTATTTCATTTATATCTTTCATATTCATTTATAACTTTTATGTATCAAAAAGTTGCCAAGTGTATTTTCTAGATTGATGTAGTTATTAATTTTTTTTTTTGTTTTGTTCTTTTTTGAGTGATGTAGTAAGGAATTTATATAATTTTAAGGGAAAGAACATTAAAACACCTTGGGTCGGCACTCGGATTTTTTTAAATCCCTAAGTTTTTTTTTTTGACAATTTACTCCTTGAGTAAATCGAAATCACAATAAAATTATTGCCGTCAAAATTTGTTAATTGCCGTTAGTCTGGGTCAAAACGGTGCGTTTTGACCCATTAAAATATTAATTTTTTAAAAAATTTAATTTTAAAAATTAAATCTAAAAATAAAAAAAAAAATTTAAAAGGAAAGAAAGAGAGAATGCAGGGGTGGCCGAACCACCCCCCCCTTGGGGTGGTTCAGCCACCCCCAGACCGGCTAGGGGGTGGTTCGACCACCACTATGGCCTAAGGGGGTGGTCCGGCCACCCCCAAAAGTCAAAACCCATTATTTTTATTTTTATTTTTATTTTTTTGTGGCCTCATTTTTTTGGCCATATGGGGGGTGGTCGAACCACCCCCTTGGCCTGAACCACCCCATGGCCAAGGGGTGGTTTGGCCACCCCCAAAGGGCCCAAAAAAAAAGAAAAAAGAATGGGTTTTGGCCATGGGGCCGTATGGGGGTGGCTGAACCAAGGGGGTGGTTTCGGCCACCCCCAAAAGGAAAAAAAAAAAAAATAATAAAAGAATGGGTTTTGGCACCGTTTTGACCCATAAGGGTGGCCGAACCACCCCTAGGCCTAAGGGGGTGGCTTGCATTCTCTCTTTTTTTCTTTTTCTTTTTTAGATTTAATTTTTATAATTAAATTCTTAAAAAATTAATATTTTAATGGATCAAAACGGTGCGTTTTGACCCAGACTAACAGTAGTTAACAAAATTTTGACGGCAGAGATTTTATTGTGATTTTGATTTACTCAGGGAGTAAATTGTGAAAAAAAAAACTTAGGGATTTAAAAAAATTTGAGTGCCGACCCAAGGTGTTTTAATGTAATTTTCCTAATTTTAAATGTGTGGGGACTCATTTGCACAAGATGGATGACACATGTCATTCTCTCCTTGTTTAGACTTTCCACCTTAGCAACTTCTATCTTGGTCATCTAACCATTACTACCCTCATTCAACCAACTTCATCGTTCAATGCAACCTTACACCTTCCCATGAGACCTAATTATCATTTCTAATCCAAATTCGTTGCTCTTCCTTGGTCTCATGAAAAGTCACACCTATCTTGTTAATTGTGAGAATTCTATAGAACTCTTTCCTAACCCTTATATATACCATATGCATGTTTCCAAGCCTTTTATTCCATCATATCTCACCAAAACCTTCTCCTATCTTGTGCAAGTGTGGTCCAACCCAAGTATTTTCTATTGTTGTAATATTTCATAAATAATAATATATTTTCCCATTCAGTTTTGATCTTTCTTCTACTTTTGGTTGTGAGTCCTTGGGCTAGTGTAATTTTGTTGCACTACTTGAAAATCAGTTGTTCCTAACTTTTGGACATCGTATTTTTTCACATGGTATCAGAGCTTCAAGGGTGGTGGTGATTCATCCTTGGTGAAGAAGATCAATTGGTGGTGTGGGAATGGATTCCGGTGGACGCTTTAACAATTTTGGCATTGAGGTGCTCAACCATTCTAAGTACAAGATATGGAGGTTGTGAATGGAGTCTTATCTTGTTGGGGAAGACTTATGAGAGGTTGTTGGTGGTGATGATGTGAATCATCTGGTAAATACTCCGGAGAACGTCGATAACTTGAAGAAATGGTGGATAGCGAATGCAAAGGCAAAATCTATCTTGAAAAGATCTATTTCTTATGGGCTATTTGAGCATGTCATTGGGTGTAAGTCAGTTGGTGAGATTTGGACTAACCTCGATGGGTTGTTCAATAAAAAGGATGTTGCTTGATTGCAATTATTGGAGAACGAGTTGGCAAATACAACTCAAGGTGATCTCTCTATTTCTTAGTTTTTCTTAAAGATTAAAAAATTTGTTCGGAGATTTCAGCCCTTGATCCGGAAGAACCTATATCGAAGGCACGAATGAAGCACCATATTATTTGTGGATTAAAGAGGATGTATATTCTCTATGTTACCTCTATTCAAGGATGGGCTGTTCTGCCCACCTTAGTATAGTTTGAAAATCTTCTCACATCACAAGAATCGTTGGCTAGATAAATGGCGGGATGCTCTATTTCAGGAAATGAAGGAGATGCTCTATTTTGCAATAAAAAGAAAAATTTCAGCATGACAAAAGACAAAGCTAGCAAGGATGAATGATGAGTGCCTAAAAGTGCATATTTGGACCCCTTAATTTATATTTGTTAGGCTCTTAGCTTTGTTAATATCTAATATTTTGTGTTGTTCTAGTGTTTTAGTGTGTTGTAGGTCATTGGTGCGAATTGTTGTTCAAATGGGCGGAATTAAGCAAAGATGGAATTTTAGCCTCTGCAGGTGCGTTCGAACGCACATACTGTGTTCGAACACACTACGGTCGAACGCAAAGAGCCACGTTCGATCGCAAGCCGCGTCAGCCCGCATTTCCCGCGTTGCCCTAGCCGGCCCTATCGTTCATCGCTTCAACCTTGGGCTGTGGGCAGTTATGTACATTTGACCGCACGTAGTGCGTTCGAACGCACTGCGGTCGAACATAGCGCCTACTCTCGAACGCACATGGCACGGCGATGCGCCTGCGACCGAACGCACACAGGGTTGCGTTCGAACGCACCCCTGACCTGGTAGCACACTAAATTTTTTTCTATAAATAGGACTTTGTGTATTTCGTATTTAGCATGCTTGGGAGACGGGTTGAGGCGCCCTTAGTGGCTCAAAACCTCACTGTTCTTCACTATAAACACTCCTAAATGTCAATTTTATTAAATGTTTTCATTTGTTTAATTTAAGTCTCTTATTTCCCTCACTATGAATTTGTTTATATATATTCATGTTTAGTTTTCATTTTCTGTCATTTAATTTAACGTTTGTTCGATTCAATCACAATCTCATGACAAGATTGTGATTGGTTGTTGTTTATGGATCGTTTTTCCGTCCAATATGCGTTGTGATTTATCTGGGTTACATCGGATGGTTGAATCGAGTCCAATATCCGTTGTCGTCAACGACACATCGGATGATTCGATTTCGGTTCAACGTCCGTTGTGACCATTTATGGGTTAATACATCGCATGCTTCGACTAGATTTCGTAAAGGCAAAAGAACATGCGTAGAGCTAGGCCGTACGACGGGTGTGTGCACTATTGTGAGAATAGGACATGCATTTTAGCCTAATTGTTTGATGGAAGTGTGAATTAGCATGCCTACATGTTGATTAAATTGTGGTGAGGTAGATTAGGGACCTTAGTGCTTTTATTAATTTATTTTATTGCATTTTTAATTTAGTTTATATTTTACGCACACCACATGTTTGATATTGGAACTAGGTTAAGATAAGATTAGTTTAGGCGATTTAAAATTAGTTTTTAACAAAACACGATTCTCTGTGGGTTCGACCTCGCACTTGCACAACCGTTCTATTACAAACGACTCGTGCAATTGACGAGTACAATTAAATTTGTACATCAAATTTTGGCGGGTGTTGCCGGGGAATCGTTGTTTTGTTTGAATTGATTTTTTTTTTTGCTTAGATTAATTTTATTTTTCTACTAGTTATTTTAATTGTGCATTTATTTTATTTATTTCGTGCTTTTGTATAGAAAAAAAATCCAAAAAAATTAGATTAGTGTTTATTTTTGCATTTTTTTTAGTTTAATTTTGGTTTCTGGAAAATCAGGCGCTGAAAGTGCGGTCGAACGTAGTTCTTGTGATCGAACACACTTGGGCCTATTCCAGGTCGGCCGCATACCTGCGCTCGCGATACACGCTTTTGCGTGCGAGCGCACGCCTCTGACAGACCGCAGTGCGCCGTTGCGAATGATCGTACCTCAGTTGCGTTCGAATGCACGTGCACAATCTGTTACATTTTCTGTGTATCTGCGTGTTTGCGGTCGATCGTAGTGTCCTGCGTTCGAACACACCTTAGCTGGTTGCACCAACAGACCCGAGGCAGTGTAAGTGTCCAATTTTCAATTTTTTTTGTTATTTTATTTAATTTTTTTTTGTCTGTTATTATTTAATTATTTGGCCTGTTTTTATTTATTTACTTGTTGTTGTGAGTTTTTTTTAGTTTAATTTTATTTTTAAATTATTTGATTACTTTATTATTTTTGTTAGTTTATTGATTAGTTATTTGTTTAGTTTATTTTGTGTTTGTTTTTTGTTTATTTTAATTTTGTTGTTATTGTTTCATGTGGGATATTTTGAACTGTTTGGGTGAAGCATGAGTCTTTCGTTCGATTATTTTGATGTTTTCCCTAGTGGTAGGACACCAAATCCTACCAATTTTCACTCACATGAATCATGTTCACACTGCTTGAGCCCTTACCATAGTTTAGGTGATTGTCCACATTGGGGACAATTTTCTAATTCTTCACATGAGTAGTTGAACACCAGTTTCTCCAGTCCTGGGTTTGAATCAGATTCAAATTTTTATAACCCAGACTGGAGCAACTATTCTGATTTTTCGTGGCATGCTCATGCTACGAAAAATTTTGCTCTCCAATCTTATGGACTGCACTATCCTGATTATCCGCAGTCCAAAAATCCATTTTCTGTTCCTTCATCATTTGACTATCCTCCTGAGAAATCTTCTTTGGAAGAAACTTTTAAGGAATTCATTGAACTAGTCGGCCAACCCACCATTCCTGCGCCACAAGAATAATCATTGAAAAACGCACTCGAGGCGTTTAGGAAAACAATGAACCAACCTTGTCAAGAAATCATAGATGCCACTGTGGCAAACATTGAAGCAGTTGCAAGGTTAGAAGGATGGTTTGGTCATCTAGTTGCTGAATTCAACAGAATTGAGGAAGAAGAATTTCAAAGTCAGGTGGTAGCGAAAGGACAGTATATGATTGATGAGGATTGCCCCAGTGATCCTCATCATGAGCATGTCCAAGCCACGACCACATTTGAGAGTGAGGAAGTTGTAGAGGAAATTTTTTGTGAGCCAAGCCTGGAGGATCCTTTGGAAGAGAGCTTTGCTCAAGATGAGTTTGATTTGGACTTTGACATAGTACATGAGCAAGTTAAGGCTTTATTGGATCCCACTCCTAAGATGCGATCTGAGAATGGAGAAGAAGAAAAGGAGGAGCAGATTGAGCCCCTGCCAATTTCAAATTGGTCCAACGACAAGGAAGTGAGTACTTAAGCTCATTCCTTTGTCACAATCCCTCTCGAGACATATCATTCACTACAAGTTTCACCTTTTCAATGTCTTGAAGAGCCATCTTATGTAGAAATCTTTAAGGATTCACTCACATAAGATCAAAAATCTAGAAATCGTGGTCCTAAGAGAATTTTTCAAAACAAGCTTTTAGGCTACATAAGATGGCGGAACATCCTTGCAGAGGGATATCCAATTCTTAAGAAGAAAAGGTGGAAGGGATTGGTTGGACACCCATATGAGCGGGGAAGGTGAGGTATGTTTTTTTATTTTTTTTTATTTTCCGCACTTTAATTTTTGTCATTTTCTTTTTGTTTATTTTATTTTATTTTGTTTTGTTTCTAACAGCAATTAACCTTTTAATGTTTGATCTTTGAGAAAAAGATTGTTGTTAGTTTTTGACAGGTGTTTTGATGTTTAAGTTCAGGGGACGCTTTGGACTTTGCACATCTCGGTTCCTCATCCCACTGTAATGTATTTCTTGCCACATTGGGGACAATGTGTCATTTAAGTTTGGGGGTGTGAACAAACACTTTGTCTGTTTTGTTTGTTTATTTTCTTGTTTTGTTTTGTTTTTGTCTGTATATATTTGTTTTTGTCTATAAATAAAATTTTTTCTTTTTGTTTGTTGCTATGTTGTTGATTGGGCACAACTTACATCATAACTGTAGATTATATGTCATTGGTGTGTTTAACTTGTTTGAACATTGCATATCATTAGAAATCCCAGTTTTTGATTCATGTGTTGGATTAGAGATACTCTATTTGCATGATCGATATTTCACATGCACACTAGCATTAGGGTCTGTGGGGTATGAGATTTGACTTTGAAGTGTGTGTCTTAAGATTTTTAGGTTTGAGATGTGATGATGAAAACCTTGGCTGTCCTTAAAAAAAAAAAAAAAAATTAGAATAAGTCGAGCTTTTCATTGAGTAACCGGACCTCTTGCCTGGCCAAGCAATGAGTGTTCGCGTCAAAAGATGAGAAATTCCAGTTAAAAAATTGTATGGCTAGTTTAGGCTCCGTAGCTCTTTTGACTTGAGTAATTAAGCCCTAAGGATGTCTCTACATCTAGTGCCCTAAAGCCGTCTGGTTTGGGAGTTACTGGCCCAACGCTCGTTACATAGGTCATTTAGAAGCTTAAGGGAGTCAAGCATTGCACAGCCTACACAAAAATTTTCATTTTTCAATTTAAGCCTTGGTTGTATTTATCACACTGTTTTCCTTCGAATTTTGGGATACACATCTTTGGAGGATAATTGAAACCCCATGATTTTGTTGTTCGTTCACTTTGCACTTCATGGAGCATGTGTTGTCTCAATTTTCCAACCTTGAGTGAAATGATGTTTGGACGCCTGGATGATGTGGTTTGTATGTTCTACATGTTAAATTTGCTAAATGATGTATGAACCATGTGTTTATGTGAAGGGCTTTGTCCATTAATAACATAGTGCCAAATAATTCTTTGTGGGTGTCATTCCTGAAAAACCCTCACGAGACTTCACTCGTCCACTAGGTATGCCTAGTGGTTTAAAAGGCTTGTTGCATACGTTAAATGCAATCGTTTCTCTCACGAAAGCGGATTTATGTTTCTTGTTTTGTTTTCAGTTTTGTTTTGCTAAGGGACTAGCAAAATGTAAGTTTGGGGGTATTTGATGAGTGCCTAAAAAAGCTAATTTGGACCCCTTAATTTATATTTGTTAGGCTCTTAATTTTGTTAATATCTAATATTTTGTGTTGTTCTAGTGTTTTAGTGTGTTGTAGGTCCATGGTGCGAATTGTGGTTCAAATGGGCGAAATTAAGCAAAGATGGAATTTTAGCCTCTGCAGGTGCGTTCGAACGCACATACTGCGTTTGAACGCACTACGGTCGAACGCAAAGAGCCACGTTCGATCGCACGTTGCGTCAGCCCGCATTTCCTGCGTCGCCCTAGTCAGCCCTATCGTTCATCGCTTCAACCTTGCGCTGTGGACAATTATGTGCATTCGAACGCAACGCTTACTCTCGAATGCACGTGGCATGGCGATGCGCATGCGACCGAACGCACAGCACGCGACCGAACGCACGCAGGGTTGCGTTCGAACGCACCCCTGACCTGGCAGCACACTAAATTTTGTCTATAAATAGGACTTTGTGTATTTCGTATTTTGCACGCTTGGGAGACGGGTTGAGGTGTCCTCAGTGGCTCAGAACCTCACTGTTCTTCATTGTAAACACTCATAAACGTCAATTTTATTAAATATTTTCATTTGTTTAATTTAAGTCTCTTATTTCCCTCACTATGAATTTGTTTATATATATTCATGTTTAGTTTTCATTTTCTGTCATTTAATTTAACGTTTGTTCAATTCAATCACAATCTCGTGACAAGATTGTGATTGGTTGTTGTTTATGGATCTTTTTTCCGTCCAATATGCGTTGTGATTTATCCGGGTTACATCGGATGGTTGAATCGAGTCCAATATCCGTTGTCGTCAACGACACATCGGATGATTCAATTTCGGTTCAACGTCCGTTGTGACCATTTATGGGTTAATACATCGCATGCTTCGACTAGATTTCATAAAGGCAAAAGAACATGCGTAGAGCTAGGCCGTACGACGGGTGTGTGCACTATCGTGAGAATAGGACATGCATTTTAGCCTAATTGTTTGATGGAAGTGTGAATTAGCATGCCTACATGTTGATTAAATTGTGGTGAGGTAGATTAGGGACCTTAGTGCTTTTATTTATTTATTTTATTGCATTTTTAATTTAGTTTATATTTTACGCACGCCACATGTTTGATATTGGAACTAGGTTAAGATAGGATTAGTTTAGGCGATTTAAAATTAGTTTTTAACAAAACACGATTCTCTGTGGGTTCGACCTCGCACTTGCACAACCGCTCTATTACAAACGACTCGTGCAATTGGCGAGTACAATTAAATTTGTACATCAATGAAGGTGGTGGAGAATCATTCAAGAAGTGATATGGAAATAAAAAAGGTGTCAAGTGTTATCGATGTGGTAAACCTGGACACATAAAGAAAGATTGTCATGTGAAACTCAAAGAAGCATATGTAGCTAGGAAGGAATGTGAACCTAAACATGAAGAAGAGTGGGGAAAGTGCTTTATGGCAGGAACCACTAAGATTGATGTCTTGTCATCAGTTAATTATAAAAATGTTTAAGTCATTGATTCAAGTTGTGGGCATCTTCTTACTGGGAACGAATCCAAATTTTTAAGCTTTTGAGATTACAAAGGAAATGATGCAATCGTCACAGCAGACAATTCCATTCATCCTATTGAGAAGGAAGGGGTCGTGACTGTCAATGAAGATGGAGATGACGAAATCACACTTAAAAGTGTGTTTCAAGTTCCCGGAATGAAAAAGATCCTTTTTTCGGTGGTCAATTAATGCAGATTGCGTAACTGTCAGTTTGTTTAATTTTCCTTTTAGAATAAGGATTGGGTTTTCCCTTTTCCATTAGGATTATATTTTCTTTTCTTTTTTTTTTAAATAAGGATTAGGCTTTTCCTTTCATATTAGGAATTGTTTTCCTTTTCCTATTCGGATTTGTTTTCTTTTTTCAATTAGGTTTGTTTTTCTTTTCCTTGTTAATTTAGGATATGCCTAGCCTATATAAAGGCATCTAGTCTTTGTTACTGAGAATTCGGTTTATGTTGATTTATCAGTTTTCTCTTAAATAAGAATTACTCATAGGTGAGTTTTCTTCCTATTTTTCCTTAGGCTATAGATAGACTCTATAGTTTGAGAAGATTTCTTAGATCATTGATAGACTCAAGATCTAGAATTAGTTATCCGCTGCTTTATTGTTGTTTTTCGCTGTAGCCCACCAAGTTACGCTGCATCAGTTGATATCAGAGCTCAGTTACTTTCCATGAATGGGGAGGATCGACCGTCTGACAGACATGAACGAGGTGCACTTGTGCACGAAGACAACATGTAAGGAGCAATCGGTAATTTGCTTGTGGCACATGAGTGGTGGGCTGAACGGTTGTCGTCGCCAACCAAGACCGCGATTCGCAGATGCGGAAGGTAAATCTAACGCTAAATGGTGGCAATACAAGGAGGATCAACTCAAGGCTATGAGGGATCAAATTGAAGACCTCACTACCCAAGTATCCGACTGGTTTCGTCACAATGGGAATGGATCTAGAAACCCGTTTACGGAGTGCCGAACATAGGGACATTAGCACCTTGCGCAAGCTTATGCCAATCAGCGGGTGAGTAGGTTCAAACTCGATACACTAGAATTCCAAAGTTGCTTGCAACCCAAAGAGTTCATGGTGGTAGAAAAAAATAGAAAATTTCCACAAAAAGAAGTACCTAGGAAGATGGCGGAGATGGTGACTAAGGAGGGGGTGGAGATCAAGCGTCATTCGGTATCCCAATACATTAAAGGTACATGCCGACAATTTCAAACTATATGCACCACGGGAGGCAAGGGGGCCAAGCTTATCATTGACCCAAGGAGTCATGAGCATATAGTCTCGGAGGAAATGGTTCGCAAGTTGGGGCTTGAGACCAAGAGACATCCTACTCCCTATCGGTTGGAATGGCTCACGAAAGGAAACGAGGTAACGGTTTCTAAACGTTGTCTAGTGTCCTTTTCCATTGGAGCTAAGTATAAGGATAATGTTTGGTGTTATGTGGTCGACATGTAGACGTGTCACCTATTGTTGGGAAAGCCAAAGAAATACGATAAAGCTGCTATCCATGATGAAACAAAGAACACGTATAGCTTCATGTTGGGTAAAACCAGATTGACATTGCTACATAGCCCATGGGTGGAGCCAAAACATTCACAAAGGGATGGTCAATCTATTGTAGCCAAGCAGGAGTTGATGGACAAGGAAAGCAACATCAAGGGAGTGGTACAGTGGTTGATAAAGGAGCAGTTAGGAAGATTTGTCGACGTGGTCCTAGCAGAATTACCGAAAGCGATGCCATCAATGCGAGACATTCAACCTCAACTTGATTTGGTGCCGGGTCTAATGTTCCTAATCATCTGTACGACATCAAGAGTCCTAAAAAGTTTGAAGAATTGGGGAAACAAGTGGAAGAGGTAAGTCTTTCAGAGAGTTTTGCAATTTTTCATGAAGAAGAGGAACTCTTGGAAGAAATAAATCTTTCGGATAGTTTTGCACTTTTTGACGACAATTCTACATATCATGTGCCTCATAAGAGCCCCGAAGATAAAGACTTCGATTTTAGTGTTGGGCCAGTTGACTATGTTGATTTCATTGGGATAGATGCTATTTTGTCAAATTATTCTAACCAAAATTGTGAGATCTATATGGTGGAAAATGCTTTTCTGTCAAAGATTGAAAGGGTGTGAGTTCTCTGGGGATTCTCATGGCTTGTGGGAAGAACAAAGCACGAGAGAAGCATGACAAGTCTACACAGCAAAGGGGTGTGTGGGGACGTCACAACAACAGTCAAGGTATTCCGATGATGAGGAGCATCGCACTTATTATGAGGTGTTTTCTTGTTTTGATTTTGAGGAAGGGCGAGTGGAATGAGTTGATAGGGCATCCGAAGGACTGTGGAAGAACATGCTGAATTCGAGGATGAATTCTCTCCAACGAGGGGAGAATAATGCAGATTGCGTAGCCGTCAGTTTGTTTAATTTTCCTTTTAGAATAAGGATTGGGTTTTCCCTTTTCCATTAGGATTATATATATTTTTTTTTAATAAGGATTAGGTTTTTCCTTTCCTATTAGGAATTGTTTTCCTTTTCCTATTCGGATTTGTTTTCTTTTTTCAATTAGGTTTGTTTTTCTTTTCCTCATTAATTTAGGAGATGCCTAGCCTATATAAAGGCATCTGGTCTTTGTTACTGGGAATTCGGTTTATTTTGATTTATCAGTTTTCTCTTAAATAAGAATTACTCATAGGTGAGTTTTCTTCCTATTTTTCCTTAGGCTATAGATAGACTCTATAGTTTGAGAAGAGTTCTTAGATCATTGATAGACTCAAGAGCTAGAATTAGTTATCCGCTGCTTTATTGTTGTTTTTCGCTGCAGCCCACCAAGTCATGCTGCATCATCAATGTTGTTGATGCTGGTAACTATGTCTTGTTTGGGCTAAAGGATGTGAAGTTTCTTCAAAATATTAGAATTTTGGATGCTAATGTTGCTCATACGGTAAGAGAATTAAAGACTTATTTGTTTTAGCCTCTACAGTTTTCTATCTTGATAAAATGAGTACAAATGATGGAGCATCAATTTGGCATGCTAGATTGGGACTTCTTAGAAGGATAAATTAAAAGCTATGGTTCTACAAAATTTGGTGAAAGGGTTGCCCATGTCCACTACCTTTGGTAGTGATGAAGTATGTGATGTTGTCAATATGGAAAGGCACATCATCTTCCATTTGACAAGTCTTTTTCATGGTGCAAATCACCTTTAGAGCTTATTCATGGTGATTTGATGGGCCTTTGTACAGCACCATCATATTCAGGTTCTTTTTATATGCTTGTTCTTATTGATGATTATACACGATTTACGAGGTTATATTTTATAAAAGAGAAACTCGAAGTTTTATCTAGGTTCAAAGAGTTCAAAGAAACTGTGGAAAATGTGCTCAACATGAAGATTAAAAGGTTTTGAACTGACAATGGGGGAGAGTTCACTTATATAAATTTTTACAATTTTTGTCAGGAGCACGACATCCGAAGGGAGCTTTCGTGAGCATATATACCACAACAAAATGCTGTGGTGAAAAGGAAGATTCAGCTCTTGGTGGAGACCTGCAGGAGTTGCCTTTATGCAAAGAACATACCTAAAGCCTTATGGGCAAATGGTATGTCATGTGCTGCTTATGTGATTAATCGAGTGCCTCTTAGCCTAATAAACATGAAATCACCATATGAGCTAATGTTTGAAGAAAAGCCTGGTGTCAAGCACTTCAAGGTTTTTGGCTCTATTTGTCATGTTCATGTGTTGGATGGAAAAAGAACTAAATTGGATGCCAAGGCTCATAAATGTATTTTTCTTTGCTATGATGAAAGGAAAAAAGGGTGTAAATGCATGGATCCTGAGACCCATAAAATTTGTGTTTCTCGGGATGTTGTATTTGATGAAGTCTCTTCATTCTATAAGGCGAAAGGTGCTATTTTTGGAAGTACTAGTTGTGACACTAGAGTTCACAATCAATCACATACATAAATTAGTTTGCCATTGTCGCCTAATGCTCCTATGCCATCAAATAGCTCTTCTTCTTCTTCTTCTTCTTCTTCTTCTTCTTCTTCTTCTTCACCTATGAGGGAGCAATCCAATAGGGGGATTAGTGTTGGTCGCCATGAGTTGGAAGGATAGCAAGGTGATGAGCAAGTAGAAAATGTACCACGTCTTAGGGATTCTTTCATACATCACCATATTAGTATTGCATTCTCTTTACTATGAGTCAACAAAGACAGCTAGTTATATGATCAGTCATCTCATCTCACAGAAGTTTCAACAATGGTTTTTTGACCTTTTCCCTTCAAAATGGAAATAAGATGTTTGTGTGCTCTCACTTTCCCCGCTCAAACACTGGCTTCTCTTACTGTCTCCAAGCACAACTAGAATTGTTATGAAAGCATAACTAGTAAACACAAGCTAAAGATTGAAGGTTAAAGGGGTATTTAGGAAGAGGCAAAAATAATAAATAGGAAGAAAAAATATCCTAGTTGCCCCAAAGAATAACTTTGAAAGAATAAAATTTGATAAATATTTGAAGTGCATAATGAAGCCCACAAGTTGGCCTTATATAGCTAAAACAAACCAACTTTTTGTCAAAAATGGGAAAAAGAAAAAGCCTAATTTTTACATAAAGTCAAACTAAAAAATTAAATAAAGATTTGGGGTAATTACCTTTTGCCCCCATGAACTACCAACTGTAACACCTGACCCCATCAAACTACCATCTTATGACAAAAAGCCCCCTTCCACCAGTTAAAGGGGCTAAAATTGACGGTCAACGGTCATGTGCAAGTCATGTGCCATTTTAATTTTTTTTTCTTCCACTTTGTCCTCACTTTAGAATTATTTTCATGTATTGGATTAAGGTTTAGGAGGGTATAAGCATCATTTTTTCGGTTTGAAGTGAGGGCAAAAGTGGAAAAAAAAAATTAAAATGGCACATGACTTGCACATGACCGTTGACCGTCAATTTTAGCCCCTTTAACAGTTGGAAGGGGGCTTTTTACCATAAGATGGTAGTTTGATAGGGTCAGGTGTCACAGTTGGTAGTTCATGGGGGGAAAGTGTCAAAGCATTGTAGTTCATGGGGGCAAAAGGTAATTACCCCTAAAGATTTTGCAAAAAATATGGATAAATTCGAAAAGCTAAATCAATACTAAAATGAGAACAAAAATATTTCCTAAAATGGAAAAAAAAATTAAAATAGCGACTAGGAAGGGAAAATAGTTTATTTTTGGCTTGAAAATGGCACTCACTAAGCAAAATTTATGCATAGTTTGGTGGCTATGATGTGCGTGCCAAAATGATTTTTCCTAATTATGATCATATGTGCAATTTTGATACTCGTAGCAAAAGTTATGTATGATTTATAGTCATGAGGCAATATTGCCCTAATTCTCACAATAAAAAGAAAAAAAAAAACCTCGCTCGTCTTTCAAAGCTCCTTCAGAACATGCGTTCTCCCTAAGTTCCTCTCCTCCTATCTCCTTCTTCCCTTAGCTTCTCTTTCCTTTTTCTCTGCTAATGGATATCTAATCCTCAAAACTAGACTTTCTTATTGCTCAAACTGGAGCTTTAACTTGGGAGGATCCTTTCTCTCAACTTGAAACTTTTTCTTCTGAATAAGTAAGTGATGAACTTCTACCTTTGGTAGGCCATGTTATCTCCCAGAAAACTCACAATAACCAATTTGTAAATGCTACCCTTATCAAAGCTTTGTCCTTTTCCATTCCTTTCTCCATTTTTGTTCTAGTCCCAAACACTTTCCTATTCAAATTCTCAAAGAAGGAACATATAACCGGAATTCTCAACCAGATTACTTGGAATGTCAATGGTTCATTACTAGCTCTACAAAAATGGTCCCCCATAACCTCTACCAGGAATGACAGAATTGCTACTAGGGTTAGCCTGAAATACGAAAGATTGGATGTCTATTGCATTGACTGTGGGATGCTAGGTCATAAACAATACTTCTGCCAAGCCCCCTAAGAAGAAAGATTTCCTTACATGGACAAAACCACTTCCAAAGTCACCATATTTTCCAACCTTCTTCCATCTTCATCATCGGCTCACCATGTGGATAATATCACTCAACCATTGTCGTCCAAAGTTCCAGGTCAAAGAAATAAGTCCACTCAACCATGCATAACCAACCCTCATCCCCATGCAACTCTGCAAAAAAACCCTCCTCAATCTTCACAATTCTTTGACTCCTCAACGACTCAATCTCACTCCCCACACCTTTAGGCCAGTTCCCTCTCTTACACATGACCCTCCCTCACAAAAAATCCCAAGTCCAATCCCACCTACCGCTACTGGATTAGTCCACTCCTTTGAAAAAACATTAAATGCTCGGTCCTTGTTTCATAAACCAATTCAGCTTTTCCCTCCAAATCCTTCTCCCTTAGCCAGCTCATTAGATTCCTACAAAGCCTTGTCATCTAACTTTATGGACCTCACCCCAATCAGGCCCACTAATCCCCACTTAGAAATCCCAGCCCAAAAACTGCAACCCAAGCCCTTTTCTACTGAAATTTTAAACACAACGGCTACTTCCACTTTCTTCAACTCCCCTTCTATTCTTGCCAAAAAACACCTCACTCCAAACAAACACACAAGAAAATCCCCATTTTACACTTGTCACCTTTAGGGAGCACACAATCTCCCTCTCCTAGTACACCTTCTTTCCATGCCTCTCAAGTCAACAAAAAAAGGACCTGGTACCATCAATCCTTCTAAGAAAGGACCTGGTACCATCACTTTGAATGCTGATTACTCAAAACATTCTTAGTCCTATCCTCTGGCCTTCACTCTAGGTTCTTTTGGAAAACTTATAGCAAGATCTATGTTTGAAGCTGCTCGTAAAGGAAAGAATAAACTAGTCTTAGTAGTGGTGGCTACTGATGTTGACTTATTGAAGAAGGGGGGTTGTGCCATGCTTGTAGTGACCCAAATATTTAACTAAGCATAAGTGGCTTAGTTAGAAGGTTAATTTGGACTTTGGGTCACTAGGATATGCCAGAAGAGCATTTTGGGGAATTAGACTTCTGGACCGGACATACGCCCTTGCCTTTTAGTGCTGACGTATGCTAGGGTTGGCGGACGTACGCTCTTGTCTTTTTGTACGGACGTACTCAACTTTTTGACGGACATACACCAGGGGACCACCTGACATACGTTGACAGATAGTACATCGTACTTTGTGAATAGTACATAGACGTACGCTTAAAAGTACCGGACATACAAAATAGCCTTTGGACCACTGTGTAATAGTACTAGACATACGCCCCTTTGGCCGGACGTCCGTAGCTTTCTAGCCCTATAAATACCCCCTCACCCCCTCGTCTATTTCACACCAAATCTACCCCTCTACCCCCCTCTTCGCCCCTAGGTTGCTTGTTGGCAATTTGTGAGTGCTTTGTGAGGTTTCGTGAGTGTTTCGGTGCTGTTAGAGGAGGCACTCTTGAGGTTTTGCTTCAAGGAGGTAAGGTTCGGTTTCCTTAGCCTTTTAATACGTCATTATGCTGCTCGATTTGTAGTTAGTTGTAGTTGTTAGCTTAGTTATGCTTTAATCTTGCTTAGGCTAGCGTTACGTTAGCTTAACGTTGTTACTTTGCATGGAGGATTCGATCTATGTTAGGAGGCCCTAGGAAGCCTTTGTTGGCCTTAGGAGTCGGAGAATAGGCGTATAGTGGAGACGAAATGAGGTTCTCCTTGAAAGACGTCGAAGCGGACGTACGGTCTCGTGACAGGACGTACGGTCCATCATGACATGGTGGACATATGGCCCCAAGCCCGGACGTATGACCAGTGTGTGATAGGGGACTTTATTTTCATTAGCCGTCCCATAGCTCTTGTTTCCTGTTATAGAGATGTGCTTTAGTAGTAATGGAACTGATGATAGGTCTTTTCTCAGTATTCGAGGTTATAGAGCTTTAAGGGAATTACATGGAGGAGCTTTACGGCCCGGGTGAGTACAAACTTACATGGATGCTTTGTTGTTACTTTTCCTGCATTGCACGTCTATTTTGTATATATCAAACATGCATATTTTGCAACTCTCATGAAATACATTTTGGAATGACTGGGAACTCTCTTTTGTGAAAATGTGTGTCGGTTAATAAGATAATAATGAGACTTGTAAAACTGTGTATGTAAAAGACTAATGAGACTAATTGCAACGTATGACATGGTACACTGGTATGTGCGGTATAATGGCCATGGGCTTACTATGCGGGTTAGCTTTATGGTCAATGTGTGCGTGTGTGGGGGACTTTGATCCAATGGTTTCGTGACCAATGATGGAGCCATTCCCAATGGATGGTCACTATAGGACGGACATCATTAGTGATGTGGGCCACTCGAGGTCAGACTCGGTTGTACCGCTAGTGTTGTGTATGGTATGTTGTACAATGGCTGGGGCACCGGCATTGTATTACAAGTCCCTTGGGATAGCGTCAACCCTGCTGAGAAGGGGTAATATCTCGGGTAGACCATATTGTTGAACTTTTACTGTTACTCATGATTATAAGCATATATTATATTGTATATATATATCACTTGCATGATAACTGTCATCTTATAATGTTGCATGTGTTTTATAAATAAAAGAGTCCACAAATTAATGACGGGTATGTCATGTGGATTTCTACTCACTAAGTTGTCGGACTTACCCTTGTATTTTCCTTTTTTTTCCATATGTACGATTATACTGTTCTAGATAGTCGGTACCGCGGAGCATCCGGTTCTCGTGGAGGATTCGATCCAGGAGATGCTTGAGGACTTATTGTAAGCTTAAGCGGGTACTCATAGTAACAAGTACTTTTGAGTTATGTTGTAGACTTAGGGTTTCATGCATGCTTGCATACTGATGAGTGCCTAAAAGTGCTTATTTGAACCCCTTAATTTACATTCGTTAGGCTCTTAGTATTGTTAATTTCTAATGTTTTGGTTAGTTTTGGTGTTTTAGTGTTTTTCAGGTTGTTAAGTTGCATTTGGGGCTAATGCCATCAACTCTGGGGCTTAAGACAGTTCGGGGAGCTTTGACAGTAAATTTGAGTTGAGCGATAATTCGCACCCGACGAGTACCACCAAAACGACCATATCTGGAGTTGTAGACCTCCGATTGGGGTGATCTTGGTGTCTTTAGAAAGCTAACGCAAAGATATACAACTTTGTATTTCACATGTGAGGGCTAATTCTGAAGGCAGTGCGTTCGAACGCACGTTTTACATTCGAACGCACTTGTGCCCATCAAATGCCGAAATTCATGCACGAGTGCGTTCGAACGCACTCAGTGCGATCGAACGCACCTTATCTGACCTGGCAGCGCGGAAACCCTAAATTTATCCTATAAATATCCCCCTTTCTCTTGTAAACGAACCTTACGTTTGGAAAACGCTTGGAGACGCCCCTTGTAGCCTAAATCCTCCCCGTTCATCACTGTAAAACCCTCTAAACGTCATTTTATCATTTATTTTAATTTAATGCTTTTGTTTATTTTGCTTTAGTCTCTTATTCTTCACCATGTTTTTATCTACATGTTTTTATGCTTACTTTAATACTCCGTTCGTCATTTAATTTTATGTTTATTCGTTTCAATACATTTTAGTGACAAAAGTGTGTTGATTGTTGTTTACAATTCGTTTAACGTCGACTTTCGCTGCAACCGGAGATATATCGGATGATTTGTCTTCGGACCAATATCCGTTGTGACCTCTAAACAGTGTTTGCGTTGGTTAGTTCGACAAGAATTTGTATCAACAATAGGATATGCATATGTGCATTATCGACAGACGTATGTATGGACTAGTTAATAGCAAATAGAATACGCCTAGTAGCGTAATTTTTGTTGAAGTATGAACTAGGCATGTTTATATGATGATTAAGTTGTGGTGAGGTAGATTAGAGACTTTAGCGTTTTTTTATTTCTTTGTTTTATTGCATTTTAATTTAGTTTATTTTTATGCACGCCACATGCTTGATATTGGGACTAGGTTAAGATATTATTAGTTTAGACATTTAAAGTTGATTTTTAGCAAAACCGATTCTCTGTGGGTTTGACACTCGCACTTGCACATCCACTCTATTACGATCGACTCGTGCAATTGGCGAGTACAATTAAATTTGTACACCACATACTAAGGTTTAACATGGATACCTTGTACTGATGTTATAGTATGATTTCCGCTGCTTTGATGATCTTTGGTTAGACGCTCTGGTTATACTGATTTAATGTTTATAGAACTTTATTATTTCCGCTGCTTAGTATCCTCTTTTTTTTTTAGGAGTAGAGGTCCCGGAGGTCTTGTTCGGAGTGAAACAAGACTGGAAGACGAACCGTGAAATTAATTACTAGTTAATTAATTCTCGGGGCATTACAATGCCCCCTAACACCAATGAAAATCCTATCGTGGAACTGTAGGGGGCTTTATCACCCTACTGCACTTCGATGTTTGAGGGTGTTGATTCGTGATCAATCCCCTAATGTCCTCTTGCTCTCTAAAACAAAATCTCTCTCCCTCACCCGCTCCCCAAGTCTCTTTTACTTTGAACATGCATGGTTTCTTTCTCATGTTTCAAGTTGCTCCCTCTGTTTCTAGTGGTGGTCTGGTGCTCTCTTGGCACCTAGGTGTGGATCTTGAATGTTTCATAACAAACAAGAATAACATCTCCGCTTGGTGCTATTATGATCCCCGTCACTCTCCTTGGATTCTTTCTTGTGTTTATGGTCCTCCTAACAGAGAGATAAGCTCGCTTTTTCGGACTCTTTTACATCAATTGGTGAATTTTTTGAAGCCTTTTGGCCATGCATTGGTGACTTTAATTTGTTTTGGATCAACCTGAGAAGCTTAGTGGGAGACTAGTGGCTAGCTCGTCTCACTACCCATTTAGAAGCTTCATTGATCAGTTTGGTATGATTGACATAGGGTTTGCTGGAAACCTGGTGTAGATCGAAGAACCTCATCTCCAAGATCCTTTGCAACCATCCGAATGGGCCTAAACTCAAAAGCCTTGTCTGAAGTCCTCGTCGGGTTGCCTATGTTTATTTACAATTTTGTTTTTAATTTCAATGACCGTTCTGTAATACCCCGATGAAAACAATTGTTTTTATTAAAATATTTTCTACAAAAGAATAGTTAAGAAGTTTTTTAACAAAATGTGGTCCTAACAAGAACCCAAGCCCATAATTGTAGCCTAACAAACACCAAATTCCTTTGAAGTCTAAAGCCTAAACCTAATCATTTTTAGGGGAGGTACGCTAGGGTTAGCGGACGCACACTTCTATTTTTAGTGGAGACATACATGAGGGGACCACTGGACGTACACCTACAAATAGTACACGGACGTACGCTAGGGACCACATGGACATACACTACTTTTGGAATGCCCTTTGGATAATATCTAGACGTACGCTACACCCTTTGAACCGCTGTGTAAACAACACCGGACGTATGCTCTAATAGTACCAGATATCCATGCCCTTAGCTTTTCTAAGCCTATAAATACCACCCCCTACCACCCTTATAACCCATCATTTCTCGCCAGACCTTTATCAAACCTCTATTTGATTGATTGTGACTGTTGTTTTGAGAAAAGAGAGGAGCACGTGTTCTTGCCATTTTTCCCATGGTAACCCCTATCCATTTCTATGTTTTAATGTTGCTCATACTATATTGCAAGTTTTAAAGACCTTGCGTTGAGATTCATGCGCTCATTTTCTAATGTAGATTAGATAGCTTCAGAGTTCATGAGGATGAACAGTAATGATGTAAGCGTAAAGACACCCCAGAGAATGGTTACATGCACACAAACTCGAGGGACAGAGGAGGACTGTTTGGACGGCCTCTTAGCTCGTCTGGACCTGTAGCTTGCCAGGGAGGAACCAGAATGCTCTGTTCGGAGACCGTTCGAACCCCGTTCGGATGGACGGGTTATCTTATTGCATTTTTAGTTCCCATCCAGACGCATAGCCGTGTTTTGGCTTAATCTGAATTTTTATTTAAATTTCCTTTTAGGTCTATAAATCTATTTCAATTCAGTCTCCTTTTAGGATTAGAACTCTAGGACTAGAAGTATAGGCTTATAGCCTCTATAAAATACAGTTTATGATATTATTTGGTTTTCATTAATAAGAATACTCAGAGTTGAGTTTCTTCATTATTTTCCTTCAAACTTTAGATAGCATCTATTGTTTAGAGAAGATGTCTTTGATCTTGTGATAGTCTCACAATCTCAGGAATATTTATCCATTCTACTTGCTGAATTCTTTCCTATCACGATTGATGAGTGCCTAAAAGTGCTTATTTGAACCCCTTAATTTATATTCGTTAGGCTCTTAGTATTGTTAATTTCTAATTATTTTTGGTGTTTTTAGTGTTTTGAGTTGTGCAGGTCTTTACAACAAAAGTTGGCCATAAGAGAGCAAAAAGACACCAAGTGAAGAATTGGATCCCTGCCAAGTGCGTTCGACCGCACTTGGTGCGTTCGAACGCACTCACGGTCGAACGCAGGGACGCGGTCGATCGCAGTCCCCGTCAGCCCGCGTATCGCGCGGGTGCCCTAGGAGTCCATCGCTTCAGCGCTGCGCCGTTATGGTTTTCTGCGGTCGAACGCACTGTGTGCGATCGAACGCACAACTCAGTAGTACGTTCGAACGCACCTCCTGCGTTCGAACGCACTCGTAGGTTTCTGTAGCCTATAAATAGGACCCAAGGCCATTTGGTCGAAAACACAATTCCTTTGGGGCGTTTTTGAGAGCATTTTGCTACTATTTGCATTGCTCCGCCCCTTTTCAGTTGTAAACTTTTATTTTACAGTTAATTTTAATGCATTATTTCAATTCTTTTATGTTTTATTGTTCAATGGGTGGCTAGAATCTTCAACTTAGGTTGAAGATGAAGCCTCACCCTTAGTTTAAATTTCGTGCTTTTATATTTTATGCTTATTTTCCGTTATTCAATTCCGCATTCGTCATTCAATTTCTGTGACAAATAATTGAATGGTTGTGTGTGTTGATGCATTGATAGTCGTCCGGTGATGTGTTCCAAGCCGGGTGCACAACAAGTGTTTGGTTGTGATTCAATATCCACTGTGATCCAAGGATACAGTGGATGATTTTATCCATAATCAATACTCGTTGTAGCTCCTTAACGGTAAACACATTATTCGGTTTGACTTGTGTCAATTTCCACAATAGAGTGTGTTGAAGGGTTTAAAGTTTAAAAAATGGAGAATGAGTGTTTAATGTATTAAGCTTATTTTTATTGGGTGAGGTTCATCTTTAACCTTAGTTGTTTTTATCCCTGCATTTTCAGTTTAATTTTATTTCTGCATTTTTAATTGTTCGAAATCAATCCTCTTTGGGACTAGGTTAAGATACGTTTAATTTGAGAGTTGTATTAGTTTTTAATTACAAAACTCCGTTCTCTGTGGTTCGATCTCGGTACTTGCGCAACGCTATACGACCTAACGGTTCGTTCTCTTGCGAGTACCTAAATTTGGTACGATCAACGATCCATCGTTGCATCATTGGTATCAGAGCCCAAGTTTCTTTCCATGGCGCCAGTCACAAGGGGAAGGGGTAACTGCTTTGCACACTTGGAAGACTTGTATATTCGCGAAGAGATAGCTTGGGAAGAACAAGCGGGGGCTTATCAAGCACAGTCAGGGCACAATTTGCGAGTTTGAGGGAACAAATTGAAGCCCTTACAAAATAATTGTCCATTAGGAGTGGTCGAGAAAGACGTCTTCATATACCCTCACCGCACGGCTCAGAGGAGGAAGATGAACAATGTATGGAGGATGAAGACAGAAACCCTTTCGCGGGGTGCAGAGTGCATGGGCGTCAACCCCTTGCACGTGCTCACGCCAATCAATGGGAATCCGCTTTCAAACTCGATATTCCGAAATTCAACAAGGGTCTTCAACCCAAAGAATTCTTGGATTGGATAGTGGCAGTTGAAGAAGTTCTTGATTTCAAGGGGGTGCCCGAGGATCGACGAGTTTCTTTGGTCGCAACCAAATTTTGGGGACGAGTTGTGGCGTGGTGGCAGCAATTGAAGCAATCAAGGATATGACAAGGCAAAGCCCAAATCAACAATTGGGAGAAATTGTTGAAACACATGCGGTTGGCCTTTTTACCCCACAATTATACCCGAACCATGTATCAACAGCTGCAGAATTTAAGCCAAGGTTCAAAGACAGTGGATGAGTATGTGGAGGAATTCTACAAATATTTGACACATGTTGAATTTACCGAGATAGACGATCAATTAGTATCCCAGTACATTGGGGGGTTGCGACAACAAATTCAAGATTCCTTAAATATTTTTGATCCCGTTGACGTGTTGGCGGCTTCTCGAAGAACACTTTTGTTGAAGAAAATAGCGGCAAGGGGATCCATGGGTTTCTTTGGGCGTGGCATAAGGGGTAGCACAACTTGATCAAATGGCCATTTACACCTCGAAACACCACCCAATCGACAAATCCAAATCAGGCTCCAACTACAACGGGACCACCTAATCGAGGAGCAATGACTAGTGGGCCTAAATGCTTTTGATGTGGGGAACCGAGCCACGAAATTGCGGATTGTTGCGAGAGAGAGAAATATGGTAAGGGTCTACTTATTGACTCAGGAAATGCTTGAGAAAGGTGAAGAAGAAGAGCTAGAAGCAACCTTCGACGACTACAGGGACATCGAGGAAGAATTTAATACCGGGGATAATGAGCCGAGTTTGATGGTTAGAAGGATTTTTTTACACTCCGAAAGGCAGAGGGTGATGATGGACAACGACACAACCTTTTTCACTCAACATGTACTATTGGGGGTAAGGTATGCAAGCTAGTCATTGAAGGGGGCAGCTGCGAGAATGTGGTTGCAGAAGAAGCAGTTCGGAAGTTGGCCCTAGACACGGAGAAACACCCTACACCATATCACTAGGAGTGGCAAGGGAAATGAGGTAATAGTATCGAAATGTTGCCTTGTGAATTTTTCAATTAGAACTAAATATAAAGATAAAACTTGGTGTGACATGGTGGCCATGGATGTCTGTCACTTATTGCTAGGGAGACAATGGCAATATGATCGGAATGCTCACCACGATGGATGGAAGAATACCTACAGTTTCTTGGTGGATAATGTGAGCTTACTCTCTTACCTAACTCGGGAGACGTACCTAAACCTCCAAAAGAGGTGAGCCAAACACTTTAGGCCAAACGAGAATTCATTAGAGAGATGCTCGAACTGATCAAGTGTACCTACTCTGGGCAAAGAATGCAACCCAACGGAGATTGTAGAGGAGGAAATTATGGGTTTGTTGGAGGAATTCGCAGATATATTCCCAAAAGACCTACCGGAGGAGCTACTGCCTCTTTGTGACATTTAACACCAAATTGGCTTGGTGCCCGGTTCTAGTCTTCCCAATCGACCACACTACCGCATTAGTCCCAAGGAGAATGAAGAGTTACGGAGACAAGTGGAGGAATTATTAGCAAAAGGGTACATTAGGGAGAGGTTGAGCCCATGTGCAGTTCTAGCATTGCTTACACCTAAGAAAGATGGTACATGGACGATGTGTGTGGACAGCCGCGCCATCAATAAAATCAAGGTAAGGTATAGATTTCCCATTTCACAATTAGATGACCTATTGGATCTATTGAGTGGGGCAATGGTATTGACAAAACTGGATTTGAAGAGTGGGTACCACTAGATCTGGGTACGGATTAGTGATGAATGGAAAACCACGTTTAAAATGCGTGAAGGCCTTTACGAATGGTTGGTGATGTTGTTTGGATTATGTAATGCTCTTAGTACCTTTATACGAGTAATGAATCAGGTGTTCCGCCCATTCATCGGGAAATCGGTGGTCGTCTACTTCGACGACATCCTCATTTATAGTTTTGACCCTGAGACACACATTCGGCATATGTAGGAGGTATTGTTTACCATCATTTATAGGAGTAATCCTTGTGCCCCAATAGATTTGGCATCTATCCTTGACATGAGGCAAACACACACAACAGCGGAATACCTAATGGCTCAGATACAAGAGGGCCATGAATTAACTATTCAGAAATTGCAAGAGTCCACAGCAAAGTATAAGGCGAGTGCCGACAAGAAGAGACGCGCCGTAGAGTTTGAAGAAGGAGATTTTGTGTGGGCTATTTCGACGAAAGACAGGTTTCCTGTTGGAGAGTACAATAAGCTGGCGGCCCGTAAGGTGGGTCCCGTAGAGATAGTTGAGAAGATCAATCCAAATGCATACCGGTTGAATCTACCAAGCCATATTAAGACGTCTGATGTCTTTAATGTCAAACACCTTATTTCGTTTATAGGTGACTCGTCAGATGAGGATGTGAATTCAAGGGCGAATTCTCTCCAACCTTGGGAGGATGATGTAGATCAGATAGCTTCGGATTTCATGAGGATGAATGGTAATGATGTAAGCATAAAGACACCCCGGAGAATGGTGACACACTCTTAAACTCAGAGGACAGAGGAAGACCGTTTGGATGGACTCTTAGCCCATCCAAACCCGTAGCTTGCCGGGGAGGAACCAGAACGCTTTGTTCAAAGACCGTTCAAACCCTGTCCGGATGGACGGGTTATCTTATTGCATTTTATTGCGTTTTTAGTTTCTGTCTGGACGGCCACTTATCCCGTCCGGACGCATAGCTGTGCTTTGGCTTAATCCAACTTTTTATTTAAATTTCCTTTTAGGTCTATAACTCTATTTCAATTCAGTCTCCTTTTAGGATTAAAACTCTAGGTCTATAAGTACAGGCTTATATCCTCCAGAAAATACAGTTTATGATATTATTTGGTTTTCATTAATAAGAATACTCAGAGTTGAGTTTGTTCATTATTTTCCTTCAAACTTTAGATAGCATCTATTTTTTAGAGAAGATTTATTTAATCTTGTGATAGTGTCACAATCATAGGAATATTTATCCCTTCTACATGCTGAATTCTTGCTTATCACGATCCATCACTGCATCATTTTCTTACAAGAACAAGAAATAGTTTCAAAAGAGTTTAAATCTCCTTTCGATGCAAGAAAGGTGTTTGTCTTACGTTGCATGTGTATGTCTTATAGCTTAAAAGGAATTATAGAAGCCCTTAGACTGTATGAAAGCCTTAAAACCCTGTTAAAGAGCTTTTGGCCAAACTGCCTACTCTCTGACCAAATGTACGCTCTCGGGCGCAGACGTATGGTCAGGAGGATAGACATCCGCCTTAGCCCATTTTGTGCCACCTAGGTCCCAGTAACCCCTTATAATAGGTTGACCTAATATCCTACTTGTAAGGATCCTTTAGTATTATGTGTAACGGTGTGTTATATTCCATTATAGCAGGATTTGACAATGTCGGAGGATTCAGGTGGCCTTTGTAAGTAAACACTTACAAACCTTTCTCCTTAAAATGAGGGATATATCAATTGACTGACCACAAGTATGATATAAGCATGTTTACTTTTATAATTACTTGGTAACTGTCTTATTAATTGATTGTTAAGATGCATTGTATGACATTATACACCGGTACATGCGATATAACTATCATGGGCTTACTATATAAATGTAGTGACATGGTCAAATATGTGTGTCATATGGGTCTTGGATCCAATAGTTGTTTCGTGACCGGCACAACATTAATGGATAGTCACTACAAGACGGACATCATTAGCGGTGTGGGCCACTCGAGGTCGGACTCAGTCGTATCACTAGTGTTATGTACGATAGCGTACAATATCCGGGGCACTGGTGTTGTATTACAGGTCTTTCGAAACAGCACCAGCCCTGCTGAGAAGGGGTAATATCTCAGATAGACCATACATGAGAGTTATGACTCATAAAGCATTAGATTTATGCATTAAAATATCTAGGTGATTGCCGCCGATAATACACCTCTCTTTGAAAGCCAAAACCCTACTATATGGTGTATTAACGGAGACAATACCTTCTTTTGAATACTTACTAAAACTAAATGTTTATTTATGCTTAATTAGGCTCATGTCGTACCTAAAATCGTGAGATTTACTTCCTAAGTCGTTAGACTTACGCTATGTTACCCTTATAGGGATTTTGCCTCTAAGATTCCAAGATTAGTGTGGTTGCCGCTACAAACCCTGCCATTGGTCCTTATGTTATTATCAGGTTTGTTTACTACGATTATTAGTTGCTCCATGTCTTTGTTATGAGAAATACACTTGTCCATTCGATGATTTAGTAGTACTCAGATTTGTTTCACCTTTTCTTGCATTAACTCTGATAATGCTTAGAAGGGCGATTCCCCATTTTACCACAAGTTGGTCTAATTGGGGTAATGGCCAGTAGCCCTACCAGGTTAGCCGAGGTTAATTTTGGGGGAGTTGCATGTTTGGACGGCGATATGTTCCCTCTGGACAGGCGTCGTAGAATCATAGTCCTATTTAATTTCGTATTACTTTTTTGTTTAGGGTTTGAGGGCCTATCAATATATGCTTATAGCCTCAAAAAACGCAAATTTGGTTTATATGTGAGTTTCGTTCAATAAGAAGTTTCAGAGTTGAGTTTCTTCCTTATTTTCCTTCAAACCTTAGAGAGTATCTATCATTTAGAGAAGATTTCTTAGATCCTTTGATAGACTCAAAATCTAGAAATACCTATGTGTTCTTTCTTATTGTTCTTCTTTGCAACCCACTAAGTCACGATGCATCACCTACACTTGGTGTAATAATAGGCAAGGCATTGCCACCATCAAAGAAAGATTGGATAAAGGTCTAGCTTCTCAAAATTGGGTTCATTTGCATCTTGAATACTCCTTACTCCATCTCCTTGCTTTCAACTCTAACCACAATCCCATCTCCCTAAACACCAATAGCCTTTCTTTTTCCCTTCCTATATCTCTTAGGTTTGATGAATTCTGGACCAAAGACTCTTCTTGTGGTCAGATTATAGAAGCTGTTTGGTAGAAACTTGTTCTTAGCAACCCGGCCATCTGTCCCCCAAAGAAGCTCCAAAAACACCAAATCAACCTTGCTGAAATGAAACTCTCTGCACTTTGGAAACAACAATCAAAAAAAGATTAAGGCTACTCGCTTCCATTTAGACAATGTCCAACAATGTCCAACAATGGAACATTGTTTACACCACAATTCTTCCTCAACGTCCAACGCTTAATGTTTGAGGAACATTGTCTAAAAGGTAATGTCCAATTAGACATTGTCCAACAATTGGACATTGTTTACGCCACCTGTGGTTGTCTTACACCAATTTCTCGGCAATCAGACTAGCGTTGGGACTCCTAAAATGCAAGCCATCAGAAGAATGCTCTGATCCTTGGCGTTGGGACTCCACCAGAGTTGAAGTGTTTCAAGCTCTTGCTACCCTTGGCAATATCATCTATATTTTGTGCGAAGTGTATAGACTCTTCCATAAGAAAGGCGATGTGCCCTTAATTACTTGGACTTAGGTGAGACTAACATCTCATCATTAATGTTATTACACTATTAATGAACAACCATGTTTTGCAGTCTCTAATCTTAAGATAACATAGGACCTTTGAGAGATTAATATCTTTATTCCAGTCAAGTGTATCACCGTCAATTTAGATTTGACTGTCCTGTTGGTTAACTCCAAATTGGTGTGGTCGTTTATCAAATGCAAAAAAGGAGTCTCCTCCTCCATCCTTTCAGATATCCATTCATAATCAATGAAGTGAAAAATGACACCCTCCGTAGGGAGCAATGCCCATGGCCAAGGCGAGATGCCGTATCACTTCATCATTATTAGATTTATGATGAAAACTACTAGATTCATATTTGAATCTCCCACTTGATATTTTATAACTTTTATGTGTTTTTTAACCGTTGTAATTCCTTTACAACTCAAGACCTTGTCACTTTTGTTTCAAAAGATGTAACTTTTCCTAATTAAATTTGGAACCTTAACCATATCCATATTTTTTGATATTTAATAGACCAAATTTCAATTTCTGAAAAGTCTTCGATAATTTGTCCACTACGAGCTTGGTAGTCTTTCATTCAAACTCCATCAAGAAAATTCATCATCGATCATAGTTACCAAGGCAACATTCAATACATGAATTAAATTCGTGATTGGTATGTCGAATTGTCTTAATTATGTGCCAAACACATAATTAACCTTTTTGTGGTATTCTGATTTTTCGACCATGGTACCACCCTATGTATGATTTCTCAATCATAACAATAACCCACAAACAATAAAATAATTTTAACTGAATAAAAATCATTTATTGCTTACCAAAGCATTCATAAGAAAACTTTGAATAATTTCATACCTTTTAGGCATGTACTTGAAACTCAATTTTAAGAATAGCTAAAGTTTTTGAAATTAATCTTACAAAAATTTTCTTTTGTGTTCCCAATATGTTGTATCATATATACAACATATTCCATAATCAAAATTTCATAAATCTTTGACTATCACACAATACAGATTTTTTTTTTTTTACAAAACAAAATTGCTTGCAGGATTTTTCTGAATTTCAAGATCTATCGATGAATGTTCAACGGATCATAACTCTTTCAACATAACTTGAAACATAAATCCATTCAGACCATTGCTTCAAAAAGAATTTTTAAATGCGAAAACAAGTCCCCAATTAATTCTAGGACATGTCTATAGCAGTAGATCTAAAATCGTAATTCTCACATGCCTAGGTGCAGAAATCCAGAATTTCAAACCCGTCGACGAATTTTAAAATGGCCATAAAAATCGAAACATGATTCCGTCAAGACCAAAATGTTGACCACTATTTTTACTTGTAGAAACAAGTCTTAACGAATTTTTAAGACTTTTTCATAAATAGCAGTTTAAATCGTAACGCCTACACGCCTTGCAAAAAAAAACTGCAACTTTGTCTTGAACACCAAATTCAATTAAAAATAGCAAATGAATTCCAAACGATTCAAAATTTTCCAGTTTAGATCCTAACATGTTATAGAACACGTTCCAGATCTTTTAAAAAAACATTTAGTCTTTGGAAGTTCCCAAAAAAATTCAGAATTTAGCATATAAAAAGGTGAAAAACAGTTTTCTTTATATTATGTTCTTCACCATGCTTTCAGTAAAGCTCACTATGATACTAATTGTTAGTAATAGGATTGGAAAGCAAAGTATTTCTGTAACGGAAGGAATCAAATTCTCATGCCAAGATCCTTTATGAAAAACATGTGATGAACAATTGCTATTTAAAATTAAATTTCAAGAACGAAGAACACTTACTTAGAGATAAATGGTCACTCCTGGCTTTGGGCAAAAATCATTTTGCTCCTCCAAGAACATGTTCTTTATTATTCAAGAACACAAAGAACAAGTTCTTCTTTCTTCAAAAATACAAAGAACAAGTTCTTCTTCTCCAAGAACACGAAGAACAAGTTCTTCTATCTTCAATAACACAATAGATCTTTGGGATATAAAGACCTCTAGATCTTCTCACCAATGACTGATTATAACTAATAAAGCATGGGCTCTTGCTTGGCTCCACAAGTCTTAAACTTTTGTTCTTCGTGAGTTAATACAAAGAACTAATATAGTTTTCAAAGAGTTTCTGAAAACTATGCATCAAGATGACTTGGTTGAATGATTTGAGAGCCCCATGCTTCTCTCTATTCATAGGCACAGTAGGGAGGCAGGTAATTAGATTTAAGCAATGTGGGACAACTTGCAAAAGAAGACTCCTAGTCATACTAGGAGTACCATGGACAACTATTAAACCCTAGCATCCGTGCTTGACCATGTGGTCCATGGAGAACTATCCATGGGCCATATGGTTTCTTGCCTTTTGGATTGGGCTTGGGTTTCACCCCAAGCCTTTTTCTTTGTCACCAATAGATAGGCCTAATTAATAATCGTTGACCACATTTTTTCCACTTATGCTCATTGGGCCTCTAGGTTTTATCTCAAGCCCAGTTGCATCTAATCTCTTTAGCCCATGTCTTAAATAAATAAAACACTTAGCTAAATAAATAAGAAAGCCTTATGGTTAAATTACATCAGCTTGGTGAATGACCTAAAGGGAAAAATATTATTAGCTTAAATATGTTTGTAATCATGTCACCATGATATTTATTACGCAACAATATTTTAATCACAATTAATTCCACTAAAAGATTGTGACTGAACTCCAATAAAGTTTTTTGATTAAACAATTAATCCCTTTGACTTTTGACTTATGATTCCTCAATGAAATATTCTGTAGCAGAATTAAGGCTACTGATACTGCCACTTAATTCTCTACCTTTTTATCCTTGAGTCACTAATTTTATGTTATTCTTATACATATGAAAAACACATGTATATATTTTGATATTCCAACCAAAATGCTTTGTTCGAAGACTCTGGATATAATATCCATAACATCTATCTCAGGGGGAAATTTATTGTCTCTTTGTTTACCAACAAAGGATTTGGATTCCCTCTTAAAGTTGGTGTTCCCACAATGTTAGATGTGATTACCCAAAGTGTTGAGTTTATGTTTACCGATGATAGGTCTCACTCTTCGAGATATCTAAGTAATAAACACTTCACATTTGAGTCCACGAACTTCTCAAAATTTAGAATCAAAGTCTAAATAGTCTTTAATGAGTTTATTGTATTTCCTTAATATAGATTATCTTTATGAAAAGACAACTCTTTTGTTCAGTTTAGTGCCTTAGGTTCTTATTGCACTACACATCAATCTTGAAGTCACCGCTTTGCTTGATCAAGGTAAATCACCAAGATTTGATGTGTAATGATCTTACTCAAAATGGAATGCCCAATTCTATTTACTGATTGCAAACTGTATACTTTAAGGATACAAGGATTATGGACTATGGCCTTGTATGATAACAATGTTACTCACACCCACAACGATATTCAATGTATTCGTAGGACCATTCACATTACATAACAAATATGATAAATTTGGTAATAAGCATGTAAAAGACATTTTGTATGTTATATGCTCAATTCATTTTGATGAGTGAATATAACACCTATATTCACTACAAACATTTGAATGTCAACACAGATCGATAATCATTGGGATTCAAGGCATAATCCTAACAGTCCAAAGTCCAATAAAAAATTGCCGATATCAAAATTCCGATCAAAGTAACCGATGCCGGCGAAAAAGTTGTTGTGTTCAAGTTCGGGCCATAGTAGCCGATGCCGGCCATTGTCGTCAAAGTTGTAGTTCAAGAACAACCGATGTTTCAAATCAGGCGCCATCAACTCTAGCCACTTGATATTCAAGATCAACGATCGCTAAAGGACCGTTCATCTTGCAAGGCATGTTAAAGATATAAATCCTTTTATGATAAATATTGATTTTCTATTCTGTAGCTAAATCAATATTTAGATGATATTTGCTAATCCTAATTTAAGGGATATGTTTGTATTTGAAATATTTTAAATCACATGTAGAGATAAGCTAATGTTGCTAGAATAAACAATAATTAATGTTTTTTGAATTTTAAGGTAATGTCCTGATAGGGTCTAGTGGTGTCTTGTTCGGGTTCTGATGGGTCCCTACCGGGTCTCGACAGGGTCCAGGTCGGGTCTTGACGGTGCCCTGGTAAAGTCCTAACATGTCCCGATGACATCCTAGTTGGGTTGATCAATTTGAGAATGAAATGCGCAAACTCTAAAAGTAGTTTAGGGTTTTTAAAAGTGGAAACCATTTTATGGAAATTGAAGAGGTTTTTTTTATCAAACCAAAAATATTTTCCATTGACTATTAATTTCTATCGTACTAAACACCCGAAAATATGAGAAATATTAAGTGGAAATCATTTTACACCAAAACAAATGGAGCCTACGATAATGTCTTGGAGCGGTCTTGACCAAGTGTCGGTGAGTCCAAACTAGGTTGCAGCGAGTCTTGAGTAGGTTGCGACTATTTCTTGATTGGGTCCCTACTGGGTCTCGACAGAGTCCCATGAGGTCCTAGTGAAGTATAGGCGGTGGCTTGGCTAATTTTCGACAAGTCTTGATCGGGTCTCGACTGTTTCTCGGCGATGACCTAATGAAGGCCTGACGGGTTTTGGCAACGTCCCAAATAGGTCCGTTGATTTGAGAATGAAAAGTTCAAACTCGAAAAATAGTTTATGATTTTTAAGAATATATTGGAAACTTTTTACGGAAATTAAAGAAGCATTTTGGGTAAAACCAAAAATATTTTTTATTGGCTATTATTTTCTGTCACACCAAACATTAAAAAAACACCAAAAAAAAAAAAAAATCAAAAAAAAAAAGTCATTTTACATGAAACTTCAAATGAATCAAATCCATCTAATTCACGTTAAATCTTTGAAATGGTTGCAAGTCTTCAGCCATGGGTACAACACGTGAAGTACTATAGACTCGTCGCATCACATGGGTTGGATTCTCATTCTCATATTAGGCCCGGTCGGTCTGATGCTTGAAATATCAAACAACAACAATAAAATTAAGGGGTAATTTCACATAACTCCCCTGAAGTTTCGCGCCTTTTGCAAATACTTTATCGTACCAAATTTGGGTACTCGCAATATTACGAACCGTTAGGTCGTATAGCATTGCGCAAGTACCGAGATCGAACCACAGAGAACGGAGTTTTACTAAAAAAACTAATACTACTCTTAAATTAAATATATTTTAACCTAGTCCCAAAGAGAGTCGTATTATCAAACATAAAACGTGCAAAAATTAAACTATGCTAAAAATGTAAAGGAATGGATAAAATTAACTAAGGTTAAAGACTAACCTCACCCAATATAAAGAGTTAGCCTAAACATAAAACACACACACCTTCCGCCTATCGAGTTAAGCCCTCAAACACACTCTATTGCCATTAATAACGCAAGTCAAATCAAATAGTGTGTTTACCGTTAAGGAGCTACAACGAGTATTGATTATTGATAAAATCATCCACTGTATCCTTGGATCACAGTGGATATTGAATCAAACATCAAATACTCATTGTGCACCCGGCTTGGAACACAACAAAGGATGACTATCAATGCATCAAAAACAACAACCACTTAACTTTTGTCACATAAATTAAATGAACGAGTATGGAAAAATTAAAAGACGAAAAGTAAATGCGTTTAATGTAAAGGCATGAAATAAACTAAGGATGAGGCTTCATCTTCAACCTTAGTTGAAGATGTTTAGCCACCCATGTAACAATAAAGCAAGGAAAGAGTAAAAGAGTGCATTAAAATAAAATAAGGTAAAGGTTTACAATTAAACAGGGCAAAGCAGGGCCTACAATGACAAACCACTCTTAAAAATCACCCAAAAAGAAAAGCTCTCGAAAAAATGCAAGAATGAGACTATTTATAGAATTTTGGTGTGCTGCCAGATCACAGGGCTGCGTTCGAACGTAGCCTTTGCGTTCGAATGCACTAATAAAAATGCGTTCGATCGTAAGCTCTGCGGTCGAACGCAGATATTTGCCGCGGTGCCAGCTGGAAGCGATGGAATTATAGGGCCGGCTAGGGCAACATGCGTGAGATGCGGGCTGATTGGACCTGAGTTCGAACGTGGTCCCTGCGTTCGACCGCAGCTATGTTCGAACGCACCAAGTGCATTCGAATGCACTGGCAGTGACTTCATGACATCTCTTTAAGTTGATTTTTCCTTTTGGTAGCCATGTATTGATGCAATGACCTGCACACCATAAAACACTAAAAACAACTACAAAAGTTAGATATTAACAGTGCTAAAGGCTTAGCAAATATAAGTTAAGTGGGTGAAATATACAATATTTGGCACCAATCAATACTCCTCCAATGTTCAAAGTCTCTCACTTTTGTTTCGTTTCAAATACCCCATTCCGTTAGGATTTTCTGTTAAATCCTAACGGATGGGTGTAAAATTACTAAAATACCCTTAGTTATTTTTTTTTTTTTTTCATTTTTTCGTTTAATTTAACTGCAATATTTAATGGTAGGGGGGCATTTGAAACAAAACAAAAGTTTAATACACCAAAATGAGAGACTTTAAAATTTGGAGGGAAATTTGCAAAAGGCGCGGAACTTCAAGAGAGTTGAGTGAAATTACCCCTAAAATTAAATATAGCATAAAAATCATGTGGAAATGTTCCAATTATCAAATTCTCATTGTAGGGAATAAAAATTAAATAACGTATAAAGTATATCCATTAAAATATCCTAAATTTATACAATTAAAATGGTAGCTAATTAATTATAAGCGAAAACTTATTTACTCAATGAACTAATAAGCAATTTTTAATGTCTTCTTTACACTTTAAAAATTTACAATATTGGGTTCTAATCTTTTACCTCCTCTCAGTTACCCTTATAGTTAAAAGTTTTATAATGATAATTTTTTTAAAAAAAAAAAAATTTAAGCAATTTCAACAAAAAATTTGAAGGATAAGGTAATTAATTGAAAGGGACTGATGAAATATTGGAACTTTCCATTTAAATTTTTTAATGGAAAGAGAGAGGTTGAAAATTGCTTAATTAAGAGTTGGAAAAAAGTGAAATATCCTTAAATATAAACAAGATAAAGAAGAGATGAAATAGAAGATTTAAAAGGTTAGGTGACCTGTCTATCCTTCATAGATGAATCATGAATGGACCAAATGTTGCTTTCACGTTTCTTTATCCAAAACTTGATCCTTCTTCGAAAAGGTTGAATGGACTCTATGCAAAACACCAAAATATTAACAATAATAATTAACTTAATTTGTTCATATAAGTACTACTACTACTGGTCCTAACTTGTTTTTTATTTATATAGTTTCATTCAGTTTTTAACTTTTCTTTTTGTTAAGGAATAGTGAAAAATGCTATGGAGGTATATATCACACAATATGTGGAATTAAAGAATAGCAATCTGATGTGGTTATTTCGTGACCAAAATAATCAATAATAAAATATCACTCGCAATAGAACGAATCCCGTAGGATAGGGCTATATTGAGGGTGTCGAACCTCAAGGNCAACATTCGGCGCTTATCACAATCTATAAACAATCAATCACCAAAATAATTAAAACAGTAAATCAATCATACACAATGATTTTTGGTGACTAAGAGGAAACTTTTAGAAAACGTTTTAAAAGTAAAACCTCTCCGGGCAGCTAAACCTAAGAAATCACTATCAGACAGATGTTTAGAGATTACAGAAAAGGGGAATACTTCCTAACCTATCCAAGTCATTGGCTCTGTAAAATCGACAAGCCTCCAACTTGTCTCCAAACTCACAGTCTTCTTCAATGTGATTCTCCTTTACTGGACCCTTCCGATAGACTTCTCAATCAAAGTACATAATCAAACTAACAAAATCCTCTATGAGTTTGGCTCACAACAAATATTCTCTTTAAGCACAGTCTCTCACGAATTCAGTGTTAAAATTTCGTACCTATTCAGATTTGTAGAGATCTATATGTAAAGCCTAAAGACCCCTGGCCTAGTTAAAACACAATTACATTGTAAAATAGACCTAGATGCTACGGGCTGTCAAGACGGTAAGTGGGCTCGTCTGGATGGGGCTTGTAAAACACAGGAAACTAAGTTCTCGTAGAAGCTCGTCCGGATTGGGAGTATGTCTGTCCAGACGGGGCTTAGGGCAACATCGCTTTGTAGTGTCTCTTGGCACGGCGCATCCGCATGGCTTGTAGACGAGATTCTAGATGTTTCTTGTTCATCTATTTCATCCGGATGCCATGCAGACAAGCTTGCAGACAAAGCTTTCGGGTTGAAGAAATACTTTGCAGCACTAATGTCCGTCCGAATGGCTTTGCATCCCGTCCAGAAGCCCATGAACTTTTGGCACTTTGAACACCATTTTGATCACCAAATTTTAGCCAATAAATAAAACTAACAAATAGAACTTTAAATTAATTGAGTTGTTCATAAAGAGGCTCAACTCGTATAAGCCATCTCGAGTTCAATATCCATTTATTAAATAAATTAAGTTTGCAAAAATATTTAGACTCATTTATTAAGTTTACTAAGAGGAGTTTTATTCTTTAGTAAAATAGAAAGAGAAACGTGATCAAAAAATACCGGAGCTATATGATTTCTTTAGCTTTATTAGCTTGTAGTAGAAGTCCATAGTGTGTTCAAAATGCTATCAATGGGGGAAATAATAATATTTGGATAGAATCTATGCCAAAATTGAAGTGACCCAAATAATTAACTAAGCTTAAGTAGCTTACTTATAGGGTTAATTTGGACTTTGGGTCACTAGGATAAGCTATATATAAAGGCATTTTGATAAAATTGGACTTCTGGACCGGACGTAAGATAGGGTTGGCGAACGTACCCTCTTGTATTTTAATGCGGACGTACGCTGGAGGACCACCGGACGTACGCTCTTGTCTTTTAGTACTGATGTACGTTAGGTTTGAAAGACATACACTCTTGTCCTTTAGTGTGAACGTACGTGGGGGGACCATCGGACGTACGCTGACAAATAATACGCCATACTCTGTGAATAGTATATGAACTTATGCTCAAAAGTATCGAATGTACGTTACTTTTTGGATTGACCGCTAGATAATACCTAGACGTACAAAGCAGTCTTTGGACCGCTGGTGAATAGTACGCAGATGTACGCCCCTAGGACCAGACGTACGCTACTTTCCCGCCTTATAAATACCCCTCACCCCCTGACCCATTTCACACTCAATTCGCTCCTAAACCCTCTAGAGACCCTGTGTGAGTGTTTTGTAGGAGATTTGTGAATTCATAGCTAGTGGAGTGGAGGTTCTTGAATTTTAGTTTCAAGGAGGTAATGCTATTAAGTCTAGGTCATTTTAAGGTCGTTATACTGCTTAAGTGCATTTCATAGTTAGCTTAGTCAGTAGCTTGTAGCTTTTAGTTAAGTTGTTGTCCTAAATCTTGGTTTAAGCATGAGTTAGCGTTTAATTCTTGTTCGGCATATTTCCTCCTGCATGGAGATGTTGGTTTGAGATAGGTAGTCTTATAAATCCTTTTAGACCCTTTGAGCAAATGTATAGCCATGGGACCGGACGTACGGGCCTTCTAGGCGGACGTACAGTCACGAGTCTGGACATACGGCCAGCAGTGTTCTAGGGAAAGCCACTTTGGCCAGTCGTTTGATAGGCTCTGTCTTCATGTTCTAGGTTCATTTAGTTGGATTTAGAACTAATGATAGGTCTTTTCTTAGTATTCAAGGTTATGGAGCCTTCAGGGAATTATATGGAGGAGCTTTATAACCCGGGTGAGTACAAACTCACATGGATGCTTTGTTGTTATTTTTCTTGCATTGCATATCTATTTTATATATATCAAACATGCATATTTTGCAACTCTCATAAAATACGTTTTGGAACTACTAAGAACTCTCTTTTGTGAAAACGTGTACCGATTAATAAGATAATAATGAGACTTGTAAAACTATGCATGTAAAAGACTGATAAGATTAATTGCATCGTATGACATGGTACATCGGTATGTGCGGTATAATGGCCATGGGCTTACTATACAGGTTAACTTTATGGTCAATGTGTGTGTGTGTGTTGGAGGGGGGGGGGGAAGGGCTTTGGATCCAGTGGTTTTGTGACCTAGGCACAACCATTCCCAATGGGTGGTCACTATAGGGCAGACATCAGTCGGACTCGGTCGTGTCAGTAGTATTATGTACGGTAGCTTACAATATCCGAGGCACCTGTATTTTAGTACAGGTCCCTTGAGACAGTGTCAACCCTACTGAGAAGAGGTAATATCTCGAGTAGACCATACGGTTGAACTGTTACTGTTACTTATGATTATAAGCATATTATATATATCACATCAATGATAAACTATCATCTCATAATATTGCATGTGCTTTATAAGCAATTGAATTCACCATTTAATGGCTGGTACATCATGTGCATTTATATTAACTAAGTTGTCAAACTTACCCTTGTATTATTTTCCTTTTTCTCCATATGTACAACTATGCTGTTATAGATAGTGGATACTGTGAAGCATTCGATTATGTTGGAAGATTCGATCCGGGAGATGCTTGAGGATTTATTGCAAGCTTAGGCCGGTACTCATGGTAACTTGTTCTTTTGAGTTATGCTGTAGACTTAGGGATTGATGTATGCTTGCATATTAAGGTTTATCATAGATCCCCTGTAATGATAATGTATATAGTATGATTCCAGCTACTTTGATGTTCTTTGGTAAATGCTCTAGTTGTAATGATTCAATGTTATAGAACTTAATTACTTTTGGCTACTTAGTATCCTCTATTTTCGAGGAGTAAAGGTCTCTAAGTCTTGTTCGGAGTGGAATAAGGCTGGAAGACGAACCGTGAAATTAATTACCAGTTAATTAATTATCGGGGCGTTACAGAAAGAGGTTGAGTCATTACAGCAAAAATAAAACTTAGAAGTTGGTAAAATTATCTAAGAGAAGAAGGATATAGGGTGCAAATGGGTTTATAAGAAGATAGGTTTGTAAGAAGATAGATAATTTTGAGAGTATGAGAGAACAAAAGAAAGCCAGCCGCTCTAAGATTTCTCACCCCTTTAGCCATGCGATGAAAGAGAGAGACACAAGGAGTATTAGAACTGTTATAACATTTTCCCTTCTATGAGATATTCTTTTCTTTCATTTCCTCCCTAGAGATTAATTATTTATATAATAGTAAGATTTGAGTATGTTAAGATTCTAGGTTTAGAGTAATTTTTTGTCACAATTTTTTGTACTCCATTTATGGGTTAGTAAATTTCTTGGTACCTCACATAGAGAACCATGTAAATTCTAGTATTCATGTTTGTGATTATTTTGTATTAGCTAAGGGTCAATATTTTCTCCATATTTACCCATATCATTTTACAAATTAACCATTAGACTTGTGAACTTATGTGGACCCCACATAAGACAATGTTGGATCCCACAAATCTAATGGTTGATATATTAAATTTGTAGGAGAATATGAGTCAAATATGAAGAACATATTGACCCCTAGCATTTCTCTATTTACAATTATCGTAGTCTATTGCATATGAAAAAAAAGATACGAAGTAAAAGAAATATATGTTGCTTTTGTACTAAATTGTTAAAGTAAGCATTAAGTGATTAAATTTATCTTTTCCTATAAGTTAAATCTTTTGGGAAAAGTTGTGATTTAACATGGTATTAGAGCCAAAGGTTCTAAGATCGAACATTGACTCCATCATTTACCTCTTATTTCAATTAAATATTTCACGTGTTTGACCTTACTTATTAAAAGAGAGTTTGAGCTCACATGTGAGGGGGAGTGTTAAATGATTAAATTTACATATTTCTATTAGGTTAAGCTTTTAGAAAAAAGTTGTCTTTTAACACAAATATATACAATAAACATTTTAAANGAAGTAAAAGTGTTAGTTTCAAGTATTGGCTAAGTTTTGTGATCAAAATGAAAAGAAAAGAGCAAAGCGTTCGGACGGGATTCATTGCCGTTCGGACGTGATGCAATCAAGGACTTCAGTACTAAAACCCGAGAGCTCCGTTCGCAAGCCCGTTCGCATCCCGTTTGCAGCCCGTTCGGACGCCTTCGAACGCGTCGCGCCAAGTTTGAAGAATGCGACGTAAGAAAGCGATAGAAACCTAGAAATTTCCACATCAGTAATAGTGACCGTCCGGACGCCCATCATGACCGTCCGGACGGCCAACCTTCATGAAGCCCATCATGTATGTATATTCAAGTGACCGTCCGGACGGCCAATCTTCCTGTCCGGACGCTACCTACCTGTAACAGTTTTATTTGGATTCTAACTGTGTCCTAGGTTTAGGTCTTGTGGGGCTATTATAAATACACCTCTATAGAATGTTAGAGGTAAGGATTTTCACCCCCAGAGAGTTCGTGAGAGGCTGTACTTAAAGAGAGATTTATTGTGAGCCTTGTTGTTCCTCTTAGAGGATCTTTGTTAGTTTGTGAGCATAACTGAGAAGTCTATCGGAAGGGTCCGGTAAAGGAGAATCACGTTGAAGAAGATTGTGAGCAAGGAGACGAGTTGGAGGCTTGTCGATCTTACAGAGCCGAGGTCTTGCAAAGGGTTGTAAGTGTTCCTAGTGTCTGTAATCTCTGGATAATTTTCTGATAGTGATTTCCTGGGTTTGGCTGCCCCGGAGAGGTTTTACAATTAGATCGGTTTCTAATTGGTTTCCTCTTCGTCACCAAAATCCTGTGTGTTTGATTCTTCATATTTTGGTGATTGCTTGCTTAGATTTAAATATCCGTTAATTCCGCATAAACTGTGATATTTTATCTGTTTAGCATTTTTCAAAAAGAAATATATGTTGCTTTTGTACCAAATTGTTAAAGTAAGCATTAAGTGATTAAATTTATCTTTTCCTATAAGTTAAAGCTTTTGGAAAAAGTTGTGATTTAACATGGTATTAGAGCCAAAGGTTCTAAGATCGAACATTGACTCCATCATTTACCTCTTATTTCAATTAAATATTTCACGTGTTTGACCTTACTTATTAAAAGAGAGTTTGAGCTCACATGTGAGGGGGAGTGTTAAATGATTAAATTTACATATTTCTATTAGGTTAAGCTTTTAGAAAAAGTTGTCATTTAACACAAATATATACAATAAACATTTTAAAATTAAGCTTAAGCTTTTTTTGGTGCTAATTGTTTTAGTTATTTGCATATCTTTGATGAATCTCGTCTTAGGTGGCGTGCACGTACGGGGTTAAGAGATAATGAAGTTGTAGAAAAGGCAAAAAATATAGGGCAGAAATTTCCTCCAAATAAGTATGTAGGAAGTATCCTCCAATCCATTCAAAATATTGCCAAGTGTCTATAAATATTTAAAACGTACATTAAATTCTTAAGGTTATTAATAACAGTTTTAATAAACACTTTACAATATTTTAAATGAGTTGAAGGATATCTCCTATATACTGTTTAATCACATATAAAATGGTGGTCCTATATAGTGTTCTAGTAGTCAAGAAGTATACTAATAATGCATGACTTTTATATATATATATATATATATATATACAGAAGTCATGCATTATCAGTATATAGGAATTTTTAGTTTTATGTTACGTCTTTAACTTATGGGACAAGTTATTCTCGACTCCCATCGATATATCATCTTAATTTAGTACTGATAACGAAAGCATTAAAAATGAGCAGATAACATATATATGTATATATTTGATCTGTATAATCTAGATCGTACAACATTATTCACGAGTCTTGATTTTATTTTAGTTAAATATTATTGAACGCCCATGGAATCAATCACAATGCATGATGTAATGGAAGAAATCTTGGAGAAATAACATTTGTCGAAATGTTTGGACTTTTGTTCTTTTGTTGCTGAGGGACAGCATGCACGCATAATCAGAATATTCTCTTCTTTTTCTTTTTTTCTTTTTTCTTTTTTCTTTTCCTATGCCGTACATGGTGATTTCATGGATGACATGCTAATAAAAAAATAATGCACCAAAATAGACCATGAAAAATTGACAATTTAATATTGTTTTGTATGATGAATGAAAATACGTGAAAAGAGTAAAAGGAAATTTTGCTTGGATGAATTTTATATTCATAATTTTCCGAACTCCGCAGACATGCCCTTATATGCATCGTTTGTTCACCATTGTATTGTCCCTTGCGTACATAGTACTCCAGATGTTGGAGGCTATTCTGACATTAGTTCCTCCATCTTGTCTGGTAATTTAGTTGAAACTTATGTACTTTTTATATCATTTATATGGGACAAAATAATAGTAAAAAATATTCTTTTTAAAAAATGAACTCTGTAAAAATGATAAGAAATCCTAATTCAACATGTTCACTGATATTTTAGTGACAAAGAGGAAACCTTTTAGAAGTATCTATAAAAATAAAACCTCTCCGACGCAACCAAACCCTGCAAATCACTAAAAAAAATTCAGATTACAAGCACAAAGACACTTACAACCATTTGCAACTCCTAGGCTCCGTAAGATCAACAAGCTTCCTGCTTGTCTTCTAACTCGACAATCTTCTTATTGCGATTCTCCTTTATTGGATCCTTTGATAGACTTCTTATCGTTGATGAACAAAACTGCTTCTCAAACACAATAATAGTCTAAGAGAAAATAGCTTCGAAAACTGATAATCTTCTCTTAGCACAATATAGAATTTTCCCTCTTAGTTTCTGATAAGTGCCTAATATTGCATATTTGGGCCCCTTAACTTGTATTTGTTAAACCCTTAGTTTTATTATTTTCTGATTTTTTGGTTAGCTTTGGTGTTTTAGTGTTTTGCAGGTTGTTAAAGTACATTTGGAGCTAATTCCATTAATTATGGAGCTTAAGACAGTTCAGGGAGCATTGGCAGCAAATTTGAGTCGAGCGATGATTCGCACCTGACGAATCCTACCAAAACGACCATATCTAGAGCTGTAGAACTCCAATTGGAGCGTTCTTGGTATCATTTGAAAGCTAGCTCAAAGATATACAAAATCATATTTCACAAGATTTGGCAAATTCTGAAGCATGTGTGATCGAGCGCATATATAGTGCAATCAAGCGCACTTGTGCCCATCGCAAGAGCAAAGTCATGCTAGAGAGCGCTCGATCGCACTTCGGACGACCTGACAGCGATAAAACCCTAAAATTAGCCTATAAATATCACCCATTTCTGTTGTAAATGCACGAAGACGCACCGGCGACGCCGTTCTTGGTCATTTTCGAGTTTTTCTTAGTTTTTGGAGCTTTGAACTCCAATTCTTTTGTAAGTACTTTGATTTTAATAATTTAATTAGTTTCTTTATGATTCCTTTTGTCATGAGAGGCTAATTCTTCAACTAAGGTTGAAGATGAAGCCTCGCCATTATTTAGTTTTATGTTTTCATGTTTTGTTCGTACAATTCCAACCTTAATGTAATGTATGTTCGTTTCAATTCAATTACGTGACAAAATTGTGTTTGATTGTGCCGAAGTTAGATATTCATTGTATTTCATCCGACGGATACATTTCATCTTTTGATTTACTTTGGATATCCATTATCATTTGTGCAAAGCATGGATACATTGGATCTTTTGAACTAAATTGGATATGCATTGTCTTTTGTTATATGGATGGATTCATTGAATTTTTCAATAGGAACATGATCGGTGCCAAATATTATATATTTAACCCCCCTTAACTTATGTTTGTTAGGCTCTTTGTTTTGTTAATATCTAATGTTTTTGTGTTGTTTTAGTGTCCTGTAAGTTCTTGGTGCAAATTGTGGTTTAAAGGGGTGGAATTGAGCAAAGAAAGAATCTTGGCCCTTGCCAGTGTGATCGGGCAAACAAATATATACTGCTAGCAAAATGTAAGTTTGGGAGTATTTGATCAGTGCCAAATATTGTATATTTGACCCCTCTTAACTTATGTTTGTTAAGCTCTTAGCATTGTTAATATCTAATATTTTAGTTTGTTTTAGTGTGTTATGATGTTGCAGGTCATTGCATTACAACTGTGGTTAAAAGGGTGGAATTGAGCAAAGAAAGAATCTTGGCCCCTGCCAGTGTGATCGAGAGCACATGGTGCGACTGAGCGCACTGCGCTCGAGCCCAAGGGACGCGATTGAGCGCGTACGTTATCAGCTGCATATCCCGCGTTATCCTAGCCGCCATCGCGTCAGTGCCTGCGCCATGGGAATTTAGAGTAGTTACGTGCGATCGAGCGCACATCTCGCGATCGAGCTCCATGCCTACGATCGAGCACACATGGCTCTGCGATCGAGCGCCATGCCTACGATCGAGCGCATACGGCCTTGCCCTCGAGCGCACCCCTGACCTGGCAGCACACTTAATTTTGCCCACTTATAGAACCTCGTGTATATTTCATTTTTTGACGCTTGGGATACATTGGAGGCGCCCTCAAAGGCCTAAAACCTCTCTGTTCTTCATTGTTAACACTCCTAAACGTCATTTATTATTTATAACTTTTATTTCTTGTTGATTGTGTCTCCCTTTAGCATAGGAGGCTAAATCTTCAACTAAGGTTGAAGATGAAGCCTCACCATGGATTTGTTTAATTTCCTTTCATAGTTAGTTTGTACATTAATCCGTCTTTTAATTGTCATGTGTGTTCATTTCATGTCAATTTTGTGAGAAGATTGTATTGATTGTGCTGTAGTTGTTTATTCATAGTGTTTAGTCCGATAGATACATTTCATCTTTCAGTTTACGTTCATTTATCCATTGTAGTTCGTGTTAAATCACATTCACATTGGATTCTTTGGACTTAAACTGTTCATGTTTTGTCTTTTGTCAAATGGACTGATACTTTGAGTATTTCAATAGGCATATAGGACATACATAGGGCGTAAGGATGTATGAACTAGCGTGACACTAGGACATGCATCGCTTTTAATCGATAGACGGATGTATAAATTAATTGTGGTGAGGTGGATTCTAGACCTTAGGCTTTTTATCTATTTGTTTTTATGCATTTAATTTAGTTTACATTTAATGCACGCCTTGTGTTTGATATTTGGAACTAGGTTAAGATAGGGTTAGTTTAGGCAATTTAAATTAGTTTTACACAAAACCTGATTCTTTGTGGGTTCGACCTCGTACTTGCACAACCACTTCACTGCAAAACGATTCGTGCTATTGCGAGTACTATTTTTGGTACGACCAAATTTTGGCATCGTTGCCGGGGAATCGGTTGTTTTATGAAATTAATTTTTCTTGTCTAGATTAATTTTATTTTTCTACTAGTTATTTTATTTTAGCAACTATTTTATTTGTTTTGTTCTATTGCGAGTACTATTTTTGGTACGACCAAATTTTGACGCCGTTGGTTTTTATCTGTATATATTTGTTTAGTTTATTTTTGTTAGTTTTTGTTTATTTTATTTTTGAAATCGTTATTATTTCATGTGGGAATTTGCTTATTAAACTGTTTGGGTGAAGCATGAGTCTTCCGTTCGATAATTTTGATGTTTCTCCTAGTTGTAGGACGCCAAATCCTACCAATTTTCACCCACATAAACCATATTCACATTGCTCCAGCCCTTACCATAGTTTAGGTGATTGTCCACATTGGGGACAATTTTCTCATTTTTCGCATGAGCAGTTTAACACTAGTTTCTCCAGCCTTGGGTTTGAATCAAATTCAAATTTTTATAACCCAGACTGGAGCAACCATTCTGATTTTCGTGGCAAGCTCATGCTACGGGAAATTATGCTCCCCAAGTTGATGAACTGCACCATCCTGATTATCCGCAATTCGACAACCAATTTTCTTCTCATTCATCATATGACTATCCTTCTAAGCAATCTTCTTCGAAATAAACTCTTAAGGAATTCATGGAACTAGTTGGCCAACCCACCATTCCTGCTTCACAAGAACTATCATTGGAAGACACACTCGAGGCGTTTAGGCAAACAACCAACAAGTGTGTACAAGAGCTTAAGAGTTCCACCATGGTCAGCTCCCAATCCATATATGAAATCAAGGATGTAGCCATGGCAAACACTGAAGCAATCGCAAGGTTGGAAAGATAGCTCGGTCATCTAGTTGCTGAATTCAACAAAATCAAGGAAGAGGAGTTTCAAAGTCAGGAGATGGCAAAAAGGCAATACATGATTGATGAGGATGGCTTCAGCAATTCTTATCATTAGCATGTCCAAGCCACCACCAAACTTGTTAATGATGAAATTGCTGATGAGGTTGTAAGTGAGTTTAGCTTAGAGGATCCTAAAATGGAATGCTTCACCCAAGATGACTGTGACCTAGACCTTGATAGGCTAGTTGTGCAAAATGGTGTGTTGCATGAGTTAAGTATAGAGGATACTGAGATGGAACACTCTGCTCAAGATAAAGATGACCTAGACCTAGACAAGCTACTTGATCATGCTGATACTTTTAGTGAGCCAAGTCTTGAGGATCCATCGGGAGAGTGTTTTGATCAAATTGAATGTGATCTGGATCTGGACAATTTCCTCAAGCAAGCTGTGATGTTTAGAGAGCCAAATCTGGAGGATCCTTTGGAAGAGAGCTTTGCTCAATTTGAGTTTGATTTGGATCTTGACATGATACATGAGCAAGCTAAGGCCTTATTGGATCATACTCCTGAGATGCGGACTGAGAATGGAGAAGAAGAAAAGGAGGAGCAGATTGAGCCCCCGCCAATTTCAAATTGGTCCAATGACAAGGAAGTGAGTACTGAAGCTCACTCCCTAATCACAGTCCCTCTCGAGATACAACATGTACCACAAGCTACATTTTTCCAGCTTCTCGAAGAGCCATCTTATGTAGAGATTTTCAAGGTATCACACACAGAAAGGTGCAAATATAGGAATAGGCATACCAAGAAAATTTTTCAAAAAAAGTAAATTTGCTACATAAGATGGCAAAACATCCTTCCAGAGGGGTATCATATTCTAAAGAAGAAAGGATGGAAGGGATTGATTGGACACCCATATGAGCGGGGAAGGTGCGATATTCTTTTCGTTTTTATTTTCTGCACTTTACTTTTTGTCATTCTATTTTTTGTCATTTTATTTTTGTTTTATTTTGTTTCTAACAGCAATTAACCTTTTGAGGTCTGTGCTTGTGAGAAAAAGATTGCTGTTAATTTTTGACAGGTGTTATGGTGTTCAAGTTCGGGGGACGCCTTGACCTTTGCACACTCCGGTTCTTCATCCCACTGTAATGTATTTCTTGCCACATTGGGGACAATGTGTCATTTAAGTTTAGGGGTGTGGACAAACATTCTGTCTCTCTTTTTGTTTGTTTTATTTGTTGTTTTGTTGGTTTTTATCTGTATATATTTGTTTTTGTCTGCATATAATTTTTTTTTTTGTTTGTTGCTATGTTGTTGATTGGGCACAACTTTCATCGTAACTGTGGATTGCATGTCATTGGTGTGTTTAACTAGTTTGAATATTGCATATCATTAGAAATCTCGGTTTTTGATTCATGTGTTGGATTAGAGAGACTCCACTTGTTTGATTGTTATTTCACATGCACACTAACATTAGGGTCTGTGAGGTATGAGATTTGACTTTGAAGTGTGTTTCTTGAGATTTTTAGGTTTTTGCAATGTGATGATGAAAACCTTGGTTGTTAATAAAAAAATAAAAAAAAAAGAAAGAAAATCATAATAAGTTGAGCTTTTCATTGAGTAACCGGACATCTTACCTCACCAAGCATTAAGTGTTCGCGTAAAAAGATGAGAAATTTCAGCTAAGTAATTGTATGGCTAGTTTAGACTTCGTAGCTCTTTTGACTTGAGTAATTAAGCCCTAGGGATGTCTCTATATCTAGTGCCCTAAAACTGCCTAGTTTGGGAGTCACTGGCCCAAAACTCGTTACATAGGTCATTTAGAAGCTTAAGGGAGTCAAGCATTGCACAGCCTACACAAAAAAATTGCATTGTTCTATTCAAGCCTTGGTTGTATTTATCACATTGTTTTCCTATGAATTTTGGGACTCACCTCTTTGGAGAATAATTGAAACCCCACGATCTTGTGTTAGTTCACTTTGCACTTCATGGAGCACGTGTTGTCTCAATTTTCCAACTATGAGTTGAATGATGTTTGGATGCCTGGATGATGTGGTTTGTATGTTCAACAAGTTCAATTTGCTAATGATGTATGAACCATGTGCTTGTGTGAAGGGCATTGTCCACTAACAACATAGTTCCAAATAATTGTTTGTGGGTATCATTCCTGGAAAACCCTCACGAGACTTCACTCGTCCACTAGGGATGCCTAGGGGTTTAAAAGGCTTATTGCATATGCTAAATGCAATCGTTTCTCCCACGAAAGCGGATTTATGTTTCTTGTTTTCATTGTGTTTTTCATTTTTGTTTTGCTAAGGGACTATCAAAATGTAAGTTTGGGGGTATTTGATAGATGCCAAATATTGTATATTTGACCCCCCTTGACTTATGTTTGTTAGGCTCTTAGTTTTGTTAATATTTAATGTTTTTGTGTTGTTTTAGTGTTTTAGTGTGCTGTAGGTCCTTGGTGCAAATTGTGGTTTAAAGGGGTGGAATTGAGCAAAGAAAGAATCTTGGCCTCTGCCAGTGTGATCGAGTGCACTGCACTCGAGCCCAAGGGGCGGGATTAAGCGCATGGCTCGTTAGCCGCATATCCCGCGTTGCCCTAGCCGCCATTGCTTCAGTGCCTGCGCCGTGGGAATTTAGAGCAGTTATGTGTGATCGAGCGCACATCTCGCGATCAAGCGCACGGCGATCGAGTGCCATGCCTAAGATCGAGCGCATACGGCCCTGTGCTCGAGCACACTACCTGCGATCGAGCGCACCCTTGACCTGGCAGCACACTTAATTTTGCCTACTTATAGAACCTCGTGTATATTTCATTTTTTACGCTTGGGATAGGTTGGAGGCACCCTCAGAGGCCTAAAACCTCACTGTGCTTCATTGAAAACACTCATAAAATGTCATTTATTATTTATAGCTTTTATTTCTTATTGATTGTGTCTCCCTTTAGCATGGGAGGCTAAATCTTCAACTAAGGTTGAAGATGAAGCCTCACCATGGATTTGTTTAATTTGCTTTCATAGTTAGTTTGTACGTTAATCCGTCTTTTAATTGTCATGTGTATTCGTTTCATGTCGATTTTGTGAGAAGATTGTATTAATTGTGCCATAGTTGTTTATTCATAGTGTTTAGTCCGATGGTGTGACGTCCCACATTGCCTAGGTATGGAGATGTGCTTATATGTATACTTCCACCTTAATGACAACAACGCGTTTTAAAGCTGTGATGGTAATGATCCTATCAGAACTCCGCAGTTAAGCGTGCTTCTGCTGGAATAGTATCAGGATGGGTGACCCCCTGGGAAGTCTGGTTCAGGGGAGCCAAAAGCGGACAATATTGTGTCATTGGGGTGGGATGTTACAGATGGATACATTTCATCTTTCGGTTTACGTTCATTTATCCATTGTAGTTCGTGTTAAATCACATTCATATTGGATCATTTGGACCTAAACTGTTCATGTTTTGTCTTTTGTCAAATGGACGAATACTTTGAGTATTTCAATAGGCATGATAGGACATACATAGGGCGTAAGGATGTATGAACTAGCATGACACTAGGACATGCATCGCTTTTAATCGATAGACGGATGTATAAATTAATTGTGTTATTTAATTGTGGTGAGGTGGATTCTAGACCTTAGGCTTTTTATCTATTTGTTTTTATGCATTTTATTTAGTTTACATTTAATGCACGCCTTGTGTTTGATATTTGGAACTAGGTTAAGATAGGATTAGTTTAGGCAATTTAAATTAGTTTTACACAAAACCCAATTCTTTGTGGGTTCGGCCTCGCACTTGCACAACCACTTCACTGCAAAACGATTCGTGCTATTACGAGTACTATTTTTGGTACGACCAGAACAATAGAACATGCACATGGTTTAATTGTCTGTCGGATGTATGAACTAAGCATGAGAATGTGTGTTTTGATTTAGTGAGGTGGATTCCGAAAACCTTAGTGCTTTTATCATTTGTTTATTTGCAGTTTTGTTGTTTAATTTACCATTGCACGACACAATTCGGAACTAGGTTAAGATATGATTAGTTTAGATAAAGATTTATTTTCACAACACAATTCCCTATGGATTCGACCTTGCACTTGCACAACACTATATTGCAAACGATTCGTGCACTTGCGAGTAGCAATTAAAACTCACAACAAGTTTTTGGCGCCATTGCTGGGGAGTTGTTTGTTTTTGTGAAGATTGATTTTTTTTTTAAATTAATTTTATTTTTCTACTAGTTATTTTCTTTCTGCAATTTTTGTTTATTTTTATTTGTTTCTGTGTTGATCTCACAAAAAAAAAAAAGGCGTTTGGTGTTTTTCTTGAGTTTGTTGTAGAATCTGGAAAAATCAGTCCCTGTTAGTGCAATTGATCTCACATCAACTACGCTTGAGCGCACTCGCGCATATCGCAGCAAGGACCTCGTGCACCTACTCGCGACATTTCCGCAGCTGCGAGCGAGCGCACACCCCGTATTCATTTGTGCTAGATCGCAGATCACCTATGCTCAAGCGTACTTGTGCAGATGGAAGCATCATCATAGCATTCAGCGCTTCTACGCTCGACCAACTCCAGCGTAAGCTCGAGCGCGCGCACCAAGCGGGTAGCAGTACAGACGGATTAGCGCATCTGAGCTCGATTGCACATTACCTGCGCTCGAGCGCACCTCTGCAGACTGCACCAAAACGAACCAGCACCTGAAATTTTGCCAAACTTATGTTTGGTCCGTTTTGTGAGTTTATGTTTTTAATTTTTGTTGCTTTTGTTTGTTTTATTTGCTTTCCTTATTAAAAAAAATATATATGGTTATTGTTTTATGTGGAATATTTGCATGCTAAAGAGTGCGGATGAAGTATGAATTTTTCATTATGTGATTTTAATGTTTTCCCTAGTCGTAGGACACCAGCTATTACCAACTACCCTCAAAATTTGCACCCACATGAACCATGTTTATGCTACTCCAGCCCTTATCATAGTTCAAGTGATTGTCCACATTGGGGACAATTTTCCAATTTTTCATATGGCCAGATGAACACTAACTTTCCCAACCAAGTGTTTGAATCACATTTTAACTCTTATACCCCGAACTGGAATAACCATTTTGATCCCCCGTGGTACGCTCATGCCACGGAAAATTATGCTCTCCAATCCGATGAATTGTACCATTTCGAATATCCGCAGTTCAATTACCACTCTTCCATACCTTCATCATACAATCCTCCTCCTCAAGAGTTATTAGTGCAACATTTTCCAACTACTCATATCGATGACTTAGAGGAGAAGGCGAACCAACTCATGGCAGCTAGGCATGCCCATACCCAGCCTCCTCACACTCACGCACCTCATCAGTCATGTTCATACTATTATCATCCTTCTCACCGGGTAGATGATTGCCCATTCTTCAATCATTACATAATTGAAGCTAACAAGTCTGCACATGAGCATACCCAAACCACCACCATACTTGTTAGTGAGGAAAAAACTGTCAGAAAGGTGGAAGAGAAGGAGGAGCAAATTGAGCCATCGCCAAATTTGTCCAATGACAAGGGAGTGAGTACTAAAGGTCATTCTTTTGTCACAATCCCTCTCAAGACTCAACATGAACCAAAAGCGTCACTTATCAATGTCTCGAAGAGCCATCTTATGTAGAGATCTTCAAGGAATCACGCACACAATGGTGCAATTCTAGGAATAGGTGCCCCAAGAAGATCCTTCTGAGGAACAAGGTTAGCTACATAAGATGGCAGAACATCCTTCCAGAGGGCTATCAAGTGTTAAAGAAGAAATGGTGGAAGGGATTGGTTGGACACCCAAGTGATCGGAAAAAATGCGATTGCTGTTAGTTGTTGACAGGTGTTTTGGTGTTCAAGTTTGGGGGAAGTCCTGGCCTTTGCACACTCTGGTTTCCTCATCCCATGGTATTGTTTCTCTTGACACATTGGGGACAACGTGTCATTTAAGTTTGAGGGTGTGAAAAAATACACTGTCTTTTTGTTTGTTCTGTTTGTTTTTGTTGGTAAAAAAAAAATAATAAAAAAAAAAATGCTATGTTGTTGTTAAGCATGAGTTCCACTGTAACTATGGTTTCATTTTATGGGCTTGTTTAACATCTTGAACACATAATGTCAATAGGACTAATTTCTTTTGGCTTAGAGAGACTTCACATGTTTTGAGTTGATTATGACATGCACATTAGCATAGAGTCTATGAGGTATGAAATTTGAATTGAATTATGTGGTATCTTAAGATTTGTTGGATGACTTGTTGATGAAAAGACCTTGGCTTGAAAAAAAAAAATGAAAAAAAAAAAAATAAAAAAAATCATCACTTTGAATTTTTTACTGAGTAACCGGACCTCTTGCCTCATTAAGCATTGAGTTTTCGCGTAAAAATGTGTGAAATTTAGTTTGGTTGATTGTATGGCTAGTTTGGCTTCGTAGCCATGTTGACTTGAGTCATTAAGACTTTAGGGATGTCTTCACATCTAGTGCCTTAAAACCATCTAGTCCGGGAGTCATTGGCCCAACACTCGTTACATAGGTCAATTAGAAAGCTTAAGGGAGCCAAGTATTGTACAGCCTACACAAAAAAAATATATATATATTAAAAAAAAAAAAACTTAAGCCGTGGTTGTCTTCATCTAATAGAACTCCTATGAATTTAGAGATACACAAACTATTAGTAAATTGAAGGCTTATGATTATATGTTAATCTTACTTTGCACTTAATGAAACATGTGATGTCTCAATTGCCCACTTATTCTCTTGGATGTCTTGATGATGTGACTATGGTGTTCAATTTGTTTAATTTGCTTATGAGGTAAGACCATGTGTTTGTGTGAAAGTTCATGTTTGCTAATAACATAGTGCTAAAAAATGTTTGTGGGTGTCATTGCTGGTAAACCCTCACGAGACTTCACTCGTCTACTAGGGATGCCTAAGGGTTTAAAAGGCTTGTTGCATACGCTAAATGCAATCGTCTCTCCCACGACAGTGGACTTATGTTTTTTGCTTTCATTTTGTTTTTCATTTTCTTTTGCCAATGGACTAGCAAAATGTAAGTTTGGGAGTATTTGATGAGTGCCAAATATTGCATATTTGGGCCCCTTAACTTGTATTTTTTAAACCCTTAGTTTTGTTATTTTCAGATTTTATGGTTAGTTTTGGTGTTTTGCAGGTTGTTAAGGTACATCTGTGGCTAATTCCATTAATTCTGGGGCTTAAGACAGTTCGGGGAGTATTGACTGCAAATTTGAGTCGAGCGATGATTCGCACCTGACGAGTCCTACCAAAATAGCCATATCTAGAGTTGTAAAACTTCAATTGGAGCGTTCTCGGTGTCATTAGAAAGCTAACTCGAAGATCTAAAAAATCATATTTCACAAGATTTGGCAAATTCTAAAGAATGTGCGATCGAGCGCACATATAGTGCGATCAAACGCACTTGTGCCCATCGCAAGAGCATGCCAGAGTGCCATCGAGCGCACCTAGAGTGAGATCGAGCACCCACGGACGACCTAGAAGCATTGAAACCCTAAAATTAGCTTTATAAATATCACCCCTTTCTATTGTAAACGGACGGAGACGCGCCAGGGGCGCTGTTCTTAGTCGTTTTCGAGTTTTTCTAGGTTTTTGGAGCTTTGAACTCCAATTCTTTTGTAAGTACTTTGATTTTAATAATTTAATTAGTTGCTTTATGATTCCTTTTGTCATGAGAGGCTAATTCTTCAACTAAGGTTAAAGATGAAGCCTCGCCATTGATTAGTTTTATGCTTTCATGTTTTGTTCATACAATTCCGACCTTAATGTAATGTATGTTCGTTTCAATTCAATTATATGACAAAATCGTGTTTGATTGTGCCGAAGTTGGATATTCATTGTGTTTCATCCGACGGATACATTGCATCTTTTGATTTACCTTAGATATCCATTGTCTTTTGTGCAAACCATGGATACATTGGATCTTTTGAACTAAATTGGATATGCATTGTCTTTTGTTATATGGATGGATTCATTGAATTTTTCAATAGGAACAATAGAACATGCACAGGGTTTAATTGTCTGTCGAATGTATGAACTAAGCATGAGAATGTGTGCTTTGATTTGGTGAGGTGGATTCCGAAAACCTTAGTGCTTTTATCATTTAATTTACCATTGTACGACACAATTCAGAACTAGGTTAAGATATGATTAGTTTAAATAAAGATTTATTTCCACAACACAATTCCCTGTGAATTCAACCTCGCACTTGCACAATACTATATTGCAAACAATTCGTGTGCTTGCGAGTAACAATTAAAACTCACAACAGTTTCTTAGCAAAATTATCCTCTATAGAGTACTATAAATAGCCAAATGAGAATTAGGTTTTCTTGCTGAAGTAGAAAACCTTAATAAGGAAAATCCGGAGTAGCGTTCGGACTGTTGACGGCCATGTTCCAATGGATCTAGGGTTTTATAGAAGTGCAAACTGATGTTGGAAAACCCTAATGCGGCAATAACACACTTATGTTCAAGCTTAGTTAACTTCCATTTGGACAACTTCACCTGTTCGGACGGACTTGCGAATATGCAGTGAACAAAGCTCTTGGGAGTTACTATGTAACTCATCATGTACAGACTGCCCAGCGAACGTGTAGTGAATAGAGCTCTCGAGTTTCACTATTTAACGCAACCGTCCAGATGCCAGCGAACACTCTTGCAAATGAAGCTTCAACCGATAGGAAATTACACTTTTGGACACCAAATTAGCCAACCTAGAAACTAATAATGGAAACCATTTTATGGAAATTGTAGTCATATAAATAGGAATCGAAAATAACTTGCAGTACAAGTTAAAGACATAACATAAAATTAAAATTCCAATATACATATATAGAAGTCATGCATGATCGTTGTACTTCATACCTTACCCTTAAAATTTTTGGTCAAATGAAATTGCTTAAAATGCCTATTACACCTCCAAATATTATAAAATTAAAACTATGCCTTTAATCATTTTTTTTTTTAAAAAAAAATCAAATATAAAAAACAAAAAATGGTAGAAAAATCAGAGAAAATTAGAAAGAAAAAGTCCAATGGGCACACGTGGTGGGTGGCTCCCACTGTCTCAAGCGTCGGGGTGTCAGCAACATCATCACATGTACAACTTCAATCTGTCAGATCCGCTTCTCCATAGTCCCACACACTGGTCTGACAACACCAATCACAAATCCAGTTTCTATGTTACCAATAGGAGTGGGGTGTTCTACGGGTTTTTGTTTATGTATTTTTGTTTTTGCTCCTTGCCTTTCAGCTGAGGAGAATAGTTTCAGTGTGAGAGACTATCTTTCACAGCAGGTAAAATGAAGTTTTAAGAAAATTTGGACTACTCATATCTTAGATCTAGTTTGCTTTTGAAAAACGAACCTTTCATAAGAGAAGTTGTGTATGGTTTAGTGGAGACCTGCTGTTGCATGTAGATAGTTTTTGATTGTGAGATTTTACTGATTGAATCTATAACCTTGTATTAACATAGCTTTATGTAAGAGCGTTGTGCTATGGGATGTTAAAATTGTTATGCTCTTGATCTTATTTTGAATCAAATACAAAATATTTCCTCTCCTTGAATATAACAAGATAAAGAAGAGATAAAATAGAAGATTTAAAAGGTTAGGTGACCTGTCTATGCTTCATTGATGGATGGACCAGATGTTGCTTTCACGATTCTTTATCCAAAACTTGATCTTAATTTCTTCGACAAAGTTAAATGGACTATATGCAAAGCACCAAAAAATTAAAACAATAATAATTAACAATATATATATTATTTCCCTCAGTTTTTAACTTTTCTTTCTGTAAAGGAATGGAACTTTAATTTAAATGGTCTCAAGTTCAATTCATTTTTTAAATAAATTAAGTTTTGCACAAAAATTTTGACTTGTTTATTAAGTTCACCAAGAAGAGTCTTGTTCTTTAGGAAAATGCATTTAAAGATATAATTTCTTTCGATTTATTAGCCGGTAATAGTGGTCCATAGTGTGTTCAGAATGCTATCAATGAAAGAAATAAGAATATTTGGAAGTTTGGTAAAAAAAAATTGTCTAAGAGAAAGAAGAATATAGAGTGCAAATGAGTTAATAAGAAGATGGAATTGGCTGAGAAAGCTTTGTGGCGAACGTGATTGGTAGAAGCATGATGTAATTAATGTCTAAATTATGTTACATTAAGAGAATCATGTGAATTCTGGTGTTCTTTTATGCTATTAACAATAATTGTAGTATATTGCATAATTATATTCATTAAAAAAAAATAGTTAAGTACAAGAAATATATGTTGCTGTGGTACCATATACAATAAACATTTTAACTTTAAGCTTAAGCTATTTTTGGTGCTAATTGTTTTAGTTATTGGTGTATGTTTGATGAATGAAGTTGTAGAAAAGAGAAATAACATATGAAATGGTGGTCCAAGTGGTCCTAAGTAGTCAAGAAGTACACCGATCATGCATGACTTCTATATATATATATATATTAGAATTTTCGTTTTACGTTATGTCTTTAACTTGTACAAGTTATTCTCGACTCCTATTTATATATCATCTTTAGTACTGATAACGAAAGCATTAACAATGAGCAGTTAACATATTATATATATATATAATGGAAGAAATCTTAGAGAAAGAACATTTGTGTGGAAATGTTTGGACTTTTGTTCTTTTGTTGCTGATCAGAGACAAACAGGCATAATCAGAATCTTCTTCTTTTTTTTTTTTTTTTCATTTTTTTTCCTATGCCGTACATGGTGATTTCATGGATGACATGCTAATAAAAATATGATGTTTATTTTAGTAATGGCACCAAAATAGACCATGAAAAATTGACAATTTAATATTGTTTTGTAGGATTAATGAAAATATTTGAGAAGTTTAGTGAAAGGACATTTTGCTTGGATGAATTTTGTACTCATAATTTCTGAAAGTAAACAAAGAAAATGGGTAATTATCCTTGCCCCCATGAACTACCACTCGACTACCATATACCCCTATCAACTATCAACTTTACGTGCACGTGATGTGTTGATACATAGTTTTTCAATTGGTGACGTGGCACACCTGTCAAGTCCGGCTCGGGCGCTGGAACAGGAAGCAAACTGCACTAGTAAGAACAACAGAGGGATCGAATAGACCGGGGGTGAGCCGGCAGGGACACTCCGATGCCTAAGTCAGTAAGGGCTTTTAGAGATTATAAACGTAATGAGAGCTTTGAGAGAAAGAGTTGTGATTACCAAAATGTGAATATGTGATTTATCTTTTATAGGCATGCAACAGTAGTAGTCTCCTAACCAATGACTTCCACAATCCCTGATTTTCTGCTAAGCAGTTATCAACGTGGGATATGGTTGCTATCTGAGATATTGATTTTAAATAAAATACGCAATTTTGGATATGTACGTGCATATTTGAATGCTTATATCTGATTCTTATTTGAATAGATTTGAGATAATATTATCCTTTGTATGCGGTAGATGTGTTGATGTGGGGTATCTTCCACTTAGATTCAGTCACTCTTTATGGAGTAGTCATGGACAGAACATCCGAGGCCTCCTTAGGCCTAGTCTCGGCTTAACCTCCAAGACCTATGTTGGGCCTGGCATCGGTTTGACTTCCGAGGCCTACTATGGGTTAGGTCTTGGTCTATGGACTGGGCTCCAATGGACTGGGCCTAAATGGGCGGATTCATGACCCAACAGTTATCCCCAATTTCCTTGTCAAGATGACTATGAAAATTTTATGTCTCTTAAGGAATGGATATGCCTTTGAGACTTGATTCTTTGATGAACCTTTATAGGAAACTGCCTAGGTTTAAATTTTGAGATAAAACACTCGAAATCGTCGAGGCGAGGATTTTGAATTGAGACATTCGAGATGCACAAGGTCAAGATTTCGAATCGAGACATCCGAGACCCTTGAGGTCAGAATTTCGAATAAGACATCTGAGACTCTCGAGGACGGAATTTCGAGTTGAGACATTCGAGACCCTCAAGAATGGGGTTTTTAATGGGGACATCTGAGACCCTTGAGGTCGGAATTTCGACTAAGAAATCCAAGACTCTCGAGGATAGAATTTCGAGTTGAGACATTCGAGACTCTCAAGGTCGAGGTTTCAAATGGAGACATCCGAGACCCTCGAGGTCGGAATTTCGACTAAGACACCTGAGACTCTCGAGGACGGAATTTTGAGTTGAGACATTCGAGATCCTCAAGGTTGGGGTTTCAAATGGAGACATCCAAGACTCTCGAGGTCAAAATTTCGAATGAGACATCCGAGACCCTCGAGGATGGAATTTCGAGTTGGAACATTTGAGACCCTCAAGGTCTGGGTTTCGAATGGAGACATTCGAGACCCTCGAGGTCAGAATCTCGACTAATACATCCGAGACTCTCGAGGACGGAATTTCGAGTTTCGGCAAGATGATTTTCAAAAATTCAAATTTCAAATTTTTGGAGGGAAAAAATTTTAAATTTGAATTTTTGGCAGGATAATTTTTGAATTTTCGAATTTCAAATTTCCTCTGAGACGATTGGTATGCCTGAGACCCCGTCGATCCGTCTTATCTGTCAATTTAGGTTCTCGAGTACCTCCACGTGTCAGCTGCAGAGACGCGGTCCTTTTCTAGCGCATTTAATGTGCACGTTTCCAAGGCATCTACTTTAGATTTCCTACTCCTCTTAATCGACACCAACCATTCGAGTGCCTTCTTTAAGGCTATAAAAGGGGACTGCCTTCTCCATTTCGTCATTTTCACTAATCTTCTACACCTTTCTCCCTTGAAATCTCCATCTGAGAGCCTTGTTCTCTTCATTCCTTTTCTCAACTTCTTTCCTTTTGAACATTCAGAAACATGTCTAGATGTGAAGACTTAGGTTCGGATGGTCTGGGTAACTCACACCCAACTTTATGGAGGCCTGAGTTAATCAAGGCCGACGAGAGGATGATCAAAGCCAACTGCTTCATCTTGAAGTCAATGAAGCTTCGATTCGATGATGAGAAGATCGGTGCTATTGTGTGCTCTGATGCATATGAAGTTTTCTTGTACGAGACTAAGTTTCGTGCAGGTTACAGGCTGCCCTTCCCACGGGTTGTCCAGGAACTCTTGATCCACTTGAACCTGGCTTTTCATCAAATCGTTCCCAATGCTTGGAGGGTCTTCTATGCGTGCACTATCTTGTGGCCGATGGTTCTCGGAAAGGGTAATTTTCTTACCTATCGAGAATTCCTCTAGATGTATTGAGTCTAGAGAAATCCAAAAATTGAGGGCTTGTACAACTTCCAGTCTCAGGGTGGGAGATTCATCCAAATGGATGACAAATATTCTAGCAACTGAGGGTGGAAGAACAAGTATTTCTTTGCCACTGGCCAATGGGAGTTCCATCCTACCAAGGTGGTTGGAGGTCCGAGAGTACCTGGTCGTACCAAAAATAGTACTCGCCAATTGCACGAATCGTTTGCAGTGAAGTGGTTGTGCAAGTGCGAGTGTCAAATCCCACAGAGAACCGTGATTGTTAACAAATTAATTTTACGTCTAGGTTAGTATTACTTTAACCTAGCTTTGAGTGGTGTTTGTGTAACACATAAATGTAAACTAAGTTAATGCAGTAAAATAAACAACTAAACAACTAAGATTAAGGATTTCACCTCACCAAATCAAGATGCTAATTAAAAACACTAAGCTAAAATAATCCGTCTATAGATTAAAACAACACTTAATCTATTGCGCTTATCGAAGGATTCAAAGAATCTGTCCATTTGACAAAAGACAAACCAGAAACGATTTAGGCCCAAAGGATCCAAAGTGAGTGTGATTTAACGCAAACTACAATGGATAAATGGATGTAAACCGAAGGATGGAATGTATCCATCGGACGAAAAACTAAGAATAAACGACAACGGCACAATCTTACTTGGTTGTGTCACTAAACCAAGTTCGAAACGAGAAAGTTATAGTAAAGTGACGGAATTAAATAACCAAATGTAAATAACAAGCATAAGATCAATGGTGAGGCTACATCCTCAACCTTAGTTGATGATTTAGCCTCCCATGTATAAACGAAGCAAGAATAAAATGAAACTAAACATTAAATTAAATTAAGCTATAAGGTTTAACAAATAAAATGGGCAGAGCAGAGCCAAACAGAGGCAAAAGCTCTGAAAATGCGCCCAAAAAACGTCCACACTCAAAATTTACATTAAGGGTCCTATTTATACAAAATGAGATGCTGCCAGGTCGAAGGGCTGCGCTCGATCGCAGGCTGTGCGATCGAGCACAGTCATGTATGCACTTGATCATGGAGGTTGCGCTCGAATGCAAATAACTGCTCTCAGGAACTTCCACAGCGCAAGGGGAAAGTGATGGAACATAGGGCCGGCTAGGGCAATCGCGTGAGACGCGGGCTAACTAGGCATGCGCTCGATCGTGGGCACTGGGCTCGAGCGCATTGCACTCGATTGCTTCTTGTGCGTTCGAGCGCACTGGCGGGGAGCATACTTCTCTTCTTTTGCCCTTTTTCTCCATTTCTACCAAGGTTTTACCGTAAGGACTTGCAACACCAAAAGACACTAAAACAAACTTAAATGTTAGATAATAACACGGCTAAAGGCTTAACAAACATAAATAAAGGGGTTTGATTAAGCACTAAACAGCACTCATCAGTACCTCGAGAAACCTGCATTCCTTCTACGAGTGCTTTTAAAGAACCAATCCTCTCGGAATAGGAGATGTCCCATGTGAACAGGCTCTTGGTGTGGGCCTAGCAAAATAGGGAGCTAATGAGCTTCTCGAAGCTATTCAAGACTGCCACAAAAGTTAAGCATCTGAACCCCGTTGAGGGAGCTGCTAGTGTAACAAGGAGATTGTCAGCTCCTGGTGCCATCTCGTATCTACAGTTGGTGGCCTCGAGTCCTCCAGCAGCGAACACCCAAGGTGCTACCCCCTGAAAGCCCATAGTTTATAAGGGGAAAAAAAAGGTATTAGACAAAGGCAAGGGCAAGATGATGGAGCCCCAGAAGCCAGAAAAATTCCAGCTCTATACTGGTGGGGCTTTAAAGATAGGTGAGAAGCCTCAAAAACCTGTAGCCCCCCAACTTTGAACTACCGGGCCTCTAAAGATTGAGGGCAAGAAGAAGAAACCTGAAACCACTCCTCCTCGAGTGGCTAGGGTTTTGAAGTAATTGGATGAGCCTGAGGAGTCCGAAAAGCCCGAGGTGCCACAACCGAAGAGGAGAAAGTTGGTGAAGGCCTCAAACTAACGACCAGCTCTTGATGCTCCCGCCAAGAAGAGCAAGGGTGGTTTTGCTGCTCTTCTGGCTCCTCGAAGGAAGATAAGTCCGAAGCCTGTAATATGCCCAGTGGCGGCGTATGAGGCTCTTCTGTCTAAAAAATCGATCGCTATAAGGCCTTTGGCGTAGGTTTTACTTCCTCCCACCATTGCTATCATACTCACGGCTATTCCCACTAACGGCGCCAAACTATTGATACACAGTTTTTTGATTGCTGATGTGGCAGACCTGCTGAGTGTGGGATAGGCACTGGAATAGGAGTCGAACTGCACAAGTAAGAAAAACATAGGGATCAAAGAGACCGGGGGTGAGCCAACAGAGACACTCAGATCCCTAACTCAGTAAAAGCTTTTAGAGATTATAAACGCAATGAGAGCTCAGAGAGAAAGAATTGCTATTACCAAAATGTGAAGATGTGACTTAACTTTTATAGGCATGCAACAGTAGTAGTCCCCTAACCAATGACTTCCACAATCCCTGATTTTCTGCTAAGCAGTTATCAACGTGGGATATGGTTGTTATCTGAGATATTGATTTTGAATAAAATACGCAATCTTGGATATGTACGTGCATATTATCTTATTCTTATTTGAGTAGATTTGAGATAAGATAATCCTTTGTATGTGGTAGATGTGTTGAAATGGGGTATCCTATGGAGTGGTCTCGGACGGAACATTTGAGGCCTCCTTGGCCTGGTCTCGACTTGACCTCCAAGACCTATGTTGGGCTTGGCCTTGGTTTGACTTTCGAGGCCTACTATGGGTTAGGCCTCGGTCTATGGACTGGGGTTCCAATGGACTGGGCCTGTCGGGCCTAAGGATTCATGACCCAACATGATGGATTGACTGTCTGACTTGACAACCTTGACTAACGAAAGAGGTGTTTTGGTAACGAAAGGGTAATTTGATGGGGTCGTAATGTAAAGTTGGTAGTTGATGGGGATATATGGCAATCGAGTGGTAGTTTATGGGGGAAAATGATAATTACCCCCAAAGAAAACTTGCTTTTGGCAGAATAAAGTCTCAGCTTTGTTCTCATTGTATATATAGGCAAAGAGTTACAATTGTAATCAAGTTTGACAAAACCAAACTTGATTACAATTGTAACTCTAATGCTAATTAAAGAACCTAATATAAAGAGAGATATACTAACTTAGAAGCAATTGCAAGATAAATTCGTATTTGATGTGAAGATATTAGATTGGGTTTAAGTTTTGAATTTAAAATAGAGTCAGTATAAGGTTTCCTTAACAACCCCCGCAAACGAATGGGAGGGGGAGTGACCATGAGTTTGTCTTTGAGGAAAAGAATGCTAGAGGAAGTAAGAGCTTTTGTAAAGATATCAACACATTGATCTTGAGTTGGAATATAGCTAGCACTGAGATCTTTGTGCAGAATTTTCTCACGGATGAAGTGGTAGCCTACTTCTATATGCTTGGTATGAGCATGATAGATGGGATTGGAAGCCAAGGAGATAGCTTCTATATTATCACACCAGAGTATAGGAGGATCATGGAGAGAAATATGTAATTCTTTGAGTAACATTTGAAGCCATGAGAGCTCAGCAACTTTAATGGCCACAACACAATATTCAGCCTCAATGCTAGATCTCTAGACAACAGGTTGCCTCTTAGCAAGCCAAGAGACTAAGTTGGAGCCAAAGAAAACACAATACCCTGTGGTGGATCAATGATCTAAGGGATCTCCTACCCAGTCAAAATCATAGAATGCCTGAAGTTGAAGAGGACCTGGAGTGAAGTGAAGGCCATGATCTTGAGTGCCTTTAAGGTACCGAATGACTCGTTTAGTAGCCTTCATATATTTATTGAATGGACAATGAAGAAATTGGCACAACTGGTTGACAGTGTAGGCTATGTCGGGTCTTGTGAGTGTGCAATATTGTAGAGCTCCAATTATATGGTGTGATAGGTTGTTGGATCAGGTAAGGCATTACCATCAAGCTTGGTGAGTTTCTTGCCTGAAGTGTAGGGTGCTGATGTACAAATTTACTTGTACTCGCAATAGCACGAACCGTTTGTAGTGTAGTAGTGTGAAAGTGCGAGGTCGAACCTTAGGGAATCTTGTTCGTTTAAAATTAACTCTAAGTGTAGACTAATATTATCTTAACCTAGTTCCAAGTTGGGTGTTTTTGAAAGAAAGAAAACATAAGCTAATTAAAGTGCAGTAAAATAAACAAAGGAAATACTAAGGCTTAAGATTCCGCCTCACCAAATCAAAAACACAAGTTAAATAATCCGTCTATCGATTAAATCAAAGCATACTCTATTGTGCCTATTGAAGGATTCAAAGAATTCATCCTTTTGACGAAAGACAAAACATATCCAATTTAGTCCAAAGGATCCAAAGTGAATGTGATTAACACAAACGACAATGGATAAATAGACTTAAATTGAAAGATGAAATTTATCCATCAGATGAAAGACAATGAATAAACAATTACGGCACAATCAATCTCGATCTTGTCACTAAACCGAGTTGAAACAAGTAAACGATATTAAATGACTGAATTAAAAGAACTTAATGTAAAAACTAGCATAAGATTAATGGTGAGTCTTCATCTTCAACCTTAGTTGAAAATTTAGCCTCCCATGCTAAAGAGAGACACAAGAAAGCTAAAACAAAGCATTAAAATAATTAAACAAGTAAAGTTTGACAATTAAATAGGTAGAGCAGTGCCAAACAGCGGCTGGAGCTCTTAAAAGGTGCCCATAAAACACAAGTGGCTCTATATATAGAAAATGTATGCTATCTGGAAAGAGAAGATGAGCTCTATTCTAGGGCCTGCGCTCGATCATGAGGCATGCACTCGATCGCACGTAACTGCTCCAAAATCCCACGGTGCAGGCAAGTTAGCGATGGCGGCTAGAGCGAAGCGGAAAACACGGGAGTACGTGGCATGCGCTCGATCGTCATTCTTGGGCTTGAGCGCAGGCACGCTCAAACGCATCGGTGTACACTCAATCATAGCTCTTGTGCGATCGAGCGCACTACTAGGGACTGTGATTCCTTCTTTGCTCAATTCCACCCCTTTAAACCACATTTTACACCAAGGACCTACAGCACACTAAAACACTAAAATAACACAAAAACGTTATAAAACAACTAAACTAAGAGCTTAACAAACATAAATTAGGGGGCTCAAATGTACAACATTTTGCACTCATCAAATACCTCCAAACTTACATTTTGCTAGTCTCTTAACAAAACAAAATAAAAAACACAATTTAACATAACAAACATAAATCCGCTTTCGTGGGAGAAACGATTGCATTTAGCATATGCAACAAGCCTTTTAAACCCCTAGGAGTTCCCTAGAGGACGAGTGAAGTCTCGTGAGGGTTTTCTAGGAATGATACCCATAAACATTTATTTGGCACTATGTTATTAACAGACAAAGCCTTTTACACAAACACATGGTTCATACATCATTAGCAATTTTAACAATTTGAACATACAAACCACATCATCCAAGCATCCAAACATCAATCAACCCATGGTTGGAAAATTGAGACAACACATACTCCAAAAAGTGCAAAGTGAACTAACACAGGCTCATGGGGTTTCAATTTTTCAAAAGAGGTGTATCCCAAAATTCACAGGAGTGCAACGTGATAACAACCAAGGCTTGAATTGAAAAGTGTAATTTTCATTCTGTGTGGGCTATGCAATGCTTGACTCCCTTAAGCTTCTAACTGACTTATGTAACGAGTGTTGGGTCAGTGACTCCCAAACCAGGAGGTTTTAGGGTACTAGATGTAGAGACATCCCTAAGGGCTTAATTACTCAAGTCAAAAAGAGCTACGAAGCCTAACTAGCTATACAATCACTTAACTGGAATTTCTCATCTTTTTACGTGAACACTCAATGCTTGGTGAGGCAAGAGGTCCGGTTACTCAATGAAAAGCTCAACTTATGATGAATTTTTTTTTTTTTTAGCCAAGGTTTATCATCACACATCACAACAACCTAAAAATCTTAAGAAAAACACTTCTCAAGTCAAATCTCATACCTCATAGACCCTATGCTAGTGTGCATGTGAAAAATGAATCAAACATGTGATGTCTCTTTAATCCAAAACATGAATTGAAAATTGAGATTTCTAATGATATGTAGTGTTCAAAGAAGTTAAACACACCAATGACATGCAATCCACATATATGATGTAAGTCATGCCCAATCAACAACATAGCAACAAAAACAAAAAAAATTATAAACAAATATATACAGATAAAACACAAATATATATAGATAAAAACAAACAAACAAATAGAGTGTTTGTCCACACCCCCAAACTTAAATGACGCATTGTCCCTAATGTGGCAAGAAATACAATACAATGGGATGAGGAACTGAAATGTGCAAAGCCTAAGGTGTCCCCCGAACTTGAACACCAAAACACCTATAAAAAACTAATAGCAATATTTTCTCACAAGCACAAATATCAAAAGGTTAATTTCTATTAGAAAAATAAAATAAAACAAAATGACAAGAAAAATAATGAGGGGTGTCTCTCACAAGCGCTAAGTTTAATGTCTTTAGCCAGACTCATGACAGGAGGACCATACTACCTATGACAATAGGTAAACACATCACTTGCACGAGCGAGAATGGTATGCTCTAGCTTGCTGGGGTCAAAAGGGTAATGGTCATAGTTGGGATAATCAATAAGCACAAAGAAATATCCAGCTAACCATTTCATCAAATGATCAAAGAATGGAGGAGGAAAATGATCGTTCCTTGCAAGGGCTTTCATCTTGATGTAATCGTTACACCCTTTCCATCTTGTTTGGATACGAGTGTAGAACCACTCGTTATCCTTTTTCCTTCCCATGGTCAAACTCGGCCACTTAGGCCACCTATGAATGGGTGCAACCCATTTGCTATCAGAAATCAAGTCGGGAGGTTCAAATGCTGATGAATAAGTGGTGGGGAATGATAACTCAGTGGTTTCCCCACACTCCAGCTGCATCTCAGAACTGGGATCGAAAATGGCCTTAAGCAGCTCAACTACTTCATCAAAGTACTCTTCATCTCCCATTTGAGCAAAACTTTCTAGCTCAATGTCCTCCATACTTGGCTCAACTACAGCCCTAGATGGCTAAAGTAACCTATAAAAGTCCATGTCTCCTCCACACTAAGCGAAACATTCCATCTCAGGATCTCCAAGACTTGGCTCATGGATAGTCTCAACCTACTGAAGTAGCTTACTCAAATCAAGATCATCTCCAGATGGTGCAAAACACTCCATTTCAGGGTCCTCCAAGCTAGGTTCATATACTAAGAGAGATGAGTCAATTAAGAAGGGGAGGATGACAAATAAGGCAAGTGGCGTGAGCTTAGGAGTGCAATCCACATTTCAACATGTATGCCATGAGCCTGCTAATGACGTGGAAAATAATAATGTGTGAGGAGGAGTAAAAGAAAAGGCTAACTCCAATGCGAGTAGTCAACCACGTGTCGCCCAGTCATGGAAACGTTGGGCTAGGGCGGGACAACTTTGGCTTGCTGAATCTACGACACTTGATTATTGTCGAAAGAGGAAAAAGCATGGAGAACACAAAGTGGTAGGTGAATAATTGGATACAAGACTGGAAAGGAGAATGAAATATGGTGAGGGTGAAGGCTTTGCTCTTAAAGACAAAGAAAATGAAGAAGACAATGGTTTGGGATTGGCGAGGTCTATTCCACAGCCCCGCCGACTGACATGACAATCTTAAGTTGGAACTGCCAAGGGCTTAGGAACCTTCAGACAGTTCACGAGCTTTGCCGAAAGGTGAAGGAGAAGTGTCTCGATTTGGTTTTTCTAATGGAAACCAAGCTTCAAAATAATAAGATGACCAGGGTCAAACAACAGTTGGGATATTAGAATATGCTAGAAGTGGATTGTGTGGGGAAAAGTGGCGGATTAGAGTTAATGTGGAAGGAAGACATGGAGGTTGAAATTCAGAACTTCAGCCAACGATACATAAGCACAAAAAAAAGACGTTCAGGTTTGAGGCAGGATGGGTAGACAAAGAGGAGTGTAAACAATTAATTAAGAAAGTCTGGAAGGAGACGGAGATTCAGCCGGGGACATGGCATTCTGTGAAATCAAAATTAAATAAGAGCAAAGAAAGTTTGATGTGTGGCAGAAGGTGCAGGAGCGACAACCCAAGAAGAATATTCAACATCTTTCAAAGTAGCTATTATCTTTGCAATAAGAAAGTGGGGGCTATGGGTGTTGTTGATTATCATAAGCTCAAGGCAGAGTTGTCGACTTTACTGGAGGAGGAAGATATCCATTGGAGACAACGTGCCAAGGAGGAATGGCTTAAATTTGGTGATCGAAACTCAAAAATTTTCCATGCCTGTGTGAATAAAAAACGCAAGGCAAATATGATCAACCAAATTTTGGATGAATTTGGGCAGATGAGGGAAACACAAGAGCATATTGGTGAGGTTTTTGTGATGTATTTTCAATGTCTCTTTACTGCAGAAATCCCAAGAAACTTGCAGCAAGTCCTCTCTGCAGTAAAGAGGAAGGTCACCCCAGAAATGAATAATCCCTTGCTTCAGGATTTTTCAGCGGAGGAGTTAGGTGTAGCTTTGGCCCAAATGTCTCCGTTAAAAGCACCTAGTCCAAATGGTTTCAATGTTTGTTTTCATTAGAAAAATTGGCCGGTTATAGGGGGAGGTTAGTCGTGTTGTTCTCCACATTTTAAACAATGGTTCGTTTAATAAAGAGTTGAATTTGATTTATATTGCTTTGATTCCAAAAGTAAAGCATCCCACATGTGTAACTGAATTCCGCCCTATTAGCTTATGCAATGTGTTTTATAAACATATATCCAAGGTGCTTGCGAATCGGTTGAAATTGGTGTTGAATGAGATAATATCACCGAATCAAAGTGCTTTCATTCCAGGCCGTCTTATTATGGACAATGTCTTGGCAGCTTATGAAGCCTTACATACCATGCACTCAAAAATTTATGGTAAAGTAAGGTATATGGCTATTACGCTGGATATGAGCAAAGCTTATGACAGGATGGAATGGATTTTTTTGGAAGCAATGATGGACTATTTAGGCTTTGAGCAAAAATGGATCCAGCTTATTATAATGTGTAAAATCTGCACACTATGAGATTCTCGTCAATGGAATTCCCACGGGACAGATCCAACCAACAAGGGGTATACGCCAAGGGGACCTATTCCCCCTTACCTATTTTTGTTGTGTGCAAAAGCTTTTAGCTCTCTTCTACAACAGGTGGACAGCAGAGGAGAAATTATGGGGGTGCCAACCTCCAAAAAAGGGCCTCGAATTAACCACTTATTTTTTGCTGATGATAGTCTTTTGTTTTACAAGGCTTCAACTTTTCATTGAAACAAATTGGTAGCTCTATTGCAGGCGTATGAGATGGTGTTGGGACAAAGATTGAATCAAGAGAAGACTTTGATCTTTTTTAGCCGTAATACATCACAAGAAAGGAAGGACGAAATAATGAGGCTCTCCGGAATCCCGGCAACATAAAGATATGATAAATATTTGGGATTCCCAACCCTGGTCGGTAAATCTAGAACCCAAGCTTTCAAAAGTATCAAGGATAGGGTTTGGAGGAGACTCAGTGATTGGAAACTCAGATTCTTGTCGCAAGCAGGCAAAGAGATTCTTTTGAAGGTAGTTATACAAGCTATCCCGACATATAGCATGAGTATTTTCAGGCTTCCAAAAGGTCTATGTTTGGAAATCAACTCTATGATGTAGAAATTATGGTAGGGGCATCAAGAAAATGAATCTCATATACATTTGATAAGATAGAGTCGAATGGGGATGTCAAAGGATAAGGGTGGGATGGGTTTCCGTGACCTTGTTTGCTTCAACAAGGCATTGTTGGCTAAACAATGTCGGAGGTTGCTTAAATCCCCTGAAAGCCTTACGACCAGAATTTTAAAGGCAAAGTATTATTCAAATGGCTCCTTTATGATGGCTAAATTGGGGTCTAAACCTTCTTTTGCGTATAGAAGCATTCTCGAGGCTAGGGAGTTATTTGAAGAGGGGTTGATATGGATAATAGGCAATGGAAAAGATGTGAAAATTTGTGGGGATAAATGGATCCCCAAACCAAATACTTATATGGCTCAGTCTTCGCCAAGAGTGCTGGATCTGAACAGCAGAGTAAGTGATTTAATCAACTGGGGAGCTGGTGGGTGGAACCATTATTTGTTGGGGGAATTATTTTCTAAAGAGGAGAAGGATGCTATTATTATAGTGCTGATTTGTTCCATAAACCAGCCGTATGTCCAAATCTGGATGGGGACCACTTCGAGAAATTTTTCAGTTAGAAGCGCCTATCACCTTGGAAAAGAGATTGAGGGACGAAGTAAACTGGAAGGCTCCAAAAAGGTACAAGTGTTGTATGGAAAAATCTATGGAGCTTGTCTGTACTAAATGCAGAAAAAAATTTCTTTTGGAGGGCATGCGATAATTTGCTGCCCACCAAAGAAAAGTTGTTAAAGAAGAGAGTGGTTTGTGAATCGGCTTGTCCTATATACAAAAAGGAACCAAAATCGGTGATCCACGTGCTATGGGAATGCAGTGCAGCTAGGGATGTCTGGGGAGATAGTGATGGTGTTTCCAAAAAAATCACCGCTGACTGTAATTCTTTCCCATAGCTGGTCGAAACCATGATGGCGCGATGTGGAATAGATGAGATAATATTTAATTAATATTTAAATATATATAAGAGAAATGTCTCACTTAAACTTGTCCATTAAGCGTCAAAATCCATTTACCAGGTCCTAAGGATTCGGATTCTCATATTCTAAAATCTTAGACATCCATTTCATTTAACAGTTTAAACAAATGCACAAGTTTGTGTATCATCGAGGTAATTAATTTTAGTTTTTCAATATGTAAAATCTATTTGACTCGGTAACACAAGCTTCTGCATTTATATATTGGTCGTACCAAATTTAGGTACTCGCCAATTGAACGAACCGTAGTTAGTATAGCGTTGCGCAAGTACCGAGATCGAACCACAAGGAACCGTGTATTGTTTAAACGAAATTAACTTTGAGTCTAGGTTAGTGTTACTTTAACCTAGCTCTGATGTGGGTGATTGGTGACAACGAAAATGTAAACTAATTTAATGCGGAAAAGTCAACAAAATAAAACACTAAGGCTAAGGTTTTCACCTCACCATTTCAAGAATGCAAATTGAAAATGCCAAGCTAACATATCCGTCTATCGGTTAAAAATAACGCTCTATCTCTTGCGCCTATCGAAGAATTCAAGGAATCCGTCCATTTGACGAAAGACAAACCATAAACGGTTTAAGGCCCAAAGGATCCAAAGTGAATGTGTTAAGACACAAACTACTATGGATAAATGGGCGTAAACCGAAGGATGGAATGTATCCATCGGACGAAAAACCAAAAATAAACGACTACAGTGCAATCTCACTTGGTTTTGTCACCAAACCAAGTGAGGGACGATTAAGAAATAAAGAAATAACGGAAATAAGTAACTTAAACATAAACAATAAGCATAAAATCCATGGTGAGGCTACATCCTCAACCGTAGTTGAGGATTTAGCCTCCCATGTGATAAGGAAGCATAAAGGAACTAAAACTAAGCATTAATATTAAATAAAATGAAAGGTTACAAAGAAAAAGTGCAGAGCAGGGCCTGAGGTGGCAAACTGCTCTCAAAAACTCGCCCAAAAGAAAAGCTCTCTAAAAATCGCAACAATGGGTCTATTTATAGAATTCTGGTGTGCTGCCAGATCACAAGGCTGCGTTCGAACGTAGCCCCTGCGTTCGAACGCACTAGTAAAAAATGCGTTCGATCGTAGGCTCTGTGGTCGAACGCAGATATTTGCCGCGGCACTAGCTGGAAGCGATGGAATCATAGGGCCGGCTAGGGCAATATGAGTGAGATGCGGGCTGACTGGGCCTGTGTTCGAACGTGGTCCCTGCGTTTGACCGCAGATGAGTTCGAACGCACCAAGTGCGTTCGAACACACTGGCAATAACTTCATGGCATCTCTTCAAGTCCAATATGCCTTTGGGTAGCCATGTTTTGATGTAATGACCTGCACACCATAAAACACTAAAAACAAGCACAAAAGTTAGTTATTAACAATGCTAAAGGCTTAGCAAGTATAAGTTAAGGGAGTCAAATATACAATATTTGGCATCAATCAAATACCCCCAAACTTACATTTTGCTAGTCCCTTACCAAAACAAAAGTGAAAAACAAAACAAACAAAGGTCTGCTTTCGTGGGAGAAACGATTGCATTGAGCATATGCAACAAGCCTGTTAAACCCCTAGGAATTCCCTAGGGGACGAGTGAAGTCTCGTGAGGGTTTTCCAAGAATGATACCCACAAACAATTATTTGGCATAATGTTATTGACAGACAAAGCCTTTCACACAAACATGTGGTTCAAACATCATTAGCAATTTTAATAATTCTGAACAAACAAACCATATCATCAAGGCCTCCAAACATCAATCAAATCACGGGTGAAAAATCGAGACAAGACATGCTTCAAAAAGTGCAAAGTGAACTAACAACAAGATCATGGGGTTTCAATTATTCTCAAAAGACGTGTATCCCAAAATTCAAAGGAAAACAATGTGATAAATACAACCAAGGCTTTAATTGAAAAATGCAATTTTTTTGTGTAGGCTGTGCAATGCTTGGCTCCTTTAAGCTTCTAAATGACCTATGTAACGAGCGTTGGGCCAATGACTCCCAAGCCAGACGGCTTTAGGGCACTAGATGTAGAGACATCCCTAGGGCTTAATTACTCAAGTCAAAAGAGCTACAGGGCCTAAACTAGCCATACAAATTTTTGGAATTTCTCATCTTTTGACGTGAACACTCATTGCTTGGCCAGGCAAGAGGTCCGGTTACTCAATGAAAAACTTGACTTATTCTGATTTTTTTTTTTACTAGCCAAGGTTTTCATCATCACATAGCAATCCAAAAAAAATCTCAAGACACACACTTCAAAGTCACATCTCATACCCCACAGACCCTAATGCTAGCGTGCATGTGAGAAAAATGGATCAAACATGTGAAGTCTCTCTAATTCAGCATATGAATTGAAAACTGAGATTTCTAAAGATATGTAGTGTTCAAACGAGTTAAAACACACCAATGATATGCAATCCACATATATGATGTAAGTCATGCCTAATCAATAACAACTATGCACAAAAAAATTTAAAATTTTTACAAAAACAACAAAAATGCACAAAGACAGGCAACAAAAAAAACAAATATGTACAAAGACAGGCAACAATGTCTACCCTACCCCCACACTAAAATGGTACAATGTCCCCAATGTGCCCAGAAATACAATACCAGAGGGATGTCGCAAGTGAGGTAAGTCGTAAGAGAAAACTCCCCCAAACTTGGATGGCAAACACTTAACCTGAAAAACAAAAACAAACAAACAAAATCAACAGGTAAAAATAATGAGGGGTGCCTCCCACAAGCACGAAGTTTAACGTCTTCAGCCAGACTCGTGATACGGACCAAGCTACCTATAACACTAGGTAGACACAGCAACTGCAGCCCTGAGACTGGTATGTACTAACTTGCCCGGGTCAAACGGGTGATGGTCGTAGCTGGGATGATCAATATGCAACAATGAATATCCATCTGTCCTAATCAACCGATGATCACAAAATGGGGGAGGAAAATAGTCATTCCTTCCCAAGGTCAATCTAGGCCCTCTTGGCCGCCTATAAATGGGTGCAACCCATTTGCTCTCATCAATAAAATCTGGTGGCTCAAGTGCAGAGGAATAAACAGTGGGGAAAACTAAATCCATGGTTTCCCCACACTCCAACTGTAGCTCAGATATGGGAT
>CM017321.1:25881186-25916740 GCA_006937295.1 Carpinus fangiana
TTTGTCAAAAGTATATTTTGGTCATTTTAAAATTTTTTAAACCCCTAAAAGCGCTTCTAATTTTTTTACAGAACAATTACTTTTTTCTTTAAACGAATTTTTTATGTGTTAAACGCATTTTTAGGCTCTCAAACACAATCTCAAATAGGCCCTAATTAGTCTATCTTCTTTAACGTGTGAGTAGAAAAAACCATTGAATACTTGCAGTTTTTTATTGGAGAGAAAATTTGTTAGGAGTATATATTATAAACCACCAGTGAACGAACAATTTGCTATTTAGTTAACTTCCATGGCTTTGCAGTTTGCATTAGGTAGATATAAAGAAGATAAAGCCCTTTGGTTGATCTTCTGTGGGGATCACAGCATGAAGTAATGCAGTCAATATACTTGGGGATTTATTTCTTAGTATATATGCATGTAATTGTGATTCTAATAGTTGAATGAATCAAATGAGAGGAAGAGTTGATGAGATCCTAGGAGTAATATAAGAGGTCCCAAATTTTAACTCAAAAGTGTTACACATTCATCTCTTATCCGTTTATTTTGTACAATAACTATTGAATTTATGAGACTTATGTTGTACATATTCAATGGTAAATTTGCTCATCTCGTATATGGAAATAAAAAAATTTTAAAAAAAAAAAGAAAGAAGAAGATGAAAAACAAACATTTCTGGTACAGTGAACATAATTTTAAGGTAATTATATGGATGACATAATAAAAAATAAATAAAGATGGTATTAATAGTAAAAATTGAAGTTTTTCACTTAAAACGAAGCAAGTGAATAGTGATCAATGCCTTACAGTTTGATAACTCTGTCAAGACAACTCAAGTGGATAACTCTGTCATTACTCGATCCCATGCATGTGAAGAATATTCTACTTAATGAGTGATGAAGACAAGCTTAATGAATGATTAGGACAACAATAAAGCTCAGAAAAAAAAATTAAAAAACAAAACAAAATTAAAAAGATGAAGAAAACAATATAGAAAGACAAAGAAGTTTTGTAACCATTCAATTGCAATGTCTAAGTCGTCAGAACTTCCAAATTGAATGAATTGGAAGATGTGGGTCAGGGTCTATATGTGCAACAAAATTAGGAAGAAACACAAGCAAACAAACAAATTGATTGGATTATTTGATTATCTTTCACTAAAAAGATTGACTATCTTTTGGTGCATCACTGCTGAGATATGAAATCTTTGGAAGATCCTCAGAGGGTCATAATCAAGACCCATTAAAGACTAATAACAGAGACGGATTCATGGCCCCCCAAATAATTTTTTTTAAACAATTTCCGTACAAAGGTTTAAAAAAGTCCAAAATATTTTTTCTATATCAATATAAGATTTTCGGGGTTTGGACCAACCCCCGAAATATTGATTCCAAAACAAGTACAAAATGTTTTTTAATTTTTATTTTTATGTCATTGAAAATTGTTGGAATAAGTGGCTTATATTCTACTACTAGTTCATTGGGTGTAATTAGTTTACATGGGCATGAGAACAAATAAGTTATGGGAGGTATTTTGAGGTTTTCCAAAATACTTACAATTAGGGTTTTGCTATAAATATGTTATGTTGTAACCCTAAATCATTAAATAGTAAAAATATAGCCGCACTCTCTCCTGTGGATATAGACAAATTGCCGAATCACATTAAATCTGTGTCTTGATTCTCTCTTGATCTCTCACTCTTTTTTATTCCATATTATTCATTATTGTTGTACACAGTAACAACAATTAGTATCAGAGACTAATTATACAATGGCTAGGATTGGCACATCTTCTACAAAATTCGACGAGATGAAGTTTTATGGATAAGTTAATTTCGGGTAATGGCAGAAAGGTGTCAAGGATTTGTTGATGCAACAAGGGATGGTAAAGGCATTATATGAGATGAAACTAGAAGGGATAGCAGACATAGATTGGAAAGAACTTGAAGCAAAAGCGGTGGCTACTATTCGGCTTTGTCAGGGAGATGAGGTGATGTATCATGTCATGCACGAAGAATCTTCGGCGGCAATTTGGTAGAAATTGAAAAAGTCGGTATATATCAAAGTCGTTGAAGAACAAGCTCTATCTAAAGCGACGATTGTACAGCTTGAAGATGGCGAAAGGCTCTGATTTGAGCCAACACATCAACGTCTTCAATCAGGTAATCGGCGATTTGAAGAGATTTGATGTGAAGTTCGAAGACGAAGACAAGGCGTTGATGCTATTGAATTCACACTCCCAACTTCTCCTACGTATAAGAATTTGGTTACAACTCTAACATGGGGGAAAGAGACCTTGGAACTAGAGGACGTTACAGGAGCCGTGTTGGCTTTTCATCAAAGGAAGAAAAATGTTGATGAAAATTCTCAAGGAGAAGGGCTAGTTGTAAAGGGTAATTATGAGCGTGGAAGAAGCAGTAACAAGGGTTATTTAAAAGGCAAGAATTCTCGATCAAAGTCCAAGAGGAGAAATGACATCAGTTGCTATAAGTGCGGAAAGAAAGGGCACATAAAGCAGGACTATCCAGACCGAAAAAAGAACAAGGACAACGAGAATGAAGGTTCCTCAAAATCTGCGAACGTAGTGAAAAATAATTCAGATGATGTTGATGGTGATATGCTTTATGTTGCATCTAATTCAGAGCATCCTATGGATTCTTGGATTCTGGACTCAACATGTTTGCTTCACGTGATGCCCAAACGTTATGTGTTGTTAGACATGTACCAGAAGTGGAAAAAATTTTGATTTCATTAAGCACCTTAGACTCAAACGGTTATGGTTATAAGTTTGAATGTGGAGTAATGAATGTGACTAAGGGTGCGATGGTAGTGATGAAGGGGCAGAAAAGTTCAAAGAATATCTATAAACTGTTAGGAAGTATAGTTATAGGTGGAATTGCCTCTGTGGAGTTTGAGTCTAATTGTACTGTTTTTGTGGCATATGTGGTTGGGTCATATGAGTGAGCAGGGTATGTTGGAGCTTCATAAGAGAAATCTGTTGAAGGGTGTCAAAACGTGCAAACTTGATTTTTGTAAATTTTGTGTTCTAGGGAAGCAGAATCGAGTACAATTCAAGATAGCTATACACAAGACAGATGGCATTCTGGACTATGTTCATTATGTTGTTTGGGGACTAGTGAGGATAGCGTCATGGGGAGGACATATGTATTTCGTCATCTTTATTGATGATTTCTCCATAAAGGTTTGGGTGTACTTCATACGGCACAAATTAGAGACGTTTGCCAAGTTCAAATTGTGGAAAGCTGAAGTGGAGAACTAAACTGAGAAGAAGGTTAAGTGCCTAAGGACAGATAATGGCACTGAATACACGAACGACGAGTTTAGGGATTCCTATGAGTAGTATAGTATAAAGAGACATTTAACAGTACGTAAGATACCACAGAAAAATGGAGTGGCGAAAAGGATGAATAGGTCTATTGCAGAGAGAGCATGATGTCTCGGTTTGAATGCTGGACTTGTAAAGATTTTCTGGGTAGATGCAATGAGTATGGTATGCTACTTCATCAATAGGTCACTGAGGGTAGCACTAGATGGGAAAGTTGCAGAGGAGGTGTGGACAATAATGACGTAGATTACTCTGGTTTGAGAGTATTTGGTTGTCTAACCTATGTGCACATACCTAGTGAAGAACGGTTAAAACTTGATCCGAAGTCTAGACAATGTGTCTTTCTCAGATATAGGAAAGGGGTTATAGGTAAAAAAAAAATTTGAGATCCAAAAGCAAACAAGGCGGTGATCAGCAGAGACATGATATTTGATGAAAATTCCATGTTGAAGAGTACTCAAGGTGAAGAGCAGTAGGTGCCAGAAAGCAGTAGCAGTGATAAGTAGGTGGTGCAGGTGGAGTTAGAGACTCCTATGCACAAGAACACTTCCGAGGGTACAGAGGCCTCTACTTTAGGAGTTAAGGAGCATTACACTATAGCCACAGACAGGCCTAAACACACTATTAGGCCACCAACCAGGTACGATTTTAAAGACATAGTTTCTTATGCTCTTGTTATTAGCAGCGGAGATCCTACTACTTTTCAAGAGGTTGTCAATAGCCAAGAGAAGAGAAGATGGGTGGATGCTATGGCGGACGAGATTAAATCCTTACATAAGAACCAAATGTGGGGTTTGGTGGAGCTTCCGAAGAGGAAGAGGGCGATAGGGTGTAAATGGGTGTTCAAGAAAAATGAAGTAGTATAAAAAAAAGAAAAGGATGAAAAGTTCAAGGCTCGCCTACTAGCAAAAGGTTATTCACAGTAGAAAGGGGTTGATTATGAGGAAATATTTTCCCCAGTGGTCAGACATACTTCCATTAGAGCAATATTGGCATTAGTAGCTCATTATGACATGGCATTGGAGTAGATGGATGTGAAGACAGCTTTTCTCCATGGTGACTTGGAGGAGCAAATTTACATGGAGCAACCAGAAGGGTTTAGTCAACTTAGATATGAGCACTTGGTCTGTAAATTGAAGAAGTCACTCTATGAGCTAAAGCAATCTCCAAGGCAGTGGTATAAGTGATTTGACTCCTACATGATCAAAATTGGCTAAAGGATATGTGAGTATGATTGTTGTGTTTATATAAGGAGCCTTGATGATGGCTCATTTATTTTTCTATTACAGTACGTGGATGATATACTTATTGCAACTATGAAGATTCTTAGGATAGAGATTCCCAGGGACAGAGATGCCAAGAGATTGTGGCTATCTCAAGCTGGCTATGTGAAGAAGGTGCTAGAGAGGTTTACCAGGGAAAATGCGAAACTGGTGAGTACACCTTTGGCGAATCATTTCCGTTTGTCTACCTCATAGTGTCCAAAGACAGTATTCTTCAAATCAACTCCTAAGACTATCAAAGGCTTCCTAAGGTTTCCTAAATTGAAATGAAACCTTCATGCAATGTGATCATGCTAAGTTAACATAACACTAACCTAAACAAGATTTAAAGCATAACTAAAGCTAAACTACGACTACCAACACAAGACAATAATCGAGCTGTATAATGACATAATTAAAAAGCTAGGTAATCGAACATTACCTCCTTGAAGTGAAACTTCAAGAGTTCCTTCACCGTTAGCACCGAAACACACAAAATCTCACAAAACACTCACAAAGGAAGGATTTCACAGACTGAGGGCTTGAGAGAACGTGAGAAATGAAGAGGGGAATGGTGGTATTTATAGCTGAGGGGCTCTATCAACTCCCCAAAAAAGTAGCGGACGTCCGCCAACCCTAGCGTATGTCTGGTACTGTTACAAAGCAGTCCAAAGGCTGTCTTGTATGTTCAGGTATTATTTAGCAGGTATACCATAAAGTAGCATACGTCCGTGTACTATTCATAGAGTATGGCGTACTATCCATCAGCGTACGTCCGATGGTCCCCCTGCTGTAAGTTCGAACTACAAACAACAGCGTACATCCGGTGTTTCCACATACGTTTGCACAAAAGATAGGAGCGTACATCCGCTTAACCTAGCATACATCCGTCCAAAAGTCCAAATTGCCCCTTTTGTCCTTAGTGACCCAAAGCTCAAATTAACCCCCTTAACTAAGCTACTTATGCCTACTTAATTATTTGGGTCACTACATTCTTCCCTCATAAAAATTTTGTCCTTGAAATTTCATTGCCCTAAAACACAAGAAGAACCAGTAGCATCACTTTAATGTTCGTAGTTTTATAAGGTTCGTGCTTAGCCCCGTCATTGGAGAAATCTTATCTCGTCCGTCCCTATAGCACTAACCTTAACGTACCCGTCATTAAATAGTGAACTCAGTTGTTTATAATGCACATGCAACATTAAGAGATGACAGTTTATTATAGATGTGATATATATATGCTTATAATTATGAGTAACAGTAGTAGTTTAACGGTATGGTCTACCCCAGATATTATCTCTTTTCAGCAGGGTTGACGCTGTCCCGAGGGACCTGTAGTACAATACCGGTGCCCTGGATATTGCACGGCTATCGTAATATAACACTAGCAGCATGACCAAATCCGACATCGGGTGGCCCACAACGCTAACGATGCCCTTCCTATAGTGACCATCAATTGGGAATGGCTGTGCCTTGCGCCTTAGTCACAAAACCATTGGATCCAAAGCCCACACACACACATTTGACCATAAAGTTAACCCATATAGTAAGCCCATGACCATTATATTGCACGTACCGGTGTACCATGTCATACGATGCAATTAGTCTTATCAATCTTTTGCATGCATAGTTTTACAAGTCTCATTATTATCTTGTTAATCGACACACATTTTCACAAAAGAGAGTTCCCAGTAGTTTTAAAATGTATTTCATGAAAGTTGCAAAATATGTATGTTTGATATATATAAAATAGATCTGCAATGTAGGAAAAGTAACAACAAAGCACCCATATGAGTTTTTACTTACCCGGGTCGTAAACCTCTTTCATATAATTTCCTTAAGACTCCATATCCTCGAATACTGAGAAAATACATAGAATTAGTTTTATTTCTAATTAAAACAACTCTAAAATAAGGAAACAGAAGCTATAGGATGGCTGATAAAAACAAAGTTCCCTGTCACACTCTAGACCATACGTCTGGGCACGGGTCCGTACGTCCGTTGTGATACATCGGACCACATGTCCGGTCTCGAGACCGTACGTCCGCTTCGAGGTTTTCAGGGAGAACCTCATTTTTCTCCACTCATCCTCCTATTCTCCAAATCAACTCCTAAGACTATCAAAGGCTTCCTAAGGTTTCCTAAGTCGAAATGAAGCCTCCATGCAATGCGATCATGCTAAGTTAACATAACGCTAACCTAAACAAGATTTAAAGCATAACTAAAGCTAAACTACGACTACTAACACAAGACAATAATCGAGCAGCATAACGATGTAATTAAAGAGTTAAGTAACCGAGCATTATCTCTTTGAAGTGAAACTTCAAGAGCTCCTTCACTGTTAGCACCAAAATACACAAAATCTCACAAAACACTCATAAAAGGAAGGATTTCGCAGCCTAGGGGCTTGAGGGAGCTTGAGAAATGAAGAGGAGGAGGGGATATTTATAGTTGAGGGGCTCTACCAACTCCCCAGAAAAGTAGCGGACATCCGCCAACCCTAGCGTACATCCGGTACTATTACACAGTGGTTTAAAGGCTGTCTCGTACATTAAGGTATTATCCAGCGGGTATACCATAAAGTAACATACATTTGGTGCTTTTAAGCGTATGTATGTGTACTATTCATAGAGTACAGCGTACTATCTGTCAGCGTACGTCCTGGTGGTCCCCCCATCGTACGTCCGCACTACAAACAGTAGCGTACGTTCAGTGTTTTCACGTATGTCCACACAAAAGACAGGAGTGTACATTTTCTTAACCTAGCGTATTTCCGTCCAAAAGTTCAAATTGCCCATCTTGTCCTTAGTGACACAAAGCCCAAATTAACCTCCTTAACTAAACTACTTATGCTTAGTTAACTATTTGGGTTACTATGCTTAAGCTTATAGGAAAATGTGAATTTAATTACTTGATTATAAATTTAACTCTCCTCCTCAAGTGAAGACTTGAATATCTTTTTAATAAATGAAGTCTAACATGTGTAATATTTATTTGAAACGGGGTGAATTGACGGAGTCGATGTTTGAGCTCAAGACCTTTGGCTTTGATACAGTATTAAATTACCATTTATCCCAAATGCTGAAACTTATAGGAAAATGTAAATTTAGTTGTTTAATAATCACTTTAACAATAATTAATGACATTATTATTATTATTTTCTATTTAGATAGAAACATGGTTAGTTTTATCTTGCTTTTAATTATAACATTCTACAATAATGTAACCAAATGGGAACGTGCCATTTTTCACACGTTACTAATTAATTTAGTGACATAGTGGTTTTTGCCACATCACCAAATGATGATATGGCAAATTTCAATGAACAGTAGCCACATCACTAATCCTTAGTTTTTTTGAAGTGTAACAATTTTTTTTATAGTTTGGGAGGGAACGTTGTGACAATTGAAATTCTGAGGAGGACATTGTCAATTGGATGGTAGCTTGAGAGAGAATATGCCCCATTAAATTTTCTTAACATAACTTTCATATCTTTAATTACTTTTTTTTTTTGACATATTCACACAAGGAAATGAGGAGGGGGAATCGAACTAGCGACCTCCACTTCATTAGTCATGATCCACAGTTGATTGAGTTATCTCTTGAGGACAATTACATACTTAAATTATAATTTGTTTTAGTATGTAATTATAATTTAAATTACATACTTAAATTATAATATCTTCATAGCTCGAAAGAGTTAGTTCTCCCCCATGCATGCGCGCACAACACTAACATTTGGAGATTCCTTCTCATTCGAACGAGTACTTCCAATCAAGTTTAAACAAGATTCAACAACATTGGACCTTTTCATACTTCATCTATTACGTACACCATAACATTTCTCTATCTTTTATTATTTTATTTATTTCTTTCTAAACTATATCTTCTTGAATAACCTTATTCCCATTGACTCATGTGATTATTGGCAATCAACAAATGAGGTGTTATATGCCCAGAAAAACACAAATTGTGATGTTATATTCAGAAATCCCAATATTTAACTGTAATTATTGTACGACATTTGAAATTGTTATTTTATTATTATTATTATTATTATTTGTATTGCAAATAAAATATAAGGTTTATATATGATCTATTATTGGTCTGGAAAAAACAATTATCTACTATTAAATATACGCCATTGGATCATATTCTTGTCTTGGGTATCACTAATTGGGCATAGTGGTCTTGATATGTTTAATATTATATCTATTATTATTGCTTAGAAAAAAATCTTATCTATTATTAAATCTACGCCATTCAATCACATTGTTGTCTTGGTGATTACTGAGGGCTTAGTGGTCCTGCTCTAGGCATTATTGAGGAATCAATCTCAAAGATAATCCTAACAACAATAAGATGTCATTTGTTATGTCCTTAAGAGGTAGATCAATCGGCTGAGACCACGCTTAATAAAACGGATGTCACTAGTTCGAATCCCCCTCCCTCCTCTTGTGTGGACATGTAAAAAAAAAAAGATGTCATTTGTTTGATGCAAATCAGCACTAATTAGATCATATGCAATTCAAATTAATTGGATAATATCTAATTAGTTATAAAGTATATGAAGTTAATATTAGCATATATATCTTTTAATAGAGCAGATCGTTTTTGAAATTTCCAACAACAATCTTGTTTAATTTAACTTGGAACATTAAGCACAATGTGGGAGCACCTTATCATGTATTGGGAATAAAATTGCCTCAATTTTAAATGAAATGAATAGTATCAATTATATGGTTAGGATTTGAAGTTTGTTCATCTAACCGTGTATATGAACTCAAAGTTAACTTATCTTTTAAAAAATTTAAATCATATAAAATTATGTATACACTCTTATTTTTTTAAATATGAAATTTTCAGATTTTAAAATATGAGTCTTCTATTGCATCTAACGGTCAAAACAAATGTAGAGGTTTATGTGTTACCAAGACGTACAAGTGTGTTTGACATGTTGAAAACTAAAATTACTTGCCTTGATAACACACAAACCTCTGCATTTATTTAGCATAAAAATAAAATTTTTATTAAAAAACACTTTTTGACTTAAAAACTCTATTTCTTAAATATACTCTCAAACATATTCTAATTGAGAGGACTCAACAAATGATCAAACTGTGTTATAAATGATCAAACTGTATTATAAATAGGCCAAAGAACCCAAAGCTAAAGCAAACCACAAAAAAAGCAACACACACACCTTCCATATTTACCGAGGAGGAAAAGCTAGAAAATGGGTTCGGAATCCGCTCTTAAACTTCCTGTGATTGATTTCTCCAACCTTAATCTAGAACCAGGTACTCCCGAGTGGGAGTCGTTGAAGGCCCAAGTGTGGCAGGCACTCGATCGTAGAGTATGGTTGCTTCGAGGCTTTGTTCAACAAAGTTCCATTGGAGCTTCGAAATTCCATGTTGGGAGCAATTGAAGAGCTTTTTGACCTCCCTTTACAAACAAAGCTAAGGAACGTTTCTAAGAAGCCCTTTCATGGGTATGTACGGCAGTACCCTATGGTGCCTCTTTATGAGAGCATGGCTGTTGATGATGCAGACATCTCTGACAAGGTTGAGAGCCAGATAAACATCTTGTGGCCTCAAGGAAACCCAAGCTTTTGGTATTTATGAACTTTCTTTCCTCTACTCATAAATGAAAGTGGTGGTAAATATCTTAATTAGCTACCAAAGAATATCAATCTTAAACCATATTTTTCAATTGGTTTCTTCATAAAATATGATTTGCTATGATATAGAATATTATTGCATAAATGTTTTAATTATCAATTCGAAGAAGCAGATCATTTAATAAATACTAGGGGAAGCTTCACAAAGGCATTTGAGAAGATCTTTCAAAGTTCAAAAACTCTTAATTTCATCATTTGAACTTTAAATTTGATGCAATCTAGCCCCTCCGTTAGGATTTTGCTTTAAACATATGTTAAAATGGATGAAATAACCTTTATACCTCAAAATCTTTTATAAAATTTTAACTTTACCCTTAATTTCATATTACAAATAAAAATAAATAAACAAAAAAGTTGATGGTATTTTGGTATTTTTCATAGTTTAGGATTTAATGCCAAATTCTAACTAAAATGGTGGATTGCATCAAATTAGAAGTTCTATGGGTGATAATGATTATGTTTGAAATTTAATGGTCTTTTCAAAACTGGTGAAAGTTCACGGAACTTTTGTGAGGTTAACACTCCCCTTCATGTGTGGAATTAAACACATTTTTACTAGGTGATGCCCAACACGTACAAAATTTAATTGAAATGGAAAATGGGTAGATGATTGAGACAGTCATCTTAAATTATCACTTGTCCCTGGTAAGTGGTAAATGAGAGTTTTTTTTTTTTTGGTAGTGTTTAATTTATTCTCCTGGTATATCATGATCCATAGAATATTAGGCATTGTTGTCGTTGAGGCACATAATTAAAAGAAATATAAATATAAATAAACAACAACTTGCATGATCTACCACAGAAAAACTCAGCTTTCTTCTGTTTCTCTCTATGAATCTTTGTATTTTGGGCAGTCATGTCATACACTCATTCTCAGAGCAACTTTCGGAATTGGATAAAGTAATCCGGAGGATGGTTGTGGAGAGCTTGGGTGTGGAGAAGTACTTGGATGAGCATCTCGGGTCAACCAACTATCTTCTTCGGGTCATGAAATACAAGGGTCCTGAAACGACCGACACCAAGCTTGGCCTAAGCGCGCACACAGATAAAAACGTAGTTACCATTTTGTGTCAAAATCAAGTTGATGGGTTAGAGGTGAAGGCTAAAGATGGTGAATGGATCAATCTCAAACCCTCCCCACAGGCTTTCATTGTCATGATTGGAGATTCTCTACTGGTAAGTGTGGCTATTTCTTTTTCTACGTAATTAGATGATGAATTAAGATTGTTCTGAGAGTGTATGATAGTAGTAGAAACTAAGAATTGAAGATCGAAAAATGAATTCACGAAGGGAGAAAATAACAAATCAAAAGGATAAATACCCTAATTGCCCCAAATAAGCAAACATAGAAATAACCCTGAAATACTTAAATTTAATTTATAGTTCAAATTAAGGCCGTAAATAAATCAGTCTGTTCGACAACTCGCTTGATCGATATCCGCTCGATTTAACTTGATCCGCTCGATTAATAAATGAAGTATACCCGACTTGCATGCTCGAGAAAACTCGATACGGGCGAGCCAAGCTCAGCTCATTTAAAGCTAGACTGGCACGTTTGTCCGACTCATTAGCTCGTTGGTTTGACTCATTAGCTCGTTTATATATATATATATATATATTACTAGCTTCTTATAATTTTTCTTCATAATTATTTATGTTATACTTGAGAAAAGATTAAAGTGGAAACTTCCGAAAATTCCATTGAACTTTCCCTTGTTTAGTTGTTTTGACACTACCCCTTAAAAGTTTAAAAACTCTCAATTAAATGTATCAAACTTTCAATAGCCCCCGTCCTTTAAGATTTTCTGTTAACTTTTGTCAAAATGCCCAAAATACCTATTTTTTAATAATAAAATAAAACATTGCAAAGATGTTGCAAAAATGTTTTTTTTTTAATAAAAAATAAAAAATAAACCCCTGAATCTTTACAATTTTTATTTTATTTTATTTTTTTATAATAAATAAACATTAGTATTTTGAGAATTTTGGGAAGATTTAACAGAAAATTAAAAAGGAATGGGGTAATTTAAAAAAAAATCGAAAGTTTGATGCCCTTAATTAAGACTTAGGAGTTTTTTGAACTTGAGGGAGTAGTGTAAAAAAGTGTTAAAGTTCAAGAGGTTTTGTGAAGTCTTCTCAAAATAAAAATAAAAAGAAATAAAGAATGGGTGGTGACTTGCCTAGAAGCCACCTGTAACATCCAACATTGCGTGAGTGTGGAAAATATGATGTGTTTGTATATGAAATATGCTCTTTCTAAATGGTATGAAGTCTTTTGAGATAAATTCAATAATAAGACTATATGGGCTTCGCCCAAAGTGAACAAAATCTTATTATTTAGGGTGGGGTATTACATCACCGCTCTCCTTTAGCGATAGCCAAGGAGTGTTCACACCTCTCTTGTGAGGAGTGGCAATCCCTTGGCCACCCCATGTAAGGGCAGCCAAGGGATGACCACCTCTCATTTGTGAGGAGCGGCAATTCCTTGGCCATTCAAGTGAGGGGCGGCCACCCCTCATCTAGTGTAGTCAAGAGATTTGGATTGGTCATACATGGCCTATCCTCTGTGAGGAGTAGTGGCCAACCGCCGCACCCTCTGTTAATTTTACTTATGGTGGATTTGTAATTTACGTTACACATGTATACCCAATATATAGCATTTCATTCGGCGATTAACAAAGTGTATCTTGAATTCAAAGTTCAATTAAGATGTTATGGGCCCTGAATTTGAATGATGTTCTTCTCATCTAATGCACCTAAAGAAGGAAAATATTGAATAATTGATTGATTTCGAACAATCAACTCAACACTAGCTAATCAATCAAAGACTTGTGACTGATTTTGCAGGCGTGGGCCAATGGTAGGCTGCACTCTCCACATCATCGCGTCATGATGAGGGGAAACAAGGCAAGGTACTCAGCCGGATTGTTTTCAATCCCCAGAGGAGGCTACATTATAAAAGCCCCGGAGGAGTTGGTTGATGAGGAGCACCCTTTGCTGTTTAAGCCTTTTGATCATGTTGACTTCCTCGCTTTCTATTACACCGAAGCTGGCCGAAGAGCTGAGTGTGCTTTAAGGGCTTATTGTGGTGCATGAAATATTTGGCTAATGAACAAATCTATTAGCAACTTGTATTTCCTTGGTAATTAACCTTTTCAGTAAATTAAGTAAGTGTCATTAATTACTATATATATTATAGTTTTTCTTCGTAATTAATCAATCAATCTTTTCTCTTTTCCTTTCGTGATCAGATCAGTACCAAATTACTTAATCTTAGGTTTCTTGTCATGGCACAAAAGTCTTGTTGTAAAGCCCCCGGCCCATAAGAGCGCGAAATCCGATCCTCATCAATCAGCTGGAGATCAGGAGCTGCTTCTTTTTACTGAAGGGGTAAAAATTGTCCAAACAAAAGTGAAATGATAATTCTAACACGGCTCTTGTGGGAATGAACACATAGATTTAGAGATGAAGTGAAAACCTATTAGAATAACACTTCAAATAGTAAAAACACTCTAGGAGCCAGCCAACTTACAAAACTTGATGTTACATATTGTGTTCAACTTACAAAATCTTTATAACTTGAAGACCCAATCTCATAACCCCCAAACAACTCGTTCACCTCCCACTGGCCACCGTAATGCCTATAAAACCATTAATTAACCTTCTTCTCGCTACCAAAAAAAACTCCTCTCTCGGTGTTTAATAAACGTTGAGGACGAGGACAAAAATGCCTATATTTATTTATTAGCGTATATCATACGCTGACATACATGGTGTCCAGACCTTATTTTTCTCAACATAAAGACAAACGCAAATAAACTTTTTAGCATTCTCGGTATTCTTCTATAAATGACAAGAAATTTTGTCACATGAGCACTTTCTGTTGAGGAACAATCTCACATTACTTGTGAACAAGATTTTGGGTATATTTATAAGGAGTAGGCAACCCTCTCTTATTAAATCGGTTTTATAAAATGAGTTAATTAACTCATTTCACCTTCGTGCAAACTTCTATAAGCTAGCTTTGCCGCTCAAAATCACGTTCCCTCAACCTTATGCACACTCAAGAACAAAAGAAAGGGAATTGTTGTCATAAAATGTGTGCCATGTGTGTCGGTTGTTTTTTTTTTTTTTTTTTTAGTTAATGCTACAAATGCTAGCTTGAGCTGACTTGGGGTTCTATGCATATGCTAGCTTTCCATAACAAGGAAAATAGCACAAATTATGCACCATTGCTTCTAATGTTATATGTGTTGCTACATCAATTACAATCCAAAATACACTGAATACTCCCCTCCCCCTCCAATCATCATATTCCAACAACCAAATAATTCACCATTCGAGAAGGATATATAGTATGCTAATATGAATTGGGATTCGGACGGCCTGATAACTACAAGGCTAGTACGTGTCAACTCAAGGGATTCGGACAAACTAATAACAGAGGAATCTCATCCTACTAATTATAAGGCCCGTACTCCTCAACTCAAGGGATTGGGATAACTTAATAATTGAAGATCCTCATCCTACTAATTACAGGGCCAATACACCTCAACTCAAGGGATTCGGACGTACAACCTAATAACAGAGGATCCTTGTCCTACTAATTATATGATGCAGGACAATTTTATCTATTTTGGTCTGATCCCTTTTTACTTAAAAAATCATATCCTTTGATTTTGATATCGGGTTGAGAAAACTTGGCAGCGTTGGAAAGCTTATTTAGAGAGCTACAAGTTTGTATTTCATGAAAATTTCATATTCCAATGTTTACTAGGACAAAGTTGTCATTTTGTATTATTTTGCCGCAAAGTATATTTATTTCATTTATTTATTTATTTTTTGTATTATTTTTTAGGGTTTCAAATTTAGGCTTTATATAAGCCTCGATCATAAGATGGCTTTAGTCTCCAGTTTATGTATTTTGATCGGTTTATCAATATGAAACAGTCTATGAGTGATTTTCTATCCTTTAGACTTGATTTTTTGATAGAATCTTGGCTTAAGAAGAGTTGTGAATTGCTTGTTGTTTGTCTATTGTGAACTCACTACGCCACCTTGAATTAGTAAAAGGCTAGTACGCCTCAACCTCAAATAAAGGGATTCGGACAACCTAATATATAACAAAGGATCCTCATGATCATCCCGCTAATTACTAGGCCAAACTTTTGCTGTAGTTCTATTCCTTTGTTGTAAGACTTCAATTTTTCATTGTTTCAGTTTGTATTACCTTTCATTTCTAATTGCATTATCATTAGTAATTGCGACTTGAGGCTTTTTCCCCATGTTGGTGACAGCTTTGGCACTCCTGTGCGTTGATGTGCCTTAAGACTAGGCTAACTTTTCGAACCCTATTTTGTGATTGGAGACTGGAGGAGGAAATATTTAACTTGAAGCATGGACATCTAGACATCAAATCAAGGTTAATTTCAGTCACTTCAGAAATCAAAGGCATTAGTAAAAGTTCAAGGAAGTTTATAGAAATTAAAAAATGGGATGTATTGCTCGGCCTTTATATTAAGATGGGTTACATCAGTAGGAAGATCACCACATGCTTTTTGGTTTGTTATATCAACTTGCAATATTCCTTATCATGTCGATCATGTGCACAAGTTTTTCAGATTTGTCAAAGAAAAAGAGAAAAGTGGATGCCCATGAATTGAAGTAGTCCTCGATCTAGATCCAACCCTTAATATTTAACAACAATGATTCGATGGAGTTGATGACTATGTGGTTATCATTAATGGCCCCCTAAGGATTTATTAAAGTCAAAGAATTTGTGTTGTCATAGAGATGATGAGAAAGGTTATTTAATGCAAAGATTTAGCAAAGATATTTCGCTACACGTACGATCGAGGATAACAAATTTATATCATTTCAAAGTCCAAATATGACTTGCTCTATTAATAGCTTTTAGCTAAAGGGTCACTATCCAAATGATATTTCAAGGGTAGAAAATGCTTCAGATTTAGATTAAAGATGGAGAAAGCAAATAATTTGGGACGTGGAAAACTAGTTTCTGGCCAAGTTATCAACTATCAAAATCCATTATCATGTCCAAGCTGTAAGATCTATAGCAGATTTAAAGGAAGAGGGGGGAAAACTGATTGAACAAAATAGCTTTGAAGCTAGTTACTATTAATTAATTTTTTTCATTTGCAATGTATATGCAGTGATGAGACTATTTGGTGGAGTGGTATATCAGTCAAACTCATTGATGGGAGAGTAGATAGTTGAGTTTACAGGTAGAAAGGTACTCAATCGTTTCAAAAGACAATGACCAAAGGAATCCATTGCTTTGATATTTGGGGATTGAGTACTTAGAACACTGTATTGGGCCATTTGATTCTCTGAATTGTTAAATGAAAAACTAAAGTAGTTAGATGATCTTGATGGAACTGCTAAAGTTGGATTTGACAAAAATGATCCCATTATAAAATGTTTAAAGAGTTTTCAATATATATGTATAAATATATCACTTGGGTATATTAATTTTGAAATGGAAAGTTTTAAAAAGCTTTGAAAGAAAAGATTCTGCATGAGAAAAATATATATCTATTGCTTCAAAGCAAACAATGCTCAAGTTTATGCATTTGTGTGTATCGTTTAGTAAGGTGCGAAGCACAGGATGCACACGTCTATAGAGGATTTCTATGCTTCATTGCATCTAGAAGAAGCTGTACTATTTATTATATATAATTAAGCATGTTCATACCAGAATTGGTGAAGAAAAATAGCTTCTTAATTAAGAAAAGCCGCTTTAATTCCTGCCTTGTATTTATGATCATACATAAAATACAATTTGGAGTACTTGGTGTCAAAGTGATAGTGAAATGTGCAGAGCCTGAGATTACGATCATTATCATATTTGTTCGTGTGAAACATCTTATTCATAAAATCAAAACTTCAAGCCAGCTTTATCTGATTTGATTGAGATTGATCCTGATATTCTTTGAAATAATTAAAGGAGCTTGATTCTGATATTTGACAAACATACCACAACATAACGCTGAAAATAATGCACGTACAGATCATAACTATATGATTGCATTATTAGCAACTAATAATTATATAATCAGTCTACTCAGGAAAGATTTGGAACTGCAAACTTTGGCAGATTCTGAACACGACATCAAACATTATCACCACATTTGCAGGACAGCCTGTGTGCTTCTCACAAGTGACTACATTGATAGCCCAAACTTAGGCGATGGCTGTCTCATATTCTCAAGTCTATGGTAGTAATTATTACAAAGCCACAATTATTTGAAGAGGATCTTAATCCTCGGCCCCAATAAGGCAAGGCTTTGAAACCACACATCGATTTTGAAGTACTTCAATCATGCCCATAATGGGGCCAATAAGCTAATTGTACTTCGACTGAAAACAAAAACAAATCTATCCTTGTAATCAAATCAAATGTATGCATCATATCATATATAGATCATATTCCATCCTACTTCATGCATTTAAGAGAACCCAAAGATTAGATAGTATCTAATTTTCTTTGCTACTGACAAAGATTAGAAAGGTATCTTTCAACTTAGTAAACCATGCAACTTCAAACCTAATTCTTAGCCTAGCCCTTTTTACTGTCGTTCAAATTACTTGGCTTCTAGAATGTATATATTAAGCTTATATTTATATATACTATAATTCTATTCGACTTCCATCCAACAAGGTTGACGTGGTATATTCCTAATTAACTATCGAATTAATCATTGTTAAATAAGAATAAGATTGAATGATTGATTTGGAATGTCACGTCTATATTGTTGGACAGTTGTAGAATAAGAATACAATATTTAGCATTAATACTCTTTTTCTTCATAAGTCGCCACATTTTGTAGCCTTTTTTCACTTACAAACTAAAGGAGAAACTGAGTTGTTTAGCTGCATAAAAACCTATATATATTTGATGGTGAAGTGCCAAAATTATAGACAACCTTCTTTTTCTTTTCTTTTTCTTTTTTGTACTAACTTCACCACAGTAATCACGTTGGTTTGAAAGAGTAATGTTTTATACTACACATACACCACTAATTTCGTCACAGTGCCCATCAATCCATGTAAAAAATAAAAAAAAATAAAAAACTAATAGGCATTTCCACATCAACCTAGTAAGATAAAGGTATAATGAAGACATAGTTTTCTTATAAATGATTGAATAATGTTACATCCGTCACACTCCCTCGATATGATTGCACTCGATCATCAACTCTTAGATTTTTTTTTTTAAAAATATTATTTCTTAAATTAAATTGACACAAGAGCACTTAATATTGATAAATACTATCACATCGATCTAATTGCATCGAAGCAACGTATGCAAATGGTGATAGTAAAAGTGTAAAACTGGTCGGCAGTCAGTGTCACACTAGCTAGCTAGTGCTCGTATCATGCAGAATTAAATATGTGACGCACTAGGTAGAAAGTAGGCTGGGGTAAAAGCGTAACGTTATTAATGGAGGAAAAGGAAGTTTTGTTGGGCTTGTTCTTAAAAGTGAAAAAACAGAAAGAGACAAAGTCAAAAAAGGTTAAAAATGCCTTATCCCAATTATAAGGCAAGGCAGAATTCTGAGGGTTAGGCCGGCTAATGTCAAGGTGCACGTGGTTGCAGAGGCAACATCATCTTCGCCTTACAGGGACACCATATATATATATATATCAAAAAAAAAAAGAAAAAAAAAAGGCATGGAAATGACAGACACTTGTGTCTTTACAATGACGCCGAAATTCTACATCGGATGTCAAAACCAAAGCCCACTGTTACTCAACTTGCTCTCTGCCAAATTATCATTCACCAATCATTCCCTGCCCTCAAAAACTTATTGGTTCACTTAATTATTATCACCCAATATTATTTATTTATTTATTTATTATTTATAGATTTTATTTTATAATATTTTTTTTTCTTTTTTCATCATTATTCTATAATTTTCATCTAATAATTTGAACATCAGAGGAGTGTTTTCATGAGTTTTCATTCGTATATATCCGTGGAAAAAAAAGATGTCCGCCCATGTGTCTTTTACTTCAATATTAATTATTCAAAAGGTTGGGAAAATTTTGCCCCATCTCTTTCAACCCAAAGACAAAACATACCACACACTCTTTTGTTTGCACCCAAAAGAAAACTGAAATGGATAAATAATAATAATAATAAATAATTTAAAGAAAAAAAGAAAAAGAAAAATTTAATTAATTCCTAGCCAACTTGTGATCGTTAATTAATACTGTGATCGTTTACATGATCATGAACCAATCCATGGCGGACGGATGAAAGTGCCTTGTTGAAATGCTTTGCCTTTGTGCCAAGGTACTCATTCCACGTCACTGGCCTGTACAGGGGGGGGTTTCGTGGGCCTAACAGTTTTTGGATGGGTGAGATTTTGACATTGGCCGGTGGCCCGTAGAGATAGGCGATGGATAATCGGTAGCGGGTCCGGTTCACAACGGCGCGGTGGAGCACACTCGGGTACAACCCGTTTGATAATATGTGGAGGAGGTCGCCCACGTTGACCACCAGTGCGCCAGGAAGTGGCGGAACCGTGATCCAACCGGTTCCCTCCCGGAGGACCTGCAAGCCACTTGTGTTGTTCTGGTAGAGAATGGTGAGGAGGGTGGAGTCGGTGTGGGCGGCTAGACCCATGGCTCGGTCAGGGTCGGGGCAAGCCGGGTAGAAATTCAATTGCAAGGCAGCTGACGCCCTCTTGAATTGACCTTTTGGGCCTGCCCATTTGATGTCGTCCTTGGAGATGCCCAATGAGCCTAGCATTAGCCACATCAGCCTCCCTGCAAGCCTTTTCATCTCCCTCTCATAATCTTCAACTATGTCACTGAAATGAAAAAAAAAAGAAGAAAAAATTAAAAATTAAAAATCAGAACGCCATTTATATATGGATATTCGGATTTTGTTTTCCTTGATATTATCACAACATATCTTTTTTGTGGGTCCATAGCTCTCATTGGAATCCTTGCTAATTGCATTAAGAAAAGAAAATGGGTTTTATGTTTGGCTTTCCGCACTACTTTCCCCCACACAAAGAAAAAAAAAAATTAGGCCATGAAAAAAAGGCAAAAGACAATGCGCTTTTACACGTGCATGAGCATGTGTGATCGTACCAGAATTTGCTGTAATCTTGGGGCCAAAGTTGGCGAAATTGTTCAACAGGCGACCCGACAATAGTATACCCTTCCGACCACATAAGCTTGGGGAAAAAGGAAGAGATCCTGGCAAAGCCGTAGCCGGAGACGCCGTCGGGAGAGCGAGCGGCTTTCAGCTTCTGCTGCACGGGAAGAGAGAAAAGGCTCCGACCGGCACCCTCAATGTCATCAAGAAGTTCCTGAGAAACCCCATGGTTTGTAACCTGGAAAACACCCCAAGTTTTGCATGCATGGCCTATTAGATTAAGGGCATTTGGGTCATTAAGATCGATAACCGGCACGGTCTCTCCGGCAAACGATTCGCCGGAGGAAGGGTGGTGGTGGTCTTCCAGTTGTGTCCATGCGTGGGAGTCGGGCAACTCCCGGAGTGTGTTAAAGTCGAGATGTTTGTGGTAAAGGTCGACAGGATGGGCTCTAAAGGCGTCTGATAATCTTGAAGGCATGTTTTTTTGTGGTTCTAGAGAGATGGGGGGAGAATTATTTGTACCAAGTTGTGTGAAAACATAGGAAAGGCTTTGATGACAAGATGATGATATTGAGTGTAGGGGAGAGAGTTTATATAGAGAGAGAGATAGAGAGAGAGAGTGGTTTAAATTGGACAAGTTGGGTGAGATTTTAGTCTGTGTTGGGAGGAATTAAGTGGTTGTTTTTATTTTATTTTTTATTTTTCGTAAGAGAGGGTTGAGTGGTGCTGGGGAGTGTCGAGCTTAGCTAGCTAGAGAAAGGGGACAAGAAATGAAAGGAGGGCAAAGTGTTTTTGTATTGGACAATAGAAAGAACAAGCAAAGGAAAGGACCATCTTGTCCTCTATGAACAGTATTAACTGAACCCCCCAAGGGGCATCTCTATCTAATCTATCCGTCTCTCTCAACCTCTCAAAAAGCACCAAAGAAGGGAGGGTTTTCATGAATGGAGGGTCCTCTTTCTCTCTCCATGTGCCCTTGTCTTGTCCTCAAGTAGAAAAACATCTAAATCAACACTCCCTCCATCTTCCTCTCCCCCCCACCACCCCCAAACCCTAATCCCTCCCTCTAAACTATAGGACAATACCCACCTTTATTAATCTCCCTCTAATACCCTTCCCAACTTGCCCGTTCGATATTAGTGAAACTTCTCTTGGCTCTTCCTCAGCCGACTTTTTCCAGCTCCCTTTTGGGCGCGGGGCTCAACCAACTGGATCCCATTCCCTTACCATGAAGGAAATGGCCGGAAAAAGATCTTCAAGGGCATTTTTGTCATCCCAACAAAAAATAATAATAATTAAATAATAAATAATAAAAAATTTAAATAAATAAAGTGGGATCGCTGATATATATATGGTTTACATTTTTGTATATTTGGTCATTTCCAATAAAAAAAAAAAGTGGTAAAGTTTCTTTTGGTATTTTGCGGTTAGATTTGTTTCCTTTTGTCCCGTATGGCTCTAGTGGGCTCCCAAAACCACCAATCCTTTCGTACCTTTAACATTTTTAGGGGTGTTACTAAAGCATTAGACAATGGGGTGTTCTTTGATTTAAAATCCTTCCACTGTCTCCTTCACTTTCTCCCTTTTTATCCATAGACAAGAAGTTCGAATGCTAGGATTTTTTTTTTCTCTCTTTCTTTTCTCCTCTGCATCATGTGTGGTTGCCATGGATTACACAAGAAAAAAATAAATAATAATGGACAAAAAGCCATGACTACTACGTCATATATTCCCCTCATGCCCCCCTATCTTCCCTCAGAAAATGAACATCTTGCACGGGACATGGGCTACCCCTTGCCTGATCGGATGACCCTCATACATGGGACATTGGCTCGTGACAACAGGGCTAGAAGTCATTCTACATGCATATATACTTCACGTGGCACAAACATGGCAAGGTCGGGTCGTTAACAAACGGTTGCCAGAAACAATGATTTGAGGTGAAACATTTTTTTTAGCTGCGTAGTAAATACTAAAAGCAAACCCGAACTATTATTGTCTTCTGTTGAGGATTTAACGTTGAATTTGAACAGGAAGGTTCATATTGCAAACTTCAAAAAGATAATAACCACCTTTAATGCATATTTTTTAAAACTTAAGGGTATATTAATTACAAATATGATAATATATCTCAGAGATATTGGTCAATGATATTTCCCAAAGAAAAAGAACGTCTCTCGATCATATTGTTGTGATTTCGTAAATTGATAGGATCAAATTCGTGAATGTGTTGGTTGAATATGGGTCATACAATTAATGCCTAAAATATATCTCTGATTTCCTCGAAAAGCTTAACATGTACATTTTTCAGTTATAAGACGCCATGAGTTCTATTTTTGGCAAAAGTATATGCATGTCTTCAAGTATATGGAATTCCTATATATATACTGAGCAGAACTTCAATTTACAGTACATCTGTTTCGGTATTAGCTAGTACGACGAAGAGCAGGCATGCAGATGGTTTGTTTAGTTCCTCAAGGGAGGCAATTAATCGCTCGTTAATTTCACTCGTGTTAACATTTTCATTTTCCTATGGCTACTAAATGGGTATTTGGGGGATGCATACATCAATATATATACACTATGAGTGTGTTTGGCATTGTGATTTTAAACTAAATCGTATAAATTATATTGTATGAAAGTGGGTTTTGAAAAATTATATTTTCAAAACATAGAAACATTTGGGATTTCAAAACATATGCAAGAGAATGTGTTTTTAAAAATGCACGTGATTTGAAAAGTTAAATTGTGATTTTACTAAACGTTTGACTACATTTTAAAAAATCGCACGTTTTGAAATCGTAAACCCAAACTAACCCATGTATCTCATGCATGTGTTTAATATGTTCCATCCAAGTAATTATGTATTTTACTTTTCTTATGCAGGAGTAGATCCTAATTGAAAAACTCAAGTTCACTCCCAATGGCTTAGCTACTTTGTTTTCTTAGTTAAAATGGCTAACAAAACCACCAAAAACTCACTCCTTTGGATTATGCAAACAAAATGCAAAAATACATAACCATCAAGGGCAGTGGTTCAGTGGCTTCAAGGCTATCCACCATATGGTCAGGTAAATAATAGGGCAAGGGTTCAATGTCTCCCTTAGTAAAATTTTCATGTATGATTGGTGTAAATTATATTGGGTTCCACTGATGCCCTAATGGAGTTTGATTAGGCTATGGCTTAACCAGACTTGAGGGGAATCCACGATTCTGACTGTCTAAACTCACTCTTGTCATTTGTTCCTATTCAACAAGTGATACTATATATGGTCACATCCAAGTAGAATAGCCATTTTAGTTGCCCTTCTCCTACCTTTCTAAAATAAAAAATAAAAAATAAAAAAATAAAAAAACACAAAATGCATTTTCATACATTAGTGAATATTGTCTCTCTACATGTGGGTTAACACTATTCATGGTTGCATATATTTCTTATTTGTTTCTCTCTCTCTCTCTTGCTCTCCCTTCAATATTTCTGTCTTTCCTCTTTTCATTTCTTTGTCTCTCTAAAGAAGAACACACATTTGAAAAATTTGACCGTTAGAAAAATGACCATTTGAGAAAATAATTGTTGAAAAAATATAATCCTTAAAAACGAAATAAAGAAAGAGTAAAGATATAGTATTTAAATGTTATAAAGAAAAAATAGATAATGAATGTTGTTAGTTTTAGATTAGTGCATTTAGTGTTTCCAGCGTAATCAGTTGAAAATGAGTTAGTATCATGAAGAATTGAAGATTTTGGAGTTCTTCCATCTAGTGTATCTGGACGGTTAGAATTTGTGTCCAGACATGATATTCAAAGACTTCATTTCTGAAGACATGTCCAGACAGCCGGAAGCCGTCTCGAGACACTGTTTCCAAGGAGTTCATTTTTTAATACATGTCTAAACAGACAGAGGATGTGTTTGGACAGGATTTCCAGAGAAGTCCTATTTGCAAAACATGTGCGGACAGGCAGAAGCCGTGTTCGGACAAGAGTTTCAAGGAATTCAACTTACTTGGCATGTTTGGACACTAGGATGTCATGTCTAAACATAAAGGGTTTACACATACGTAACCCTAGCCGTGTCCGGACATGTACTTAACCGTGTTCGGACTAGTCACTTGATATTGTTATTTTGAATAGATTTGTGCTGAAGTCTATGTATAGGGCTTAGAACGCACATTTTCTTTTACGCATTGCAAGAGTGAATACGGTGTGTGCTAAGAGAGCTTTCAATTCTAAGCTTTAGGTCTATTTCTTAGAGTTAGAGGTTGTGTCTTCATCCACATATCCACAACAACCAGAGCCTGTCGGAGTTCTGATAAAGGAGATTACATAGAAGATACGTTCCAGGGATTTTGGGAGAACTACTACGGTAGAGGGCAAGTAGGTCACTTGTCTAGTATACTGGATTGTCAATTGCAACAGTTTTGTAAGTGTTGACGTTGTGTAATTTCTCATTATTCTATTGTGAGTGATTTTCTAGGTTTGTTGCCCTGGAGAGGTTTTACTTTAAAAGGTTTCTTCTTCATAACAAAATATCTATATCTCTTTATTTACATATTTATATATTGTTGGTACTGTTGCATGCTTAAGATTTTTAATTCGATATATTGTTGGTAAACACTGATTCAACCTTCTTCTAGGTATAGTTTGGAGTACTGTATTAGCTTTTTCAAATTTAAAGAATATTTTAAAAGTCATTAACAAAAGTAGATGGATAAAATAGCTTTTGATTACAAAAATATGGGTAAATTAACCATATTAATTAATTACCAATGGTGTTGAAGAGAATCGAGATCCACCTAGCTAGAATATGCTCCCCATGTTAGATTGACAACTTTATAGAAAAAGCAACATGCGGTAGACAATAGACATATCTAAATTTGGAATATACCACTTTGTTTTAACTTTCCTCTAACACAAACAATGATTTTAATCTATCTAGAATATTGCATGATAATGGTGAGATTCTTTCTGTTTCATCCTTATTGGATGCCATCCATTTTCTTCTTCAAATGCGTCTGCTGTTATTTAGCATATTGGATGTCGATGATGCTGACATTTATTAGTTTTATATTTTGTAAAAAATGTCATGGGATAAGGCTTCTTGTACTGTCACGATTAAAATATGATTAGCTACATTTCAAAAAAAAATATGATTAGCTAGCTAGTAAGATTCACAATAAGACAAAGTACAGTTGCTTCCAAAAAGAAACAGTAACTATATATATCGTGATACTTTATATCTGTTTTATAGTTTCAAAAATATTTCCCATAAAACAAGTTTGATGCACTAATTCTTAGGTAATTTATGAGTAATGCTAGTTATTATATTTATTTTTATCATATATTTGTCTCACAAAATTGATATGGCACTCGATTTGAATCAACCATTAGATTTGTTTTCATTTTATTATTACTATATATTTAGCAATGAATAATTTAATAGTTAGTTTGAAATGTCACGTCAGTTTGTTGGATTAATGTTTTGTAGAATTATGGCTTCTAAAGAACTGGAGGCAGATTTGGAATGATACACATATCCAACAGACTCATCTATTTAGGATAAACTCAAAGCCAGCAACAACTAAGGTCTATGAGGATCATGTGATAATTGATTTTGTGATAAGCTGCTTACTTATATAGTTTAAATTCAAAAGTGTTTGTATCTATCTTAACTGTAATTGTGTACTGAAAAGGTTCATCTCTAGCTTGTACCATTACCCTTTGGCCATCTTCATAGACACAACAACAATAATTTTTCTCTTTGTCTCCTACAAATTTCTTTTGTGCTATTCTCTCTATAAGGGTGTTTTTTTTTTTTTTTTTTTTTTTTTGACATGTCCGCACAAGAGGGGGAAGGAAGGATTCGAACTAGTGACCTCCGCTCTATTAGGCGTGGTCCCGGCCGATTGAACTATCTCTTGGGGACTATAATGGTGCTTTCTTGTTACTCTAGAAAGTGCTAATATAGAGTAACTGGGCCTAATGTATTTTGGAAACAATTTTTTCAAATCCATTTAGTACTTGAAGTGTATAAGAATATAAATTAAATAATTATTAAATTCATCAATTCTTATATATTGACTTAAAGTTTTGGGATATGTAGTAATTTAACATAAGATCAGAGCAAAAGTTCGAAGTTCGATTCTTGTCTTGGTGATTTACCTCCCATTTCAAAAATATTTCATGTTTTATTCACCTAAGAAGTTTGAACCCACACGTGAAGGGGTATTATAGAATATAAAATAAATTATTAAATTAATCAATTTATATCGGCTCATAATTTTTCGTTTCCTACATGGAAGTTTCCCAACATGACTTCCTCCACTCAATCATCTACCTCCCAAACCACTTCTTCCTCTTCCACCACCACTACTGTTATTTCCCCACTCACAAACCTCAATCATCTCATCACTATCAAAACTAATGTTATTAAATATACTTAAAAATGAAAATGATGAATATATATACTAGTTTCTTCATTTCAAAACCTTCCATATGGTGTAGGCACAACACCAAAAAACAAAAAAAAAAACAAAAAAACAAAAAAAGAGAGAGATATGATATGATATAGGCTTCTTTATATTTAGGTCAATATTCCCAAATTTCTTGTACAACCAAGTTTCAAGTATTGCCAAAAGCATTTTGGTCACAAATCCCGATAACACAGTTGTATTATCACAAGAAAAGCCGGCCCTAAGTTTTCTCTATCGGAGAAAACCTTCTTTCTTGGAGAAAACCTAGAGAGAAAAAACCTGTGGGGAGGGAGCTACTCCGTCCTCCTTCCCCCTCTTCTTCCCTCACCCCTCCCCTTGGTTTTTTTTTTTGAATATTTTTCGACCAGTTCAGTTGCTCCAAGTTTCCAACCATCCTTTTACTTATACTACGCTGCTTCTATCCACCTTCCACCATGCCGTGCTGCTCTTCGCCTCTCCGAAATTAGTTGAGCTTTAGATCTAGTTTTTCAAATATAGATCTAGTCTTCTCAACTAGTTTTGCTCAGCCATGCGCCAGCCCACCATGCAATATACTCCCAAGCTCCTCAGCTACCAATCAGCACAAAACAGCTTCATCTCGTCCACCATGCATCAACTAGTGTGCTTGTTCTCTCTTGTCTCATTTGTTGTAGTTGTTTGCTCTTTTTTTAAAAATTTTTTTTTTATATATATATTTTTTTAATTTTGTTTTTGTTGTTTTTTTGAATAAGGGTTTGACTCTTCTTAGATATACTTTTAGAGCAATTTTTGGGGTGAAGGTTTTTATTCTGGCTTTTGGGTCAAGAATGATTAGTTTCAGTGTTAGCGTTCTACTCCCATGGCTGAGAAAATAGAAGTTAAGAATGTGGGTTACGTATGTATTAGATTGAGTCTGCCTGGAACAGATCTGTTTTATAATTGAAGTTTGGACATGGGTTAGCAAATGTTGAAGTCATAAATAGAATTTGATTGTAAGATTTTTATGCTTGTCTCCATAACGTTGTAAACTTATATCTTTGACTATGATTTATAAAAAAAAAATTATGTTTTTTGATGTAAGAGCTTTATACTCTTGATCTTTTTTCAATGAATAAATATGAAAGATTCTCCTCAAAAGAAAAGAAAGAAACAAACAAACAAACAAAAAAAAAAAAAAGAGTTGGTGTCACAACTAGGAAGATAGTTAGTGAGATGTTTATTATTACCTCAAAGTACCAATCAAAATTATAAAGAGCCAATGTGTGTCTGAATTGTCACAATCTTCCCTATTCAAATCTTTAACGAACCCGCCATGTACCCACATCATGCTACACTAGTAGCATATATAGTGCAACGAATTAATAGAGAATCAACTGTTAAAAAAAAAAAAAATGCATACTAGTAAAGAGCTATAAGACAAATTTTCTGAGGTGTCACAATTAGTTCAGATTGAAATCTCAAATAATTCAAGTGCTTCGATTCCTTTCTATATGTTGTGGTTATAGACTCATCCAAGAAAGCACGTGCTAAACTATCATGGAACAGGTTGCACGTACCATTGTTCAATTTGAGAGTCTTAATCACAAGGAATGTGAGCCTAGCGATGCACATGGTGTATGAACTCGTATATATATATATATATATGTATATATAAAAAAAAAAAATTGACTTGTATAGATTGAGTGGTCAAGTTTTTTACTATATTTAGGATTTGATTAATTGATTGGTCATTCACTCAATGAGGGCAAGTTTTGTTTGCTTCTCTGTGTGTTATATATACATTTCAGTTCCAAGTTAGAAAACCCAGATTTAATTAATGGAATTAATTAGAATTATAAAAAAGCATCATCCATTACTAATCCTTTTTGAATATAACAATACAGATATGGCCAACTAACACATCCCAATCATGACAGGTTTCTTTCTTGTCTCTTTGCAATAATCGTGTTATTTTAACCGAACTTTTCCTTGTACTAATTCTATGTCATATTATTTTCGGTTCAATCATAATCTAATGAATCATGTTCTTGTTCTAAGAACCCTACATGTGTATATATATATATATATGTGTGTGTTTGTGACGTTTTCTTCAGTAATAAAGTTTAGAAACATGGCATTAGTATCTCGTTCTTCAAACCTCCTCTTTTTTTAAAAAAATAAAAATTATACATAAGAATACCCTAAAATGGCTTCACATCGGGTTCATTACCTTTCTTTATGTTGTACAAAATGCTACAGTAATTTTGCCTTTAAACACTGTAGCATTCTTTCGGTGGTGTTTAATTAATGGATATTTAATGGAAAGTATTGGATTAAAGGATGGGAATGAATATTTTATTGAATTGAAAATGGGATATATGTTGAGTGGCTTTCTCAAAAGTGAGCAGTTAAACAGAAAAAATAAAAATAAAAAACGTAAAGTTTTTGTTCAAAATTTGAAGAAAAATTTAAAGAACCAAATGCTAATCCTCTTGCTCTTTCACGAAAGGCTGCAATTGTCGATAAAGAAAATATTAGAAAAGTTTATTTTAAACCCTTGAATTATTATGTGTTTTGAAAAGATTTTCTAAATTTTAAAAATTCTTCGTTTAACTATCTTAACTTTCAATTTGATTTAATTGACTCACTTCATCAGATTCAGCCGTTAACCATGCACTAACGAAAATTACCAAAAAATTCAAAATATCCTTCTATTTTTATTTTTATTTTTTTTAATTTGAAATTAAGGGTAAATTTGTAATTTTATAAAAAGTCAGGGGTATAACACTTTTAACGTTTAAAATGTGACGGAGGACATTGCATTAAGTTGAAAGTTCAAAGCATAAAATTGAGAGTTTTTAAAATTTGGGAGGTCTTCTCATAATACTTGCTAGTTCAGAAGTATTAAGTGAAGTTTTACAATATATATATATATATATTGAGGGCATTATTTATTGTTGTATATATAAATATTAGGGATAAGGATGGCAAGTGGTCAACTTTGGACAACACTAGCAACACTAATGGATTAAATTCAATGCAAGTATGTACATTATAAGAGCATTTCTAGTAGTAAGAGGTATTTTACCTATTCAAAAAGTACAATTCTTTATTCTAGCTACCAATTTTTTAATGTTAACTCCAACATATTTTTTATTCTATTAGCTACTTGCTTTAAAATATTATTTCTTATTTTTTTTATTATATTATTGCCAACACTTAATTAAAGAGAAAAACAATCACATATATAGAAATTATCAATAAAAACAAAAATAAATGTATATGAGGAACATTCATCTCACATGCAAGTACTAATTCTTAAAATTAATATAAAAAATAAATATATGCAATATAACTAATAATTTTTAAAATTGGCAATGCAATTCCCACATGTGTTCCACCAGGTCGGACTACAGCTGGAAATGAATTTGACGGTTTCTAATGCTCAAATGCCTTTAAATGAACTTAACAAATACATGGGTATGCTCGTGAGAAACTTGTTCGGGAAGGGGAAGAGAAGAAATAAGTGCAAAAGAAGAAGAAAAATGTTTGAGGGAAAATGAGGAGATCGAATACCCAAAACAAAGAAAAAACAATATTGGAAATAATATTATGTTATATTGAAAATAATATTACATTAAATAATATTATATTCAATCTAGTGTGCTGCAATGAATAGCTATTTGTAGCTATTCACTGTAGTAGTTAAGGAGCATATCCAACAGTGTAACTAAAAGGGAGATATTAGCTATATTTAGCTATTTTTGCCCTTTTTTTGCTCCAATAGAATAGCTTCATATTAGCTATTATACCTTAACTGATACAGTGAATAGCTATAAATAGCTATTCACTGTAGCACACTAGATTGAATATAATAGTAGCTAATAGAATATAGAATCTGTTAGAGTTGACATTAAAAAATGAGTAACTAAAATAAAGAATTATACTTTTTGAATAGGTAGAATACCTCTTACTGTTGAAAATGCTCTTAGCTAATATGAAGCTATTCTATTGGAACAAAAAAAAAAAGAGAGACAAAAATAACTAAATATAACTAATATCTCTCTTTTAGCTATACTGCCGGAGATGCTCTAAGGAGATTATAATTTGTTTCTAATGCATGTTACATGGCATCATAAGATGGAACAAGATCATGGTATATGTATAAAGATGAGTCCCCTTTGTAGCATGTTTCCTTAAATGGATATTCAATTGAATGAACAGTAGCAAGCTCTCTTTTTCTGGGACCACGAGGACAGAAAAATTGAAAAAAGAAGTAAATTATTTAATGTTGGAGCCCCCTTTAGACTGATTATGCGATGATTTGAAGTGCATAGTTTAATGCACTAGAGATTTCCATCTTTTCCATGCTCGTGACCATTCACATGATGTTGCACAAAGCCAATGGAAAACACCCATAGAAGAGACACCTGTAGATACATAATGCGGTGCACATATTTATATAAAACTTTATTATTATATAATATTTTAATTTATAATATTGGGTGATGGATTAATATTATTTTTCATTTCTATTAGGATTCTATTAATTGTTATTTATAGCTCTAACTTACATTCTGTTATTAAAATAACAGTATGTATGCTATCGTTTAAGCAATGGTTAAGATTGAATTTTAAAATTGTTTTACTTTTAAAAGCTTTTAATAGGAGAGAGAAAATGAAGAGAGATTTTGGAAGATTTTTTTTTTTTTTTTTTTTTTTTACATGTTCACATAATGGAAGGAAGAGAGGGATTCAAATTAGTAACCTCCGCTTTATAAGACGTAATTCACAACCAATTAAACTATCTTTTAGGGACTGAAAGATTCAATCTTATCGTTGCTTAAATTACAACATAAAATAACATGTACACCAAATTCGTTATTTACGAAGTTTGTACGTTAAAACAGGATCTTTACTCTAATCTCTCATGTGTCCATCAAAAGGTTAATCAGGTGAGTCAGAAACCAAAATAAAGTTTAAGTGTTTTTTATTTTTGAGGCACTTCAAAGAATCATGATTGAAAGTATGTGTTATTCGTACGTTCCAATTGTTATACTTCAATTGTTTAGAGAGGAAAGATAGAATATGCAATTATATTAAGACAAAGTTGGTCAGATTGGTGGCCATTTTTCATATGATAAGTATATACTTTATTATCATGTTACACTATTTCAACACATCAACTGTCATCTTCTTCAGTATCCACCACTACTTGTATAATTTTCATTTTTTTTTAAACAATAGAATAATAAGTACTCTTAAACTCACAAACTCACACACAAGTTCAACCTAAAATTTCTATTTTTAGAAAATAAAAGGAATTACCAAAAACACTAATCTTTTATAATTATAGAAACATTTACTATAATGCAATCTACCAATTTCACTCTTTACCTTGTTATGTTAATTAGTTAAATACAATGGAGGCATGTTGTAATGTTTCCTGAAAATTAATTAACTAGTAATTGACTCAATAGTTCACTTCCTAGCTTTATCCCTTACAGAACAAAACTAAGAGATCGATCATAACCTCTCTTCATCGAGAGAATACAACAGAAGACTTTTAACCACAGTGGTAAGAAAGCAATAACTAAATACCTCAATCATAAAAACCAGAGTAAAGATAAAACATCATATGATAAATAGACCCCCCAAATGTGTTGGTTAAAGACCGATCATCAAAATATTGCAAACCATAAGATAATTGTTTGGAAATAACATAACAAGATCAACACCTCTGTTTAAGCAATGATAACATGATCATAATCTCTATCATCTCCGTCCATGGGGTTCCTCTATCGTCCCACATGGACTGGAGTTAAATTGGGTCCATATCCTCAAAAATCACCTAGATTAGATGTTGGGCTACCACCATTATGTTGTCCATAGGCATCTTCTATGCTAGTGAAATTGAGCAATTATACACAATGGAGGGGAAAAAATAAAGGAGTAAGTCTAAAGACTTAGTGAGTAAAAATAGATATAGTACGTATGCCATTTAGTAATGAGCTTTGTTTGGTTAAGTATGCAGCATTTTAGGAATAATAGTTCTCCATGAATGCAATATAGGTATAATACATGCTATAATCATGTGAATTAATTATAGTTCAACTATATAGTCTACATGAGATACTACGCCTTCTCAGTAGGGTTTGCGCTGTCCTGAGGGACATGTAATACAATGCTGGTGTCAAACTATTGTATGTTACTGTCTACAACAATAGCAGGCCAACCAAGTCCGACCTCGAGTAGCCCACGCTACTAATAATGTACGTCTTGTAGCGACCCACCCATTAGGGCTGTGTTGGTCACAAAACAACCATTAGATCCAAGGCATATATATCACATCCACACACACATTTGACTATAGAATTAACATGTATAGTAAGCTCATGACCATTATCCTGCACGTACTAGTGAACCATGTCATATGATGCAATTAGTTTTGTCCGTATTTTATATGCATGTTATACAAATCTCATCTTCTCGTTATCTTGTTAAGTACCATGTTTTTACAAATGACAGAGTTCATAATGCAACAAAATGTATTTCATGAGAGTTGTAAAATGCATGTTTGGTACATAAAATAGTCGTGCCATGCGGGAAAAGAAATAGCTAGTATCATGTGAGTTCGTATTCACTCGGGTTGTACAAGTCCTCCGAAAATTCCACCTAAGGGTCCATGTTCTCCAAATCCATGAAAAGCCTAATATTAGTCTTACATCCAACTAAAACAAACCTAGAACATGAAAATATGGGCTATTTAACAACTAAAAGACCATTCCCTTGAAGTGCTTCTAGGCAAGCGCTCGGGCCCTAGGCCGAGCATTTGACCAGAGAGTTCAAGCAGAACCTCATTTTGTCCATCGATCTCCTAAGCAGTTCAAAGCTGGTTATAAGGCTTCGAAGGGTCTTCCAACACTTTCTAACCTAAAACAACACCTTCATGCAACGAGAATAAGTCTAATAGGAATATATGATTATAATAAGATTAAGACCTACACTTCTAGATTTCTAACAACTAAGCGTAAAGCATAAAGCTAGCATATATAACATCTTAAAGAAAACACTAAAGAGAGATGATGGTTAACTCTTACACAACAACAGCCTCAACAAGCTTTTCCTTGTCCTCAAGGATACCAATGTAGTCTCTTAAAAGCTCAAACAACACTCAAGCAACAACTCTAGAGAGCAATATGGGCAAAAATGAGGCTTAGGGATTGAGTGGGGAGAGGTATATATAGGTAGAAAAAGTTGTGGGCACTGCAGGAGCAATATTGCAGTGCAGCACACTCTAGGTACTATAGTGCCGAGTGTTCGCATACTGTTTACCCAATGGTTCTAGAGATGCACTCGTATGCTCGGTAATATCCAGTGGTCCACCAAAAGGCAATGTTCGCTTAGGCTATTTTCTACATTAGTGCTTATGTACTATTTGCAAGCGAGTGCTTGTGTGGGCCCCACACGAGCATTCAGCTAAAGAGTCTAAAATTAAAAAAATGACCCTCTAGCTGGTCCTAGTGACCCAAAAGTCCAATTAACTCTCAAACCAAGCTATCTTAGCCTAGTTAATTATTTGGGTCACTATACATGTACTCTTTAAAAATTGTTAGGTTTTTATTGTTAGCAAATTCAATGTCAAAATATGTTTAGGGTTAAGTTAGTGAAAAGGTTGATCCAAGAAATGTTTAATAAAGTTTGTGTACATTATAAATATTGTCAACACCCCCAAAGGAGGCCCCGGCACCCTCTATGGTGGCTAGCGGGCAACCTGAACCCCATCTAAGGTTGCTCGCGGGCGACCCCCATGGGCTAAGGGTGGCTCACGAGCCACCACCAGCCCCATTTGGTGTGGCTCAAAGGCCATCCTCAAGCCACCCCCAAAGGTGGCACCAACAGCCTTTCGGGTTGCCCTCTAAGTAGAGTCAGAGTTAATGCATAGGAAGGTAAAAGAAATCTGATAAATCTAATAATCAAGCATACATTATCCTCAAAACATAGACAACGAGCAGTAACAGAAATACAAGAAACCTGATCAAACTTGATAACAATATGAAGGTCTCTATTTTAATTAATAGGTCCATAGTGGCTGATGTACAAATTTAATTGTACTCGCCAATTGCACGAGTCGTTTGTAATATGAGTGGATGTGCAAGTGCGAGGTCGAACCCACAGAGAATCGTGTTTCGTTAAAAATCAATTTTAAAGTGCCTAAACTAATCCTATCTTAACCTAGTCCCGAAAGCAAACAGTTGGCGTGCATAAAAATAAACTAAATTAAAAGCAATAAAAATAAAGAAATAAAAGTGACTACAGTCCCTAATCCACCTCACTACAAATTAATTAACAAATAAACATGCTTAGCTCATATTTAATAACGATTATGCTACTTGGCGTATTCTATTTGCTAATTGCATTGTTCATATTTCCGTCTATCGATAAAATCATATGCATATCCTATTGTTGCTACAAAATCTTGTCAAACTACTCGAGGCAAACACTGTTACAAGAGGTCACAACGGATAATGGTCCGAAGACGAATATCCGATGTATCTCCGGTTGCAACGAGTGTTGACGTTTGGCGATTTGTAAACAACAATCAATACACTTTTGTCACTAAAATGCATTGAAACGAATAAACATAAATTGAAATGACAGAATAATACGAACTAAACATGAATAAATGTAAATAAATCTATAGTGAGGG